>OX460929.1:5704994-6304994 GCA_949788335.1 Salpingus planirostris
CGAGAATGTATAGATAGGTAAATTTGTGAGCGCATTTCGAGTAAATTAAATGCGCGGATTTACGACGCTTATACATCCAAGACTTGCTTATTCCACCTCAAAAGTCCTTCTTTTATCGCCTGCGAGGGACCTAGTTTGCATACTGATCACTGCAATTCCCGCAGCGACATTTAACTTTGCTGCTCGTAATGAGGGATCTTCGCTTTTTGGCAACCGGGGCACCCCGACGACGACATCCATGTAACGCGCCGGGGGGTGGCGCGAATATTTTTAATTTATGCAAATCGAATATCGACCCCCATCAGACGTCGAAATGACGGTATTGTAAATAAACGGCGAGGCATAAAATGTTTTAAATGCTGCGACCGTAAGTGTATGCGTGTGTGATTGAGCGTAATTGATTTCGACTGTAGTAAATGTTATGTCCGTTCTAATTATTCGCGCGAAATTGAGTCCCCCGGACCGGAATCGCTCTCCCCTCGGCCTCCACCTGTGCGAACCCGCCGTTTTATATTTCATCCGCCTTTCGAGTGTTTTGAATAATTCACCCGGGGACGGCAGTAAAATTTAAGTAGTGTGTCGGGCTTGGTGCACCCGAACGCGCGACGCAGGCGAGCCGCTTTAATGGGGGATTATTCGATGATTCGATTTATTTTCGGCGAGACTGAATGTTTGCGTGAACAATTGGGTTAGACCGTGGAAAGAGAGCGGGCGAACATCCGCTCCCGCATTGATCACGGCGGCGGCGGCGGTGCGAGTAGGTGGTCGGAACGTACTCAAACAAATTGAAGCAATAAAACCGGCGGACCATTAAAAGTTTAACTCACCTATTTCGCAGCGCGACCCGCTGCGTCCTGGAGGACACCCGCAGACGTACGTCTCGGGCCCGGAATCGGGCGCCGAACAGGCCGCCCCGTCCCTGCACGGATTCGGGCGGCAGGGATCCAGCGCCTTCTCGCAGAACCGGCCCGAGTGGTGGGGCCCGCATTCGCACCGGTACGCCTCTGGCCCGATCACGGGCACGCACTCGCCCCCGTTCGAGCAGGGGGATGCCGAACAGGCGTCGCTCCCGCATTCGAAAATGCCGTCGGCTTTGAGGACGGAATCGTCCCGGTACGGGTGCAGCTCCACAGGTTTTCGGCCGATTTTCAGCTTCCTGATGCAGCCCTGTAATCCCCTGGCCGTTCCGATGTTTTCGTAAACCCTGTAATTTCGAAATTAAACTCCACACTGCACGGTCGAACAATAATCGGCAAAAATGCCGGCGATTATGTATTAAAATCAACTCGAAATTCCGACAGCCCACGGGGGGCTTAAAAAGGATAGTTAATTAATTCAATTACCGATCAAACACGAAATCGAACTCGACTGTATTTGACTGGTGGCTATACGCAACGCATCATAGTGTATTCGCAGGTAAGTACGTTTATCTACACAGGCCCGATTCCGATTTTATACCCGGCTTAGTTGCGCTTTTGCCTACTTGCCTATGATTGAATCGGAA
This sequence comes from Salpingus planirostris, assembly GCA_949788335.1. Lineage (NCBI taxonomy): Eukaryota > Metazoa > Arthropoda > Insecta > Coleoptera > Salpingidae > Salpingus > Salpingus planirostris. Next base: position 5,706,499 of record OX460929.1, read on the forward strand.
TTAGTTCGGAGCCGCGTACCCTCGAGCTCTTCGTTTAGCTTTTGCACTTTTCCGCATTACGGTACAATACGCGAAAGCTGATAACGGGACGGAACGGAAACAACTAATAACCGCGAGAGCTCTTGAACGTACTTACGTCGGGGATAAAAACTGAAAACAATTTTCATCGCGGTAACAACACGACTGATCTACTGACGGGAATTTATGAAAGCTCGAGGGAGACGCGCCGCGGAGTCGAAAGTCGTGTTGCCTGGTGTATCCCGAATTTCGAGACAGCAAATAAGATAATCAGCGAGATACCTCCGGTTCTGAAAAAGGCCAGTTCCGCAGCCGGCAACGGCAGGATATTACGTGAAAAAGTTGGAAATAACGGAATATATTCGCGCGATACAAAGGGCCCACCGCATTAGGACGATCCTCTTTTAAATTTGCGTATTCAAAGTAAATCTGCTAACAATAGTTCCTTTGAAGGAGGGGACTTATCAATATCACGTTGATTTAATCCTGCCCGTAGCTGGTACTTTGATGTAGACGCGGCGCAGGCCGAACGTACAGAACGAATGGAAATGCGAACCGAGCCGGAGCCAAGACAGCTCGACCGACTCGCACCTATTATGAGATTAACAAAAATCCCGCTTTCGGTTAGCCGTACGCGCCTGTTCGGCCGGAGTTGGCTTTAATAAATGAACGCTTGAAGTTTCGTCGCAGAGGTTAACTGCTTATCAAAGTTTGTTCAGGTTTAGGCGGGAGTTAAAAACGCTCCGTTTTATTAGGGATCGGGAAAAGAGCGAGGATGTTCTCGCATATCGGGTACCTCGAGTGGTTGGTCGGGACGAACCCGACGTACGTATCCTCGAGCAGGTCGAGCGCCTTCAGGTTGCCCCTGGCCTGGCCGGCCACGTCCTCGCCCTCGTCCAGCTGCAGGATGCCGTCGCGGTGGTACCGCTTGATGACGACCCGGTGGAAGGCGCCGATGCGGACCTTGTCGACGGACCGAATCGTGACCGGGCCGTTCCCCAGGTCGTACCTGAACTCCACAAAGCCGCCGACTACTGCGAGCGAGATGAAGTCGCCGAGGCCGTCGGGCCGCTGCTGGTCGTACAGGAGGAGGCCGTCGTAGTCGTGCGTCTTGAACTCGACTTCTATGCCGAGTTTGTGATAGGCTTTGAGGGGCTTAAGTTTGACGTAGGAGCGACCGTGGAAGGCGGGCGTCTCATATTGTTTGTGGAGCACTTCCGTGTCGCAAAGGGACCCGGTAAAGTTTGCGTCGCAGACGCAAGTGAACGTGGCGGCGGGAAGATCAACACAAGTGCTCGCCCGGTGACAGGGAGACGAACTGCACGCCCGATATTCGTCGGTCGGGTTCGGTCGAGGGCCAGCTGCAAGCAACCGTTATGGGTGGTGAGGCTCGCTCGGCACGTCGGCGTCCCTTGGTCCCTTACCTATGCACTCCTGGCGATCGGACGATTCCGAGTGGTTCGGGAGGCAAGTGCACGCTCCCGATACGCAGTGGCTATATATTATCATGCAATCCGAGTTATCGGAGCACAGATCGCCTAGGAGGGCCGTTACGACGCGCACGGTTGCGGGGGTCGGACGGTACGCTGGGGCGTAGCTCCCACCTATAATGACCACAAACATGCGAATAAACCACAAGCCAACAAAGGAATTCGTTTTTATTTCATCATTTTATTCACTATCCATAAAGTGTTTCAATAATTCAAATCGTTATTACATGGTCAAAGTCGATAGAGATCGTTAGTTAGCTACAATAATAGATTATAAGCGTCCCCAATTCCGGGGTCGCGCGCCGTACAGTACACGAATGTGCCTACAGGCGTATTAGTCAGTCTCACCGCGGGTATTGTATATGGCATTAGGTCCTCCTCCGGAGACGTTTATTTCGGAAGCGGCCTTATTATCCGCCTGAGCGGGATAAGACACCCCTTGAGCGGGCCGTATGACCGACTCCCCGCGGTTGTAGTAGTAGCGGGGATCGGGCACCAGTAGATGTCGCGTCGATTTTGATAAAGGTGAATTAGAATCGTCCGGCTGCGTGAACTGGAGCGGAGTGTAACGTCGGATCGGCCAATCGGTGCTCGGGAACATGTCCTCTATAAAACATAGGCGGTTATATGTGCCGTAGTTGTCGCGCCTCGAATATCCCGGGGTTAATTTTTAATCGGACCGACCTTTGCAAGTGCCGAACGCCTGAACGACGACGTCCTTCTGCAAACGGCAGGCCACCTGGCGCAGCTCGCACGGGGACGTGTAAGTCTGGCCGTCGCTGCCGCAGACGACCTAAAAATATTTTCATTCGCCGGAATAAACGACAACGACATTATTCTAAGGACGTACTTGAGCGTCATTCTCCTCGGGGCATTCCGTATGACATTCGCATATGGCGAATCCGCCCCGTTCGACGCATGTTGCTCCGAAATAACAAGTCAATTCTTTGCACGTCGTCGGGGGCGACGTAGTCAGATCCGCTGCGGAATTTCAATCGAAATGGAATATGTCACTTAGGTGCATCAAGATTCATACCTGGTACGCAGCCGTTTGGACCTAAGACCTTGTTATGGCTCGTGCACACGGTGCACTTTTGACCCTGCACGCCGGGGTTGCACACGCACCTCCCGGTCATCTGCTCGCAGTCGTCCCTGACGGAGCCGAACGTCGAACAGCCGCACGCTGAAAACGGCCAACAATCACCATCACCCCGTTTCCTGGGCGTGCGAGGAGGTCAACTTACGGATGCAGCCGTGATGGCCGGAGGAGATTTTCGGGAGGCCCCAGTATCCGGGTTCGCATCGATCACACTTGGCCCCACCTACGCCGGGCCTGCACCGGCACTGTTGTGTTTCCGGATCGCACGTGTCCGAGTAGGAGCCGAGTTTGTTACATCCACAAAGGGAGGGACATCCAGCGTGGTTGGGGCCCTGGGCGAGCGTTTTGCCGTCGGGACAGCACCCGTACCAGCTGTCCTCGCAACTTTTCTGTTCCAAAAGTCTTTGATCTAAAAGCAATTCCGTTTGGATAGTTGGTTTCGTTTGGCGCGTCTTGAAGGGAGTCGAGGGAGTGGGAGTGAGAGAGTCGTTTGAAAGTTTTACCTTTGCGACAACACCTCGAGAATCGCGCGGTCTGATGGCAGTAACTGCCGGAAGGGCAATCTTGTCTTTTAGGACCGTTTCCGCAATCTAATTCCCGCCCCGTGATAGGGTCGGTTAATGGTTTTTCGCCGTTGCACGGCTTCACTTCCATTCCTGTGTGCAACATACATTAATTCGATTCCGCGATGATAGAGAGAGCATGTAATTGATAAGTCGGTTACGATATAATGAATGAAATTAGTACGGTGTTAATCAAACCTTGACAGAGATCGAGTGGCCTCAGCCGCAACTCCTCCTGCCTTTGACACGCTTCCATCTTCATGGCGCAAAGCGAAGGATAGATTCGCAAGTCGGAGGCGCATACAGGCTTCGAGGCAGAGACGAGTGCGGCACTGGCACAATCGAACTGACATGTACAACGTGGAAAGTTGTCCGGTCCCAGTTCGCAAGTCGCCTCGAAATCGCAGTGAATATCACGGCAGGCCTCCCTCTCGACCGTCGACAGGTCCGGGATCGAGTTGTCCGGATCTGGGCCGAGTCCGGGACCGGGGCCGGAGACGATGTTAGTTTGGGCCGTAAGTGGGGAAAGAGTTGCTGGAGAGGAGGACGTTGTTAGATCGTTGTTAATGAGTTTCATTAGTCGGTGCGGCTCGGCAAAAGGGCATAAAACGGGGAGGGCACCACTAAACTTACTGCTGAGGGATCCGACCACTGGGAACCTCTCGCGACAGTCGCCGTAGAAGACGACGTTCAGGGGGACCGAGTTCGCCGGCTGTAAACACATCGCCTTCTGCAATTCGCACTCGTTCGGAAACGTCATCATGTTTGAGGCGCACACCGGCTCGTCGCCTGAGCCCTCGCAATTCGTCGGGCATACGCACTCGCCGGCCTCGCATCTGCCCCCGTATTTACATTCCACTCCCTGGCACAAATCTAGAAACCACAAAATCGACACTAGCTTTAATCACCGGCATCGCATCAAAGCCCTACCAAAGAAAACTACTTCAAACGATCTCCCTTAAACTACGTAAACCGTCTTATACTGCCAACCAAGTAAGCACGATGCATCAAACAGTTCGATTTGATGAACCTTCACCACCTGACCCGGCCCGAAATGGGGCATTGTTTCGTTCTGGATGAATGGCACACGCGTCAGGGCGGCGGTTAATTAATCGGCGGCGTTTGCAGGGCGGGGGATGGACTCACCGCAATTTCCTTTATAGGCGACCAGGACGTACTGCTTCATTTTGCACGAGGACATGCGAAGCTCGCATTCGTTCGCGTACGTCACACCGTCCGTGCCGCAAACCGCTCCATCGTTGTGCTTGGGGAACAAATGTGTTTAACTATCGTCATCTATACGCACTAGCCCGGTAATAACCGAACAGGGCCGGAATATAAATACGTTATTTCAATAAGTCCGGACGTGTTTGTACTGCACATGGGACTCATTTAAATAAAGGCCCCTCTGCGGTTCCGGAAGGGCCGAACCGGCAAATTAATATCGTGCGGTCCTTACCTTGGGATCGGTGCACGACTCCGGGCACACGCAGCGGCCTTCCGTCGCCCCGTCGCTCTCGCAGACCGAGTAGAAGTCGCACTTCTTGTTCTCGCAGCCATCTGCAAGAAACGTCAAGAATTCGAGGTCCGTTCGAGCCGGAGAAAGCGGCGACTTACTGCAAGGGCCGTCGTAGAGGACGGCGATGTCGCGCCGGTGCTTGCAGGCCTCCAGGCGCAGCTTGCACTCGTTGCCGTACGAAATGCCGTCCGAGCCGCACACGGGCTCGAACTCGGCCGGGCAGACGGGGCACTCGCAGTGGGCCGAGCCGGCCCTCTCGACGCACGTGGCGCCGTACTGGCACTCGTGCTCGCTGCACGGGCCCTTTTCGCCGCACACCCCGGCGTAGGCGATCTCGATGGTGGTGCGGGCCAGGCAGCCGGCCCTCCTCAGCTCGCACTCGGACGGGTAGGTCCGGCCGTCCTTCGAGCAGACCGGCCGCATGACGGGCTCGCACGCGGGCGGGCACTGGCAGTGCGCGATGCCGAATTTATTTATCGCGCATTCTTCGCCCAGAGTGCACCGCACGCTCATGCACGGATTTATACCTGCAATAAAACCGGCCGTGACCATCGATATTGCGAATTTTAAATCGATCCCCATCAACTTCACTTTACGGCCTAGTTATCCATCAACGTTATTATTGCTTACAGCTCTATCGCCTATTTTCTGCTACGTCCGGCGATCTGAACACAATATACTGAACGGCAGCATACAGGGTCCCCTCAGGAAAATAGCACAAAAATCCCTTGAAAAAATCTAAATAGACTAATCTTGATTCTTGAAGACGCTCAAAAATTGTTTAGACAAGTGATCGAAATCGCCAAAACAAGAAATTTTTCATATCGGTACTCTAATTCCTGCCACTTATTCCTGAGGCATTTTTAAATTTTTGCTGAAATGGATCTTTTTTTCTGCGGGCTGCAATCGGATTAACTCGAAAGTTTCCGCTTTGTCGAATTTTTGTGGCATTTTCCGGGGGTTGGACGCTAATAAGTCAGATACGTGGTACGTATTTCCTGTAACATCCCGTACAGTCGGCGCTCACAAAAGCCCACAACTCCTCGACGAAGCCCCTTCAGCGCGCACTCGGCGTCATTGAAATCAAATCCACAACCACACGGGGGGAAGACAACAATAAAATTTCGCTTCATCGACACATTCCCGCCCCTCGAGGGCGCGCCGTCGCCATCAAGACGTCTCTCGAAGCAATTATTCCGCGCCCTCGCGGAACAATTCGCGTCTCAACGATCGCGACGTCTATTCAAGGCGTTTTTAATTAAGTGAAAACCGAGCCGACGAGCTGAAACGGTGTAGTAGTGAAGGGATCATAACCTGAGCTGCACTTCCCGCGGTAGATGATGTTGAGGCTCTTGCGCGCCCTGCAGGCCTCCTGGCGGAGGGTGCACTCGTTCGAGTAGGTTTTCCCGTCCGAGCCGCAGACGGGGGTGAACTCCAGGGGGCAGCTGTCCCCGCATCGGCACGCCGGGCTCCTGTGCTCGTCCAGCTGGCACACCTCGGGCTCGGCGCATTCGACCCCGGCACACGGATCTGGAAGACGACGGAAATATTCATTCGGCCCCTGCGACGGTTTCCGGGCGGCGCGATTAGGCCCGATCGCAGTCGCGTCAATTTAATTACGTGATTGCGCAAGGCGGCGCGAATCGTTTTGTCTTAAAGCGGCTGCCGCCTGCTCGGCGATGCGGACGTTAGCCTCCGGGAAAAGTTAAAATGAAAAAGTTTCGGTAAAAAATTCGGGCCATCTAGAGTTTCGCGTGGGAAAGTTCCGGGCGCGTTCGAGGCGTGCGGAATATCGGCTCGCGTCGGGCGCTCTCACCGCATTTGCCCGAGAACTTGGAGGTGATGTTGGCGTTGGCGGCGCAGGCGGCCCTCTGGAGCTCGCAGTGGTTCTTGTAGTCGACGCCGTCGGTGCCGCAGACCGGGCGCGAGGCGGCGTGGTCGCCGTAGCTCGGGCATTTGTCCGGGCAGACGCAGCTGGCGTTGCGGCCGTCGGGGGTGACCACACATCGCGCCCCGAAACCGCACTGCTTGTCCCGACACGGATCGGTTTGCTCTGAAACGGAAAAATTCCACATCAACTCCCGGAAACGGACTCCTTTTCATCCCCAATTAAAGGATTTGAGACGCTGAACGTGAAACAAACCCCATCTGAAGATCCACGTCCTCCTTAGCTTCCAGATTTTTAAAACCGCATTAAAAAATATTTTTAATGTCATTTTGGAATTCTGGAAACTGAAGGGAATTGGCCAAAAAAGTGTTTTCACTTTTCATAAAAAATGTGGCAAATGAATGAAGGATGACCACTCGTGCCCTAATTCCCGTAAGAAATGGTACGGCGTAGATCCCGTTTTCGGCCTCACTTACCCTTCGGGAAAACGTAGCAACACAGCGATATGTCAATGTGTCTATTTAGCAAAAGCAACAAAGCGATGTAATTAATTCCCAATTTCAGACTAGCCATCATTAATATCGGAGTGTCGGATCGGGTGAGGGGTGTTTATTATCACAGTATATTCCTGAGCGATTGGTGCAGGTGTACGAGTACCTCCTAATGCCCTGACGGATTAAAAAGCTCACTCGATTCGTGGTTGAAGTTTTCGAAATCAATTAGCGAGGTGCGGTTAATGATAAAAACATTTGTTGTATCAACGGACGAGCCTCGTGGGGTGAGAAGTGGGAGAAAGGGGCGCGCGCAAGCACTTTACGTGATACAGCGCTCCCGCTCTCGGAAAGTTTTGAAAAATGTTTCAGCGGTCGTTAAAATGTTTGCAAACAAATTGATTGGAACGGGTCGGATTTTAAATATCGGCTCAACTTTCGAGATGCGGACCGGAATATCCTGAAACGGTTTCGGCGACACCGTACGAAGTGGTACGATCGATTGCGGGGGCGATGCGAGCGAGCGAACGGAACGGCACTGGGGTCTAAACGTCACTGAGGTAAGTGTCCTGTGCTTTCGGCTTTCGAACCGCCACGCGGGCCGACTTGCATTGCAGGTAGCGGCGACTGCACACAGCCGAGCAGGCGCCATATTGATTTTAAGTTCGGCAAAGCGCCACAAGAGATTAGAATGTCGCGTAGGTGGCCGACGGCGTCGCGGCGCCCCGCTTTGTTCGGATAAATCGCCATAATCTGGCGTGAATTTCACCTGGCGCACGGCGCGCCCATCCGTCTTCCTGCGCCCGGCCGTTTCCGGGTGCGCGCACGGCCCTCGCCCTCGGAGGGCGCCGCCGTCGCCGCCGGTTCGGCACAATATTTCAAAAACGCTGTTAACACTCACTTGAAAACTTATTGTTTTAATAGATGGCCCCGGGCGGAAGGTTTGCGACCGAACTTTGCCGTGACAACGCAAAAACATTAAAAGTTTTTCACCCTAGGCCGCTCTCGCCTAATAACGAACTTGTGGAACCACGCGCCACGCACAAATTAATAACCCGAAATTAAACCGACAGCCGCGGCTGCAGCGATAGCCGCAACAATCTCACTTTGCTCGCACATTTCGCTCATTTTCCGAGCGACTTGACCCGGCGATGCCGTGCCGAGTTGGAGAGTTCGCAGGCTAGGGGTTGAGAGAGTCGAGGGTGTTACGTGGAAATGATCTTTATGCTAACGCAGGTGAGGGAGCGAATGCGAATTCAGACACAATTTGGCGCTTTTAAACTGCCCCCTTTTAAAAATTTATCACTGAAATCCCTAAAATTATCCCTGCATAATTTTAGTTGATGCCGAATGGCCTCCGCGAGAGGTATATCCCCTAAATATTGTGCGCCTCCTGAAGTCATTAGAATTAATGTAATGGTAACTTGAACAATAAAAGTTAAATAAATTCCTCACCATGTTTAGCATTTAAAGCCACGCGAATATTCCATAAATTTAAATAATAAAAATGCACGAAAAAGTGTGTACATTTCCGAACGAAAACGTGTTTATTCCTATCGATTTGACTAAATGAGTTAGTAAATATTCAAGCAGTCTCCGTTCTGCACTTTATAATTACCATCTTCTCCAACTTTTTAATTTAAAATTAAGATGAGCAGCTAAATGAACATTTTCGAGACTGACATAATATGCAAGTTGAGCAGCTAATTAACTTAATATTGTCTTAGACGGTCTTCGCTATATTTTAACAACATCCGACCGACATTCAACAAACTATCACAAAGTAACATAGCGTAAATGGACTGCCAAGATTGTTTATCAATATTTTCCTTTCCGTTATACCTACTTAGATATTTTTCCTCATGTCGGAACCGCAATTTAAAAATTATTCTAAAGAAATTCACAGATGCGAATGAAGCTTAAAATGTAGTTATAGCTTTCTTTTATGTACTTTATATACTATCAGTGGAGCGGACACACTGTGTTTCTCCCAGGACGAGATACGAAATTAAATTTAAAGTATTTCGCTGGAGAAAATTTGCATTTACATGAATCGTTATTTCTACGTGGGATTAAATTATGCAAGTGAAGCGCGTTAAAACTCAATTTTATGTACGATTTCATATGCGCTTTCGTGTATAGCTTCATTCATCATTTACTAACAGCGAAACTTTCAGGCCTTTTAATCGTCATATGGTAATTAAAATTCTAAATTCGATTCGACTGGGAATGAATGAATAAATTCGATTCTTTTGAGAGGCAAACCTCGGGAAACTAACCGCGAGAATAAACTTTAGAAGTCTGTTAACGTTTCAAAGATTAATTTGCAAAAGCTCGTTAATATATTTCGCGTTATTTTCTATTGTCAACGCCACCAAAGGGTCTAATTGGTTTGAGAAATAGTTAAAATTCAGTAAATGGAGCCTAAACGATTTTTCTAATAAAAGCTGCGACTCGTAGTGGATTCAATTAAAAATACGAGAATTTGAGCCGTCTATAGAAATGGTGGACGTGCCGGGATAGACAGATTACTCATCGTGTTGTTATTACCTACTTCTTTTATTTTGCTTCTGGCAACTCCATTACAAAGTTCATACCAAAAAAGATAAGGAGGAAATTTTAAGATGCTTCTGTGTGTTTTGTATATAAAGTGATGGTGTTTTGTAATAAAACGAAGTGAAGAGTAAAGTATTTCATCCGAGTATTAATTTGACGCGATGCGTTCAGGGTTATAAATCTTGTTGTAACTTTCAATATCGGGAATAAAATTGATGCGTGAACGAATTTGATGGGGTTCGTGCTCTTTAAATGTTTCCGTATTATAGGGAAATGTATAAGGAGAGAGATAATTCGCCCCTATACGTCCTTTATAACGAGATAATATTTTTACGAGGTCACACGCTGGGCAGTAACTATCCATTTAAGGACCTGTGAGTCGAGAAATAGTAGCTGTTTAGTCCCGAGGGAAATGCGCGGCTCACATATTTGGCATTATCTCAAGAAAATATGTTCAAAACTCGTGGGACGGTCATCGTTACACTTTTTCATCCCGTAATACGATTACGTCCCTTGAATTTATACTAATGAGTTTAAGACGCTCCAGACTTTTAAGAGGATTACTCAAACTATATAAGTACCCGAATATACTTCGGATCTCTATTTTCATACAATGTATAATATTATCACAATCATCATGAAATTTAATATTACGAGTGAAACAAACTTTTCCTCTGCGACGTATAAAGTGAGGAGATAAAAACTGACAAATAATCATTATTGTTGGGCCGGCGGCGCGGCGTCAAAAAGCTGAATTAATTTTTAAAAAGCGCAGGGCCGTCTCTCCCCTTTCGGTAATTAGCGGACGATTTACGTCGTTCTGCGTCGTCATTTAAATCATCACCCGGAGATAATTCGCGCGAGCACGAGAGTTGAATTAATCCGAATATCAAACATCCCACACGTGAAGTTGTGCAGTCAGCGCGGCATAAATCCCGAGTCTTAGGATGTCATGCGATTTAGTTCCGCAATTGGACCGCAATTGTCGGACCAGACCACATCAAACACAATAACATCGAACGACCAACTCCGACAAAGCAAATAATAAAGCGAAAACCTCAAAATTCGCTTCGAGTACTAATCCGTTCATCGTTCTATTGACAAATACAACACAGCAAAGGGATAGAGCGTACGTAACACACAGCATAACACATAACATAACGTGCAGTACATTATTATCAAGTACCGATGTGTACTCGACGGTCTCATATGTTCGTGTACGTACATATGTAGGTACACCCGAATATTTGTTTGCCTATCGGTTTCGGGCGGAGCGCGGGATTGCGCCCTATATTCCACGTGTATTAGGTACACACCCGCCCGGTGGAACTGGCTGGTGGAAATTTGATTAAGGCGAAGTTTTTGTCTTGAAGTGGTTTTATATCCGGAACGCACGAATTATTCCGGTGCCGGTTAAATTGTGAATGCGCGGGACGGAAGTGGATGTAATGAAATAATTTTTCTTTCATTGCTCCGGAGTAATTGGAACGTTGGGTAATCACAATCGGGGCGTTTTCGAGGAGGCGACGGGCTTTCGCTTCCTTTCGACCGGCTCTCCGGCCGGTTATAAATATTCCCGCCGAAACCGCGGGCGATGCCCTTTGATGCCCCCCTAATCCTCATTGTTAACCGTTTTCGGCTTTTATTCGGGCCATTCGGGCCCGTGGACACGCCGATAACTCGGCCGGGCCGCGCGACGTCACATTAAATTCGAGCAAATTAATTCTTCCGAACAAACGCAATTTAGCCGGAACGGCTGTTAATTGCTTCGCAGATATGACGGAAAGGTGAGCAGCGAGTGAGTGGGCGGAATGGCGGCGGTTTGCGGTCGCTTTGAAGCGTAATTTATCGGGTGAGATATTGTTAATTTACAATTCCCGGCTTTACTGCATTATTTAAAGTCATCGGTTGACATTACGCTGGAACTGCGCCAAATAAATGTATCCGGTTTGACAAATGCGAAAGGAAACTTTTTTCATTTCATATCGTTTAAAATACTGTCGGCGGAAGAATTTGATTAAAGTATGAAGCAAAATTCGCCCGAGAAATATTTCCCGAACAAACCCGGAGCAGGCGGTTAGTTGTAGTAGTAGGTGCGCGGGTGGGTACATAATGTCGGTCTTTGTTTATAAAGAAATATCACCGTAATTACATTAACAATTTATTCGAGTTAAGGCTCAAGTTAGGCCAAACAAAGATTACCAGAGCTTGTTTACAAAGGCTTGAACATATCGCGCTTGTTTCATTGCGATAATTTATACCTACGGACACGACACAACCGCGGCAAACTTGTACAAGTACAATAAGCGAACTTTGACAATCAAACATTATTATTTAAGTACGTTGTACAATAATAATAGCGAGACGATTTACGCGCTACACAGGGCGTTCCCAGAAAATCGCGCCAACTGCTCGGTCGTGTTACAAATTTCTTTCTGCAAAATTGTAGTTGTCGATTAAAGTTGGGTGGTCGAATTCCGAGTCCGATACGCTTCGGCCGACGATAATTTATGCAAAACGTAATTTGCGGAGCTGACAGGGGCGAGGATTTTTTGACGACGCCGGCCCCAAGCTGTTGCCCGGAAAGTACGCACGCGGCCCGGGGCCGGGGCAAAACAGGCGCGCTTTTTACCGGCCGCGGTGCGCTTACCGCATTCCCCGGCGTGCCTGACTCTGGTGTTGAGGCGAGCTTTGCAGGATGCGACGCGCAGCAGACAGTGATTAGCGTAAGTCTCCCCGTCGGTCCCGCAGACGGGCTCGGCCCTGCTCGGCTTGCAATGGGTCGGGCACTGGCAGAGGGCGCGCCCGTCCAGGCCGGGGATGCACTGGGCGCCCCAGGCGCAGAACGTCTTCTCGCAGGGCTCTGGAAAATTAGTCACCATTAGCGCCACGCATGCAAACAGCGCGAGTTAATCCTCGTTAGTCGCCGCCTAATTACCCACGACGCGGGCGGGGGTCGAAAAATCGGCGACCCCTGTCCGGGATCCCAGACGAGATTCACCTTTGATCCCTAATTAGGGCTCGATCGAGTTATCGAGTTACAATCGATACTTCTGTCGGGGATAATTTATTTCAGTGGGAGAGGTCGACAAACCGACGAGGAAAGGGGATCGTGTCGGGTCGCAAATGTTACGAACGGGGGTAAGGATGGGTGTATTAATAAAAATTCGTCAACGTCTTCGAAATTCCTGCCATGTAGATATCCGGGCCTTTCGGACAATAATAAATCAAATATCCAGTCGACTGGAGCCTCGTCGAGCCGGGGTGCCAAATACGAATGCCATTTATTACCGGAAATATTTGTTTCAGTCGCAGATATGGCGCGTGCCTATCCACGGTAACATAAATGTCATTTAACGAGCATCAGAATGCTAGGCATATCAGCGCAGGTGAGCGGTATGCGAGGCTTGCGGAATTCGGAGATATGTCAAATTACAAGACTGTATTTAGATATCTCTCCCATTCGGCGCCCCCGCATACGCGTCTTTATCCGGCATCCGATATATGAATTTCGGGATATTACCTTTAAAAAATTCAACGTGATGCGATGCACTTAATATAGCGAACAATAAAAACTGACTCGCGTTCTCTTTCCGCGTTCACTCCGTAATAAAAATAGTATGACATGGGTGTATTAAAAGTGAATTCGAGATGAGCTCACCTTATAACTTTTGCGCGGCTTGGAGAAATTACATAATCCTCAAAGCTCAAAGCGAGTGTACTAGACGCACACGGACGGATACTGTCATAAAGTGTGCTTTGAATTGTTGTGCTTTCCCGGCTTTTGACCGATATCGACAGTAAGTTGCTTCATGAGTCAACAGGACGGCGTTTCCTTCATTCGGAGGGAAGTTGCCTCGCTCTGCCGCCGGAAAAATAAAACGCGCCCGTTAAAATTAACCCTCGACCGTGCCATAATAATGAGTGATTTTTTCGCCGGGTTTACGGTCGCAAAATAAACCGACCGGACCAGGTTTCCGGCGTAATTGGGATTGGCACCAGACCGATATACTGCTAAACTTTATTAGTGACCAGTGCGTCGTCAATAAAATGGGCCTAGCGTGGATTACAATATTTAATTAGGACACTCAACGGAAACTTGGCCGAACCGTATTAATTAAGTTGTTCAAACATTATCAAGGACTCTCGGGAGATAATTAATCCCATTATTATATAGACGGGGTAAGACTATCTTGTAGCTGCTGCCGGAGTTGTTTTTATTGCGTTAGCGAACTTTGTCATCGCTAGCGAAAATAATTAAAAACGTAAGAAGAATCTTTCGAGTTGTATCTTTAGTGAGACACAAAGCGATATCATTTCACGTTATAGTGTAGCGGAAATAATGTAACATTTGTAATAATAATGACGACGGTGATGCCGTGCCTTACGGGAACCAGGAGTCGAGTGCCCGACCTAAGTAGCATTTTGCCGTTTAATTCCTAGTTTTGTTTTGTTTTTCAGAAAAAGGGACGCCGAGACGCGAGGTGAATAACGAGCGAGAATTAAATAAAATCATTTCAATAAAACGGCAAATCTTGAGGGCGAAAGCTGCAGACGAAAGTTTCTTTTTCTTTTCTCTCGAAAGTAGCGTATAATTTTATTATGGCCTGGCCTGGAGACAGGCGGGTTCGGTCGTGACCAGCATTAATATTAAATTTCGCGCATAAAAATAAAAACAGCATCAAAAAGAAATTGATACTAGGGTATACACGAGAACGCGGGGTGGATTTAATAAGCGATTAGGTATTTGCGGGGCGCGATCGGCGCCGTGGCGCCGTCACGGTGTCGATGTTCTTAATTGGAATCCGTGGGTATTAATTATTGCGTTAACTAATTGCTTTTTCAGGCGCCGCGACGCTGCTCTACGCGACGCCGACGCGAGGAATGCCAACGAACGATAACTTATGTACCCAGTGAGGGTAGGTGAGTATAAAGTATTTCGATATATGTACAATATTTAGAGAAAATGGGTGTACATGTGCGCCTAGCAGGTACAAGGGGGTCGTATGGATAAGTAATTAATTAAACGCGGGTGGGTACGTATTATACGTCTCGCTGTACATATATCAAAGCTCTCGTATACCGAAATACCGCACGCTTCCCTTAAGAGACATTTCGTGATGGTAACACTTGAAGTAATTCCCAATAGTCGGAGTACACGTAGGTACCTCATCGTTTGTGCAGTAATTTAATCGCTACACAACACCCGATTCACCCTAAGCGGAATCGATATATTATTGCGGCAAGCAAAACCGAAAACGGGGACGAATATACGAATCACGCAAACGTGATACACGTGTATGCAACAATAAAACGGATCCAACTCCAGGATGATACGGACGGTCGGGATTGCAACAAAAATGAAATTATAATATCATTCATCATCGTAATTTATTCGTTATGTCGTGGATGAGAAGACTCGCCAAAACTGACAACAACCCTCATGACGGGGTTGGTGTATGTGCGACGATGAATACGGATATGAAATATAGATCTGGGCGACCCAGATGAATGTACCAGCTGTGAACTTATACCCTTAAAATTTATCAATTGAGAACTACGCCCGGTAAAATAGATATACGATTCCGATAAATCTCGGCTCCCATTTCGAAAATTACTAGCTTCCGTACGTGAATCTGACTAAAAATTATGCCAATTTTTCAGGGCGGCTTCAGGGGCGCCGTGAAATATCACCATTCTTCTCCGGGACACTTAACCCGTTATCCAGTGTGAGCAACAATCAATTCAAGGCGCTGGATTTTCGCCCATGACGCAGCTTTTTCCCTTTTCACCACCAACTGACAATAATAAATCCGGTAACACTATGGCGTGCGACGGAAAAGGCCACCGTTGATAATGACGGAGTGCACGCGGCGAAATCGAGCTTTTGCATTTTCCCTCTCACGCGGGCGCGCTTACGTTACCGTTACGTAACCGCGTAAGTGGATGAGAGCAACCGGCATCACATACCTCATTACCTTTACAAAGATAAGTGAAAGAGAACGAGAAAACACAAAGCTGTTCCTGATCCACTAGGCCCCGCTCAGTATCACCAGTCCAATTACTGACAAACCAATTAGATTTAACTGGCCGTACCTGTAAGTCACTGTAAGCCCCGCAATCAGGCTCGCATTTGCTCTACGTATTTGCCTCCGTCTCGGCGGATCCGCTCCCTCGCCGCGATCGGGTCGTCCGAATCGAGATAAATCACATCGCGAAATTATTTCGTGCGCCCGGCCGCTGTCACTTATTATATTATCGACTCGGTTATACTTTAGTTATTGTTCGAGTCGGAGGCGGCGAGGGGAATTTTTGATTTTGCGTGCGGCCTTGATTTGGACCGTTCAACTTTTCCTCCCCTCGTGCACGGAGGAGGGAAGAGTGTGTGTGGAGACGTAATAAAGTTTGTTGTGAGAACAGTTTGCGAAATTTATAGGGAATTTGTCCCCTAGGTACGTGTTCAATTATTCCGCCTTAGTATTGACAAGCGCATTTTCTGGCTGTCACCCAGGGCTTTTTACATCAATATATGGAATTTTAGTACATATTGCGTTTCTTCTCCCTTATAAACTCAAGTTTTTCACAAGATGGAATCTATTTCGCCCCTTTCAGTCTCAGACAGATGGTGAAATTCTAAGCACGAGTTGACAATGAACACGAAATTTTTATAAATTCCAGATCCAAAGCGAATCGAACCGAACATGTCAGATCAAGGATGTGCACACACGGTACGTACATCTACGACAGTTGCAATTTATTGTAATCCGCTGCATTTGAGATGCCGGTCTATGGCGGTCGGCGTTCATTCACTAGATTAGCCGCACAAGATGTAAGAACATATCTTTCGCCGATCGGAAAATTGTGTTGCCAGGTGACCGCAATCTTCTCGACTTCCGGAATCGATACGAACACGGTGCGGAAGGTGGATGGAAGTCGAGTCGACTCGAGGATCACGGGCAGCGGTGCCGGTAATATATGAGATTTATTAGTCGACAGTTCGACAAGTCATTTGTCGCGGATTTCATTAAACACGTTAATGAGCAAAGAATGTTGTCGAAGGTGCGAGAATGTCACACTCTACTAAATTCGGACGGAATTTATGGACCGGGGAGAGGTGGATCCGCTTAGTTCTGCGCCTTGTCTAACTTACATGTCTATAAATCTTTATAATTTGCCAGGGAATAGTGTAGCATTCACATCCATTCCAACTTACCAGCTCGCTAGTGCTGAATGTGACGTAATACATCACTCCAGTCTTTACCCGTAAAAACACCTTCACTCCGGGGGATTATACTCGAAATTTATTCAAATTAGACCAATTGCATACAATGTCGCCCCGTCATACGTAGGGCGGTGGTAGCGGCGGACACCCTAAATCCCTAATTACGCGCCGAAACCCTTTGTACAATCGCAATTTCTGGGGATTAGCAATAATCAAAATTTCGGAACGTGTACGCGACTGACGTTCGCATCATACGTAATGCCGCCTCAGAACTCGGAAATTTTCTGCAGCGAAATGTGGCGAATACGAGGGTGTGGTGCGCCCAACGGAAGCTCTGTAGTAGCCGGTTTTTAATAATTCACGTGCAAACTCGCACCAGGATTTCGCCAGTCTACTCGTACTTACTCACGTATACAACGTACACCAGAGCCGGCTTTATGCGACTCCGGTACACGGCACATGGAGATATCACTACATTTATCGATGAAATATGATCCTGAATTATTGGAAGCGACTTTGTATCTACTCGGAAGTATCCGTTTCACTTTTGAACGTAACAGCGGCATCATGCATCCCTCGCCGCTCCCCAGAGATCCGGCGGGTGTCAAGTTGCCCTCGCCGGTCGCCATAATGCCCCCGTTATAGGGGCGAAACGGGAATAAATTCCCCTAATCACGTATTTTGCACTTTTTCGAGTTGTATCCGCGCGTTTTTACCATTGAATATCGGTCGGGGTCGCCGCATTCAGGCGACGCGTTCACGTATTCAATATAAATTTCAAACTACAAAAACGCCCGATCGTGATCGAGTTGCCCGATCGCCCTCTTCGGAATGCGGTAATTCCGCATTAAACTTTGAGAGCGCCCGAATATTCGATATGCGATTAGACCGATTCGAAAGCGGCCACTGTCACCGCCAGACCGGCCGGCTATTATAACATAATCGTATTACACTTTCATCCGGTGTCCGGTGATGCCGACGCCGTCGCCGCTACACAATTCGCGATGATGATGATGATGACGGTTTCGAGTGGCCGCATTTTTGCGTCGAGGGCCGCGCCACCGATAATACGAATTAATTAGAAAATCACTCCGGCTGCAATGGAGCTGATGGCAGTTTGTTTATGTAGGTGCCAAAGCACGCCAATCAGGCGCGAGTCCAGTTAATGACAGGTGAATTACACTTTGTATGCGGACTGATGCGATCCAGGACCCTTCACACTTCGGCTTAACGCGCCCTCATCACGTACACGCGACCCCCATACACATGACGCCCCCGTTATAATATTTCGCGTCCTAATTATAACCTGAATATATTATCAAAGCTTTATGTACTTAGGGCCCCGAATCGCGAGGAATTTATTTCCCCAGCACCGCACCCGTTCTGTGGGTAGGAACCGCGTATACATGTCAGTCCGCCGCATAAAACCGAAATCAGTCTCAATTTACATCCTGCGATTCCGCGCCTCTTCGCGGCCCAAAAGTTCGTCCGAAACTAAAAGCTCCACTTTCAGTACTCACTGCTTACACACCTGACTTGGACATTTTCAACTAATTAAAGTTTTACGGCGCCCGCTGCAACAACTCCATCGCTGATGACGATGTCTGTCGCAAACTCGGATCGTATCGGGCCTTCGCCTTCCATTAAAAATACGAGTCCCTTCTAATTATCGTTTTTATTAGCAGAGGGTGCGCGTCGGCCGATCCGCGCCCCAGCCGACTCGTAAAACTCTCGCCGATCCGTGGTGACGACGCACGCAAAAGGATTATGATAATGAGCGGAGTCGAAAATTCGCGATCTAAATTAAAAACTGACCCCGGTCGCCACTTCGACGACGGCGCCGAACGCATCCATCAATGCCCGACCCTTCATAAACGCCTTTATGGATCGCCCGGAAAATTTAAAGCCGTAAAATGTACGAAGTTTATCTCGCTCATGTGAAGCGTGGCCAGTGGCTATAGGTTCGGTCTGGATAGTGCCATCAACAATAACGCGTACCGAAAATGCGACGTTTTTAAAAATAGACATGACCCGACGCAATCATCAAATATATCTATATTCGGCCCACACAGTGTGTACAACCTCATGATTACCGTTATTACGATTTTGTGTGGTGGATTATCTGCTCCATTGGTGTATCGAACTCTGAACTGTACTACAAAACGCTTGTATTTTGGTCGAGATAAGGGTTTAATAACGGGGAAACGATCCGTCAACGACAATTATCATTATCCGCACGTTTGGGTTGGGTTTTTTCCATCAAAGGTCCATAATTATGATAATTGTCTTAGGGCGACGATGCGTGGCGCTCCGTTGCGGCGTCGGCCTCTCTAAATTACCCCATTTTATAGGTGGGTGGTTTTGAAAACGTGTTGCATAAACATGGCGTTTTATATCGCTTAAAACGCCGCCTTTAATAAAAGCAAATAAAGAATCCTCGAGCGTATTTTACGTTATTATTGCAGGCGGAGTGAGGGAGACCGAGATAGGGGCAACAAAACAAATTAGAAGGGTAGAATTTGTGTTCGCGGTGGCGTTACATAATTCTGCAATTTTTGCAATTTCCAAATGTCTGCGTTTTATGATGCAAACAGTGTGTTAGCGTAGCAATAAAACTAGAAGATGCCATCGAGTTGAATTCCACATTCCAATATATCCCACACGGTTATACACTCGACGTGGAGGCCATAGTCGAAATCATAACCAGGAATTCGAGTGAACATCAGAAACGTGAGCACCCTTATACGCCGGCACGCAGTCGGTCTAAATCGTCGATAACAGCAGATTAATCAAAAGCCGGGTACGAGATGATTAATTAAATTAACACCGCGAGGGAGCGTAATTAAAACCCGTTGTTTCGATGAAATACAACTTTCCCTTGTGTTTTTTCCCGAGCTGATTACTTACTTGGAGATATTAAAGGGGGGAGGATGTTTGATCGTCGATCGATTATGTTAATAATTTGATTCGGTACGTTCATTTACGCCGGGGCTTATAAATATAAAGTTCCGAGAGGACTTCAGCCTCGTAAACTAAAGCTGCCGCCGTAGTCTCTACCGTTATAACAATGTAGTAAAAGTGAGCAGCAATGTAGTAGGACTCGCGATGAGCCGAGTATCAAGTATTCATGCGTCTATTACCTGGCCATTTTTACGGACGGAGATGCGCCGGAAATGCTGGATTTTTCGGGGACCGTCCTCCCGAATCTAATTATTAATAGCCCGGGAAAAGTGCAAAGAGATTTGGCCCCGGGCCGGGCAGAGCCAATAGACATTGCGCTCCTCTCCAAGAGAGACCGGCTCGTCGGCTATTGGATTTCGAACCTGAGAGAGAATTATGTGCCCCCCAAGAAAGGATAGAAGGATAAATAAAATATAAATAATTAAGTATCTGGTCAACATTGGACCCTATATCCCTTATAAATGAGGCGCCTTAAGAACGGGACCGGAATGGATTCCAATAGGGTTGTATTTTTAGGACAGAGAGCGAAATAAAATACGAAACTCATTTCTTCGCGCTCTCCTCTATACAATACCAAACCAGAAATATTACTCTACAAAAATAAATTTTCGAGTCATAGCCGTCTTTCATCATTATTTCTATTATTATTGTTATTGTATACAGTGGAGGGTACTTGCTAGCGAGTGAGGATGGGGAATTGTGTTTCGTTAATTCGCTCGCCTTGCGGATTTCTGGAGTCGCATATACACTCCTCGATAAGGGGGAGCTTTTGAGAGTTTATTGTGGTTTTGCGGCAATCGGGCTCATTCCGGGGGAATCGGCGAGTAATTCCAAATGGGCCGTGTACAGGATAAATTCTTCGATGCTATCTAATCGGCGAAGTTCCATCGATATGCGAATCCGCGTCAGCGTTTATTTCCGCGGCTGATCAGATGCGGGCCGAAAGGCGGACTCCGGTTCTGCGTTCCACTTATCTATCAGAAAACTCGTACGTGAGAATAATAACCGCGTGTCGGAACTCCCAACTCGGCGGTGCCGCTTCCGCCATGTCGAATCTGCTTCTGCTCAATCGGCGCAGCGAAATATTATTTTAATAATGAAATGTCGCGGGATTACGGCGGTGGAGCTGCGATATTGGACGTCGCCGGTTTCTCTCATTACGCTCATGCAAATAATAACTAGCGTTAATCAATAGCCTCTCGTCTCTTATCCGCGCCGGAATCGTCCTATCGGTTTAACGTCCGCGCTGTGCCGCCCCGTTCCCCGGCAAGTCCGCTATAAATATCCCCTGGCCTTTTAAATACATCTGGTCTAGCTCCCGACTTCATTAGCTCCCTTGATTGTCCATAAAATTGGTTTATACATTGTATCGGCCCGATTGTACGTCATCGCCGGCGCGGTCTTTCTTGCAAAAGACGCCGAGTGTATGGGCTTTAATATTCGCGCCCCCTTTTAATCACGGAAGCGTCGAGTAACAACAAACATCCAGGTGTTTCCCCTCGAAGCTCGCCGAACCGGGCGCCACCTAATAAAGCAAAATAATGGGGACGCGTGAAACGTCGATATCTCCCATCTCTCCCATCTCCCATCGGCCGGATGGGAGTTAGAGGTTCGCTAATCCCATGAATTTGTAGCTGGAAACTTTTGTGTGGTCGGAGGACTTTGCTACTTATATGAAGAAAGTGGGAAATACTTGCTAAGATCCCGGTATAAATCTGAAATACTTATTCCGAAGTTATTTACGTCGGGGTCCGATGCGACAGAACGTTTTCCCTCCTCTCCCGATCTCTCAACTCGACGGAGGCCGGAATGCGCCGCAAAATTCGGAACGTGGCACCAGTGACTCGGGACAAAGACTAAATTAGGGGCATTTATTTAATTTGCGATTTGTCCAAATGGTGCGTGATGTTGCCGGGGATGGCTGTCGTCCCAATTTGTCAATTTCGCGCGTCTTCCTGTCCCCGGAATTATACGGCGATGTAATTCTCGATCGTAATGCGCGAGATTGTCGGAATGTTGCCGGAAACAATAAACGGAATCTCCTTGGGTGCTCCACCGTTTCAATGGGAAAAAATAGATTCGGTTTTCCGGCTAATCTCCAATGTGCAAAACCCATTCCGCGTTGGAACTGGAACAAAACACTCCCGTAATGCCCGGGGCTTAACTTAATCTAAGTGACGGTGGATATTATAAATTGCCCCCGCAGCTACCAAATAATTGCACCTGGAAATCAGACGGGTTTTATCTTTTTTCTTTTTCGGGGGAGGAAAAAACAACATCCGACCTGTTCGCATTCATCCTCTTTCGCGCACTCTTCGCGAAAACAAGAAACCCAGATATTTGCTTTGTAATATTTTGATAACGTGTGAACCAACACGTGCTTAGCCTTTAAGGCGATACTTTATCAAATATGTCTAATAAAAAAGGAGTATCAAAGGGAGGACAAAATCTCGGTTTTATGTCCTCTATACTTCGGCAAGACCCGGGGGCGGTCTTGCACCTTTTATTTCGCGACAAATTGTAACAGAGAAGTCTCAAAAGATTCCAACAACTTCACTTCCAGGGTCACTTCAGATATCGAAAATTTCTGAAATTATAACTGCGCCAGCGCACCAATAATTCCTCTCACAGGTCTCAAGTCGAAACTTTACGATGCAGTAAAACAGTTTTACAAGTTATATCTACTACAGGTGTAAATGATGTGATATAAAAACTATAGTACGTACACGGTCAAGACAGTAAAGAAATTTAATAGGAAAGTAAACTGAATAGTGACTTGGATCGTGACGCTTTCGGTGAACTTTTCAAATCGACATGGGAAAATTTCCTACCAAACTTCGTACGTATGTACGTATGTTACTAATAATACAGGAGAACACGGACGAGTTGCGACAACGAGTCGGGAAAACAATAAATCTTCCAAGACAGGTATCAAATGAATACAAGCGTAGGAAATAAACGTTGTAATATTATATCGGGAGCCACCGGTACGAAAATTAGTTCTCGCAGAAACTAACTTTTGTCCAATTTCCTCTTGAATGCTATTAGTCGACTGGATGTAATTAAAGTTGCAGTTTCAATATGTACGATGCACCTATGAGCGAAATCGCTAAAACGCCTTTCGGTCTGGTTTCGAAAATAATACGTGATGGCAACGTCGCCAAGTTTGCGCCATAAAGAAGGTTATTAGATACACCATTTCCCCTAATATTCAACGTGCAAGAAATACAAACAGCCAGAGTAGTATGTACGGCTCGTACTCCGCATGCACACAGCACGTAATGGATGATTATTGTTCTCCATTTATTAATTAGTCTGTATGAAACTAATTCTGATTACGGTTTGGAGTACAATGCAAGTGAAATTTCGCTTGTCTCTCTCGGTGAGTGCCGTTGAGTGTACGGAGAGCTCGCCTGGAACTACTTACGGCGCGATCTACACGAGTGCTGGGGATTTTTTTGTCTGCCGAGAATATTCCATGGAAGCTGGGAAGGTTGACTTGAGGTAATTCAATAGCAGCCTCTAATTAATTCGCTATGCTATGCTATGCTGTGCTGTGCTGTGCCGTATTGTGAAATTTGTTCCAAATCTGCTTTCGAAGAGGTTATATACTCACTCTCATTATGAGTAAGTATACCAAGGTGATGGAAATGATTTGACTGAGGGATGAAGGGTGAAGGAGTTATGGCAGAATTTTGGGCAAGTAATCAAAATCGATGCTGTCTTAGGGAAGACTTTAAAGCAAACAAATAGACAAGATATATCAAAGAAAGCTTGGTTAAGGACATTTAGAAACGAATGCCGGTACTTTAAGAAGGAAGGAACTGGGATAAGATGAGATAAACGATAGAGTGAGTGGATTGAACAGCGAAATAAAGTGATGAGAAAATTTCAAAGTTGGAAAGAAGACAATTACTGCTAAAGTGAGATAAAACCGTCCCTATGTACATAAGGCGCTGTAAAAACATTTGCAACGTGACGCAAAAACAGTGCACTTAAAATAATACCGAATAAAACGGCCGGACCCTTTTCCTTCCGAAATCCGAAATCCGGCTTTCGTTCCAACATCAATACGTCCCGGATTTAGGAATCCTGCAGTTCAGCGATGATAAGGCCCGGGCCTATTCCGGTTTGATAATTGGGGCGGTTGTAAATTTTTCGGTTACAACCGAACCGGCAGAGATTGTGATTCGTTTGAAGAATTACAAGGGCCGAATCGGGGCCAAAGGGAGAGGGGTGCGGGAGCAACTTGAGGGCGCCTCGCCGTTGAGGTGAAATACGAAACGGTGATTTCTACAGTAAAGACCGAAACGTGATCGGGTTTTAAAAATCGCTCTATTTGCTTTATTGTTTCAATTTATAACGGACGCCGTGGACATAAATAAATAAATTGATCTAGGTACGCACGCAACCGACACACACCTGAACGGGGTGCGATAAATTAGAATCGACGGGCATGAAGCAGAAACTGACCCGGCGATATTAATTATTGCGAATCGGAGTCGAGAAAATGTGAATTTAATTAACTCAGTGCGGCCCGATCCGCCTCGTTTTTCCTTTATTCCGTTCGTCCGGTTGTAATTAATCGGAATGATTCGCGCACTCAACGCCGAAATCAAAACGAGTCAAGTCGCCGCGCTTAGTGATTTACAACCGACGGTTAGAATTTATCAATCATGGCTGACAATACGAAATAGGTTAGGAGCTCGCACCCTCGTCTTGGTTTCTGCAAATTTCGCTTCCTATTCCACCAGAGAGACAATTAACCATGTCGTTACAGACTGGAATCGTACGTTCGACTCGGAAAAATTCACATCGCAAGACGGCGGCAACAACGGCACAACAGTCTATCGTAAATTCCTCATTTATAAAACAGTGACGGATCTGGGCGAATTGTGTGGAGGTATTAAAATCGAGATAATTTACAATCTTGCGCGTATAATGGCTCGACGTCACGGAATAGCTACTGCTAAATTTATTGGAGGCGATTAAACATCGCCGTTTTAAATTCACGTTAACATCTTGTTTACTAGCAATTATATTCGGGTCGCATCAAGGTGTCAGCCGTCCTATCCTGTATCGTATCTTGTTAATTCCGGTTTAAATCAAACTTGCATTTCCCATCTGTCAAGTGCTCCGTGCGGTTTACAGGGTGTACCCGGTAAAGATCGCATCGTGATAGTTTCGATATACACATGGCGGAGTAGGTGGATGATGTAAACGCCTTCAATATTTAACGAACTTGGTCCGGAGTTTGTCGTTGTCTTGTCGGTCTGTTTTTTTATGAAATTTCGGCCTTCCGGAACACAGTAAGGACGTACAACCGGGCGCCGGATATTTATAATATAAACTTGACTTTTAGATTTGTTGGAAAAACTTGTGCACAAATTCTCCGGGGTTTGGTGCATATCTTAAATACAAGCGCCACCTGCGGCCATATATTTTGTGGAAAAGGATTCCAACTTTCAAAGACAATTTTCTTTTAAGGCAACCCATAATCAATGGAATATTAACTGCACAAAGCCCCCGATACGTTTTCCTCAAAGGAATCCCTAGAGCTTGCAGTTTTGTTTCCAAAGCGAAGCCGCGCTGAATGGGGAGCTGTACGCACATTTACTGTTAGTTACACGGCCGACATCTTGAATATTTTTCCCTGATTGATCGCGGAGCGGCAGGAATAAAGGAAATAAGTTTGCGGTACGATGTGCAAAATTGATTACTCCCGGAAAGTTCCTGTCATTTATGCAAAGCGAAAGAAGTTGCGTGAAAAAATCCACAAAGTTTTTTCTAAGTGTATAATTGTGTGAGAAGTTTTACGAATTATAAAGTTCCTTCTATTGGAGGCTGCAACATAAGAGAGGTTGCACATTTTTCAATCAATAAAGGCCATCGCTGCCGGTGGCAGGACGCGCCCCTCAATAATTAATGAGCCAGTGTCGGCCTTATCACTTGCGAAACTACTACTCTCTAGTCTCTCTAGTAAACCTGGGCCGCACTAGTCGAGAGCTCAATTTAACCCTCGCTTCATAATGGCAACTTCATAATTACAACGGAATCTTTCTTAATCGGAATTAATTCTCTTCAATTCGGGCTGCGAACGCAGAAATCTGTATCCGGAAATCGCGCCCTCGAATTTATATCTGCGGGCGACAGGAACTTTCCAAACATAACCGTTCTTATTCTTAATCAAATCCCTTTAAAAAATCCACCAACTACTCTCCCCAAATTGCAACTTGAGTGAAAATGAGAAAAGTTGAAACATCGAATTTTACCCTCAACAAATAAAGGATTGCCACCAACTTTCCGACCCAATCACTATCAACCCCATCCGTTTTATACGAACATTTTTGACACCCCTCCTCATGTACGTTCGCAATTATCATCATTATTCTTGTATGCGCTAATAATCACCGAACCGCACTTTACCGAACAAAAGCAAAGTATGAAAGTTTCATTATTAATAAGTTTATATACAGGTCGAAAGGTTCAAGACAGGTAAGTCTCTCTGCCTGTACGGTAATAATTTAGTAGATTAATGGACAGCGGCGTTAATTCAAACGTATATTGCGGCTTTTCCGCATCCAACATACTCGGTCGAAATAACGTGTCTCCGAATGAGCGAGTACGGGGGCGCGGGTGACGTCAAAAGCGGAAAGAAATTTCCGATTCGAAGCGACGGCGCGATAATTTTTTCGCCAACCCCGCCGATCGGGCGAGGTAATTTCGGGTGGGAATTATGCACGACGCCCTATCGAGTGCGAAATGGGATCGGCTCGTATGCGACGGCGTAACTCGCGATGCCACCACGTCCAGACGGCTGACAAATGCGCCCCATTAGCCCCCATACCTAGACAAGTTTATATCCCTGTACGCGCCGCTTCCACCCCTGCCCTCGTGTGCAATTCGGCGACACCGCGCCGGCCGATCCCCCGACACCTCTTCCCGACTAAATGACATCCACTGACGTCGAGTTAAGGCCGGCCATTTTCCGGCGACCCGGCCGCCCCCGCACACATTTCTCACTAATTTACGTCCGTCCGCCTTATTAACCCCGGGTCGGACAAATCGGGTGCGAAATCGGGCGGCGCAATTACCGCAAACAATCAGCGGAACGCGTGCATCTTCATCCGCGCGATCGGCCGATACCGGCGGTGCATTCCGGCGCCCCCGGCGCGCCCCGGTTATTTTTCATCCCGATTTCGGGAGCGCGGCGCGGAAGGAAGCGAGGAAATTGCGTGCGAATTGCGCGGCATATAATCCAATTCCCGGGCCCGATGCCTGGCGAATTTTTACACACCCCGGGCGCGCCGATAATGCGGTTATCGGCGTGAATGAGCTTTGTTAAATACACAAAGACAACCGCCACACGGCCGGCCCGTCAATAGTCGAATCAATCGCTTCCGAATCAAATGTCGGCACTCGAGTACGCGCTCGCGGTAAATTGCGACAGCCGATCGGGAGACAATGCCGCGATATGAGGAGAGGAGGCCCCGGCGCTGCGGCTTGTTCAACATATGAATGCTCTCGCGTTGATGGAATTAAAGCGATTTGTATCGCCGGCCCGATATTGAAATGCGGCCCCGACTCCGTTTACGTGCCCATTCTCTTCCAATTTCGCCGCTAACTACTGCGAATTAACGCACCGCATCAATTAGCCGCCCCGCCACTCCACGAATAAATCAAATACCTCCACCCGATACCATATCGGCACGAGAATGCGCGAAATGAGGGGGGTGGAAGAAGAAAAAGGTTGCAATGTGGCGGTCACGGTTCGGTTCGCCGTCTTATCCTTTTCCGGCGATCTCATATATAACTCGGCATCTAGTACGTATATATACACACGGGACTGTTATAGGACCGTTAGGGGCGGGTAGCGATCGCGATTAATTACGTGACGAATCACCTGGAGTCGTGCTCCGTCTTCCTCTCGTCGAAATTACGTAAAATTGCCCGGGGCCGCGTCTACGGGTCGTGACAAATTCCGCTATTATTATTGGCGGAATTTCGCCTAGCAGCCGGCCACTTTCATTAAGTGCAACTTCAAGTTGAGGATTCGCTGAACCGAAAAAGGCGAAGATTGCCTGAAACGGTGACGTCTCGCCGAGGCGCGGGAGCCGGAGAGGAGGCGGAAATTATTTGGTTTTACCGAGTTGGAGTTTTTGGGGTGGATTGATTCAACCGAGTATAGGTGTGTGTGTGTGCAGTTATCTGGGGTAGCCAGGAGTGAAGAAATCACGCCGATATCTGGTTAGCGAATTTTATTTTAAAACTGTCGATGATTGGGGGTCGCGAAGATGAAAGCGCAGGCTCGAGGAGAATCAATTGAATTAATAATCAGGAGGGACCTGCGAAACGGCTGCTTTACAAATCAAAGTTATATAAGGAAGATGTTCAAAGTAGCAGGCAGGAAGAAAGTTAAATAGCTCATCTGAAATAAGATTCGCGATTGAAAACGAAGATAGAGAAACAAAACAAGCGAGTTTTCTTATGATAATGGGAACCGGAGGGATGAGGAGGAATAAGTAAAAATTATGCGGTCCCGTATAGCCGACGACGGATAAACGCTGAATCGGA
This sequence comes from Salpingus planirostris, assembly GCA_949788335.1. NCBI lineage: Eukaryota > Metazoa > Arthropoda > Insecta > Coleoptera > Salpingidae > Salpingus > Salpingus planirostris. The sequence continues at coordinate 5,734,880 of OX460929.1, forward strand.
GAGACATTTCCAGCTACCCCACTGAACTATAATACCTCGGTTCCGTATACTTTCCCGGCCGCACCAGATTGATTCATTTTCGATGAGATTTCAAGTAGAATCGAACGAGCCAATCGCCGAGAATGATAGAATACAAATAAGGACCGCACTGGATAAGACAACCCGGCTATATAAACCCCCATCCGCGTCCATCAATTACAGATGCAGATCGACGAAAGAGAAAATATTTCCTATTAGTGCTATTGTTAGTTCCAGAACAAGGCAATTAATTGTGGCCAGAAGCCGAATTCCGGGCCGCGAGATTTATTCCGTCGATATCGATTCCGTCCGCCCGGAGGAAAAATCGCACCGACACTTTTGCCCAAGCGGAATTATGAAATGTTGACCGCAGGCCGCAGGCCGAGGGGCCCCCGAGCTCGCACATAAACCGGAATGATTCCCACTCGCCTAAGTAGAGCATCTGGGTTTGAAAATTAATCAACCGAATGGATACCACAATACAGGGAGTTCCCTTTATCTTCCCTACGTGGACCAATTCATATTGATTATGCAAACTACACCGACGCAATATTCAAATAACTATTATACCGACCGCTATCGGAGGGCGATTAGCATTTAAATAAATAGATCGTAAAGAAGTCACCTTTGGAATGTTTTCCGATTTTTCTTACACATTTGCATTAATTCCTTTCCGATTTTCAGCCGCATCGCATCGGATCGCATCGCATCGTTCCGAGCCGAAGCGCCATATCGGCGAGGAGATCCAATTCCGAAGAATCACGTACCGTGCCCCGTATGTAATAATAATTTTAATATCATAAGTTGTTCGTCAGACTCGAACGATCACGTATTTAATCCTGATGGAGATCATTCACACAGGTGCAGGCGCCGGCAATGGGGCTTAATGCCCTACACCGTGATTGATTTGTGTGCGCACTATGCTATTTGGCGTGTTAGTTAAACCGTTTGTAAATATTCGGGCCGGTGCTTCTTCGTGTTTGTATTTTAATCGAGATACTGATGACGGTTTGTCGCTTCTGCTGGAATCAACACAGAATTTATTCCGGCGCCCAATTTCAATCGAGATCCGAACGAGATGATACCGGAATTCATGCCGGATTTGTTATCGCTGCCGGATTTTATAAATGACCGACACATTTCGCATTTTCGCACCTAACGGCGGACGCAAAGCCCGCATGCAAATTTTAAACCGGGCACAATTGAATCGACCCCATTTCAAAAGGAGCGCGTCAGCCGCCTCCCTTTATTATTATTATTATCATCAAGGAGTAATTATTTAGAATGTTTAATTGTGTTGCGCCTGCTGATGGTAAATTAAAATTAAGCGAAATAAAAATGGGATTAATAATGAAGTCCACCCTACCGCATCAGTTGAATTAAATTAGGACAGGGGGGTGGTTTACACTTTATATAAAATATTTGTCATCGGAAATTGCTGGTGGTGAAATTTTAAATCATTTTGGTCGTTCCCAGCGGTTTCGGTTTGACTTGGGTAGACAGAAAGCTTGACTAATTAAAATTAATGGTCAGGTGTAAAAGGTTGGGGTATCTTGCGGCCGAAAGGGATGCCTCTACAGTTTTTATTTAAAGCGGACAATTCCATCGCAAAGTCGTTTATCGTGTTCATAAACAGAGTCGGGGGGGAGCCCGGGTTCGGCGTATGGGAGCAAACTTGACCGTTTTTACGGACTATCGCCACCGCTGCGCTGTATACGGACACGGAGGAGGCCCCTCGTTGTAGCGGGAAATTTATTTTGTAATAAAACCGGCGCAAATATGTTCAAAGGACACCGCAAACAAAGGAAAATCACATCAAAAAATGATATCGAGTGCTGAAGGATACATTGCTCCTGCGGGGTGGTGCGTGCTCCTCGATCCGATCTCCGAGATACCTCCGTATACGATCCGAAAATAAGGTGGAAGCCGAGGAAGCGTGGAATCAGTCAACACGTTATCGATCATTTTATAAATAATGTACGTAGCATCCATGAAATTTACTTCCCGGATTGAATCTCATTACACATCACCGATATCTCGGCTCCTTGCCTCCGCCCGACTCGATTCGGTTTAGAGTTCAGACTTTAGAGGCGCACTTGGATTTTGAAAATCCTCGGGAAATTGAGACTAATACACCTCGGGGCCGAACTATTAATATTTTACCATTAATCCCGCCACATGCCAAGTATAACGAATGATTAATAACGCTGGGTGTCAGGCCGCAATATCACTTGGTAAACATTAGGTGAGGGTACACGACCTGTCCCGTGTTGTACTGCGTACTCGTAAACTGGCAGCGCCGTCGTTGGGTAGTTACGTAGCGGATCGCGTGAACGGAACCCCCCGGCAGGCCCACGTCTTAATTCATATTTTACTCTAATTGAGTTAGTTTTATTACCGTCTGGCTGTGTTACAGTGCACCTAAAGATTTCACCCGGTGCCGGCCGTAATGACTCGTAAAACACTTCAATTGCCATCGATCGCGTCGGCATAATTAACTACGTTTTCAGAGGGTGATTATCGCCCGGAATACGGACCTTCGGTCGGAAACGTGCCGATGCATTTTTTATTCCGCACCGTTCCCTTTTTCCGATTTTATTTCGGCGCGGTGGAAATCGTGATACACTCGCCGCTAGTCTATATTTTAAAAATTAACCCTCCCTCAATAATTCAATTCTATCTACAACACGTAGGCATCAGGTATCTAGGCTAAATCCGGCGTTTCGCGAGTTGTGGCGGCGACGTGTCTCGCTCTATCTCGTTGTCGTCGCCGTCGCCGTCGTCGGACGTAAATAAATTAATTCGATTCGGGCGCATAAAGAAAAATTCCGGTCCAAAAATTCGGAGCGAACGAGAATCGGGCCGAAATCGATAGCGCTCGGGATTGAGTCGTAACGGCCTAATTGAATAGTCGTCGCATTATTGTGCTAGGTGAAAAATTATGACTGTTCCGAATGTCACTAACGGAAACTTGATTATTTACTGACACCGAACGTGCTTGTGAAAGAGCGCACTTTACAAGCTAATGGTCCAACTTCACTGTTGTAAAGTGAAAACTTTCTACATTAATCTATTACAGAAGAGAACCCGTCTTAGCGGCGAACATGTGCCGGGAAAGTTCTTTCGCAGTAATCAGGCCCGTGTCATGCATGATATGTGCAACTATATCTTCGGCCGTAACGTGCATACGTAATAACGACGTGAGCCCCGGTGATTACGGTGGTAATGATTCCCCGAGTCCAGGCGCTGCGATATCGCCGATGTAATTGTTTTCTCACTTCGGACTAGTTGGCGAAAATCAATTAAATAGTTTAATTGTCAATTAAGTCGGCTCGGCGCGATAATGCGATTGCAGCTAATTTTCTACTGTTCCACCGCGTCATCATCAGTCGGCCCCATTAAAGGTGTTTGTTTATTTTATCGCGTCGAATTAAATGCAATTATCTACTCAAATCCGCCCGGCGACCCGCGCCCACAAATCACGCACCGCGGGTCGGATCGGGCCGAGATGCTGCCACCGATATTGAATATGTGCAGTGATAAATGTCTGGAACTTACAAATTTTCGCCGCTCCTCGTATAAATCTGGATTTAACAAATTCTGGTTTATTTTAGGGACCGCGCGCGCCCCCGTGATTTTTCCCGGCCTACTGCTCCTGCGTCTGACCTAAGAACTCGTTCACCCTTCGCCCTTTCCGGAATTTATCGGCGAGTAAAGTCGTTCACATATCTAAATTTTCGACCGCAATAATAAAAACCACCGCCGATGTAGCGGTGCTTTCTCGACCGTAACACGGAGACCGATTTTATTAATCGATCCCCCAAAATTAGAACACGCCGAGTTAACACGGCGATTATCTTTTATCGCGTACCCAATTCACTCCATCCTTTTATTTGCAGGGGGCGGAAAAAAGACGTTTCGGTCTCGAGGTGTACTACTACGTTATTATGGGATGGGAGGGAGTGCCGTTTCCACCTCGCCGTTATCGTTACCGGTTATTGTTATCACTTTCGGCTTAATTTACGCGGAAAGTGAAGGCTAATTGTGATAAGTAATTCGGCGGAGCATTTTTGTTATCCAATCTCGTCTTGTATAATTCACGCCGTAAAACACTCCACGTAATAATTCCGTTCCCGGAGCGCGCCGCTTATTATTTATTCCTCCGGCAACACGGTAACGCGCAGTCGAAGACTCGTATAATAATGATACCCTCAAGTCTTAAGTAGGAGAATCCGCCAAGTTCCGTTTAATTGGGAGTGTGCCGAATCCGGGGATCACGTCAGGACTCGACGGGAGTCATTCTCGCCCGGAAGTTCCATTTTCCATTTATTTTTTACTTTATGACGGCGGATCCGGTTCACGAGATTGGCCGGAGCCGGTAATTAGTGTTTATAGTTTTTGGTCGGCACTAATTTCTCGGGGGGTAATGCAATTTCCACGTTACTGAATGGTGTGTCTTCCCGGGCGCACCGGCATAAAAAGGAGTTCAATCAAGATTAGAGAGCAAAGAAATTGGGTTAGAACAGGACATGGTGTGTAAAAAGTGTATAAAAAGGCGGGCACCGACCCGGCGTTTAAGTGCAAAGAGGGTGATTGATAATATGAAGTGAGATCTTGATTGATTGAAAGTGAACTCGTTGTTCTCTTATTACGCAGTTCGCGCCCGCTTTTTGATGCGTGACGTAATGCACGGACATTTTTAATTACCCCTTATCGGGCATTAACCCGCGACTTCTCTGGCGTACGAGAAACACAACTCCTTTCGTTATTTTTACTATCTCGACGACCGAACGGACGAAAGCTCTCCCGAAATCACTTGCGCTTTTAATTAAAGTTCAATCGAGGAACCGAACGAAATTAATTTAGAATTGGCGCGATTATTATCAGTCGGTGGAAAAACGGCCGGATCGGAAAAGTGTGCGCGAATTTTTGGCCGCACATAAATCACCGGCGCGGAATTTATTGGGAAACTTTATGCACCTTAACTAATATCATTTAAGGCCCGCAAGCTTCAAGTTTACCTGAGTGGGGTCCGATAAATCAGTTCGCAATCCGAATACTTATTGAAATGATAGTCTGGTTCGGTTATTAATCGGGCCGGGCCGAGATGACGGTTCCTGAGACCCGGCCCGGATATGCCCGGGGGTGCCGTAACGCGGGCGCGCCGCCGGATCATCAGCGCGGCGCCCCGACGTAAAAAATTGCCGTAATAACAGGAATAGGACGGTCCCCCTAAGCAGAAAGGTCAGTTCTCGGGGGAATTTTAATTGGTCGGGGCCTCGTGCGGCGGCCCCGGCCGTTCGCCGACAATAATGCCTTGTGATACGTACGAAACTGCCCTGCGAAATTTTAAATTGCCGACACGATTACGGCGACCGCGTAAGTGAGCGCGCCCGGCCCTTTGACGGATTAACGCGCGGGAAGGGAAAAGACACCGGCGACGTTTCCGCTGAAAAGGCCCGATATTATAACGGGCACACTTCCGGACAAGTGGCTTATAAAACTTCTCAAAACTGCGCTCAATTATCAATTAACTGGGAGCCACTCGACTCGACGACGGTGAGTGCGAGAGCGCCCTTTCGGAGCTCCCCGTCTCGAATCCCGAATCACGAGAAACGCGAGCCGGTGCTTATTTTGAACTCGAAATTGAACTGTTGCTTGTTAACCGCTCACCATGATAAATTCACAATAGGGCGCTGTAGCGATTTATGCTCCACATCACCGCCGAAATCCGAACCGAATTAACTCAACTATTTAGATTCCGACGAGCGAGCTTTGTAACACATAACGGCGTCACGCCGTACAACGATATTAGTTGATGATTGATATAAAATTACACGCCGACTTCAAAGACGAGCCACGCGGCGCGGCACTTCCAGGCGACAATGTCATGTTTACGGTTTCCCTTTTCGATTCCGATTATTCGCCGTGCCAATTAGTCGGTAATCACGACCGACGCCGCCGACAGGTGCGTAAGTACAACGCATCCAATCGGGAAAGTATTCCGCGTGAATTACTATCGGAATTAGCCGGAAATTATACGCACATTGTTCGGCCGAAAACGAAAGCGTGCGCAATTTACTAGAGCGGAGATAAGCTCGAAACGGATTGTTTTTACCAGGGCGCCACTAGTGGCAGTCGGTGTTGAAAAAATAGAAACAGTCAATCTTTCTCGTGCAAAAGCGCTTTTTGCCCGCGTGCGAACACAAATACCGCTCTGTTTCAGAATTACGCCCGAGAAAGTACATAATGTACGTGTAAATGACAAACAAGGGATGGAAATAGACCCCACATTACTCAAGTTTTCAAATCTACTGAAATGAAGATTTATGGTCTCCGCAGCTCGGTTCACCTTGTTCGCGGATTGTCAGGATGTTTTTGTCGATGAAATTTCCAGGTGGACTCGTTTTTCGATCTCCGCGATCGCTCGTGTTTGCCTTCGGAGTTTTTAAATTGTATCGGGAAGGGGTGGAGCAGACACATACACACATTAATGGATTACATATAAATTCTCGGTGCCATAATACTATTTCGAAATGAACCGTGAGGTGTGTGTTTGGCATTGTGCATGCAAGGGAATAATAAAGTATTGCCTCCTCCTAAATCGATTTAAGTACATCCGTTTTCGCTCTGATACCGGAATGAAATATACCCAATTTTCCCTTTAGTCGTATTTAAAGCGCTGTCACTTCGTCGAATGGCAAAATTAATTTCGATTATGTGATCCAGTGGAATAGGCCGTTGTTGGATTTGACAAGTATCATCAGACAGTTTCGATAAATCAACAAATTATAAGTTTTCAGTCAACTTATTAGGCGAATTAAATGATTACTTCGTTTAGTGCTGGGAAGTGCGGAATTTTCGAGCGATTTCCTTGCGATCCTCGACCCGGACAAGGCGAGATATCTCATTAGAAAGCCGAACGCATCTTAGTATCGGACTTCTTCCATTTCGGCTCCGCGCCATCTCCCCCCAACAGCAGTTAATTATATTTCTTATCTCCTTAATTTAATAAAAACTCCCAAACTTAACGGAATACAAAAAATTCCGGTATATTTATTCGAACAGTTGCTTTTATAAAGTAGTTTTATTAACAAAGTGATTTTAAAAGTTAAATTAAAAAACTTCCTTCTGTTGTTAACACCGTTCCTGTTCCTATTCCGTTCTGATTTTGGTATACACAACGGAAATATGAAGCGGTTGGAATTCTCCAAAAAAGGTGAGATAACTTTTGAAACTACACTGTTCAACAATACGGTATGAAATTAAATAAATTTAATTAAAAACATTTCACTATTTCTACTATTTTTGCTCAACAGATCATCATTCTGTTTCAGTGGCGATATACTTATATGTACCTTGAGAGGAAGTCCAGACAAAAAAAAAGTATTTATTCGGACTTTCAGGGAACACTAGGATTTCAGAAATTCTGTTTTATCCACGTATCCAGTTGTCGAGCAGTTTATTTATCAATTCGCATGAAGGGCAAAACTTATTGTTCCCTCATACGGTCACTGTGCACTGGTTATGTAACCTATTTCGAAGGAACAAAGCTCGGTTTTCATTTATCTGATATTCTATTCTAAAACCCTGTAGGATAATGAGCCATTCGAGACTTTGCACTAGAAAGCAATAAAAGAAACGCGACAAATTACAGCTGACGGACTCCCGGGACTTCTCCAGATACATCTGGAAAGTTCTTTGACACAATGGCACAGTTGGATACGGTCTCCATTTTTCGCCATCAAAAATTTCTCGCAAAGCATTCCCTAAGCCAGTTATTTACACAATCATAGGTACTTACGACGAATCCGAGCGATTCAAAGGAATTTACACGCTCTGACATTTATGGCAGATTTTGCAGATTTTCCTGTCGATAATGTCGCGCGAGGGATCAAAGGGATTCAAATTAGCGTCGATTTCTCGATATCGTCACACAAAGTTCAAGTGGAGCACCCCGCGCGAGACAAAAAAAATCATCATCACAAAAGTGCTCTAAATGCAAATGGTAATTACGATGAATTATTAATCGGGGGTAAAAAATGAGATCAAAGTCGGCGATTCATAATTCGATTTATTAACGTTTTAGCTAAATAAATTAATTCCCGGGCCCGGGTAAAAGGGTCGGGCATTAGCGGCGGCGACGCCATTGTTGACCGGTTAGGGTTTTTTGCCGCCGGATTTGACGAAGGACCGACCCGCCAGCAAAAAGATCGACATGCTTCATAATATTTAATAATTTTATTGCGCCAAGTAAAACCGCGTCCGCGCTTAATCCCCGCCGGAAGGCCCTCGAATTAATCTATTCCACTTTGGACGATAGAATAATTAGATGGTGAATAACACACGTTCGGTCATGCCTTTGTACAAAGGCGCGGTTTAAAATAAAGTCGCATTGTGTTGTTGCGTTGCGCCGACTTCGCTTTGATCCGACTATACTGTGCTTTAAGCTGTTGAGGAGAAACAGCTCCATGCCCGGAATATATCCAGCCCCATTATCAACCGGGTTAATTCGGGGCCGAGTTAAATAAAGCAAACTACAGCGCACACGTCTACGGTGGCAAGGTGTTGCATACGCCGTCATTATATTGTTATTAATTTTACACGAATTCGTATTGTCGACATTGCGAGAACTCGACCTCGCTGAATCGGAGCGTTCTCGAATTTCAATCAATTTCGAATTCGGTTATTACTCACATGACCGGCTTCGCAAATTAAGACTGGGGGTGCCCACACATGCATAGGTGTACAGGGGTCGCCGTAAAATAGTTTCCGGTATGCGCTTTTTCCCGCAAATAGTTTTAATCAAGTCACTCCGTATTTGCGGCACGTGTCACACGTAATTTATTTTAATTACATCGAACGCCAGTCGCAACTTATTCGGAACAATATTTTCCACATTTGCTAACTGGAACTAGGTATGGCTGTCAGCGCCGTGCCAGAGGGCGCGTGCATACTCGATATTTGGCCCCGAGAAAACTAATAATAAGTTCAATTTTGTCCAGGAAAGTTTCATTCGGTTTCGGCTTAACGTATGCGTCCGCATGTGGCTAATAGGACATCGCTTTTTATACAAAAATCCAATCTCACTCACCTTCAGTATAATGCGGTCGGGGTTTGTGCATCAGATCTGAAAGCAAAACGAAAGCACACGAATTAGTCAAACCGGCTGAACACAATTCATCATAAATACTGGTGGAAATGCAAAATGCACATGCGACTTGTGCGGTATAATTAAAACCCGACTAGTATTTCGTTTATTGTGGTGATAAATTATCGTGCATGTCGGCGGTTACTCACTGGAAATAAACTTTCAAGATTTGTGAAAAATGTACGCGTGTGTGTGTACTTTAGTGAATATGTGGGCGTAGATTGTAAATGGGAAATTAGGGTGCTTATGTGTTTATATTACAAAATATTATTTTCACATGATGGTGGTGAAATTTAATAAAAGCGGCGTATTTTCGAAAATAATAAACTTTAACACCCATCCCGTTTTTGCATGCGGACAATATACGTATTGCGCATTTTCCTAGGCATTGTGAATTTGTTTAATTTGGGCCTGGAAAGCATATTCTTGTCCAATTAAACCCTCTGGAAATGATTTTTTTACGCGCCGCTGTGAAATACCTATTAGTCTCTACATACCCATGTACCCGTGCACAGTCAGCATTAATAAACTGTTCGGGGCTTGTAATTATTATAAACAAAATGCGATTGTATTCGAAGCGAGCCGAAATACACCAGTAACCGGATATTAATAAATCAATATGGGTTCAAAACGTGTGTGATTTATGCTAATTTGGCATAATTAGAGGCATCACCCTGTTCGGTAATGTAGCAGTCGTCATTGTGGAGCTGTCTGTTTTAATTTTAATTTAACGATGACGTTGAAATCGGGACGATCCTACCGACGGTTTCGTTTCAATCGATCGTGGTGAAGTTCAACCGCGCCTTTAGTTAATTTCTAACGTATTTTGGAACACGAAACGAATAATTTATAACGTATTAAGCGGCGGTAGACATGAACAGGGAAAATCGTGATTTCATCGAGCAAATAATCCTTTAGTAACATACGAACAAGTCGTCACTCTCACGAAGTTTATTGTGAATTTTGCAGATTAAATACAAGAACCCGCAAGCAAGTAGTTCACTGTATATTATACACATTATAGTAGCGTATACCGTATTCGTATAACAACAGCAATTACACCCAACTTTATGGTAAATGAGCCAGTTGAAGTGTCTATAAAAGGGGGTAATTGAGCATGGGGTAATAACTGGGTGCTTTTATTTATCGGTAATGGCAATAAAATTGATTGGACTCTTCACGCCTCAACAATATGCTTTTATGCAAAGTTGAGTGACATAAGCGAAATGAGAAAACTTGGAAAAGTGGAATATAACGGTAGCGAAAGTGCGGATTAGATCTGAAGCTGTGTAAGCTAAAATGGTACGATATGAACTTATAGAAGAAGCTGCTTCGAAACGATAAGTCACTGTAATAAACCGAAGATGCGGCAGCATTTTCAAACAGACACTTTTACATCAAGAAATGGAAAGTTTCCGAACGATTACTGATTTATGAACCCCAAGTTCCCCAGTCTCCGGCAACAAATAAAAAAACGAAACACCCGGAAAACAATTTTAGCCGGAGCAGGCACACTTTCGAAATTTCGACCCGAAACGAAACCCGCTCATTCGCGCCGCAGTTTCCCGCCAGGACCTGTTATTATACACAAAGATGCAATAATTTCCGAGCTGAATGGCTTGCGCAAAAATGCCTTTATCTTCCGGCGAACGTTATACGGTCCCGGGACGGAGCAGACATTGCACTTGCAAAGCCCCATAAATTCAACCCCGAATGTTCCCTACTCCACTTACATCGAATAATCGCAAAACAAAAGTGGACTCTCAGGTCGGCAGTATCGCGAACAGATTTCCGGCCCGTTATCGATATCGGGACGAGACAAGACGGGCCGAGTCGCGCAAGGCGAGCGTATTAATTTGCAGGTTGTTGCACCGTTTTCACCGCACGCACGCGGCCCCCGGATTAATTCGTGCGCCCGGAATCGGGACGAGCTTTACTTAGGTCGGGACGCAACTAAGGGCGAATTTTCACTTATCGAACCGAAAGCAGCCGTCTGGCGACGCGCTTAATTGTTGTTAATCTTGAAGTAATTAATGAATCGGGAGTGGCGGAGGACGCGAATAAATCTTATTTAGATGTCTGTAGGTAAAACGGCTCTAGGGTAGTAATTCTCGAAGCCGTTACTGATGAAAACAATCCCCCACGTTAACGCGGTGCGTCATGAGCAGGTTAATAAAGGAGACCTGAATTTATTACACGACTTCTAGGGCGACATATATCTTTAAGGTGTCCCCGCTCCCTGTTTACCCCCTTTAATACCGCGCACCGTCATGCTAACTGACTGCAGCGCCCCTGATTCCGCATTCAGTGATGTACACCTGTATACGGCATTAAAATCGAAGCGGAATTTGCGATAATGGGTCGGATTTGTATAGCATTCGATTCATCGGTTTTTCATCCGGCTAATACCTCACTCAATTTATTCAAAATTCACAAGAGGATGAGGCTGATCGACGTGGACGATGCGAGGGATGATTCGACCGCTTTCACAGCGAGCGCGGTATCTGATTTTCAACCCTCCGAAAAAATGCCGACCCTAATGATTTCAATTGCGCTCTTTTCGGCGATATATTAGCGGGGTGGACAGCGGAGGGGCGCATAAACCGACATGTGCTGCACAGTGCCATTATATAGACATCACGATTCGCGCGATAAGGGTGATCGATGCGCACGGACGTCTGATTACTTCTATCTGTAAACTCACAATTTACACCCTCTCCACACCATCGCGTCGTGCACACTCGAGGAATTACGCGCGGTAATGGAATTATTATTTGCGGGCATCATGCAAAGACGATCGATGTTAATTAATAAAGCCACCTTAATAATAGTAATAATAACGGTACACACACGCAGAGGACACGTTACAAAGACATACTTCGGGCCACTCCTAAATGGCCATCAATAACCGGGAGCCAATCAATATCGCGCTTTTATACTCTCGGCCCCTGCACATAAAAAGCTCACGGTAATCCGTTGCGGCCACCGCATGCAGTATATTTAAATTAAAATTTTAAGTAGGTAAATTTATGCTTTTATGTGCGCACATAAATTGAATGCGCCGGAATGGCCTCGGCCGCCCGGAAAAAAATCCCTCATTCCGAATTCGCCGATTGCTTAATCAATGAAGTGGGTCGAGGGGGTGCGGATTAAGTCAATTATGAGACAGTAAATCTTGTCAGGAGCATATGAGACCATTAATTTTCGCAAAGACAAAAACCGGTCGTCGGTGTTCGCTTCTTGCATCTCGTATTAAGAGAGCGCCGAAGAGCGAAGTCGATGTGGAGAACACGGGGCGACGTGACGAATGCGAAGTAGCTGCAGCTTGACCTTATCGATCAATTTCCGAAAAGGGACAGCCCATAACAATGGGAATTTATTTGCGAGATGGAAAAGCTTTTAAATTTTAAAAAAATTCCCCATATACATTTAAGTGTTATTGAATTGTGGAAATACGGTTGATGCGCTCGAGTGGAAATACTTCAAATCCGCAAAGTCGAGGGATTTCGTTCTTATACATGCACACATAGGTCATTCCGATTGAATCAGGGCCTGGGTGCGGATGATTTAGAGTACGAACACAAACAGGTCCATTGACCAGAAAGTCAGCGGGAGACTCTTATTCAGATTTTACAGGACGGGAAAATCCTGCAAAGGAAAAAGTGCCATCGCTACCTAATAGGACGTCCACAGCATATTTAGAAATAAGTCGAATCAAAATGATTATGTTATGTAACTCGACGTTTTCATAACGACATAAAATAGGAATGAACGGCAAACTCGGCGGAAGGTTTTAATTTAAACCAGTTTGACGATAATGCGATCGCTCGGTATGTGGGTTTAATAAAAGCTAATGTTACCTGTGGCATGCCTAATATCAACCAGAAGAGGTGACGCTGCTCATGTTCGTACCCTAAGTGGGAGAGTCTGATACAATATCAAGCGACTCTCTGCTCGTTAAGTTTCTATGAGGCGGCATATACGCAGCTTGGCAATTACTAAGTAAGAGCACTCCTTACGAGTCCGGGTAAATGAAGAACTTGTAACGACATCGGGAGTTTGACTAAACGAACCGGTTTAATTGTTCATATTACACTCGGGAGGAAATACCCCGGAAGAGCGTCGCGATTGCGCCCGCACCGTGTATGAAAATGCGAAATCGATATTACCCCGGCTACTATTTGCTTAATTATTAATACGGATTCTTCGAGCGGGGCGAATATCCGGTCAAGCGAACATCGCGGCTTTTAATTAAAGCCGTCCTCCGCGGACGCCGGAATGGAGTCGTGCAGGTGACTTCGGTTTCGGCCGAACACATTCACAGCAAACACGTGCGGTACGAGCGAACTAACATTAAAACTTTGGGCGGACACGGTGCGGACACAACATTCCTGTTGTTAAAACACAATAAAATTGCTACAGCCAATAGCGACACTCGCAGAATGCAACTATCAACAAAGCCGAAAATGTTATCAGCTCGTGAAATTCTGGACTGTGCCGTAACACAACACTGTTCCTGTGGCTGCAGCAAACTCTACACACCGAACGAGATACTCGAAAGGGGGGAGGTCTGGGAAAGTAATTAGTGCATTCATGCGGGTCATTCGGGTTTTTGGCAGGCGGGCGGCTACGAGGGCAACAATAACGTGCGACGTACAGTTGAAGTACAGCAGGATGCCGGAAACCAGCACGAAGACGACGACCAGCAGTACCAGGACCAGGAGGAGAATCGTGGGCCTGCACCAGGAGACCAGGCAGGAGTTGCGGTCCTGCGGGGTGGTACTGGCGGAGGCGGGCGGGCCGAAGCACCAGCCGCACCAGGCGCACCACCGCAGCGGCTCGGCGGCCGGCGGCGCGTCCTGCGCGCGGTTCGGCCGCACGACGGCGCTGTCGCCGGCCGCGTTCACGACGACGCCGCGGTACGCCTGCGGGCGCGGGATGAAGCCGTCGTCGTCGTCGTCCGACCGCAGGCCGGCGTCGTGGTAGACGCCGTACGAGGCGACCATGCTGGCGGCCGACTGCGGCCCGTTCGAGTACCTCATGGCCGGCTCGCGGCGGGCGCGGCCGGCGGTCTCCGGGCAGCGCCGGCCCGCGGTGCCGCTCGCCCCATGCGCCGTTCCCCGGGCGTACCAAGAGTCGCTATACGCCTCGGGCTCCGGCCGGCGCCTGCTCAAGCTGCCGCGTGCCGCGCAGTGGTCCGTTCGCGACTCGTGGTAATTAATCGAGCTCGATGACGTGACCATTTCTCACACACATCTCACATATCGACCACGCCGGCGGGAAAGTCATCACGAGCGGTACCACTCCGTCGCCATAACGAGGAACTCGACCGAAGAGTCAGAAATTATGGTACCCGAAATTGTCACACGCCTATGACGGCGCTCGCCTTCCACACTCAAACGCATGCTTGTTAGTAATTGTTAGTATCATCCTCCCAGATCCATGCACCTGTAAACATAACACACATGGTAATCAAATTATGCGATAATACTGTGATGATTGGGGGGAGGCGTCCTCCTAACAACCTTGGTATTGTGTGTGCGGCCCGGGTCGGGTTTTATAACTTTTAATCGAAAGGTTTGCACGCTCCTCTCTGACAAAAGTCCGTGCGGTTGTGGGCTTCTTTCGGATCAGGGCCCGGATGGCTCCGGCGGGAGTCAGGAAATTTCCCGGGAGGCTGGACATTAGTGGTTCGGTCGCGAAATGAGCCGACTGGCATAACGAAAATTTTAAACCCCCCGTAAGCGGACCGAAAAGGAGTTCGTTTTTCTGGACCCGATAAATCCGTTGTTTTTCTCGTGTATACCTGGAGCCGTTCCGGTCCATCGCTCCGTTGCCATCGGGCCGGTAAGACAATTTTCCGGGAGCGGTTTAATGTCGCTAATCCGCCCCCGCCTGCCCCTCGTCATTACTCCCCAAGGTGTAAAGTTTTCTCCAGCATGTACGTAATTATGTTAAAGCTTTCACGCTCGGGCTAAGGTGTATTTCAATATCGGAAACTTTCGTACAATTTCGTTACCCCTAAACGAATTTAAATTCATCTGGTAATTGCAAAAACGCGAGGGAACAACATTCGGAATCTTGACTCGAGCCGGTTCACATAAATAATGTGTCACATTTCCTGTCTTATTTGTAATGACCCATCTAAAAACTAAACGCGACACAATGAGTAATGCGCGCTTTATTCTCGGTCGTATTATCTGGGCGCGCATGATATTCGTGCAATTTCTTTTATTAAAAGATAAGGGAGGGCCTCGATGTAAGTGCTTTTTAATTGCTCTCAATTTGTAACTCGGTCCGTTTGGCAAAATCTCTTTAAATGTGCTCAAGTATTCGGTTTCGG
Source organism: Salpingus planirostris (assembly GCA_949788335.1). NCBI lineage: Eukaryota > Metazoa > Arthropoda > Insecta > Coleoptera > Salpingidae > Salpingus > Salpingus planirostris. The sequence goes on from OX460929.1 coordinate 5,750,392, forward strand.
TTAATAAGCCCTAATTAAAAATCCGCCTTTCGTACACGTTACGCATTCATTACGTTTGAGTATATATTATGTAAGGCGGGGGGAGTAATATGTGGTGCCTTCCCCGTTCCCCGGGAGCGCAACACAACAACACGGTGTTATTTGAACGTGACGAGGAGGGAGGGGAAAAAGGCGAAATAAACTCCGCTGTAAAAAATTATTAAAGTTTTATTTGCTCTTCTCAACAGGACATAAAGCTTACGTGCGTTTTCTGTCTGATATTACGAGAATATGAAATGTCTGGCGGTTCGAGGGTCGCGCTTTTGTCTCGTCTCGAAATGAAATTGTCGTTTTGTCGCGAATAAAAATCCTGAATGTTTATAGAAAAATTGGGAGCCGCGGGCGGCTCCTCCGGAGGTGTCGGACCGGTGCCGGCGTCGCAAATTTAATTTATGCGAGTCCATGAAAGCGACAATGATTGTGTATGAAGTACGTGCGGATTCGCGAGACGAACGCACACACATCCGCGGGTACGGCGCCGCCACCTGATATCGGTGCCCGTGTCCGGGAACTCGTTAACATGCTGTCATGTCGAGTGCCGCGCTGTTCTACCCGACACGAATAAACGAAATATATCACAACGGCCTGTCGGCTTTTGGGCTAAGAAACCTGCGATAAGCAAAGAAATTAATTAAAATGTCGCAGATGTGATACCAGAACTAAATATTTATCGCCGGCATAATATAATATGTTCGCGGAGGCCCGACGTTTACATGGATTTATGGCAATAATCCTCTCGCGGAATCCAAAAATTACTGCAATTATAAACATCCACCCCTCCAGATGATTTATGTGGCGGGCCGGACTGGGCCGTCGAAGTTCGGTCATTTTCAGGACGGATAAAATGTATCACTGGCGACTTTTTACCCAGAATGTATTTTGCGAAAATAAGGCCACTGCGAACAAATTGCTCTATTATAAAGCTTTAGTGGTTGTAAGTTTAACGCAACCAATAAAATAGAATTGTACGTATAAACCTTTAAATGAAAAATATTCATCAATATTTCCTCGCCTGCGACACGGTACCTATACACAGCGTAACAGTAACAACTACTACTGCTACTACTGGATAGACCTCGGAACGTACCACCATTTAGCAGCATTTACTTTTTAAACACCTTTGTCACGATAAAAGCCTAAAGAATGGCAATAATAACGGTAGGTAATCGCCGAGGAGAGTTCATTACGAATTTACGTTGCACAAACATTAATTATGGCGGATGCGCCGGGTTAAAAGTTTCGCCGTTTTTCTGAATAATCTGCTCGACACTGCATGGGTGATGGTAAACGGTTCTGTGTATTCAGCCAGTAGCGTACGATGTATATTGTGGAGTATGACAAATAAATATTGGATTTTCAGTATTTGCAGAAATATTACGGTTGATATCGTACATACACGACTGCGGCGTGCAATAATCATTACACGTTATTTTGATGACAGTAATGCTCGCGGCGCGATCGTCAAAAATACGGCCAATCCGTATCATCATCAGGGCTGTATGTAGGACAACATCCGTCATAGTGTTCGCGTAATTGAAATTCGTGCGGGGGCGAGGCTTCGATCGAGTGCGGGGCGCTCATTAAGTCGTCTCTATAGCGCAATAGATTATTCGTTTTCCGCGAGGATCGCACGGGGCCGCGCTTCATTGATCAACGCTTATTGCTCTTCATTACGCCGCAGCCGGCGGCGGCGGCGGTGGCGGCGCGATCCCCGATCCCGTCGGCGCTCTCCTCTCGCCCATTCAAAGGAGCCGGAATTTACGCGAACTGGCACACCATAACGGCATTCCGGACCACAATGGTGCTACATAAGTATCGGATTCCTCCTCTCTCGGCCCGTGTATTTCCGCATCGACACATGTATCTTCCGAGCTGGCGCCCAGCGTCCCGGCCACTATACCGTGGCTTCCATCAATCTTGCTCTCTGTCACGGACCATTTATCTCCGTATTTTTCGCCTGTCCTTGCCTTACCTTGCAACCGAATGTTCCCAACTTCCAGAATTGCCGATCACGTATGTGTCCCTTTGTTTGCCCTCAAAAGGCGACCTCTTAAATATATTGCGCGTACGTAGAGAACGGGTGCGGACCGCCGATATGGAACGGACGGGCCTAAATACCGAAACCCTCAAAACGATCGTTCCGTCCTCAAAGCGTGAATTTAATTTCGCTAAGCGACACCATTTTTCCCCGCGCCGAAAATGCAGCGCCGAATGCGAATTCGGCCCATGTTTGAGGCGAAGCTGTCATCAACCGCCCCTCCATGAATTATCCAACAAAGACCCATCGCAAACTGGATTCGTGTAATTTTGCTGTCCATTTATAACAGCTTACCTCCATTAATAAGCGTCACCAAGTACAGTTTGCTGTTTTCGTCTAACAACCATCCGAAATTTATCAACCCCCGTGTACAAGTGTCATGAAATATTGATTGAAAACAGTCACGCGGTTAGAGCGGAACGTCCCCGGAATGACGAGATATAAAATATGAAACGGGCAACTAATGGGGGCGCTTCATATTCGACAAACTAATGAGTATAATGCGCGCCGACACAAATAGTAAAAAGTAACCGTATCGGATTTCCTGGAGTAGTTCTGGATGAATTTTCAACGGGGATAATCATCATCGGCATCATCATCACGTTAAATATTACGCAGGCCTGGCATAGTTTCGTTCGGGGGAATTCGACGGGCCCCGGACCCTACGGGCGATGAATGTTGTTGCCGAATCGGATTTTTACTCGTTTCGAATAATTTCGAGGGTTTCGGGGGTCGGTCGAGCGAACGCGATTACAGAGAAATTCTCACTCTTCGACTCGCGTGCCGGTTTTAATCACGGCAACATGCGCATTTTACCTCATGCATAATAATAATTATTATCGGCAAATCCGAGACGGCAGGAAATTCGGGCATTACACCGCGTCGAAACCGTCACAAAATATGCAGATGACTAATACGCCTCTCCGTTCGCCTTATCCCCTTATCGGAGTGGAGGTGAGGCTGTCATTATGTCGGGCTCGTGCATCGCGAACCTCCGGGATACGAGCGAGACCTGTTTTTGTTTAATTACATAATAAAGACAGGATTAATGTCGGAAACGGCAACCCGAGTTTTGATATTCTCGGGGACGTTAATAATAAATGCGACCGCGCATGCAACAAATTAGACGGTGAGGGGGCGGACTTATAGATAATCCGTTTAAAAATTCAATAGGTAGTTTGATAAATAAATTCCAACACTTACCTATAAATATTCTAATGAATTATAATAACATGAATGGTACCCAATACGGTTGTACATACATATTTATGTGCGTTATATCGCGGGTGTGTAAAATTGAAGCGGTTCGATAGATATCGGGATTTATTTAAAACGGTGCATTTTGTATGATTCGTTTCGGGATAAAATCGGATGGGGGTTCAGCGTCATTCCGATGTTTATTAAAAACCCATCGCAATAGGATTTGTCGGTGTATGTGCTCCGTTCTGTGCGGCTATTAGTGAAAGCACGGACCTTTTCGGTGTTAATTTCGTGTATTTTTCCCGTTTCAAATCAATACTGCAGCATTAATCTACGCGGATTTGCGGGAAAAAAACCTCTTTCGATTGGAATTTTAATGATTCGGATGTTGTGCCAAATACACTTTACAACATCTCCGGGGAGGCGATGCGGGCGAAATAATAAAAAACCGATTTTGGGGTAGAAGCCAAAGTTTGCCACACTAACAAAGAAAATAACAAACCGCTGAAAATTGATCCCTTTGTGTGTGCAAAACTTCAATACTCTCTCTGGCTGCCGTTCTGATAATCAACGTAAGAGAGAAAATTTTGCGTACTGATAATGGGTGCTTCAACGGCGTTACCGCCGCTATTTAATTATGCGGCTTCGCCATTCTCGCTAGTGTCTATTGTTTAATTGTTGGGGGAGTCTTGTTTGGACTGGCTGCCTGCTTTTCCTCGTCTCCTCGTACAACTTTCGTTTTCTGCCGCGCGCGTCTGCATCCACGAGAATTATTCAAATTGATTTAATTCGTCCGCCCGACTCTCTGTTTACGGTACAGCGCGAAGAGAGAGAGGCGATTTTTCCGCGTTTCCCTCCGACCGATCCGCATCCCCCGACCGGCACAATTTTTAAACCCATATAAAATACCCAGGGCGAAATCATCGATTTTTCTATTAATTCCGCCAAATGAAAGATAATAGCCTTTAAAATCACAATCTAAATTCTACGGTTTATTGCCCCGACCCATTCTCTCCACTTCCAACTTGCTTTGAACTCGCTAACAAGATTAAAACCGCTCCGATTTTCACAATTCCCCGTCCCGACATAACATCCGGGGCAACCATCAGGTATCTGTTTAAACAGAAATCGTCGATTAATTATTGCTCGCAGGAATCTTTCCTCGGTTGACACTAATCGGTAATCACTCATCGCAATCGATAAGTATTATAGGAAACCCCATAAAAAACGAGGCGTCTGGTTGTTCGGAAATTAATCCAATTTCCAAGTCAAGGCCGCGGCTTAACCCCCGATCGTGTGGGCGATTCACGTCAGGATTACTCGGGGATTGTGACAAACCCCCCTCAAATTATTATGTCACATCGTATCGTCTATCTGATGATAAATGATTGCCGGTTAATTAGCACGAAGAACTTGATTATTGCACGGTATACACTGCCCGGCCGGTCGTCTATGCACACACTCACGAATTAATCATTTAGGTATCTGTTTAATTTAAAGGCTTAGTTATGAGGAAAGTTTGTTGAGAGTACTTCATACCCTACTGAATGTAGCAGGCCTAGGCATGTACGACGGGCCGTACGTGTTGAATAAATGAGGAACGGCCTTTGAATAAAGCCGAACCGAACAGATCTATTAGCGCAAAACCGACGTTACAGTTAGTTGAAGTAATTACACACTCAGCGGTGGGTAAAATTTCGGGTTTGAATGGTACAAGGGAAGTAATTTTGCTCCGATCGCAACCCGGTCGTGAAATGTGCAGTAGCGAGGGAAAAAGACGCTTCAAATGCAGACATCGAATGGGCAGGGACGGCTGCAATGGAGCCCCGCGGCTTAATCGGCACATTGTGCGGACTTGATTCGATTTCGAATTTGAATTTCAACCATTTAACGCATTTATGGCGACCTTAGCCCGACCCCGAATAAATTTGTCTATACACCGTGTCCAGAAATTAGCCTGCAATAATTCGCCCGATGATTCCTCTATAAATACGATGAAAAAAAGTTCTAATGAACGTATGTCGAGAATCGCTTCCTAAGGGAGATATACCCCCTGAAAGGTAGCCCCCCTATGATGGTTTATGTTAAATATCTCCAAAACTGTTCAAGATTAAGAAATCATATTTGGTACAATTATTTACCTTTCTATGCTCAACAAAATGGACTAGGAAAGAATTCAAAATTTCCACCAGAGGCGGGTCATCTAGGGGGGGCCGTGATGAAAAATCTTCCTAACTTTTTTGTGTGATGTTTTTTTCGTGTTTGAACACCATATTATGAAATTATGTGTTTTTTCACGAAAAAAAGGTACTCTTGGTAAACATCGATAGGAGGCGCCACATTCGAAATAAATCGATTTTAACATTAAATTTTTTTTTAAATTTCTGTTGAAATGTTACATTTCAAGCAGTATTTTAGTCAAGACATCTTGAATAGCGATCTAACATCACTAACCATATCAAAGACTTAAACATTCATTAGAAAATGCATCATTTAGGATAGAAAACGTCGCCCCAGATCTTACGACGTGACACCCCCGTAATAGTGGGAAAGGTTTTCCTCGAATTCAATGTAAAATGTTGCATTATTTGTTGAATTTTCAACATTTAGTGATGTCAGATTGCTATTCAAGCTGTCTTGACTAAAATACTGCTTGAAATGTAACATTTCAACAGAAATTTTAAAAAAAATTTTATGTTAAAATCGATTTATTTCGAATGTGGCGACTCCTATCGATGTTTACCAAGAGTACCTTTTTTTCGTGAAAAACCACATAATTTCATAATATGGTGTTCAAACATGAAAAAAACATCACACAAAAAAGTTAGGAAGATTTTTTACCACGGCCCCCCCTAGATGACCCGCCCCTGGTGGAAATTTTGAATTCTTTCCTAGTCCATTTTGTTGAGCATAAAAAGGTTAATAATTGTACCAAATATGATTTCTTAATCTTGAACAGTTTTGGAGATATTCAACATAAACCATCATAGGGGGGCTACCTTTCAGGGGGTATATCTCCCTTAGGAAGCGATTCTCGACATACGTTCATTAGAACTTTTTTCTATCGTTTTTATAGAGGAATCATCAGGCAAATTATTGCAGGCTAATTTCTGGACACGGTGTAGATCGGTAATTATGATAAAGCGTCCGACGTAAATTAATATTAACCGGCGAGTTATTAGGTTCACAATAAAACACCATTTTATGGCCATTAACATATTCGATTCGGTGACCATTAACGGTGCTAATCGAATGGCGGTTATCGTTTATTTATACGTGAATCTTTTAAGCTTTTTCACCCGAGAATCGGCTTGTCGTTAGCATCACAAAAGTTCCAGGGATCCGGGAGGAAAATCGATAGCTTTGATCCTTGCTAGGGTTCCCTTCCGACAATTAGAGTGGTAATGACGTCTTTTCAAAGGTTTCCTCTCTCTTAATGCTAATTTGTATTCCAGGTAATCATAACACCGAGGGACCCTTTGAGAGGCGCGCCACCTTTTGTGCGGGCAAAACTGCGAAGACACTCGCGTTTTCTTTTCCGGCCCGGATTGAATCGCGCATAAAGCCCACCATCGCCGCCACTCGGAGCGTCCATATTTCGTGCGGGCATTAGGCATTCGGAAGTCGATCGGCTTTATCGGAATCCGATGTGATAAAAGGTGGCGGTGGGCGCCAGTATGACTCTCGCAAATGGCCGGACAGAAATAATCCGCTCGAATCGGCGGGCATTAAAACGGGTCTCATTGTGTCGTTCCGTTTTCCGTGATGCGGAAAAATCGGCCGGGATCATTCTGTCGGTCGCTGTTTTTAGTCGACTACTACCAAAGGTCGGGCCGACGTGATTAGGAGGCAGCGCTGCGTTTCGTAATACGAAAGGTTAATAACAAAGTGGTTGCGGTGCAACCTTTTCTGTGACCTGAGAGTACGCCGATAAGGTCTGCGCTTTGTAAGCTACGTATACGCCGCGTCTCGCTAGTTGCGACCCCATCCCCCGCCCGCCACCACCCTGCGCCCTTATATATCTGGATGGCTCCCGCTTATCTTAAACGCCGCCACTTTACATGCCGAGATATTTCGAATTAGAGTTCGGGTCCTGTTTTTCCCCGGTTCACGTGTAAGAATATAATTTATTTCGTTGCGAACGGCTCCGTGCCCGCAACATGTCTTGCGGGATGCGGGTGGATCGTCGGGGGGTCGGCGCTCCGAGCTCGTCCTCGGTAAGATTCTTTTCAATTATGTCAGACGCGACCCCTCTCGCTCCCGTTCACCTGCAATCATTCACAACCAGCCGCCCCTAACGGAATGCAGCAGCGAAACCAATTTCACACACATATGAAACACAAACAGCAACCTTGGCACCGAGTCGGGCGGGCCCGCACGAAAAATACGTCCAGAGTCAATATGACGTCGCGGGTATAACCGAATTTCGGAGTTTGTAAATACAACAATCCCCACGAAACCACTTGCGATGACAAATAGCTGAAAGGCGGATCAAATTGTTTGATAACGTAAATGGCAAAAGCTCCCATTTGAATTTTTATGCAAATTTATCGGCCTCGGCGAATCAAACAATAAATGAAGCCGAACAACAAAATCCCGAATGAAAGGGCTATCTCTATCATTATTATTATTACATAGATCGGGTATTATATTTTCCAGGCCTGACGGGGACTTATTGTCGGGATATTTAAATTCGGCGAAACAAGGGGGAGCAGGGAGTGAGCCGCCACAGTTTGCTCCAAGGAAAGGACATAATATTTCCTCTGGAGAGATTGATTGCGTGCCCGACTCGTCATCATTTCCAGTTTTCTGTCACTCCGGTAATAAAGGAGGGAACACTGTTGTTTTCCAGACATTCCTGACATCTTATTACCACTCTTATAATAATATAACCCCGGTGAATTGAATGATAATGTAATGAATTATCGCAACGCGAGGGGGCCGTCTCTGTGCACGTATACGTATATACGTGTTGTTTTCTAATTTAATTGAGTAATAACTCACGGCTGTGAAGAGACGCCGCTTCGAGCTTCAAGCTAAACTCACATTTCATTGTCAACCGATGTGATCTGTTTGCTTACAATTTATCAAAATATTATTGTGTACAGAATATACATCAGTTCAGGAGCGCGCGGCCTGCTCTCCTCTCTCATCTCTGGCAACTCCGCCGAGTTTCGTTCCGAGCAACATCTCAGTCGGCTAACTCACCATGACTAAAATTATATCACAATATTTTGAGGGGGACGCGAAAGACTTTTTATCTCCTTCAATTAATCTCGCCGTTTATTTATCGAAATTGATTCTCTTTGTTTGCCGCGCACACCTGGAAGCCGAAATCGGAACGTCCCCGCGCGTATCTCGGCATGAACAGATTTTCGAAAAGGGGCGCTGACGAAAAGCCAGTCGCGGATAATGCGAGGCGGCTTTCGGGTGCCGTATTAGTCGGGTTGATATCGACGTATTTTTTCCGGCAGACAAGTTTAATTGATCGTTTCCCATCTCGCACACACCCCGGCCAGGTTCGGCCGATTCTCCGTGATGCATACACCGCCACCGCACACTCAGCTCGCTTTCAATAACCTCCGCCACCATCATCAGGTAACCCCAAACACTCAATCGAAACCACATAATGGATATCAACCTGGTTAAAATGTTTTCAGCCCTCCAGCCCCACTCAGACAACGGGAGACTGGAGCGCGAGCGGCTCTATATCTTTTTTTCAGTACCCCATACTTATAGCGGGTATGGGTATATCCATTAAAATTTCGTATTAGGTATCGAGGCGAAAACGCGCCTGTATAAATTTCCTGCGAGAATAATAGATCGCACAGACGCCCCTCCCGCCGTGTTCAAAGTGGGGGAGACGTCGTCGTTATCGTTGTCAAGAGTTCAGAGTTGGAGATTTCTCTTTGAGGATTCTTACGGTTCAGATTAGAGCCGCCGCCGCGATAAAGCACTGATGATGAGTTCCCAACAGGAGTTTCCGCTTTATTTGCGTTCGAAACAAAAGGAAAAGGGTGGCGCCGCTAATTAGATTCGGCGATTTTCTCCTCTTTTTTACGCGGAAATCGCGTTTCGTAATACCCGAAAGGATTTTTCGCCGCGCGCGGCGACCGAACGAACGGCGGATGAGCGAAGGAGAGAGGCGGCCTCGGCTCGCCCCCGGTCTATTTATTAAGAGCTAAGCGCCTTATCTGCTTCAAGAGATCAAACAATAGACGGGGTTGACACCTCATGGTCATTACAATAATTTACAGCGCCTCCTCCGGGAGCGCCATTTTTCAGCCGCGTTTTTCAGGGGTTCTCGCCGTTAGTTTTTCGTGGTAATGGATTAACGTTATTGTTTGACCGCGGGTGAGAGTGTCGGCAAAATAAACATTACCCGCCACTATAAGGCACATTGTGTAGTGCTTTTTGTTTCCCGTGTGCACCGGCGTAATTAGTTGACGCGCAGCGCTTACATAACGACCGGCCCCGCGGTGCGCACCCGAAACCGGGGACGCAAAGCGAGGGCGCAAAATTGCGACCGACTCGATCGACGGATCGATTTCGCGTATAATCTCGAGCACCTGACTCGCTAACAACTTCCTCAAGCGGCCGACAATGCCTCATCTCCAGTGCCAAAAAAGCGGGATCGCTCGCATCCCTCACACACATACACCCTTTCCGACAAGCGGAAAAAACTGGCAAAAAGGGGCGGATTCGGCCCGAAACGCAGGAATTTCTAGGCGACCGTCTCGGGTACTTTTTGCGCCGGTTTCGCAGGGATTTAAACTCCGACTCATGAGCACTTAATGCAATTACCCCCCGCTATACATAACTATGGAGGGAATAAAGTGGAAATGAATTAATAATTTGATACACAGAGTTTTCTGCCAAACGCCTCCCTCTCTCTATAATATAAGCCCCCGAGCTTCCACCTCGAGGAGAAACTTAATTTCTAGGCTCCGAAACGGCACAAACTTGTAATTGCACACCGACCCAAGCAAGATAGGTGCCATAAAGTACGCGATCCCTTTATGTTATAATTGACAGATTATTTTAACTGGTGGCGGCGGAGTTCCGCGACATCATCGCATAGCTGCTGGCTGGCGAAAGTTGTGGCGAATTACGCCGTATCGATTATTCGGGACCGTATTATTATTACAGTCGGGCACACGAGTCGGTGAGCCCGATCTAGATCTAAGATTTATGGTAATTTATTGGTGTTACGTTACGTACTGTACTCCAGTTGTAAAAAGTCGTTATTATTAGCCTTTCTTCTGCTCAGTTTCGAACTCGCCCTCACGCGTGTTCAGAGGTTTCTCATTAGCAAATTTCTAGGTTTTTTTTCTAGGGCACCCTGTATGGCGCGCGCTATCTCGGAGGAGTCCGAGTGCGAAACGTTATATTTGGTTTATACGGAGGCGGCGTTGGCGGTTTATAAAATAGAGGCAAGTGGCCCCCAGCGGTCGCAATTAAAAAGTCAAATCTGCATCCGCCCAACTTTTCTCGTTACTCTCATCCCGGTTATCTGATGTTCTTTTAGACCGGTATTAGTAGGCACAAACTTACTACTCCGACTTCACGGGGATAAGACTGCGAACTAGCAAATAATTATCTTCCATTTGATGTTGCATTCCGGATCTCCCGAGAAGTGCAAACGAGGATGGCGCACGTAATAATTAAGCGGTTCCGCGTTTTCGCACAATTAAAACGGAAGGTGAGTGGGGCGAAAAAATCGATGCGAGTCGCGCGGGGTAAACACGATTTCCTATTGCCGCACTCGACATTATCGGGCGGCGTTGACGCGAACATTAAAGCGATTTCCAGCCCCTCAGGATGACGGCAGAGCGAGCGGCGCTCCGGGGCGGGGAAAATAAAATAATAACAAATTCGTCGGCTCGGCCGCAATTTCGATAATGGAGTGCGCCCCCGGAATCGTCGTCGCCATCGACATCAGTCGGCGGTCGGGCTCCGTTCCGACTGAAATATCGCCGGGCGAATCGGGCGCAACTTTCGCTAATACAATTACCTGTAGTACAAACTGACCGGCGTCCATCAGGATGAACTGTTGCCGCCACAATGGACGGCCGCCGAACGCCGAGTCGGCGGCTACACATGGACGCGTCGAACATTAACCGCCGCAGCCGGGGCGCGGGGGCGGCGGCATCGGATGGACTCTCGCAGCAGTCGGGTCGAATAATGTAACAATTACTTCGGAAAATCACAATGTCACTTTGTAGCGAGCGGAGGACGCCAATCACCTAATGACCGTCCCACGAAGACGGCGGAGCAACACGTTCCGAACTTAATGATTTTAAAACCCGGTGCGTACTGCTGAAAAATTCACCGGGCGAGGCAAAAACGAAATTCATGAAATCTGAGTGATGGCTGCGCCGCCTTCCCGTCGGCGGAATGTTTGCCTACATATCTTTCCATCTCGGATTCCCGTAAACAGGATTCGAATCGAACGGTGAAAAATATAATTTCAGGATTTTGTTTTTCTCTTTATATAGCGATTTGCATTCGGGAAACTTCCGCCTTTGTGGACTCGGCATATACGCTGTATCACAATCAGGTGCGCTTTGATAAATCTTTTAACACCCGAACTTGTTCCAAGCATCAGTGAGAGATTTGCAGGCTTTTATTAAATATTCCTCAAGTTTTATCCAGTTTCCTGGGAATTCGTGCCGACTATAAAACAGTTTATGCATAGACGTTGTCGAGTTTATAGGTGACACAGTAGGTTAGCGATTTCCAACCCGTTGTGTTGCACTACTTCCCCGTACATACAAACTTACATACAATTGATTTTTAAACGTTGAAATGTTTTATAGCCCGTTTAATAAAACACCGCGATCTTGATTATATATGATGAGTATTAGGGCGAGAGTGATTTAACGCATGCAATATCCTCCCGTATCATTACCGGCTGCCGGTCTGGCGGTTGTCGGTCGGTATTACAGTAGCGATATAGGTTGGTGGTTCTTAATACGTCGGCTTATTTTTGATAAGTTCATTTCGTAAATTATTAAGGGCGTAATCCCCGGGCATGGTCGACAACTCCTAAAGTACATGTGAGTAACCCCTGTGCGCCGATTCAGGGTTCTCCCAAACACCTCCATATGCTCGAGAACAATATCAAAGTCGGAAAACATATTTACGAAGTTAGTGGTGTACAAGACGTGAACTCGGGACACATAGTGAATATCAAATAAGAAGTTGAAGACTTCAGTAGCAGCTGGCAACGACCTGTCAACCGCATTTCTCGCTTGTCCTTTCTAAACGTCCCACCTCCCTGCGGCTACGGTATGACGCGAATCGACAATTCCGAACTATCCTCCTCCTGCGGCGGTCCGGTTTCTTTTAAAATTGCGCGAAATGAGACCCTTCACATGCCGCCGGTCGCCTCCTTACCATAATCACCGATTTATGACAATTTAAACTCCCCACAAACACACGTATTTACGGCGCGGCTCTTAAATTAAGTAACAATTCCCATTCCTCATGCCAACGGAAGAACACCAGGTGGTGGCTCGGATCTGCCTGATGCGACGGTTCCGATTCGCACAATGTGAATTTTTCGCGCATTCGGAGGATATAAAACCCGGAGCTCGAGGAAAAATTATAATTACGTGCATAAAAAACACCTCTTTCCACCACCGCCACCATCTCCACCACCGATGGAAATATTGAAATGCTGCAGGCCGGCGCGACTTGGAAAGCCGTAATTAAAATTTTCAATTTCAATCTTCGCCCGATAACAGATATGTTCCTAATAAATACCGGCTCTTAATCAAAAATGTTCTTTGCCATCATTCGGATATTAAATTTCACCTGAAAATCCGCCAGAAAATCACTCGGCGAAAAAACACCGAGCTCGAAATAACGGAAGCGACCAGAAAATTTGCTCGTTTTATTAACGAAACCTTTCTTCTCTTTAGCCGTGGGCAAAATCGCTATTCCTATACCCCTCAGATGGAAAAACACAACACTAAATCACAGAGATTAAGATTTGCGTGTTTACTCGTTCTATTAAATTATAGTTTTTAACCGATCTATCATGTCTTTGTATATTCTTTTATCGATTGCGGAATTAATCCGCTCAAAGCTCATAAAAGAAACCCTCCGCATTCAAGTTCGGGTAAGCCAATAAGGACGTTTAGGTTTACCTATTATAAATGAGGTATAGTATAGCGAGTTATTGGTAATTCGTTACCTCATTTTGATTTTTCAATATACTATGTATCCCGATACTCTATACTGGCAAACGGCACAACCCTCCGATGCGATGCGAATAGACCTATACGAAAAGCAAACACATAAATAGATAACAGATTGCTCAGCGAATGAAAGTATACGAGTAATAGCAGTTTCGGCCCGAACACGCACATATCCATTTGTTATTACAGCGAGGGCAATCCCTTTTTTAAAATTCACTCTCTATATCTATATAGGTTCCGGGACTCTTGCGGAGTCACAACTTTCCAAGAACAAAGTTTTCGATTCTCTCGCGATAATTTCATTCGAAAATAAGATCTCCGCAACAGTCGATCTAAACAGAAGCGATTTTTGCAGATGCGAGTTTTCCGGTTTGTTAGGAGGGGGCCGACGACGCTGGGGACTTTCGGGTGGTTTTCGTCTGGTACGTACCTGGAATCGGCTAATGCGACTTAGTGATCCGTTATTAATGCCCGGAGTCGACCCGGCGCGGTAATTATGTATCTCAGTCGGCGGGGTGTATTGTATAAATATTTACGGAACACGTGGTGGAGCGCGCGCGAACCCGCGACGTGTTAAAAGCTTACGTGCTTTCGCGTGGCAAGCTCGCGGGAGACTGGCGCTGTAGTCGTAGGGTTTCGGCACGGTGGGGGTGACGCCTTCGCTCCGCGGAAGCACCCCGGCGGTCACTTTGACACGTATCACGCGAAAACGTCCCTTTGTTATTATTGTCATATTCCCGACTCGCATGACCCACAAAGCCCGCCATGCCCGCACACCCAAAGGCGTCCCGGAACGCGATATTTTTCCTCTCGATTTTATTACTCCACTCTCAAGTGTGTGTTCGCTAGATAGAAAGTCGGCAGGGCGGATTATTCGTTTCGAATAGATCCGCTTGATTGGGATCCGTATATAGGAGAGCGATTAAAATTTTTAGCGGAGTTAATTTTTCAATGGGACTGGACTTCGGGCTCGGATCCCGCATTAGCTCCAGGATTCGGATGTGATTGAAACCGTTTCATAATAAACGAATTATGGAGACCCTTGAAAGTTATCATGAGAGGCCTGGCGATCTTCAGCGAAATTAAATCAAACGGAAAAATGTACTCGGACGGACATGCTATAAATGGGTGATTTGATGATTGATGATTATATCCGAATTCCAGGATAATCGGTTTTTCATGAGTTTCCTATAATTAAAAGCGGCCAGAATAATGGATTTAATAAATAGCAGTCGACGACAAAACGATAAAACATGCGATAATTCCCCTCTCGATACCATTAAGAACTAAACGACAAGTTTCAGTTGATTTCACTTAGTTGCACCCCACGATCTCTATCGTTGTTAAAAATTTATAGTACCTAAAGGACGCACACACTCTGTGTCCTCCTGTACTTTTATTTTTATAAAAGTGTCGATGGGAAGACGAATCTAATGGGAAATGAATGCGAAAAGGACCGAGCGAGACGCGGGGATCGGTTCGTCGGTGTCACCACGGTTATAATAATAGTATTTGGTTAGGTTTTCGATGTTAGGGGATGTTCTTATTGTTCCTGATATATATCGGTGGCATGTGATTCCGCATTGCGCCTTACAAACTCCGTTATCGATTGATTTACAGATTCGGTTTTTATGTGAAATAAATGTGTTGTTGCCGGTCACAATTCGGGCGTAACATATTGCCGTGATTTCGGAATTGGTAAAAACGCGCCGCATAAAAAGTGCACATAAATGCATTATTGACGTTTTTCATGATGACGTTAATTATTCCATCGCAAAAACACATTTAACGCCCATTTAAATATCACGGAATGGTTTTTCGAGTGTTAATAACAATCACCAAGTTTTGTCCGTAATTTTGGGCAGCCGAGCAGCTGCGCCTGCTTTCCGTTTGGGATTATTATTATATCGTTGCGTCGCTGGTGAATCTTGTAAAATAATACAACAAAACGTACCTATACTTTTGTGTTTTGATTAGAAATTTAGGGGGAAACTTTCGTGGAGTTCAGAGTTCTATTGAAGCTAATTAAAATTATCGACAAGTTAAATGCCTCATTGGAAACTGAACTACGAAACAACTTTAATAACGGCAGAGTCTGTTAATGAATTACTCACAACAAAATGTTACAAACTTAATTTCGGTCCTTCGGATCGCATATCGCGCCGGTTTCCTCGCGTTTCCGCACTGTCTAACTGTTGTAGGTGATGGGAAAAATTGCTGTCTGGCTCCGTTAGTCGAGATTACGGGGGCCGGACTCGACGTCTGGGAAGGAGTCCAGTTAGTTCGGAAACTATCGCAGCTCAAATTGCACATTTCGGACGACTGCAATTCCTCGGCCCTCGCACCGAACTTATCAACAATTCCATCAATCCGTCAATGATTGGCCCGGCCTCATTAAATCGGCAATCCCCGGCCTGTATCTAATTGTAGGCGTCGACAAAGACGAAGGAGGAGGATGCGGATTAATTAGCTTCGCCATACATTCCGCCCGGCCGGGACAAACACGGCCGCACCGCGAATGGACCGGACTAAATGCGCCCTTTGCCCCGGGCCGTGTCCCCGATGCGTCACGAACATGCGAATCGAACGCGAACCGAGGGGCGGCCCGCCCCGGGACGATTTAAAATCCGCGACAAAGGGCCGAGATGAGCGCTAATTGAACCGTCCCGACTTAAAACCTACCGAAAGGGAACCTCGGCCATAACCTACACTCCTCCATCACCTGGGACTTGTTCGAGTCCCCGAACGCCGTTCATGCAATATGGATAGGACATAATTGGCAGAGAAAGCGGGACTAAGCCGACCAGATTGCCGACAGTTCCGTGCATGCTATATCGCTCCGTTCCACCTGCAATGCAACGTTCGCCGGAAAATTCGTCTTGACCGAGCGCAATTTATGTGAAATCCGCTCGGGCTTTGCCTCCCACATCTCCCGCGACTATAGGTATACCCCCAACATAAAATGCAGAGTTTTTATTAGCAATCAAGTGTTTGAGAATGATCGGACCGGCGATAACTCTTATGGCGCTCTGTCACGACACACCGACAGTCGGTCGAGGTGTACCTACGCGGAAAAAGCGCCGGTGAAATATCGCCACTACTAACAAATTGCCGGGATTTACAGAGAGCTGAGTAATTTTCCGGGCTTATTAAAGTAATTATTACCGCAATCAGTTACGCAGTCGGGTTGAAAAATGCATCTTTTGAATGCCGTCGGGCCCCGATTTTGTTGTCGAGGCTGCCACGTTCATCCCCCGCCGGAATCGGGGCCGAAAATAAAAGACCTCGACCGGTTTCTGGGTCTGTCGGTGAACCCACACACGGCCGTACGAGATTCGCGCACACAAAGGCTCGCGATTTATTATTCATCCGTCTCACGGAGTAATAATGTTTGCGCTAAACGAAATTGTTAGCGTAGAAATAAATAAAAAAGCGATTAAGGATAACGCGAAATGATGAATAAATTAAAACGCGAGGGCAAGTGGTACGGAACTCTTTCGATGTTCCTTTCGCGGAGTAAATACCGACGCTAACTTTTTACACAAGAGTATGAAAGTTTTGAAATTCGCAGACAACTGGGAATCGGCCAGGATGTTTAGATTGGAGAAATTCACCATTCGCATATCGCGAAGAGAAATCTGTTGCGTTATTACCACGACCCACCGCCTACGCGGACCGTGAAAATATATTTCATTCCCCTGCTTAGGGCTTAGCTTAAATCGCACACGACGAACGTATTGCCGATCGATGGATTCAATTTATTAATGCATCAACGCGCTTTCCGTACCGACTTAAGAGCTGACCGAATATTTCATCACTCTTGGAGCGGGAAGCAGTCGGCGGCCGCTCGCCGGGATTAATTCGGTATTTACACAGTGGACACAACGATAATTATATAACGTGGTTTGTTTATTTAGGCGGCGCTAACTTTGAAGTAGTTTTGCACGTCGCATCAGGTAGCTCATGATGTCGTCCACTAATTATTCAGGACGTGGTGGACATAATTTAATGATGGAAATGAATAGCGTTGTTTGTGACAGCGATATACATAAGGTACATTATTACGTTCACATTATGTACGTACGACGTAACATGACGTAACATAATGCGACATTGTGCGGCCTTAACATGGTGGAGAATGGTTACTGATGGTCGGGTGTTGCAACATTCTGTTCTGGTCCGGTTATACTCTCGTATTTGCGTGTGCGGATTTGATTCAGACTCGTCTTTGTCAAAGCCCCGTGTCGACATGCCGATAATAATGCGGTCGCCACCGGACCTCGATCGGGTTCCGTGCTGAGGGGATGATTTATTAATTAGGAGCGCCGCATCCCCGAAAAATCCACCGCATCTACATGCACCCTCCGCCGCCGGCGCCGCCGTGATGGATCGGATTTTCGTAACAAGGCCGGTCAAGCGCCGGGGCTGTTAGGGCAAGCTGCTCCTTTTAACCGCTAAAACGAATCAGCGAAACGACTGTTTAGTAAGTTAGTTGGATCGAAAAACTTCACCGGATATAGGCCGCTCCGGCCAGTAACCGCGGCGCGTCATTAAATTAACCGGTTCCGGTTAAAAGCCACGCAAGTTCTGCCCGGAACTGATGAAGTCGAGTGACTCTGTTTACTTTATCGGAATATTTCATTTCGTCTCTCGGTCAATACGGCATGTACCTACGTTATACGGGAATGTGTGTCGGCGTATTCACCGCGGTAGCGCCGAGCGGCTAATAGACTTTGGCAGCGGAGTATAATGAAGTATGCATTCGGTGCCGGGGATATTAACCGGCATAAGGATAACGTGCGTGACTGAGATAGATAAGAAGCTCCCGTTTCAGGAATTCCTATTATCTTGAGCAGACTACCAGCCACACTTCGTCCTCCGTATGCCAACATGTCCGACGTTAACACTACACAAAAAACAATTTCGAATACCTCGCGGAAACTGCTTCTACCCCACAAGACGCACGCACGCAAAAATTCAGGAATTAATTTTCCATTAAATTTCGGCGTCGGCGTGTGCGCGAGAGGGCGCATAACGAGGAGCGGCAGCGCCTCCTTCGCCCCGGCGCCAGTTCACGTGCACCCCGCGAGAGGGTCACTATAATGATAGTTTCACTGTACGTGTGTCACGACGGGTTAAACTGCCGCCTATTAGTCCCTTCCGCACGGATTCGATCTAATTACCACCTTCAATTACGGGCGGTTCCCCTTTGAGAATGCGAACGCCTGTGAATTTTTGCCTTGGGTCGACGAAAATTCCTCAAACGATTACGAAATTCTCGCCCAATTCTGTTGTACGATGTCAATTTAACAACATGTTGTTGAAATTTATGGCTCATCTTTTATCTATTTATAAGAGATAAAATCGAATTGGTGAGATACACATAGGAGTCGGTTAATTCTGGTCGCATAAAACGGAGGCAATTTCTTCGCCGATTGTTTAACAGCTGCTGGACCGTTTCCAAATACTATAACAGGGAATTTAATAGCGAATGGCGTTGATAGAGGTCGTTAGGCCGTGTTTTTCTCACTGGCGGAGACACTTTACACCGTACCTACGTTAAACTTACTTGCATGCTGCGGACTGTCCGGACCCTTGCCGAAATGACCCATCAACTCGTCTGGAATCAAAGTTTTGGCATTAAATTAAATAAGGATGCAGAGTATACGGCCGGATTTGCCGGTCGTTCGGAACCGACTGAGCCGGCATATGCGGCGATTTGAGCGAAACGCGCAATTGATTAGGTGAAAATTCACGCATCGTTTGATTCGAATAGATCGGTGATTTTTATCTATTAATAATTTCCAATTAAAATGCGCCGCCACCGCCGTTGTACTACATGTGATACGGTTTGGCGATAATGCTTCGGCATCAAAACGGCAGGTGAACAAAAGTCGGCTCCGCAACTTTCTCCCTATCCCGGCGCCTCCGCCATTTATAGCCAACAGAAAAATTCCAAACTTCAGACCCGGTTCAACGTGTTGAATTTCGGACGTTAATTGGGCTCCTTTGGTCAAACTTCTTGAATGGGCCTTTCCTTTTTCGTGTTTTTTTACGGATGCGGGGCACGCGGGGGCACCGAGGGGTTGAAAGCGCGAATCGAGCTTTCGGGTGGTACGCGCGTTCCGTTCGCCGTATCGCGGGAAACAAGCAAAGTTTAGTCAAATAAAAATTGATCCCTGATATCTCCAGCAATAATAATATGTGATTCAAACTAAAAAGTGCAATATCAAGTGTTATCAGAGTGCTCATCCATGTTCCGCCGTAAAAGAGTTCACGGGAATTCCCATCCCGAACGGGGGAGCGGAAAGTTGGGAGAAGAACTTTCAACTTTAATGCAATTTATGTGTTTGTCCGACACATTTTTATTCGGGGAAATTAAACGGCGAGATCGCTAATTGATGCGGCCGACCGGATTCGGCCAAATTAGGTATGTATCGCTAAGCTCATTACGGATGGGAACAATGCGAAAACTTTAACTAGTTTTAAAGCTCCTTAGGCGCTAATGCGTGGCGCGAACCCCGGCGCGAGCCGGAGTGCGCCCTCAATTTTTCATAGTAATTCTATTTCGGGGAGCTTTCGATAAGAGCGAGGGCGCTGTCGGCTGTACAGCCAGCCGGCCAGGGGCGGACCGACTTCCGCCGATTTTTAGGGCGACGAAGACCGGAACATTTTTCCATTCGGACCAATGGGGAGGACCGGTCGACGTACAGTGAGTGCTTAGGGCCCCGGGGCCCCAGGGCCGGTATCGCGGAGTCGGCTGCATGTGAAGCACGCGCCCTTGAAGGATGGCACGACAGACGAGTATAATTGCGCCCGGACGTGATCAGAGTTCAGCAGCGAGAGCCGGGCGATGATCGCTCGCGCTGCCGCTGCAGAAAATTCGATTTTTCAAAAGGCCACATTGGCAATTAAACGGCCCGCGGGCGCCCGTCCCCCGGCCCATTATCTTGGTTTGTTAAAACTTGTTAACGATTTACATACAGACCGCATTTTTCATCTCCCGCGCCCCCGGAGGGCGCAATTTGCTTTTTATCCACCTAGTTTATTCGCCGGCAAATTTATTTAAATAATCTCGCCGGTTTGCGCGGAAACTGTCACTTACTCGGAACGATTACGGCGCGGAAGCTGTTGGCGAGATTCCTATTATGAGACCGATTTTTTCGCGCGCTCCCCAATTTTCCCGAATTATTCCGGCGGCGAAGTGCACAACTCAACTAAACAGTAAACACCGGAGAGGAGATAAAAAATATTCTCCCGGCTTTTTTCCCTCCCCGACAAGTTAACCAAGTGCTAAGCACTAAGCCGGGCTTTATCGAGCACGTGGGATATGAATTCCAGATATTTTAACTCGTGTGGAAAGAATGAATAATGAACGATTGCCGTAAAATTTATGACGGGTCTACCGAAAACTCTTAGATATCTAGATTCATGGTCATGGGGTGAAATAAATTGATGTAGATGTACGAAATGCATTATGTGGACATGAACAAATTTGCAAGTTTTATTTTTACTCGAAAGAAATAATTTATGTCGCAGACCCCGGCTGTCGGCGTGCAAAAAATCTTTCAGCGACACCGTATCGTAATCCTTTACCGACACTACAACACGAACCCCGGGGATTCTCTCGCGCACCTGTCATAAAACGAAATTATCAAAGTTCATCATGACACCGGCGAATACAAATTTCGCTTCGTTTCGGCCCGAACCCGCCGGTATTGTACGCAGCAAAACATGTGTGTATACGCGGTGTTTCGGGTATTTCACCTGATTCTGACGCCAGTCAAAGGCCCGAACGGCAGAACCCGAAGACTGCTTTATTAATTACCCGCCGAAATACGTTAATGCTAGCATTAACATCTGCCGCCGACATCGCACGGGGCAGGCCTCAGCGTCCAGCGGCGATGCCCCGAAGAAAAATCGTTACACTGTAACGAATTCCCCCGCCGGAAAAACACAAACGCCTCCTGACGTTTTACACTCGTCGTAATTAGCAGTCACGCGTTCAATTTCAGTATAATCTCCCTGAAATATTCGTCTCTATTCCGGACGGTTATAACGGGATCCCGCGCACCTTTACGGTGGCAATTTTAATTTAAATTCTGCTAATGGTCGCGCCGAACGACTCGTCCGAGAGAGAGGAAGCCGAAATCGCCAAAAGACTCCTATCCGGTTTTTATACAAAGTGTGCCCTCCTATAAAGCGCCGAGAATCTAATTTACTTGTATGATCAATAAAGTCGCTGTATCTAGAATACCGCGACTATAGTATAACAGGAAAACGGCACGTTGCTGCATCATCAAGTCTCCAAAGGATTGTCGCTCAAACTGAACCGACAAAGCCCCGTTCGAGTCTCTTATAGGTACGCCAAATTACCTAAGCCGATAATTTATGAATTATTGGATAAAGTCTCGGTGAAAAGTGAAGACCGAGCGCGGTTCTTTTGGAAATCGAAAACGTTGCGTGTAAATTGACAATCTCCTTAGGTAATGATATCTCGCACAAACGACGTCGGTGAAATTCCTACTAATAATGAGATGGCGTGCGTACCCGCAATGTGAATCTACTTATTTAATTACGATCGGGGCGCATCATCAATTCGATCGCGGAAAAAGATGGGCGAGTCGGCTTCCTCGAGGAGGGAAACCGTTCCGGCTGAATAAAGAACGAGGACGTTTATTAGTGGCAGCTTTGATGATGATCGCACGAGGCGAGAATATCGCGCGTCTGGTTTGTGTATTCGCACACACGGTCCGGATGATGTAATAGTTTCGCACTGGCTTCTGGAGGGCCTACGCGGACGTCAAGATAGCGTATCTGGTTTTATATCAGGCCGGAGCGTCGGGAGCAGCTGAGACGGGAATCAAATCTGAAGCGTACGTGTCCCGTTCCCGGGGCTGATTTCGGGAGGATTCCTTTGCCGCTTCGACTGTTGAGCCGTATTCGGTTACTCAACAAATCCGTCGATAATTCGAACGGGGGCGCGGGGCCGAAGCCGGAAAAATGCCGGAAGGGTGGAACGGGCGACGTTCTAATCATAATAAAGCATTCGAACAATAATTAACTTCCAGAATGGGAGATATATAATCACGATCTTACGACCATCAAGTCGTTCAACCTTACCCACTTTCACTCTCCCTAAATTGTCGAATCACCGTATTTTAGCGGAATCACAATTCCGCTGAACGCAAATGAGTCGTTAGTGCTCCAGAATCCAGCCGACTGGGGAAAGAGCAAAGTACTAAAATTTATTCGGTTATGGATTCCCTAGGATTACGATAGCTCGGCTCGAGGTGTATAAGTACGGGTCCCCGAGGCGCAGCGATAAGCGATCGTCATCAAAAGGCGCGACGAGGGGCAAGATTCAATTAATCTCCCAATTTCTGAATCTAATTTTTTATATTGGAACGCTCCGGCGTCGTCGTAGTCGAATAACATTTCAGATATTGCGCCAATTTAATTGAATTAAATTCGACGTATCTTCTCCCCTCGAGCGATCGGATATTTCGAGCGAAATTAAATGAAAGCATTTCTTCTATTTAACATTTTTAGGTGCATAATCGAACGGCATTAGGCGTAATTGACCTCGTTTCGTTTGATGATGCGATCGAGCCGAA
This sequence comes from Salpingus planirostris, assembly GCA_949788335.1. NCBI lineage: Eukaryota > Metazoa > Arthropoda > Insecta > Coleoptera > Salpingidae > Salpingus > Salpingus planirostris. The sequence continues at coordinate 5,773,491 of OX460929.1, forward strand.
TTTCGTCCCCGACCCCGTCCCCGGGATAAATTACGCCGGCTTCGGCGTTTTGACACTTTAAATAAAAGTAGATTAAATGCACGATGGGCAAACACATTATTCTGGCTGCAAATATTTGGTTTCGGAGCGAATCTATTTTCGCGAAGTTTGCTGAAATCATCAGTATTTTACATCTATTTTATCCCCACGGCGGCGGCGGCAGACCTGACCGTTCATGCATCGGCGACTGGGGACGGTCGAAAAGCGAACCGAATTCTTAATAACAACCACAAGCGAGCGCTCTTTTGATAGTAATTTTATTGGCGAGCTTGATATGCCTCTGTCCTGCATCAAACGATGCACACACGGGATAAAAGGGACGCCGGATTAAGGATCATATTTCAACTCGGACTAAAGATAAATTTCACATGTTTATGTGGCGGCAAACAGTCTCCAGATGAAGTCCAGAAACGGCCGCTTAATGGCGCGTTTTTCTACGCGACTCTAATTATTATTGTTGTCGTCGGGTCCAGCCCCAGCGACACATACAGGATGTTCAGGAAAACGCCATCCATATCTCGCCCATTCAAATAATTGCCAAGCTCCTAGTAAATTCTACGATTTTTTCAGCGAATTTGGTGAATTTCTGTACAATATGGCAGATTCGGGATCATAAAAGAATATTGGGCGAGATTTAGTGGTTGGCGCGTTGTCGGTGCGCACCCCGTACCGTAAAATAAGGGCGAACGGTTAATCTTTGATGGAGACGAATTTCAGGGACGTCCTGGGACGGCCCGGTATCATTCCGCTGAACGGTACAAGAGCGCGACAACTGGGTGGTACCTCGGGGACCGCACTGACATTTCGCTTCGTTCCGTTCGCAAAACGACCCTTCCACGTCCCCACAGGAGAGCCGGTCCGGCCCTGGCGCGATCCGGGGCCGCGGGGCTCGGCGCCACACCTAAACGTAACGAGTTCGCGTTCCACGTCCGCGGCCCCCGAAATCAGTTAAGACCCGACGCTTATCAAGTTTCATAATTCCGTTCTTAGTTTCAATTAAACATCCTCGTTATCAGCTTGTACGCTTCCCGGCAGACGCGTTTATTTGACGGACCCTCATCCCCCCGGGGTCGCGATGGAAGTTTTTACTTCGCTCCATTATAATCCCGTTCCGTTCAATCCCGACTTGAACCCAATTATTAGAACCGTCCCGTTCCGATCCGCCGGAATTATCCGGACTCATTTCATCCACCGTACGTATAAAACCGCCGTATAAGGCAGGAATTGTTACCAATAACGTAAAAATTCCAGAAATGCCGAACTAATACGGTGCACACTAAAATCCTCGTTCCTTTAACGCGCCAATAAATCGTTTTAAGGGGAGCGTTACTTTAAACTTCTTTATTATATTATCCAGCGCCATATACGGCCACGTTTCGCTCTCGACCTGGCACACATCGCGCAATTAAATCTCGAAATGCGATCACGTTCGTGTTTTTGCAATTTTGGAAAGTTCGCGCACGGGGAAAGACGGGCGCGCGAATCATCGAAAAGTCGGGGGGGCTCGAATCGTCGATAAAACGGCAATTACCGCGTAAACGTACACACGGTTATTATAGACCGTTACCGCCGCTAATCACGCGGCGCGAGAATAAAATTGTTTTTGATTTCGTTCGCAAAAACTTCCGACGATTGAATTCCAATTAAAACGCAATTAGCCCCGGGAATCGATTGCACTATGATCGTAAATATTCATCCTTGGTGTCGGGTGTAAAAAGAGACAGTTCTCTCACCGTTCGCACCATTTGCATGGACATTTACAATTTAATTGTGTTTACTTTTCGACGCGCCCCTGTAATCGTGTCGCGGAACAGCACGGCTCCCGGAATTTTTTATCCGTCTACGTAATTCGGGCGCGTTATGGTACGGATGAGCCGGTAATTACCTCTCCCCCGATACGAATTGATGAATCTGCGGGCGCCTTTGAACTTTTCGTAATATTCAGACGTCCCACGTCACGCACACGTCCAGGCGGAATCTGAGCAGTCGTTTATATCGACGACAGTTTAATCATCGCCGGACATTCTGTATAATGCGACCATTAGCCGGAGCCATTCACGATATACATGTATTTCGTGCGGTCCCGATAATTTGAAATATGACAAAGGGCTAAGCCGACGTCAATATCATAAGCGACGTTAATAATTATCGCACTCGATCCGGTTCCGATTTATTAACTTCGTATTTGCCGAATCGGCTCCTCTGCCCGGATGGCGATAATAAGCGGGGGAGGTTCCCGCTAATTACCGTGCATTAACGCAAACAGCCAAATACCGCGGTACCGACGACTATGCCGACGAGCGAGCGCCAGATTTGTTCAATGGGATATACGAATAAAGGAGCGGGAGAGAAACTCGGAGGTGTGTTTAGTTTAGACGAACTGGAGGAGCCCCGAGGAAAAGGCGATTGTCTCGACGTCTCTAATCAAATAAAAAAGGTAAAGCGACGATATCGATCCGGCACCATTAATCCCACCCTCCGTATGTATGTAGCGTATTTACTTAACGAATTGTCTTTGTTTGGTTTTTATATTAAACATTTCGTCGAGTTCGGGGTTCGAGTTTGAGCAGCGGAGAGTTTATGACTTCAATAATTTATTAGCGGCCGATAAAAATCGCCGACGGATGAACGAGGTCGCCCCGATCGAGTTGCGGTTTGGTTTCGGCGTATTGGCCAAGTTTGAAGAGGTCTTGTGGTTTGTTCTGATAAGTAGATTATGAGGACGCCCGGCCGGACCCCTTTGAACTCGGCGCTTGGCACCTCCAGGAGAAACCGATATCCAATTAGGATTACGCCCGTACGGTTTGATGTTATCGAAACTAAGAGTGGTATGGCCTATTTCCGGGCCAAACACAGGCACCGGACCAATCGAACTGACCGATAAAATTCGACGAGAATTAAACGTCAACTCGGCGGATTTCATCACAAAAAAATCCGGTCGGCACCCCCCGGACCGCGAAATATTAATTAAATACTCGTGATATTGTCTTTATTCGGTACGGTCCGATCTTATGGCGGCGGAGTTTCGAGTCTGGCGTAGTCTCGAGCCGAGACTGAACCCCCAAGTGTAATAACATGGCAGCGAACATTCGGGGTTTCCGGGGTGTTTGCAATAAGCATCAGCCTTTGTATTACACGTACTCGCTTGGAATTTTGTCGAAATTAATATTAAGCTCAACTCTCTCGGGTTATAATTAGTTTGATGGCCGGACTAAGTTTGAATGATATGTGAACTTCCAGTTTAAGATTGGAATGGAGGGGAACGGCTCCCACCCCGATGTTCGTGAAGATGATGAAGACGTCGATCCACAAAAGGGCCCTCGCGACGCCTTTTATAATTACGTATTAACAGATTTCCGCCGGAGTCGGGCCCCAATTAGGGGCGCCTCCGGATTTTGCGGCCAATTACGCGAATTGTTGCCACTTATTATCGTTGCAGTCCTGCCGGCTCTGTTGATTTTCGTGGGGCATCCGTTTAATTTAAACGTGTGCCGGTCTGATGGGCCATTCCCCACCCCCCGAGAGGTGGTGCTCCAAGTCCTCGGAGCGGAGCGTGATTGCCCCATAGCGCCCGACTCAATTTGACGTAGTAAAGTAATGCAAATGGCAGTCGAGTGAGGGAAACGAGCAGAAATTCGCGGCCGACTAATCCGGAGTCTTATCCGGGAGTAAGTTCGTCAACTACCTTTAATAAGTGGTACAAACCCGTCGGCGAGCGGCCTTAATGAATCATGGTCCGGATATTGCCGTGTCTGACTTTGCGCCCTCGACTCATCCAGACCTCCACCGCCCCCGATGACGGCGATGACGTTGGTCTCAATTGCACGGCGCCATTACGCACACGACATTCTCGCAGTGATATACGGTACTCACGAGGAATTTAATCAAGGATGCGTCTCATTCGCATCGATCGCCTCTTCCGTTTCTTCTTATCTATAATATCCCCGTGGCCCCGCTATTAGATTCCGAAACAAAGGCGCGGAAAAACTTGATAAAAGTACTACACAAGATATTAAATTACGAATTTTAATACCGGCGGGACAGAAGGCGGAGTGTGCAACTAGTATGTAAAAGAAGTCGGTACCGGGCGAAAGCCGCCTCCTTAATAAGATTCACAAACTTTCATAACACCGCGTCTTCTTTTTTTCCCCTTTGCGGAAACTTTTTAAACCCGCTTATTACAAATTTTAATGCTTCTACGCGGAATGACATCGCGCTAATTTCAACGCGATCCCCCGGAATGGGACATCAATCACAGCGCAATTCTCAAAATGGGATCGCATACACGATACTCTACATCGTAAGGTGTAATTAGTGTAAAATCAACAAATATCGGGGCTGACGACACACAAGTACCCCCACGGGTGATTGACATGCCCATACGTCCATTTACATTCATTACTACAAAGTGCTTTTCCCACTTCACATATTTACCGAACTGCTTCTCGTCGAGAATATCCGCGAGCAAACACGCAGACCGAAAATCCATCCCAACTTCAGATTTCGGTCACAATTCATTTCCGAAAACAGCGAGCGCACTCCCGCGCACCTTAATGATTCAATGGTTATCGGAATTTCGCAAGTATCTGAAACATTCCGGCGGCCGACACATCCATCGACACTGTGTTAGGTGTTATATATTCATATTCAATTCAAAACTGATCCGGACTTATAGGTTAATAATAGACGGAAACAATTTCGCCGGGGTTTACCGGATTTACGTTATGTCGAATGGCTATAAATTTCCATCACGGGGCGACATCGCTATCGAATGTTAACGACCAACCAACCCTCGACTCTCGAGTCTTGAGTCTCGAGTCGATGGGAAGCCATCTCCCCTTTCTATATCGTTCGTGTAGTTTACTATAAAAGTGAAAACTTACAAAAGCGTATACTCTCTCAGTGTGTTCTAATCTCTAATCAATTTGGGTTTAAACGGATTAATGGCGAACGGTTATGTAAACCTCTGATCTATACTTATAGACGGGATGGGACAGATTTAGGGTCGAAATGTATACATAACACACAGAGGGAGGGAGAGAGAGGGAGGTCTCCAAGGAAGCGCATATTCCATTTATTATTCATAGCTATTTTGTCGAGATTGTAGTTAGCATTTTTAATTAGAGCTCTCGCATCTCGGTGATAATTAGTTTTTACGCGAGATACGAGCTGATAATAATTAGCGTCGCCGATGTCGTTTTCAGACAATATGGGTATCACCAGAGGAGTAACGGGACGAGGACTGCGAGGAAAGTGAGTATAATGGCCGGTGTACGGCGAGGGCGCGGAGGTGGAGGTGGGCATTGTAATTTGCAGAGATCGAAAGCGGGTTGTTTTGTTGCGCCGTGGGTCGCCCAGGGCTAAGTTAATCCCATGGGAGCCGGAGTGACGTCAGGACAATTAGAAATTGCGGTTGCAATCCTCGGGCGCGTTCACAATAAAAGCCCACCCCGAACCGGCGGTATCAGGGCCCATGCATTCATTCTAAGCTACTAATACCCATGAATAAGATCGGGCGCATTCAGATTTACAAGCATCGTTATGCCCGCCGGGAGAGGTCGCCCGCCGATCCGAATTTATCGGATTTCGAGTTGTCGACTCCTGATGAAAAGCGCATTCTCCTTCACTACACCATACACGTCACTTATCCAAATTTATTTAGCCGCTCGGAAGTTCGTCCGGAAACCGAGCCTACTATACCCCATTATTCGGCCCTCGCGAAATCCTGAATTTGTCGAATTTCACAATCCCCTGATTGAGCTGTTTAGAAAAAGCCCTCGCACTTAGCGAACGCGCCTTCGTCGCGCCGTTCTCGCGATTCCCTTCTTCTTATACATCCTGCGCTCTCTTAGTTTGCTCTCTCAAACATGCGGGTTGAATTTGACACTCCCCTTGAGGTCTGATATTCCGAGACTAGCACCCACTTCTTTGATGTGCAGTTTATTATTTAAACAGCGGATTTCTCCACTACCTACTGTGGGCGCGTACTGTATCCCGGCGTTTGAAAATCCATCTCTTCAGGTTAAAATTTTTGTCAGAAAATTCAATCGATCATTACTTTTGAACCGAAGCCCCAAGCAGGATAAGACTGCGCTTCTCTTTCATGTGGATTACGGAATCTACAAAAACATAAGTGCTGTAACTTCCATATTAGCAGAGATATCGATGAAAAATTTAAATGGGGTTCTAATTGAGTCATCTGGAGTGAGAAAATGCGTCCAGTATTGGTCTATCTGAGAGAACAAATGTTCGAATTTTCAAATTTTCAACTTTTTGAAAATTTCAAAGTGCTGTAACTTCTTTATTTGTTGAGATATCGACGGCAAATTTGAATTGGGTTCTAATTGAGTCATCTGAAGTGAGAAAATGCGTCTAATATTGCCGTACCGTTGAAAATAGAGTAAAATTTTCAAACGGCCATAACTTCGTTATTATTGGAGCTATCGAGTCGCACGACCCGGGAATCGCTTAGTTAGCTCAAAATCTATCGGGAAAAGTGTCTGGATTTCGATTTGGACGACATTTAGTAATTTTCGATTTTTTCGAAAATCAATCACTTTGGGTACTAATTTTGCTCGAAATTTTCAATCGACCATAACTTTCGAACCGAAGCTCCGATCGGGATGGGCGGCCGTGCATTCGAAAGAGTGTCAAAAAATCTACGAAATGCTCCCAGAGCGCATCGGAAAAAAGTAATTTTTCATGTGAATTATGACCTCCGAAAAATCACCAAATCATCGGTCTCGTAAAATTAAAACCGGTCTAATTTTTGAACCGATCGGGATATCGATTCGGGCGACCCGGCAATCGAAAGAGAATCGAAAAATCTATCGAAAACAGTATATACATGTGCAAAAAGCTTTCGAATTGACCAAGAATCGTGCTTTTTAAATTTTTGACATGAAATTTCTAAGAAAATTTCAACGATTTCCGCAAACTTCAAAGTGGCGAAACTTTCTTATTAGTCGAGATATCGATAAAAAATTCAAATTGGCTTCTAATTCAGTCATCGAGAGTAGATACATGCGTCCGGTATTGGTTTATCTGAGAAAAAAAAATGTTCGAATTTTCGAATTTTCAACTTTTTGAAAATTTCAGAGTGCTGTAACTTCTTTATTTGTTGAGATATCGACGGCAAATTTAAATTGGGTTCTAATTGAGTCATATGAAGTGAGAAAATGCGTCTAATATTGCCGTACCGTTGAAAATAGAGAAAAATTTTCTAACGGCCATAACTTCGTTGTTAGTGGAGCTATCGAGTCGCACGACCCGGGAATCGCTTAGTTAGCTCAAAATCTATCGGGAAAAGTGTCTGGATTTCGATTTGGACGACATTTAGTGATTTTCGATTTTTTCGAAAATCAATCACTTTGGATACTAATTTTGCTCGAAATTTTCAATCGACCATAACTTTCGAACCGAAGCTCCGATCGGGATGGGCGGCCGCGCATTCGAAAGAGTGTCAAAAAATCTACGAAATGCTCCTAGAGCGCATCGGAAAAAGGTAATTTTTCATGTGAATTATGGCCTCCGAAAAATCACCAAATCCTCGGTCTCGTAAAATTAAAACCGATCTAACTTTTTAACCGATCAAGATATCGACCCGGCAATCGAAAGAGAATCGAAAAATCTATTAAAAAAAGCCGGGGCGTTTCCAAAAAGCTCCCAAATTGACCAAGAATCGGACCTTTTAAATTTCGGAGGTCAAATTTTTACCAAAATTTCAACGTTTTTCACAAATTTCAAATTGCCATAACTCCGTTATTAGTGGAAGTATCAAGTCGGCTCTGGCGGCGTTCGCTTAGTTTGCTCAAAATCTACTCCGAATAGTGCCTGAATTTCAATTTGGACTAGATTTAGTGTTTCACCAATTTTTTTAAACAGTGGCGTAGGAAGAATACATAGTGTATTTGAAAAAAACGGCACGCTCATTTATCCCCGGCTCCAGGGGGCCACCACGCCCCTCGCTTTCTACGCCACTGCGCCGTTTTCGTTTTCGGTAATTCCCGCCCGGCATCAGCTATACCTTTGTTGGAATCGCGAGCGTTCGATATGAAACACCCGCGGCCGCGAAAAATAATCCTTTCTCATCGGAATTGCGCGATCTCAAAAGAAATATTAATTGGCTTCGAGAACGGCTATCAGGTGAGCGCACGTTCGGGGTTCGAGGGCGTTAATTAAGGCGCCGGGTCGGCCGGCACCGTGCCGGCACAATAAACTTTCGCCTCAAATCCCCGACCGACTTACGACGCGAACGGATCCCGCACTTAAACGACTTAGACAACCCACAATACGGCCGAGCTTGCTACAGATGCAGGCGAATTGTACTTCCACAGCATCCCGCTGCGCCGTCGTCCACCTCGTCGACGAATTCGAAGCCGGATTTCGGATGAAATTAAGTCTAACTTATTCCAATCAAGCGCCGAAACGCGGGAACGTAAAGTCGCAGCGAAATTAGCGTTTATAACGCGCAAGTTGGAATAGACTGGGGCTAATAGATGAAAGTAATCAACCTTCGTGTACCACTTTACCGGCTATGTATGTATTTGATTACCATTATAACGCTGAGAGTTCCGCTCCGCCGGTCGAAATTTCATAGTTATTGGATTAGGAGGGTAATAGAGTTGTGTATAGACTGAAGGAAGAAGGGTACCGTCGTCAGGGGCGTACTCGAAATGGGGTTACGCCGTTACCCCTGGGTGAAGGGAAATAGCGACAGCGCGCCGCTGGCTACCGAATACACTGTCCGTAACAGCTTATAATTTATATGGAACGCGATTAAACCAAAATGCGAATACCGCCCCGTTAACAATAGTTTGACACCCCATTAGACGCCGAAGTCCGTCCCCCGATTTTATTAATTCAAGGCAGGAGCCGCTGCGTTTCAAGCGGAATACATAAAAATTTCATTTAGAACGTTATACTTGCGATATTCGAAACTTGAGCAATTTGCGAAGTTTTCAAAGCTCGGCAAAAGCTCAAAACATGATCGTCGGTATTATAACTCCGACTCGTTCCTTTTTTAATATTTATATGAAGCTTCACAAAGTCAATACGATTAATTCAAATGATTTATATTACTAATAATAATAATGATGATGATATAATATTGAAATTGTTCAATGTTGGCTCGAGATTTTAATATGGAAGTGAATAAGTTAACAAGAATGCCGAAATTATGGACGTTATCGGAGTATCCTGTTTCTTCATCCACAAAACCAAATAAACCCATAGAAAATAATGCGATGACAAAATTCGTATATGCGACGAAGTTGTGTTTTTATTAAATATTTCCCGGCCAGCAAGCACCTCTGTGAATCGGGTTTGTCTATTCAATAGAAATGCAGGAAGAAGGAAAAATTCAACAAAAAGCCCGTGGCTTGAAAATGGAGCTTTCAATAACTGTTTAGTGGTTGTCACCTTTATCAAGACCGGGTGCACCACCACCAGCACATATACATCGCGCATTTCTTTGCCTTTGAGCGATTTCCGGAAGAGACGTCTCTCTCTTCCATGACCCCCGCACAATGCTCCTGTTTCGAGAGGCGATTTCCCGATTCATAAAGCCGCCGGTTCTAAAGCCACAATTTCTTTTGAAATCTTCCGGATTAATTTTGTAATTCGCGTTATACGGGAAGACGTCTGGGGTGCATTTCGGGCGTCTAGGACCACCAGGCGAACGCGAAAATCCTCTAGCTTAAAACAGCAGTTCCATCAACAAACACAATTTTATTCATACACGAAAACTCACTTAGAGCCAAGTTCATGTTAGCATATGTAGATTGCGTAGGTATGTCATCTTTCATACAATGCCAGTCTATATTTCCGTATCACAAACCCGGCGAATGACTAATGCATTAATGTAAATGCGAAAGAAGCATTAAGATTCGCATCGACGTCTCCACCTGCGACGATACGTCGTCGTCTTCGTCGTCGACTTGATCGATTTCGTGATAACTGATAAGTATTATCGATCCGATTCGACTTTCGGCCACAAATATTTACGCATTCTAGATTTAGTGCGGTTTATTTAGTGGGGAGAGCACAACCCATAATGGAAAGCAAACAATGGAAAGGGTTTATAAATAAATTATTTCTATTTCTCCCTCGAAGCATTTACATTTTAAATATAGCCCTCACTATCGATCATTTCGCTTATAGAGAGGTATTCGAGGATAATGCCCCGGCATGCTTTCGATGTAATTGCACCGACTACACGCGGACGGATCTGCATTTCGTGGGCGAATTCGGTGAATTAGTGAACGCAGGACCGAGCCCAGATACCGAGGGCTCGGGTCGCATCGCGTTTTCGCCCAAGGCGCACTTTCGAACGCGATTATTGCTTCTTCAATATTGATTCGGCCGATGATGGGCGCCCGCATGTAAAATATGGACAATGATGCCATAATTAATCTTCGCGTATGCACACCTAGTATAACAAACATGTCAAACCGCAAGCGATTAAGTATTTTCATCAAAACCTTTGAAAAGTACCTACGTTATTTAAGTATCCATGGCGAAAAGTGCTCTATAAAACTTGTAACCGACGCATGGAGGCATTTAATTAAAATTATTGATTGATTGATTGATTAAAAATGACAAAAACAAAGCCCTCCAGGGGCGAGTGTAGTAGCTCTTCGTATACATGGCACAACAGAAACCAATTAAATTATGATCGAGTGAATAATTAATTCGGAACGTATTAAAAAGGAAATGATGTTTTCTGGAGGTTTGAGGAGTTTGTGCCGAATCCGGAACGTTCGAATTTTTACTTCGGATCCTGCGACCGACGACCGCCTCGCTTTTCGCCAACCCCGTCTGTGATGTGAACGAGTAGTGCATTAAAGTTTAATGTACTTCCGATACGGTCGTGAAACACTATTAACTTCAAACGTCATCGGTTTGCTCCTGTTGTTTATGCGAGGAATCAGGTGAAATTTCGCAGAATCCTACGTTTTCTTCGTTTGGTAAATAAGTCCTCGGAAGGATCGATCCCCCCACTAGGGCGCCTATGCAAAGGGTTGTATTTTAGCGTTCGATTTGGAATTCGGATCGGCAGGACGTGCGAGTTTTCCGCGCGATTTGTCTGAGGCGGTCCTGGAAATGACAAATAATAGAAGCACGGCTGTTGTCAGTATGGCGTTCATTTCTCCACCCCGGCTTATCATGAAGCTGAACCCATTCCGAAATTTTCATGAGGATTTACCAAACTCCTACAAACGACGACAGGCGTCAGTTTACGCTTTTCGTGACAAGCTCATAATTTAAAAAAATGCTTCACTTATACGGGGCCGCCGGCATTCATATCGCCATCGCGTATACGTACGTGTTTCCTTTTAACCGTGAAACGAAGGAAACGCATTTTGAACCGAATGAATGATACGCGGGTATAGAGAAGCGGTCTATTTGCCGACACAACATGAATCATTTTCGCGCTCGCTGAAAAAGAGCGTTCAACAATCGCACGCCCGAATTTCCGGAAAGCCGCAATTAAAAAACGAGAACCGATCCATCAACAAGAACAGGTGGAAACACCGGAATCGAACCGGCAAACGGATCAACTCGATTCGTATTCACCTCGGACGGCGCGCATTTATAAGACCACCCCCTATAAACATATTCTATTCAACGGCGGAGACACATTACCCATTGTTGTCCCTAATAAAGGTAACTTAATGTCTTACATCACCGGGTTCACTCCGGCGCTTTATACTACCGTCGAACGAAAAAATGTGGGCGTAACTCTGAATTATGACTTTCGGACCACCTCTCGTCCTCTTCCGCAATTGATTCCATAACACGGATTTTATTGTGAGCGGATACACCGCGCACGAAGCGTGGTGGGTAAATAATGTGACAATTCCGGAGATAAATTATAGATCAACATGCGCTCACAGCGAGATCGTCTATGTCATACGAATAAATTCGATTTAAATACGGTACCACGTATAATGTGTTCCAAGTTCGGAGACGCCTCTCTCTTATTATGTCTGAAGACAATAAATGTGAAAGCACCGACAGATATCACGGGCGCGCTCGTCTATCCGCTGGATTTTCACATCTCAGACAGTAAACTTTTACTACCTTTTAACAAAATTAATTTCGCACTGTTCAATAATACGATTTTAGGTCGTGACTCGTGACCACCACCCACAGGTCCTATTAAGCACACGTCGGTGGTGGGAAAAGGGCCGCGGCCTATGTCCGGGGTATCGCACTATAAAAAACTTGATTAACTCAATAAATTTGGAAATTTCAGTAATGCGACATGATCCTTCACTTAGCTATTTTACGGTTCTATTTTATTCGCTTTTATTAAGATTTATTGTTCAGATTGCATTATATGAGCATTGTTCCCATAAATTTTTACGAGTCTTTTTCTTTCATTTCCAGAGCCCTCTCGTCTCGCCACCTCCCGGTAAATTTTTAGTAAATTAACCGACGATTTCTTCGACGCGACCGTTTTCGAACGGAATTTGATGCGATTCGGTCGCGTTTCCGCCGCCGCCGTCGCCGCTCCCGACGTAATATAAATGGATCAATTTTTCGGTTAAATTTCGAGCAAGCCTCACATCACCCGGCCCGGTCCAAGGTGTAGATAGAATTACCAACCGCCGGTTTATATTTGATTAAACGGTATTTCGGCTCGAAAGACAAATGTGATTCACGTTCCAGCAGCGTTTGAATGTTTGTACAACTTGATTGCCGACTGCCTTGCCGCTCTCTCCACGTATATTTTATCATTTATCATCAACAAATCCTGATTTCTGCTCGAAACCGCGCAATTCACGAAAACAAAACTTTTCACGAGTACATTATACGTCCTCGCAGAGTGGTGGTCGTGATTTATACGCAGCGCCTTCTTTAATTCCACCCGGGTCATTTTTTAAAGCGCATCGCATATACGTTATGTGGGAGGTCATCGTGCGGTGGACACACCTAGTCCAATAAAAAATAAATTTTTAGGGCGGTTAATGTATTCAGGGGGTAGATTTAAACGTTTTAAACGGCGCATTAATGTTAAAATGTTTTATTAACAAAGGGCAATAAAAACAAACAATTTAAGACCGAATTCCAAGTTTATACGTGATGATTTATACAAACATAATGGGCCTGTATAAAAACGTCACTACTTTACTTTATGGCTATAATTTTGTCGCCGCATCACTGCACCGGAGGGGAGAAAAATCAAAATCTAGTGACCCCTGCGCCGCGCGCACACCGGACGGCCCCGGACGGACAGACACAAAATATGCGCAATTCGCGTGTCAACAACAATAAAGTTTCAGTCGGCGATGGAAAAAATTCGTTTGAGCTAGTGCCCGTTATCGGACGTCCTTTCGCCCATTCGCTAAATTGAACGTCACGTTAAATGTCACCTGAATAGAGCAGAACGTCTCGGAATTACCCTAACCTTTCCCGCTGAATACCGATGATGTCTATAACGCAAATAGCAATTTGCCGCGACGTCTTATTTATGCTGCACATTCTTCGGGGGCGCACGAAACATCAATAAAATCGGCGCACTCCAATTTGTTGCCATCTTATTGATAACCGCCGCCTCGCCGGTGAAAAACCGCCCGCACTTACAGAAACCAGCGCCGGATTATTTGTTATGCTTATTGTCTGATCTTCCTTTATGCGAACCAGACAGGTACATATGGGGTCGACGCGGGGGCTGCAGCGAAAGTACTACGCATACAGTCGCGAGAGTGCCTTGCTGCGGCTGCATTTCGCTCTTAAAAAATTGCTTTCGCCGAGGTAGCGAGGTGAAAAAGGCGACCTCCGAAATTATGCGAGAGAGCCGCGGCTCAGAAATAGTACGGGCGAGACGATGTAAATGATTGAAAATTCGATTCGCGACAATTTCTCGGGCAAAATTGCTTGTCGCGGAAGCGAAAAGGAAATCAATGGCGAACGGAAATTTAGCGCAAATGTCGTAACAAATTTTTTTCCGTTCGGTGAGAACCGCCAGATAATTCACGCCGGTGAACGTTTCGCAGCGAGGTCCGATGGCGTCGGAAAAACTCCGGAATTTCCACATTAATTGCACCGCTTTAAATATAAAGCGGCCGCAAACTCGGAATAAATCGTAATGTACAAACACGAACGATTAATTTCGGGAAATATAATTTCGGTGCTTTGAATGTATCATCTCGTGTGATGTTCTGGGCGGCATAAATCACGCGAGAGGGCCCCGACTCTCGTCCGAGGGGCAGTATGTGCAACCTGTTAATTGGGAACATTATGGGGAGAATAAATTCAAAGCTACAAAAAAGGACGCGTTGAGATGGGGACATAGATCACGGCTGTTCTTTATACTGATTGGAGGATTTGTAGAACGTCGTAAATAACTGGGGTATGCTTCACCTGACTCTCGGGTCTCCCTTGCAACCCCGAAGGTCCCCGCCGACTCCGCCGACACCTATACTACACCCACATTATATATGGTTTTGCTCCGACTGTTGACTGAATTTTCATTCGGTCCCGGGCTCTTTTTTCCTCGACACACACCCCCATCGACCATCAACCTGTTACGGCAGATCGACCCATTTATGGGCAATTTAATTCCGCTCTCGTCACTAATTTATTATCTTATCTGATGGGGACCACACCTTCGCCTCGGATACTAATGCCCGGGCGTCGGGCGAAAGAGCGCTCCTTAAAAATCGACTTCTAATTCGGATCAAATTGTCGGTGTTCGGTCGTTCGTACCTTAAAACACCGTAATTATGCATATTAATGCACCGATTTTATGCATAAATTGACCGTTAATAATGGACAAATTGACCTTTATCTAAATAATGTCCAATGAGCCGCGAACCGGTGCCACACAAAGCAGGGCAATCACAAATAAATTCGCCAGCGCCGCTGGATCGCTTCTTCTTCCACCTCCGCCTCTGATGGAAGCGGTGGAACGAACGGTGCGGTGGATATCGAGTTTTTTCGCCACCACCCGTTCGAGTGTCATGTCGAGTGTTTATCTGGAAATCTAAAAAGCTCGTTAATGACGAAGTAGGATGAAATAAAGCGATTAAAAGGAAATATAACGAAGAATTTCGCTCAAAATCCAGATAGAGATCATATAATGAGCTTTCCAGACAGAGATGGCGAAAAGGGAGGAGAGAGAGCTTAATTTAACAAAACGTGCAAGGAGAGCTTTATATATTTCCAGAGAAAATTGAAAGACCCACTTTATTCGGGCCGGTTCCCATTCATTTCGGACTGTTCCAAATTCTAATTGGTTGACAGTTTATTAATACAAACTATAATTAGAACTACCCCAGTACGCGGGTATTGGATGTTTTCTTTTCGACTCTAAATGAAAGATATAATTTACAATTAAAATTAACACTCGGTTTAATCCAAGACTGCTAATGCTGTAATTGCATATTAAATTTTTGGTCTCTCGCTTTTCACATTTTTCTCATTTCCTAATTAAACGGAAAATTGCTTTTAGAAATATAAAGTATAAGAGGCGGTCTCTCTGGTCTGTTCTTTTTGTTAACTTTCCTTCAAGATTAATATTATCTTTTTGATTTCACCAAATCCATTTAAATAATCACCGTTATCATTCCCTTTAAATAAAATCTCGCATAAAATTACTCGGGATGGTTTTGCTTTTTTTGTTTTCGAAAAATAATAATCGAAACGAAACGAAACTCTCCTTTGTTCGAAATTTAGATGTCTTCCTTCTGACTGTAGGTAGGTATCTGAATTATTCCGTTGTGTTGAATGCAAGTTATCGGAGGAGCATTTCAATAACAATAATAATAATAATGATGATGATAATAAAGGTGAATTTATTCTTCGCCAAGAATTCGCATTATTATCACAACGGCACGCATTCGTGATTCTCGGCTTATAAAATGCGCCAATAATGTCCAATGTTTATGCCGTAAGAGTGGAGCGAGTGCAGTTTACGTTCAACTTAGAAATTATTGAACGTGATATAGGAGCCGCGGCGGCCTGCCCCGGTCTGGGCTCCGGGTTCAGTTTCGTTTCGTTTCGTTTCGTTTCTAGTCTCCGGCCTTTCGTCCCGAGCGGCCGAATGCACCTATCGCGAAAGCGGCGTAAACTGCAACAATTTGCATTATTGATTCCGGCGGAAATGACTGCACTTTTTCGAATAAACACCAATTTCGCCGACTGAATTAGCGAATGTGCGATGGCGTTTAGGCTGGCGATTCATCAATGGCGGCCGGAAATGCAACTTCGCCGCACTCCCTCTATCCTCCTACGAACGTATAATAACGGGCTCAAAACGAAAAATGTAAATAAATTTACGGTTTTACACAGTCCGGTCGCTCTACGCTTATCTAAATTGGCGGTTTCGGGGTTTATTGTTGCATTTCGACCCGAAAATTGCACCGCCGGTGAGTGGAAATGGAAAGCGCGGGGCGCGATTACTTCTTTATCAGAAGTTTGGAAGAAAGTTTAAGCGGTTTAATATTTAAAGCGGCCCGGGGAGGTAGGATATGGCCGTTGATAAGCGATAATTTATTTAGAGTACAATCACCGCCCGAGACTAATCATTCACGTCATATACCGACATGGTTTACGTGTTCCAGACGAAATGATGGAGGTCATACTTCAAGTTGAACTATTGCACGTAAGTAAGGGAAGCGGTTTTATGCGAAACGCGAGACAAATAGTTGCGATTAATTAGCTGTAAATTATCCGGGAATCTATTCGAATGTCGTAAAAGCGAATGAAACTTAAATTGGTAGTTGTAATATTTAATAATTACCCCCATATCCACCTGATAAAATTGCGTCCGCGCTATAAACGTCCCATAAAATCCAGCGAATCGTACCATATGGTTACAGTGGCGTACATAAAGCAAACGCCATTAGTACTGCACGATACCTGCATGTAATTCCGTTTCACCACAATTGTCGATTTAATCTAATGCAAAACATTGCGATACTCGGTCGGCCTTTCTGGTCGCTCGGTAACCGATAAATATTTTCTATTTCTCGCAGATGGTTTTTGATATTCATCAAATGAGGTGAAATGCATTCCCGTGGGCGTCGCTAGACATTCCATGCACGCAGTAACGCCGTGAGACGCTATTTCATTTCTTGGGAGTCTCTTTTACTTCGCCCGCTGGACTTTTTATCTTGCACTATATCGTAGAGTAGGTAGTAGTCACCGTAGTCGTAGTAGGAGTAGTATAGAGTAGTAGTAGGCAGCATCAGCGGCACTCGGTTCGGACACCTCCGAAATCTGCTCGAGGAAGAGAGGACGCGCCATCAGATCAGTAAGAGACGAGAAGACGGAGAAGCGAGAAGAGAGGAGAAAAGCGCTCTCCACTAAATCCGGAAGGGCCATTCTTCTGATTCACCCATAAAGCACGTGGCGCAAGAAACGACAAAGACCGCTTTGAAAATTAATTATGATCTGAATAATTATGTTAAGACATCGCTTATGCAGAAAAGTCGTACGTCATGTCTTTACAAACTGACACGGCGAAAGACATAAATCAAAACTTCCATCGTGATGCGGCCGCAATAAGATTTCCGAACACCCTCTCGCCATTAACGTCTGTATTATAAGATTTAATTGTAATAAAAGAGTAATTGTCGTCGGCGTCATTAATCAAGCGCCCGGGTATTTTTCGCCGGCGGATTTTTTCCCGGCCGCGAAAATTCGCAGCGCAATATCGGCGATTTTATTTTACCGGAATCTCCTCGGCGAGCCGGGGAATGGCGTGATCGCACGTCGCCGTCACCGGACCGGCCGTTGTAGGTGGTCTCCCCGTCGACCTTTTATTTGGTGCATTATATGGCGCTTTCGAGTATTAAATGTGCGCGATATATTAGGATTATAAACCCATTGTCGGCCGCTATCGCCAAGTGTCCGCGGGGAGCGCTCGGCTTGGTTTATTTTATTCAACCGGCGATCGTTATTCCATACGCTCCCGAATAACGCTACACGTGCATCACGTGTTCAAATCTGTGTCGAACGATATTTACGCTCCGTACTGGTCCACCCGGTCCCCGGATAATATTTGAACATTCGGGAACGTGACGATTCTGTTTTGATACAGGTGTCAAGCGCCAACGCAAAGCCCGCATTAACATTGTGCATTATGTTAAGAAGACGTCAGTGTAAAGAGGGAGCGGTACTAGAACTGGCACTAGCGCTAGGACACTAAAACACATACGTGATACATGCATTATGTGTGATGCGTGCCCTGCACTGCACTCGCCAGACTCGGTGGATTTGTGTGTAGCATTATTCCCGAACGCTCCTAAAAACTTTGTCTGGTATAAATCTTTGGTTTCTCAATGCGTGTCCAGATAAACAAATGAATTACCTTGAGGGAATAGTTCTTTACGGGCACTGTCATAAAGATTACCTCTACATGATAGCGGGATAAAAATAAATTTTATCTAACACTTCCAATTCCTCCCCTCATCCTCAATAACGTGAACTTGACCATTAGTAACCGACTGACGTTTCGGAGATTGTAAGACGATGACTGAACCGAAAACCGGCTAAACTAATTTGACAGTTCGGTGACTTAAATGCGAAGAATGCATCCTGCCGTTCATACTCCTCGCTTACTCGCAGGAACAGTTCGAAATAGTCAAAATTCCGAACGACTTGAGTGTCGGTGGTAATTGATTAATAAGCGGTTCGTTGCCACAGGTACGTACTAACTTGACACGTCAACAAATTGATTATTACTGCGGTAATCGCGAGCGAATTTTGATTAAACTCGTATACAAATGCACCGACCGAGCCCCCACACCCATCATCCGCGTGATCGGCTCGGATGGAATTTGTAAAGGAGCCGAAATTGATGGATTTTGATGTGTTAATAATATGACACGACTATGAAATGGATGTCAGGCCCATGAGAAAGGGCCGTCGAGTTCGATTTTAAGTCGCTTTGGACACGCAGAGGGCTTTCGGCCTACAGAATACCTGTCAGCGATGCATTGGATGTCAACCGCACCTGCTGTCTAGGAGATACTTGTCAATTACGAAGAGATCAATACGGATGAGGTCGTGGCTCCGCTAAATTATAATGCGTACAGTAATGAATTTGTCCCGGGGCCGATTTTCGGGATGAAATATTCGTTTGTCGTTTAATAAACTCGACGTTATTAGAATAATGAACGATCGGTGGATGGTGGCAATCCGGGCGACCCTACCCACCCGTAATACTTATAAAAGGATTCCCATCTGATACATAAATTAATATTCAACTCATTAAATGCACATTCAGCGGGCATCTTGGTCAATCCGGCCAATCCGATAGGTCCGGGACCGAGCGAGCCCATTTAATACCATTAATCCTGCAAGACCCTTATTATCCACAGTCACAGCCAATAATCTATCACTTGGCCGAGAAAGCAGTCGGCCAATAAAATATGGAAGTTTAATGTAAAACAGCCCATTATGAAGTATCACAATGAGCCTAATTGGCGCGTCAGGGCCACCCAGGCCTCGTCGTCCATTAGAAATCACAATCGTTCGAAATTCCTACCGGGAATTAAGGCGACCTCTCGAAAGACCGAAGAGAAAACGACATCCGTCAATTATCCCATGAAGTGGCCACGATTATGTACACAGGTGTAAGTGCGACATATGGCGCTTCCATCACATATGTACCTACATGGAGAAGCTGCGCTAATGCGCGGAGGTGCAAAATACTCGGAAAAATACTAATTAAGCCTGTAAATTACGCACTAAATCTGCGCTTTTTCCGTATTAAACTTGCATTAGTGTCGAGAGTGTCGAGGATTTATTGAGCATGGCGTAGGCCTCTCCATGTTCGTCTATTGTTTCCTTTAATTAACATAAAACGTATGTAGTATCGGCACCGCCTCTCGACCGTCATCGTCATTCCCACGAACGGACTTTCCCAAAAACTATCATAGTAATAATAATGATAATAATAATGATAGTAATGACGCATGGGCCGGTCGAAAAGGCGATAAATAATTCAGTCCCGCCGATGGACGATTTCATAAGCGATGATGGAAAGTACGAACGGATCGTCTAATTTACGTTTCCAAATATTTATGGCCGTTTTTAATTCGACTCGCACCTCGCCGGGTCGATTGTGTTCACCATTCGGCGCTTATGGCGCGAGATTTGTCGGGCGTTTACCGATCCACTCTGTAGACCTGATAACAGTTGCAGCGTTTTTGATCCCGTAAAAAAATAAAAATAACGAATTGGGTAATCCTCTTTACGCGATGATGCACGTCAGTTTTCATTACCGCCCGCTGCTCTCCTCCATAAGTCCACAGGTTGCACCCAGAGAGTCGTTCGTTTTCGGTTCGAAATCTATGGGTGTTATCAAGCGCCACACCGTACCCACATAACAGGTGGAAATATAAATATAAATAAATCGGAATGCGCGTATTTATGGGAATAGCAATAATAAGCTCGCGTAATTATAATATCGTTCCCGGTTTAACTTGATTGTAACGGAGGATTTTATTTGTTTTGCTCGCGTACACACCGCGGATAAATAATAATCGCGACCGTAACACTGCAGGATTATAATCCTTTATTTTAAGCGGGCAATAGCGAAACGCCTCGGCACACATTTTGAATGAATGATTATAAACCGGGCAAAAAAGAAAGCGGCCGCGATAAAAAGTGCGGGTAGTTGCAGTGGCGGCGCGTAATTCGATTTAAATCTCTAACTTCTCGCCTCTAGTGACTCGGCAAAATTATGGCCGAAGCAGTTGCGATTTTTCTCCGAATTTATAACCCTCCTCGCGTGTAGACGCGAACGGCGATAACACAATGCAAATCCGCATCAAACGAAAAAATCAACTTTTGAGAATGATCATTAAACTGTTGAATATTAATGAAGTCGAGGATAACTACCACTTGATGGGCGCATCAATAAAATTGTGATAAGTTCCATGCGGCAGATTTTCTGTCCGTCACCATCGCATCACGGTCTCTCACACAAAAGGGCCTTTAGACCCGAATTGCCCGCGTAAGCGTCCAATTTAATTATTCATTTAATAATGTTACTTTCTCTCTACTTATTCCTATATCAAGCCTACGCAGATTTCGAGTCTCGATAAAAGCGCCGTTGTTCCGTTACACCAAAGGTAAAGGTATGCACCTCGGACTCCAAATTTGTCCCCTCGACATTTCTCCGGGCATCTGCGTCTATGCGGTACGTATACGGAATCAGTGGGAAAAAATCGACGATAAATAATAGTTCGATAAAATCGGTCGTAATTGGTATTTTGGTGAGCGCCATTGTGCGGCCAAAAACCTCACAGTCAACCACCCAAAGTCAAATATGTTAAGTGGCATGTGGGCAGTGCACAGGTGCTGCAAGAGGGCCCTAAACAGGATTTAGAATAATTAAACAAAAGGATGCGGTCGGGTCGTTTATCTCATCGATTGCGACCGCACTGCTCACTATATGGGTGTCTTTTTGCGCATCAATTAAAATAAAAATTAATTCGTCGTTATTAAATCGAGATTTACATGAAACGCCCCCGGCTGATTTATCGGCAGTGTCAGCGCATCACTTGTCCAAAATTATCCCCATCATCATCATCATCATCATCATCAGGGAGATCGGTCTGCTGGATATGCGACCGAAAGAGAAACGATTTCACCTCCAGTTTGATACGAAAAATCATTAACGCATCATGGTGCACGTCGCCGTATCCGAATTATATTATATGGCACAGGAGAGACGGAGAGAATAATCCATCATTAAGTTCGCAATTCGTAGACGTAAATTACGAGGCGATTCGGGCGAGAAGCGTTTCGGAACGGTTAGTCAATTTCGGCGGATAATGGTTCGCCCAAAGTCTGAACAATAGTGGCAATAAGACAATTTAACGTGCGATAACGTTCATAATACGGCACCGGGCAATCGGGCATGCGGCCCGTTTAAGATCGAAGATATGTGCGGACGTTATTAACATATGTTTACAAGGGAGATAGAAATATTTATTTCCGAGAGACGAGACCGTTTTACATAAATATCATAAGCCGTTTCGAACGGTTTATGGCGAGTGTTAGTAGCTTTTCGGGGGCTAAATACCCCGTCGATGTCAGCGAAGCGATACGTTTGAGCTTTATTGAAGCACATAATGTGAATCACCACGGAGTAATTTGTATGGTGTAATTAAAACGTAATTTACTACTGGAAATTTTGCTCTCGTTGTACCGTAATTGTAATCAACATTAGCGTAAACTGACGATAAATTCCACACCGAACATCTGAATCTTATTACGGGGTTGACGGCTCTATGCGGAGAGAGCGAAAATCGGTTTGTTTTTGGTGTTTTAGCGCCGCGCACTGTTCTCACAGAGTCGAATCGCCGTAAGTGGCACTTTATTTCAATAGTTTGTCGAGTACTCCAATTATGGCGTTGAAAAAGTCGCTGCCATCAGAGAAAACACACGGCGATCTTTAGCGGTGTGGTGTGAATGGGCACCCGACGTGTTGGCACGTAAATGCGTTTGTTTAATTACACCTCTTTAAGTGCCCATTGTCCGAATTTTAAAGCCGGCGCTTCGCCCGACCCGCCGCCAAATCGCGCCCCCTAATTCCCAATTAAAAACGTGATAATGCCCGGCCGCTTCCACGATTATTTATCGACGAACGAGCCGATCCGGGCATCGGCCAGGTAGGTAGTAAACGAAAGGCTGTTTCACTTAGGCAACATTAGGTTCGGGAATTGCTGCGTTCAAACCAAGACGTTAGCTCCATTAGTCAGTCAGTCATTCGGCCCGTCGTGGTATAAGGTGAAATAAAAGTCTTCAACGCGGGTATTAAATATATCGGAGCGCGTTCGTTACACGATGGCAAATGCATCAGAAAACTAATTGGGGGGCCCTCGTTATTTCCACCGCGTGTCTCTTAATAGTCCCATTTGTCGTCTATATTCGAAACTTGGAACAATAGGCGCGCCCTGGGCGACCGTTTTCTATTATTTTCGAAATTGTAGTGAGAGAGAGTGCGCCGGGGTTTTCTGGTGTTATTTATGTCGTGTGCACGGTGCAGTGTATCTGATGGGTGAACGGTGTTTTTAAATTTTATTAGAGAGGAGTAGAATGGATGTTGTGGATTGTAGCATGTAAGACTAATCAGCCTACACTCCGGTTGTGTGTGGGACGCATTCGAACCGCCCGACCGCTCACTGTCAGACGTTCATTTCAATTTCATGTTGATTTCATCAATAATCATTCCGTCTTATCTTTATTTTCTCGACTCGGCTCAGTTAAACGCCCCTCGGACGGGTCGCCGCGGCGAGGGCCCTAAATTCGTTCGATTTATGCCGGACGAATCGCGTGTACCGATCCGGGCGACATTCCGGATCCCGCATTATATTTTTCAGATCGTTCCGCGGCGATACCGCTCTAATTTCCACCGTATTTAACGCCAATTATTCTCCCAATATGCCACGATATCGCTCCGGACACTATAAAATCCACTGTTTAGTAGCGGTGGCTCGATCCTATTTAAATGTTTATTTATCTTCACGTTTTATCGCCGTTTTATTTGCACGTTTAAAAAGGCATCGCCACGTCTCGCGATCTGGTTAATAATCCCATGCTAATGCACCGTTTCTGCGGATCAGAATCGCCTTCCTAATTAATCGACTCCACTTCTCCCTCCCGATTATTAATATTCATAATCGCAAATAAAGCCAACCCCTCTCTATTACTCTTATTCCGGGCGCATAATGAATGCTAAAATCCGGCCATTTTTCTCCACGACGTCTACTACATGCAATTTCCATCATTAATTCCAAGGGCCGAATGTGACATAAACACATCTCGGGATACGAACACACTGACAAAAACCAGAGCAAATTTACATTTCGTTTCCGTGAAAAAGCACAAGACCAATACAATAATTACGGTATTTTCATTTCACGTCTTGATTTCCCTTCATCTGAACTTTAGAAATACTGTTATAATGAGGTGAATTTTAATCTGACTGTGATGTTTAAAGGTTTCCTGTGTTTCTCCGATTGTCGTCCACATTCCTTAACGTAAAAATTCTGATCGCTTACAAATTTCCAAAAATTGTGAAGCGGTCGCAACCCCACTAAAAGATTCAGGTGTTGCAATTGATTTTTTCGTTTTTGCCAGTCCCTCTCGAATATGAAACCGACCTGTTGAAAATGTCCGCTCTCCGAGAAACCGAGGGTGGCGAATTCCTAAATTGATACAGCGCACACAGAATCGCGGTACGTAATGGGATTGAAAACGTCGCCGGCTCAGGTGTCGCGCCGGTGCGAGGATATACGCTGGAAAAGTCGTAATGTGGAGACAAGGTCATCTCCGGGACTTTATAATCGCATTTCACCTTGATAGAGCGGTCGGGTGGAGGCATTAACGGCGCAATTTCGCACTCGACCTCAGAAAAGCCCCAGGTAAGGAAGCCCGGCTCGTCCGCGCATCTGAAATCCTCCGCTCGCCATTTTTGCCTCCCGACCGCAGAACCGGCGACTGATCGGCGAGGAAGGCGCCCGAGCCGGAATCGCGTCGTATTGTCGGAAATTATGGTCGCCGTCGCCTAATGGAGCCGTTTAACAGGGCCGTACAAGACGTCCATCGGTGTGGCATTGCGCAATCCGGACCGAAACGCATCGGCCCACACCGCTCTCCCGTCGCCCCGGAGTCCGGCTCGAACACGTTCGATGCACACATCATAAATTCCCCCTTTATGGTTTGTTATAGATACCGCTAAATAGCTGTGGACATCGCTAATAAGAATCGCATAGATAAACACACTTTACGAGGTGCACACATTGATAACAGCTGGAGGTGAAAAATGAGGCGAGGAACATCACAGAGGTGCTGCCGATAACGTTCCGTTTTAATGACGAGATGGCCGAGTGTAAATTTGCTTTGTCTGTCGTCGATCTGCCCATACGAAGGCACGGGGGAGAGACCGCTCGTCCGGACCGTACAACACGCCGCGCGGGCAATTATTCAATCGTGTTGGTGGGCAAAAAGTCGATATCGGCGATTATCATAAGGGAGTGTTGTTGTTATAAATGGGCTGTTGCAGGGGCACTCCTTATTTAGAAGCGCGATTTAGTTGAAATTAGATGTTAATTTAATTGCGTTATTTGCAATTATAAACCAGCTCAATATTTTCGCTGAAGATGTTGTTGCCTGACCGGTATTATCCGCGGCCACAACTGAATTAGAACAATCGCTGTGCCCGTACACGTGTACCGGCGTACACATGCGAGGAAATCCGATCTGCACACGGTACTTTTCTGTATCGTTAAATGAAATGTTGACAATTTCAGGGGATCGGTAAATTAAATTCTTTATTAAAACCACCCCGACATGGAGTAATACGATCTCCAGCCCTGCGTAAATGAAATTATTCGATGAAATCAACCCGATGCGAATAATATGTGTGCGCATTCAGGAAAAGAGAGAGTAATTAAACGCCATATACGTCCAAATGGATTGGACGTAGAAAGGAAAAGAACTATGTAAATAAATGGAACGGAGCCGGAGCAAGTGCATTAGAAACCAAATTGTGTATTCATATGCATATCGTTTTATGTGGAGCAAGCAACACGGCATGGCATAGCGTAGTCACACAGATCGCAGGGAGAGCAGCTGAGCCGAAGAATGACTGTAGGTGTAACAGGTAAGTCATGTACCGGTCTTAATGTGAAACCGTCACGCCTCTAGTCCGAGTGAAGAAGTCGAGCTTCGAACGTTGCCTAATAATCTCGTAACAACTGTTTTAATGCCGATCGGTTCAGGCCGAAACGGCTAAAAAGGCCGCGAACAACCACCGTTACAATCCCACACTCGTCTATAAACTGGCAGGAAAACACCCATTATTACAATAATTTCCACTCGTGCAACCAGGAGTTTAATAACGATCGCGCGCCGGCAGGGGATTTCGGAAGGAAATCCATATTTAGTCGAAATTAGCGGTTGCATGGCGTGTCCACCCCCGATGAACCGGAAGCCGGGTTTCGCCGTACTTGGCTTTTAACAGGTTTAGCCGTTCAAGCCGGGAACTTTTCTAAAATTGATTAATCCCGACCGTACGTGTACGAATTAAGCCGGTTATTTTTCGGCACCTGTTTGAACGTGTCATCGGTGACATTCGCATTTTAATCGCGCCCCGCTAATTTCATCATGCGATATCGGACACGATTTACATTTAAATTAGCTCACCGGCCATAAATTAAATTTGTTAACAATGCGAGAACGCCACCGATACCTCGATGTTTTTAATCGGGACGCGATCGTAAACAGTTTTATTTACTGCCCGGCACGCCGCTGAAATAATTGCGATGCTACCTTGTAAACTGCAATAGATGTCAATTTGCACCCGAGAATTAGGAATTATATGACGGTTTCGCCACATTGTAAAACCTGCCATCGGGATAATTCAGTCCGAGTCCGAGTCCAATCTCCGGCGGGCTCGCGCCGCGATCTGAATCCGTCTGCCGGAGAAAAAAGCTCGCAGCTCGGTCTAATTGAAACCGAGTGAATCGAGATTTCTTCGATAGATCAGCTGATGCCGTACTCAATCGACGAGCCGTTCACATCGTCAAAGCCGCCCACCTAAGCGAAACACTGGAAATTAGACCGCGTTTGCATTTAGATAAGTTCCCATTTTGTCTGTCGATTGAATCCGGTGGCGATGGCGGGGATTAGGGATTACGTATTACCGCGAGCCCGTGGCGGAGATAAAAATGCCCGTCGACGCGAAGAACGGCCTCGGTGGTGGGCGCGCTACGCTATTGTGCCGCAAATAATTTACAAGCCGTAACTAAACTTATTTTACACAATGCCACAATCGGACATAATTAATGATAAGCGAACTGGTGCAACAATGATTCGTCTTGTGCCCGCAAATATTATTGTCTCGTTTCCTGCGCCCTGTGCCGACCCACCACCGCCGACCGCCACCATCAAGTCATCGTGGCATTAATAATATAAATCTTAAAGTTTACGATTGTTGCACGAAATCATCTCTTATAAATGAAAATGTCGAGTCCTCAACGGAGTACTGTCGTTCGAATTAAATTTATTTACAACTGGCTCGATACCTAAATTACAGCCCCCTATAGGTAACTGACACAATTTAAGTGTCCGTTTTATAGTTTGTTTAAGCCCGTATTTCATGTTGACAGTGTTGTAAATTTTCATTTCTTCAAATACATAAAAACCGCCACGAAAATCCAGTAATTACACATAAATAAACCATCAATAGCAAAAAAATATTTAGTGGCGATAAATAATTGCCCGACTATAAACCAATAACGAGAAAGGAGTCGAGTGCGCGCGAGATAGGACTGCCGAAGGAACGAATTAAATTTTAATCATGCCGCGCGCCTCCACCAAAACGACCTAAACTGTCGTCGTCCAATTTAAAGTGCCTGAAATTCCTGAATTTTTCGCCATGCGATGTGAATCAAACCGTTAAGAGAGAGAGGCGGAGGACCGTCCTGAAGAGGCGCCGTGTTTATTTAACTCGGGCGCTTTCTCTCGCGCATTCGTTTAAGTTTCGCAAGAAAATAAGTTTGAGTAAATACCTTGCAACATCGCGAGCCGACCGGTAAAGGGTTGCGCTCATTCGAAAAGCAATAAAGAAAAATGGTTATTATCTGCGATGTTCATTATAAAAAGAGGCAGCCGACACAACAACAACAAAACGAAAAACGAATCCTTTTGTAGGGTACTTCAATAATATTTCACTTTACTGGCGACCAAATCCAGCCGTTAAACTTTTATGATTTGGTCGTATCCACAAATTACCTAGATAGTGTAACGTGATAAGGCAACACACCCACACACGAAAAAACCTAGAGCTGGAGAGGCCCATAATAAGTGAAGTAGACTCCGGACTATTTATAGTGGAATCTAATTCGGTTTAAAAAGTATCGTAAATGTCGTGAAAGTGTCCTCCCTGAAATACGGTGGTCCAAAACAAGTCGGCTAACCACACGGAGGCGCACCGATCGACGTCTTATTTGTGTACGGCCGTCTGAGCGTGATAGATTCCTCTCCGGTTCCGAGGCGAATTAAAAATCGACGGATTAAGCGGCAATCCAATCGGAATTAAAACCTTTTAGTGCGGCGGTCGAGGGCATAAACAACGTTCCGACAATATTCTCCTCCACTAACCGGAGCTGAAGGACTGAACATCGCTCTCGGATGTTTGCAGGGAAGTCACTCGAGCTTTACAGCAAAGCAAATTCGCAGAAAACGAAATAATGAAAGCTCGCGAGAATTGCGGAAGCTTCCGCGTGCTTTTTTTCAGTCGACGTTTCGCCACTTCGATACAGTTCCAAAATTGCGATTTTTCAAGACTCAATTATTGTAGGCGATGCGGTTATCACGAAACCGCTGATCGATTCAATCTGCTAACTCGAGCATCTCCGATTATACGCACACGATTTACCTGGTCCCGGGATATCGTTATTGGCAAACAGGGAAACGGTAATTCTGGAATTATTAATTTTACGTGGGGGCATTTCGTGCGCTATTTTAGGCTATTTCCCACAACAGCCGAAGAAGGGATTTTTCATTTCACGCGTGTCTCTCCCCATCACCGCAAGATGCTCTCCCGTTAAGATAGTAATAGGAGATGATGTGTGTGGACCGGCCGAACAAAAACTGATGCGAGATTATCACAAAAGAAAATTTGTAGAACTTACTTTACGTTATGGCGAGTTCAAAGTGATGTACACTCGTAAAGGTTAAATGAAATATCGAGATGTAACATTTGGGAAAAAATTCATCTTCCCGGGTTCATGATCGCTATGGCAACTTCTTGTTAGTCCGCTTTTTCTATGCAACTAGGCCATGTCCAATTTGCATCAAATGATATTAAAATCCTACGAGATATTTGCAATCAATAGCGCCCTATACGTGGGACGGAGGGCGGTTATATGCGTCATCCCGTAAACTTGGAGATGGAAATCGCGTTTTAAAGGGGAAACTTTCATAAAGATATTAACCTCGGTTATTTTCAAATGCGATCGTGTAAGATAGTTGGGGGTTTATTGGCCAGTCCGACTCGCTTATACACGGGCCACGAAATGAAATATCAGCGCATATGCGGCGGACTGTTCTCAACCCACAAAGATACCTGCGGCGTATTAAAAATGTGTGCAGTAATTTACAATATTCTCG
This sequence comes from Salpingus planirostris, assembly GCA_949788335.1. Taxonomy (NCBI): domain Eukaryota; kingdom Metazoa; phylum Arthropoda; class Insecta; order Coleoptera; family Salpingidae; genus Salpingus; species Salpingus planirostris. The sequence goes on from OX460929.1 coordinate 5,802,675, forward strand.
AAAGACGTCATATAATACACACATATGCGAACTATTCGCAGACGTGAAATTATATATTTAGCGATATTTATTACGTCGACCATCGCGAAATGGCAACAAGACGTTTTCATTGTGTGCCATCGCATCGACGTATGTTTTATCGTCTTGTTAGGTTTATTCTGGCCGATTTCACCCTCAAGGTGAAGGTAAATAAAGCTCGTAATTACCGCCAAACGATTAATTATCAATTAAACGATGGCGATAAATAAAGACCCTAACATACCCGTTCTGGATGGCGCCGCGTGTTTTACATATCAAGGCAACTCCTTACACGCCGTATTACCCGAATACACCGATAACGCTAAATTAAATCAAGCAATTAATATTAAAATAACTATGTTCGACATCGGCATCAGCCGGCATCGGACCTAATAACGCATCTGTGAACAAGCCCCCAGCGATATACCCATAAACATAACGCGTCGGGAATCTGGCGGAACTGGCGGAATATAAGATAAGTGCACAAGAACGTATTATAATGGTCGGCCTTTCTCAATTCCCTGATGAATATTTCGATTTCGCCCACGAGCCGGAGGAGCCGTTCGGCTAATAAAAGCGGAATCCGGCCGCAACAAAGCCGGGCCGGCCGAGGTGATTGATAGGGAACAACCGGATACGGCTAAAATAATTCCAGAAACTGGCCGACTACCGGTGTTGGTACTTACAGTGCCGGGCGGTAAATCAAAATTCGCGACTTTTCTGCAAAATCGCGGCACGTTCGAATTTACAGCGCCATAATCTAATGCCCCCCTTCGCGCTAATAATCCCGTCACATAAAACTGATACATTGAGCCGATTCGAGAGGCGACGTTTAGTTTCGTCTCGGCCCCGGCGAATTGTGCAATTAAAAGCCATCCGAACTTGTAAAACTCATTTTTGTCTATTTATCTGCCTGCGGCTCTCCCACGCCGTCTGCTAAAAATTTGAATAAATGTTTGTGGAGGTGATGTAATTGAAGTTTGTTTACTTTCCGCGCTGCGGACGCTATACGAAAGAGAGAGAGGTCCAGGCAAAATCCGGGCAGTTTTTCGCCGAGGTTCGGGTAAATATTTGAAATCTTCAAGATTTGGCATTGTTTGTGGTGGGACCACCTCGGCGTTAATCTGTCGAGGCCTCGAATCGCCCGATCTGACTCGGGCTTTAAACGTGTTAAAACCAAATTGACGCTGTACGTAACAGCATTTTTGTCTTCTGGCTACGTAAAAAGGTCGACGCAGACTGGTTACTGCGAAGGCTGCCGCCAAAGATGAGCCGCAGGAAGTAAAAATGCAAATTTTACAACTTTACCCACATGCAAGACGCAATTCTCTTTTTGACCCGAAATAATCGCAAGTACCAAGCAGTGTTTTCACAAGACGGACTATCGAGTTGGCACCTCGAATGCTAATTCGTCCCCTCGGGGATTTTTTTCAGAGCGTTTTATCGCTCGCATCCGATTTATTCATTATCAGCGATTTCACAACGTTTCTGACCCAAAAATCTGCATGATATTCACAAGTGTTATACGTATCGCTGCTAAATTCATTACAAAAGTGCATCCGAAACATATGGTCATCCGTCAGAAATTTTATGTCGGGCTGGCCATCATTAATTATATTTAATGCAACCAGCAGATCGGGTTAATTTCGAAAATGGGGTCCGGCAATTTTTATAGGGGACTCTGTGAAACGATCTGAGGTGCAACATGTGCAACTGCACAAAGCGGAAAATTGAAGAGGCGGCAGTCTCGCAGGAGTGGTAAATGTAGTGGAAGCACCTAAGAGAGTCTTTAAACTTTGCTGAGGAACGTTTAAAACCGTAAAGTAATCAATTCTGATAGTTCGAGATTTCCCCAATTTAACCGATCAGCGATCAACCCCTCGATCTGTTATTTCCGAATCAACTCATTAATTCGCCGAGACGTTATAAGATATGTAAATGTTCGACGGTAAACGAGGTTACATCGCGATGGCGAATCGCCCAAAACCGAATGAACCAGTTCGACGAGATTCGGTGGAAATTCGGAAAACTCGGACGTTACCATCGGCCCACGCGCGCCGATGCCACGAATTTGAATAAACGTACTTGAGTATACTCGGAACTTTATGCGTGTTCAAGCCACCAGGACGTGTCCACCAAAATGGGTGTTCGAGTGGCCGTAAAAACCACCGCACATAGGTGCAGTAAAATCACGTAAACGCGGCGCATTTTCCCGGGAAACTCACCTCCGGTGGCCGCGGTGATCCGGTCGAGATTGGCCAGAGTCACCGGAACGGGGCTGATGGCGAGCTGCACGTCGGCCTCGTCGGGGTCGCGCGCCTTCCGCCCCACGAAAATCGCCGTGTACCTGGGGCGCAACACCTGCCGGCACTTGACGCCCTCGCCGTCGCGGAGGCGCTTTAGCACGCGCACCTCCTGGTCGTCCTTCAGGCGGCCGCCCGTGTTCTTGAAGAACCTCTTCGCGTGGACGGCGAAGCCGAGATCGGCGCCCAGGTGGTCGAGCTCGCTCGAGACCTTCCCGGTGAAGACGAAGTCGGCGCGCTCGATCTCGCCCTTGAGGCGGTCGTCGCTGCCGATGATGCCCTCGTCGAATTTGCACCGCGGCAGGAAGACGATGCCCGCGTCGGGGGCGGCCTGGCCTCGGGCCAGGCGGAGGAGCACGAGGGCCGCGAAGGCGGCCAGAGTTCGCATGGCGGCGTCTGCACCCTTAAGATCGCGGTCTGTCGGTGCGTTGCACACCTCTGTCGGGTCGCGGCAAGGAACACGCACGACTAAAGACGCGGCATGACTGGCCGAGGCGCTCTACCACGCACGGTACCGCTCCTTCCTTCAGCTAGCCTCGGTTTGCACTAACATCTCTTGGGATTTTCTATCATTGCCGGACCTCATTGGTCACTGCGGCTCAACCCACTCGTTCGAATTAGACTTTAATTAACCGGTCGGTGTTTACACGCTCTTTGGCCGCGCGATCGCCCTCTCCGGGCCCGGGCGCCGAGACGCCACCCCGACCCCGGATTCGGCCGATCCCGCTCCGGGAATAAAATCGGAGGCACGATCGAGGAGAGGGGCGGGTTTCCGGAGACCCTAATCAGACTACGGAATAATTAAAAAGCGGGGTCGTGTTAAACTTAATCCTCTTTAGGAAATTAATAAACACATTTTTCCGTCACCTCCGGGCTCGGCTCGACTCGACTCGAGCCCGGCCTGATTCCATCCAAAATTAATTGACAACGTTAAGCCCAGACGGCCAATAAAACTACAACAACCTCTTCAGCGCTCCTCTTGATTAACGCACAAAACTCTTAATCCCTTTGATTTAGAATGCTCGAATCCGGGGGCCTCTTGATGCATTTCTCACGGCCGTAAATAAGTGAGCGCGCCCGGATTGACTCGAAAGTGGAAAAGGGCCCGATCGATATAGTGCCCACTTCCGGGGAACGGGGGGTCGTATTTGACTTGTGTGTAACGCACGCTAATGGCCTCGTTAAGCGCAATAACATGGCATTGTCGTAAATTGGATTTTTATACTGCATAACCTAACCTACATAAATATTGTTTCAATTTTATACGATGTGGAATCTGTATAGGTACATACGTTCGCATGTACGTAATATCGACTAAAGCCGCCGTGGGTAAACTGGAGTTTTAATAATTTCTATCGAGGGGTCGAGTCGGCGGAATTTATAATTGAATTTTTCCCAACGATAATTGGAGTTTTGAAGGATTTATTCGAGTTATAAATTAGAGAGAGCCATAGTGTGCTCACTACTCGCGGCAAATACCCAATTGAAATGTGTCACTGCACTGTATAAGTACGTCGAGCGATAAATCTGTGAACGTTGCCGGCCGAGGGAGAGAGAGGAGAGGCCAGTGTACCCCGGCGGGTCGAGTTAGAAAACGTAGCCGTTGACCGGCAACTGCCCGAGTTATTATTACAGAAACTCGCCTAAATTATTATCATAATTCAGTTAATAACATATCGGAATTACGCGCAGCAGAGCTAACCTGATTTTCACGTTCGTTGCTCGATTTAAACTTTTACAGAGACTTATATGGGAGAAAATTACAAAAGCTATCACGAATTTAACTATACGGGACGCAGAATCAACACCGTCTTAAATTATAGTAATAAACTAATAGCTTAATAAACGTGTAAACGCGGACGAAAAAAGCCTGTAATTTGAATTCCATCGCTGATATCCCGGCTGTGTATACGGGAGATCCGAGGGGGTCCCGAAAGCCGAAACAAATCACTTGCGGTTGCGGCACAAATCTGGGCCGCCGTGGCACGGGGCGTATCGAGTGCGGCCGCACGGGGAAGAATAAACATTAGTTTATTGACAGCTCGTTACAAATTGTATGTTACCGTGTTTGACGTGCTATTTATCTGCTCGGCTCGAATCCGGCGGCATCGCCGGCATTGGGGCCATCAGGGCCGTACATGCGTCGGCATAGCGGACGCCACCAGCTACTACACGCCGTACTAGTAGTACGGCTGCCGAGCACAGAGTTCAGGGTTCATCTATATTTGCATAATACCGACATTTCAGCTATTATTTTCTATAAAAGCTACATCCGACATGATTAATGTTACAGCGGGCCGTTTCCAATCTGGGCGTCTCGTTTTTAGAGCCGCACCGGTCGAAATAATCGAATCGATCACGATAATAATTCATGACGCGTCCTAAAAATCTACGTATTTATCTCGGAATCGCCGTTATTGATGCGCCCCACGCATCCCTCCCCCGTTTCCCGATATTCAGTACAGGTCCTGAATTATGTTCAATATGTCCGCCGCGCCATCGATATACCTATTTGAAAAGCCTTTGAAATATTTACTGCCTCAATTTGCGCCGAATTTACAAACGATATGCACGGTTTGTTGTCGCGCGCCGTAAATGAATGCAGAATACGAGTACGCGCACACATAAGCCGCGCCATTTGTTCGCCCATCTAATTTTCGTCGGAATTAATTAAATTCCGTTGTTGACCGGTCGACCCATCAGCGCAATCCACGTATGGACAATCGCGCACGAATTAAAAGTGTTCCATATTAATTTCGGCATTGCGGTGCCACGAGCGACGGTATCGGCTTAAATCACTGCAGGGGGCATCCGCACCGATGGACCGATGGGCCGATGCGCGGCACAGACCGACGTCTATTTCATCGGGAGTGATTTACGTTACTTGTACAGAACATTTCGCGAAAATATTACCGATAAAATAACCTTCAAGTGTGCCACTTTGTTGTGCGAGGAGAAATGCACAATTTGTAGCCATTACTCGTGATTTTAACAACGCTCGCAAAGAAGCACCTACTTAAGTACAATCGATCGGCAACATTCCCAATTTCGTGTGCCTAATAAATTCGCGCTGACCAAATTAAATAATTTATGGGGTATTTAGTCAAAACACGATATCAATGTCTCCTCGGGGAACGGCCTATAATAGAGAGGAGGGGAGTTGGGGAGATAATGCGAGATTTAGGTGAGAACTTGGCGATAAATCCACCGAAATTTCCAGCATTTTCCATAAGTCTAGACGTGTATTATATTATTGTTTTCAGTCAAATTAAACAGTGATAAATAATAAGCGACAGGTGTGTGTTGTACTCGGATATACGGGCCACGCGATCGCGATAAGATTAAAAATGAAAGGCTCTCGCAAATTGTAGAAAAATCGCGAATGGGAACCGTGATGCGGTGATAATTGCTTCCATTCATGATGCTAATGCGACAGTAACGAGTCCTAAGTGTAAATAAGTAATTAATAACAGACGCTCGATAAAAACACTCGCTCTAATTCTGATGGGATGCACTTATCGGTGATGGTTTCGATTAGGCATTCATGCGCGGCGGCGGTTATATTAAACATGAAGTTGCTGTAAAATAGTAATTATCGGTAATTAAGCTATATCGGCACAAATCGACGAAATTCAAGTGGCTGCGCATTAAAAAGTGTAAGTCGCTGCGCTACTCTTAGCGTCAGGTTAAAAGGCCGTAATTGAGTTTGATCGCGTCGAACCGTTTATAAAACGTAATGCATCATCGGGATGGTCGTTTTGTTATTGTATCGGATGTACTGATATATGTGTAAAATTCGAACGTAAACTAAAGTCGACTTGAAGAAGAGAATTGGTGGGCTTGTCTCTGTTATTGTTGGAATTGAAATTCTTCGGATGGCTTGTCGCCGGGAAAGAAATGTAATTTTCGTGGGGTATCTATAGCAATCAATTAAAGTGTATTGGACGAGGTACTTGGGATAATGCCTTATATAGAAAAGTTGGTAGTTTAAAAGATCACACCTTAACATTCGATATTCATGAAGAGGTCTTTGTAAACACGGACTAGTGCCCACACAAGTCAACGTTGACAAATAGGATCAGCACCAGGTTCCTGTCCACCACTTTTTTTAATCCGAAAATCCCCCAGTCACAGTTCTGTAAGGCAGAGAGACGAATCCATTCCAAATAATCGAGTTGGGAGTATTATTTGCAAGTCGACCAATTAAACGAGATTAATTATATTATGTTCCGAACCGTGGAAGTCGACTTGACTCGATGCGTTTCGAGAAAAATCGTTTTGTCCAAGTTCCGATTAAATATTCACACGGCATCCGGCAGAAAATCGAATTAGTTCACGATGAAGTTGTGTCCGAGTCCGGCCGAGTCGAAAAATAAAAATCCGCCTTCTGGATGCACAAATTAAATCAGTTAACTTTGCGTTTAAATCAACCGTGACTAATCGATAAATGCTAATCGAACTCCACCATCCAATATACCTTTATTAGGCAGGAAGGACGAAGAAACGCCAAGTTCCCCCGGACTGTTACGGCAGGAAACTAATTGCAGACATCAACTAGCTCGATTTACAGCAACAACCCGCATTTTGACAGGGCACTAAACCGATCAATGGAAATTAGTAATGAAACAGAATTTAATCATGTTATTATCCGCAATTAATTAAAACTTCGAGGTAGTAATGCTCAAGTCCCCGGAACGCAGTTTACTGTTCCTAAATTAGTCGCAACCCTTTAATTCGATACTAATTAACATTAATTCCCAGAGGAGCGATCAAATAGCGCGACCCGGTAAAAATTTATTACTCATTACTCCAGACGACTGCCTACTTATTTGTTGGATAGGTGGAAGAGCAATAAGGCTAGAATTTTCACTGAAAACTTGATGAGAAACGTAACGAGGAAAAAAGAATGCAACGTTATGAGGATGTCGATTTGAATTTATTATGATAACGTCTTGAATCAATTTTCTCCAACTAAATAATCATAATTGTAGTTTGTAGTGCAATATTTTAGTCGAGCTCGGAGTTCCTTCAAAATAAGATCAAAACTCACAAACAGTTACATAAATTATAACGAAGTTTTTATACGCAGGTGTCTTCTCTTTACTTTCAGTTCGCAGGAAAAATTTCCCTTATTACCTTGTAATAATCGTCAATTATCTCTTGAGATTTTTATTATGTTTACTAGACGTCGCCGACTTTCTGATTATCATCGTAATGAGGCCTTTTTCCAGTCCGTTTTTATTCGGCGAGCAATTAGTTGCACTTCTGATAAATAAATCCGACGCGAATGTGATGAGGAGGAAAGGCAAGGATGAGTAAATATTTCCACCCATGTTTGCTTTACCTGGTTTGCGTCAGCTAGTGTCGTGAGAATTCCGCGTGTAAACCTAAATATAATGCAAATTAAGGCCATGCATCCTGAATGGAAGCTTTATTCGCCGATGAAGGAAATATCATTGCACGGGCAGGATTTAAAAGCATTAGCGGAATGAAATCGCACTTTATCGGATGCGAAAATTTCGTAATCGAATTACTTAGGCGAGAGCGTTTTTGCCATTTCGCCCATGAATTATAGCGGGAGTTAACAAATGCGCAGTGTCAGAGATTCATAAATCGAACCTTTGTAATCGTCAGAAGTCGTTACCGGACTGGAATTGCCACAATATTCAGCGTGTACGGTGTACGGTGGTATATTATGAGTTGGGCGGCCAACAATGATACCCGCTGAAAGTTGAAAGAGCGCCAGTGGGTGCTCGAAATCTGTGGTCGTCTGAACCACTCCTACAATTAATTACGCCGGACAGCTTTAAGAATGGCAACGGCATACGAGTCTTAAATATTAGAACGGGTGGGATCCCCTTTGTGTTGAATCAATCATCGGTAATAGGCAGTGCGCACAACCTGTTATTATGTCCTCACACAACTCTAGCCGTAAACGAACAATGTAATTGACAGCGAAAAAGCCGCTATTACTTGTATTCCATTACATGTGAAAGTCCCATTCACGTGTGCCGTAAAACACCGCCGACCACTTACCCCCATATGAGCGGAAACGTGCCGCTTGCGCCGATTGGGCCCGGTATCAAAGGGATTCCGTTTTTACTTAGTCCGACGACTGTGAAAGAGATTCCCTTTTGTTGTCTTCCATTTCGGGAAGATTAGGGCTAATCTCGGCGAGTTTCCTCGATGTGGGAAAACCGCATTTTTACTCGTTCGGTAGCGTTAATCCGGCACGAAATATGGTTTTATTATTTACCACACTACTTTCCTCGCGCCCACGCAACAAATCATTAAGGAGAGAACGTGGAAGAGAAGTCGTGTCGGCGGCGTTGTTACACCAGGATCGGCCCGAACGGGCGCAAATTTATGGAGCCGAGATGATTTTTAACACTCGACCCAATCGACCGTACAGTACGAGCAACAAAACCGATTTTTGACACCCCCGAACGACCCCATTCCAGTGGTTTTCGACCGTCTACGAAGATGTTATTTCAGATTGTTATTATCATGCAGTTGCGAGTGAGGTTTCGCCGACATAACCGCAAATTGCTAAGCATGGCAAATTTATTGCCTTAAATCACACAAGATACGTGAGCGAAATGTCAAAAGTTTTTATGTAGGCTTGCTCGGAACAAGTATTATAACTCGAGATAATTATGGTGGGTTTATAAAGGCTCGGAACTCTCTACGCTGTGATGGTGATGATGATGATGGTGGCCGTGATGAGTAATGAAATTTGTCATTCTAAATGTCGGAATGAGGTAATTGCGCCGATACGATACGTGATCATTTCCGAAAGGAGCGATGCTCACGCGAGAGTCCGGCCGTTATTAGGTTTCCGGCGAAAGTCGCCCAGAAGGGGTGGTGTTAGGATTGAAAGGAATGACGGAGTTGATTTTCACTTAAAACGATTTATTGTTGGTTTTTTGAAAGTTGTACATGTGAACCGCTCGGAGTCTAAATATCGAATGAATCTTAGGTACATTTGGTTCTTACACGAAGGTCCAATTTTTGGGGTTGCTTTTGTAAAGAGCGTAGGTAGGGTTGTAAAATAGAAAGTTACTTGGAAAAGCGGTCCTCCTGGAGGCGGCCCGTTTGTCGGCGCACAGAATTAGTAGAGAAATTCCTGTACCATTTATGACGGTATGGCAATTGAACGAAGGGACTGTCCTTGGACCGTAACACATCTCCGCGCAAAAGAATTTTGATATGATAATTAATATTAAATGTCAAAATTTAAATTAAATTTGAGTCAAGAGAGTAAAAGTATAGACTTAAGTCTAAGTGAAACTTTGTGATAAGATCTAAGATAAGAAAACTTGAGTTAAAAGTAACTTAAAATTATAAGTAAAATATTAAAGTAAGATACGGATTAACCTAGCATGAGAAGTAAAGATAAAGATCGAACTTAAGAGATTATGCTTACATTAAAATTAATTAATTCCTAGTGAAAATAAAAGTGAATATTCTAAATTCGTTGTTATAAAATTAATCACTAAGTTAATGCGATAAAACTTATTTATTATATGTATTATTTAAATTCTAAATAGTCTCCTGTGTTCTGGAGTTCCGGGTCTGCGTGAGACGCGGCCTTCCGGTGTCGATTCTCTGGACGTTTCCGAGAGCGTCCTTCTCGTGGTAGGAGGACTCTCATCGTCTGTTTCTTCATTGATAGTTTCCGCAATTTGTCTCATCTGAATTCCTGCACGAGGGTAGATCGTCGTAGTTGTGGTTCTGTTGGCATTATGGCTGTTAAAGCAAAGAAAGCCATGTCCCCAGGTATCGCTACATAGCCGATTTCTGCGACATTTGGTACAACAGAAGCAGATGACTGTAATCAGAACAATAATTACTATTACTCCAAAGAAGGTGTTGTACCATCTGGAATGTTGGACAATAAATGGTTTGTCGATATTTTGTTGGAGGATTTCGTCGAACTGGGTGAGTTTGTGCTTTGCGTGTCTCAACTCGTCCAAGTTGAGGTTACTCAATTCAAGCTGCTTCATCTTTTCTTCCTTCAAGTATGTGCGTTTATTAATGCAGCAGTCGTCAAGGTTGATATCGATTGATGGGATGAAATTAGTGAAGTTGGAAGTGTAGTTTCCGGAGGCTACTATAACGGTGGAATAGGTGTAGCACTTGCATCTTGGTTGTAGGCTGAATATTCCAGTGCCTTCCAGACGGACGTCGGTGATGGCGGTGGCTTTATCGCAACTGACTGTGCCCATTGTTGGCTCGGACATGACGTAGATCCATTGGTTTTTATTCAGTTTGTGCCAGATTTCCATGTTGGCCTTTATTGTTCTTGTTGGACAATCGTCGGGAATCTCAGTGGTATGCGTCGTCCTCAAGATCGTCTCGCAAATCGGTCTTTCGCTGGACGAGTATATGGTCGGATTTTGGCAAATGAAATCTTCTGAGGTTAATCTCGCACACGAAGAAAGATCTCTATATTGCGAGTATTGAGTTTTAGTAGTACTAAGCAGTAGGTAGGGAAAATGTGGATCGATAAAAGAATATATTTTTGATTTATTGAATGAAGTCGGCAAAGGAATTAAGTTGTATAAGTTGAAAAGCATGTCGCTGACCAAAGGAATTTTTATGGCATATATTAGAATTTCGTTGTTATAAATTACTGACAAGGTACAAATTGAGAAATACTTGTGAATTTCATCATCATTGTTAACGGGGATCGGAAATTGTAAATCAGATTCTAAATTTATCTGTTGTAACTCTTTCTTTAGACTTTGAGGAGTGATTATCGATGGATGAAGAATGTTTTGTTTGGAAAATAATATTGAAGATATGATTACGTCAAATTCTTCATTTAGTTCGCTCACTAATTGTGTTAAAAGATTTAAATGATCGGTGATGACTTCCATTTCGTTAAGTAGGTTTAATGCATTTGTGGTAGACAGGCTAAACTCATTGAATTTTCTTATGTTCCCGTTAAGTCGTTCTTCATTTAACTTTAAAGCTTGAGCGGAATTGTTATAATTGACAATGGCGTCGGAAATAATGTTTATCTGTTGTTTCATCAGGATCTGCGTTTCACGATTTTTGTGCATTAATGAATTGATAGATTCGGAATAAAAATGTGCGTCGTCCGCGTCGGGTGTGCCAAAGAGCCATTTAAACGCGTATGATACTCCGTCAAAGATTCCTCGCTTTTCTCTCGTTTCTAGAGGGTGGCCTGTTAAATGAGAAATTGTCTCGAATTTATCCTCGAGTTTGGGGACTTGGATACTAAGTAATTTCAAGCTTTCTGAGCAGTGAAAATTATGGCTTTTTAGTGGAGTTTTTATACAAAGTGTTTCGGATTTATCGTAAACATCTTTAATTAAATCAAGTTTCTTGTGATAGAAAGATATATTGGTAAAAGAGAGCAGAGTAAAATGTCCGTTGGATACTTTTGCAAAACCTAAATTGAAGTAGAACAATCCAGAATTGTTCCCTAGTTGTGTGATATTAAAGGGTTGATCCTGGTGACAAAGTGCCACGCAGAACTGGTTTATGATGAGGATTAGGAAGAGGTTTTTACTGTTCATCGTCACTGTCACCTGGAAAAAACAATTTGAGTAAGTTTTTATGATATGTGACTGATTTGTTTGGTTTTGTTTTAACTTCAACTGTCTGATTTTTGTTAACTTTCGTAATTTCGTAAGGACCTATGAAGTCTTGTTGTAATTTTTTACTTTGTCTTAATTTACTGCCTTTATTTTGTAATAAGACTTGGTCTCCTACTTGGAATTCCCTAGGAGTGGCGTTCTTATCATAATACACTTTCGAACGTTCCTTAGATTTAATTAGATTTTGTCGTGCGATCTCGAATGATTGATTTAATTTTAACTTGAGGTTGGAATAATAATCGTCGTATGAGTATTTAAATTGTGGGTCGGAGGTTAATGAATTTGGAATAGTGGCTTTGTGACCAAAAATTAGTTCGTAGGGTGTCATTTGAGTAGAAGCGTGAATATGAGTATTATACGTGAACATGGCAAGTGTCACATACTCATCCCAATCGTTTTGGTACTTATTGATATAGTGTTTTAGGTAAGTTTTTAGTGTGTGGTGGCTTCTTTCGAGAGCACCATTGGTTTGTGCATGATATGGACTACAAATAATATGTCTGATTTTGAACAATTTGTTTAGTTCCTTGATGAGGTTTGATAAGAAATCGGTTCCTTGATCGGAAAGTATAGATTCTGGAATTCCAAAAGTCGTGATGAATTTTAATAAACAGTCCGCTACGGTTTGAGCTTCATGATTAGGTGTCGAAATTGCGTAAGAGAATTTTGTGAGGTCGTCCTGCATAGTGACTATAAATCGATTTCCTCTTTCGGTTATTGTTTGAGGTCCTACTACGTCTATTGCTAATCTTTGAAAGGGTTTACGCGAAGTTGAAGTTATTTCCATTGGGACTTTAGATGATTTTCGTTCAGTTTTATTTAATTGACACGATTTGCATGTTTTTATTAATTTCTTGATATCTTTTTTCATACCATCCCAGTGGTAGTTCTCTTTGATTCTATGATATGTTCGTAGGTAACCGGGGTGTCCGGAAACAGAAGATGAGTGATTTTCATGAAAAATTCTTTTTATTTCTTCGCTCGATTCTGGTTTTAATCTCGGCTGATTAATTAATATTATTTCGATTTTGGTTTCTGTGAATATGAAATGTAACATCTCGTTTATCAGGTCCTGTTTTAGTTCGTCATTGTACTCGAGAGGATTTTTCAGATGGATTTTTCCGACTTTGTGGTTAATTAGAATTTTACGTAAATTCAGCAAAGTATAAAATATATCTTTGTATAACGGACGATCGAAGTAGTTAAGGTGGCTTAATAGCAAGTAAGTATTCTCGTTCTTTTCGTTAGTCATATGAATTACGTCATAAAGGGAATGATTATCGTCTTTGATGAGATTTAAATCGTGATTTGAACTAAGGTTTTCGTAGTAAACATTATTTTCTTTGAAGTCTTTAGCGAAAAACAGACACCTTGTGTTTAATGAGAATAGGTTTTTCTTTATAACAGTGAATTCTATTAATTCCGTGTTCATATAGTGAAATTTAGTGAAATCATCGTAAGTTTGATTCGTTGAATTTATAAAGATTTTAGAAGGGTTGTCAACTGGGTTTCTAGATATCGCGTCGGCATTAGAGTTAATTACGCCTGGCTTGTATTTAATTTCATAGTCGTATTCTTCTAATTGCAATCGCCAACGAATTAATCTGGAACTAGGGTCGCGGCAATTAAATAGCCAAACAAGAGGTCTATGGTCGGTATAAATCAAGAATTTTCTGCCATACAAAAAGGATCTGAAGTGATGCGTTGACCAAACTATACTTAATAATTCTTTCTCCGTGGTAAAGTAGTTAATTTCGCTTTTGCATAATGATCGTGAGGCATACGCGATGGGTAGGTCTTTATTATCCGTTAATTGTGACAGAACGGCTCCAATGGCATAATTGGAAGCATCCGTCGTCAATATGAATTGTTTATCGTAATTTGGGTATTGGAGAATTGGTTTACTCGTTAATATTGTCTTAAAGTGCTCGAATGATTTTTCTTGTTCTTTTGACCAAATAAAGGGGACGTCTTTTTTGAGTAGAGATGTTAATGGTTTCGATAGTTTAGAGAAGTCTTTAATGAAGCGGCGATAATAGCCAATTAGACCTAGGAATTGTTTAATTGTTTTGGCGCACTTGGGTGCAGGGTAATTCAAAATTGCAGAAATTTTGTCATCGTTAGGTGAAACTCCGTTTTGATTTATGGTATGACCTAAATAAGCAACTTCTCGTCGCATGAATTCGCACTTGTCCATTTGTAAAAGTAATTTATTCGATCTGAGCCTATCAAAAATTGATCTTAACCTAGCTGAGTGTTCTTCGATTGAGCTTGCGTAAATTATAATATCATCTAAATAGACATAGCATTGTAATCCTTGAAGTCCGGTAAGGATTGCGTTCATTAATCTTTGAAAACAAGCGGGTGAGTTTTTCAACCCGAAAGGCATACGTGTAAATTCATAGTGACCAGTGTGTGTAGAAAATGCGGTTTTCGGAATGTCTTTTTCCGCGATTTTGATTTGGTGAAATCCGGATGCTAGATCCAGCACGGTAAAATATTTTGAGTGTCCAAGTTGGTTCAGAATATCTTCGATGTTGGGGAGAGGAAATGCGTCACCGATTGTGACGTCATTCAGTTTGCGATAGTCAACTACGATCCTCCATTTCTTTTCTTTCGAACTATCTTCCTTTTTAGGAACAATCCAAATGGGGCTATTGTAAGGGGAGACTGACTGTCTAATGATCCCTTGTTTCATCATTTTATTAATTTGGCGATCTACTTCCGGTTTGTGTATTTCTGGGAATCGATATATTTTCGTATTTATGGGGGTTGGATCGGTAACTGAAATTGTATGTTCGATTGCGTTCGTATGGGTTAAATTCTCGTTCGGAAGGTGGAAAATGTCATGGTATTCGGTACAGATTTTGGTTACTGATGATTTCTCTTCCGAATTTAAATGATTTATGCGTAAATTTTCTATTAAAGTGTCGATACGGTTGGCGGTATTTACTGATTTATTACCGTCGCAATGGAAAATTTGGCAACTTTCTTTTTGGAATTCGTCTAAATGCAGATCTATATATTTAACAGAGACTTCGCGATCTAGGGTATTAATTATCGTGGTTACGGCTTTACCGTTCGTGACTTTGAGAATTGCTTTTGCTAAGTAAACGCCTTCACGGAGTTCGAATTCTGGTGAGATGCCTTCTTTAATTTCTGGATTTAGGATGTTGACCTGACTTACGGTTTCAGAACGTGGTTTTAGGGTGTAGCAATCATTTTTGTTCGAGTTTACATTCATTATAATAGGAATTTCGTATGCTAACGATTTAAGTTTAATGGTTGATTTTTCGAAATCGATAGCAGCCATTTCGTTTTTGAAGAGATCGTTTCCAATGAGACCGTCGAATGGGAGATTTGATTCTTGTTGCACGACATGAAGTTTGATTTTTAGGGGTTGGCCATTTGTTTCAAAAATAGGTTTTACTGTACCTACGGTGTGTACTAAAGAATTTGAACTTATGCCGTTTAATGAGATTGTTTCATCGGGGTTAAATTCGCATTCGGCGTCTAGTAAATTTTCTTTGTATTTGATCAGACTCACATTTGCACCTGTATCGATGAGGAATTTCAATATGTGGTTTTTATAAGTAAGATTTATATACGCCATATTTTGATTTGATAAGTGGATACTAAAAGTAGAGGCTTGAGTATTCGATGGATTCGTGGATTTGATTATTGAGTTAGAGGTTGAGAACATGTTGACTTCAGCTCTTGATTGAACTACCTCATTAGCAACGTTAACAGTTGTGGGTTTTGGTTGATCTGGATTATTAGGGGCCTTAAAATTTTGATTTTGATTTCTTTGATTATTATTATATTCGCGTCTTTCGCACTCATTAATAAGATGACCCTGTCTCTTGCAATAGCGACAGAATTTCGAATTTGGATGTTGATTTTGATAATAATTGGGTGCTTGATTTTTATTAGTATTGGGTGATCGATTTTGATTGAAATTGGGTACTTGATTGAAATTTACGCGATTGAAATTTTGATATTGTTTAGGAGGGTTATTATGAACATTTTGATAATTGTTTCTTGGTGAATTTATTGGTCTTACTCTACAATTTTGAAAAGAATGGTTCGATTTTCTGCAATACGAACAATATAAATTTGAGAATGAAGGTTTATGAATGTTTTTTGATATCGTAAGAGCTTTTTCTTCTTCCATAGCGGCGTTAAATGCGTCAGCTATAGTTTCCGGTTTTTGACTTCTTAAGAATCGTGATATTTCGGGGTTAGAATGAAGAATGAATCGATTTAGAGCTAATTCGCGTACTGTATCGGCTCTACCGTTTCTGCCAGCTTCATCTCTTTGGGACAATGCATTTAAAATTCTAGAGGTTAATCTGTCTATTCTTTCGTAAAAGGATTGGATATTTTCGCCATGATTTTGCCTGATTGTATTTAAATCTTCCATCAATTGAGTGTAATTTTTCCTATCTGAATATAATAAAATTAGAAGTTCTTTAAGTTCCGTCCAGTCATTAATTTCTTTATCTTGAAGTTGAGCTCGAACGCTGCCTGTTAATCTAGAAATTATATATCCCAAAATTTGTGCCTTTTGAGTTTCGTGTGTAAACTTGTCAGCAAGTTCGCAATTGCTAATGAATTCGTTAAGTTGTAATCTATTGCCAGAAAAATTGTTTGGTATAAGCGAACAAATAAATGGAATTTTATTAGGTGGGACATCGTTTGCCGGAAGTTGATTATCTTCTCGATTTTGTGACATTTTTAATGGATTTTATTAATTTAATTAATTTAATTTTTAATTTTTTTTGATTCGATTAATTTTTGAGTGGATTCGATTGGAATTTGAAATGGGAGAATTAGAATATGCGCCTGAACTTGTACGAAAATAACTCAACAAACGCTACTGAGAAAATCTTTCTACTCACGTGCTTCGACCAGGAGATGCTCCTCGATGCCGATTTCCTTCAACCAGTTTGCTCGGTTTTCGACCGGATTTTTCTGTTTGCCGTCTTCGACCAGATTTTCTCTGAATGCCGGTTTCGACCAGGTTTTCTCCGATTGTCGATGATGGGTTGAGCAGAATCCCACTTCTGACACCAATTTTGTTAGGATTGAAAGGAATGACGGAGTTGATTTTCACTTAAAACGATTTATTGTTGGTTTTTTGAAAGTTGTACATGTGAACCGCTCGGAGTCTAAATATCGAATGAATCTTAGGTACATTTGGTTCTTACACGAAGGTCCAATTTTTGGGGTTGCTTTTGTAAAGAGCGTAGGTAGGGTTGTAAAATAGAAAGTTACTTGGAAAAGCGGTCCTCCTGGAGGCGGCCCGTTTGTCGGCGCACAGAATTAGTAGAGAAATTCCTGTACCATTTATGACGGTATGGCAATTGAACGAAGGGACTGTCCTTGGACCGTAACAGTGGCCCTCCCTAATCTGGGGCGCGGTGTGGTCATAACCGCATTAATTAATAGGGGTAAATGAATTCGTGAGTGGCTCGTCGGGGCGGGATCGCCGCTAATGGGGCAGGCTTCGTTGGGCCAGGTCCGGGTCGGCGGTCCGGGCGGAGCCGGCCCTGGCCCGTCCGTGGCCCGGACTCGCACATGCACGCGACGTGTGCAGTCGGCCGTTTCCCCCGTCGTCTCGCCGCCGGCCGGCCGGAGATTCCACGATCGGCCCACTGCCGCTCCGGCCGTCCGGCGCGATCCGATCGGCCCTATCGCCCGTTTGCGCCCCCAACTACCCCCTGGCCGACGCGCGGCGCGATCCGGCCGGCCGAAGGGCCGCTGCGGAGCCGGCAAGTCGCACGTGCGCCCGCCGGGCGCCACGACAAAGAACTTCTAAACAAAGACGAGGCGAACACGTAGGAGTCGGGAGTGCATATTTTATTACTTATTGGCAGGAGGCCGATGCAGAGTGCGACCCTGTCTCCGTCCTCTATCCTCCCATCATCCGGCATGTGTGCAGGAATTTTTCCGAGTCCCACAGCACACAGCGTGCCCCGATACTCGACGCCTCCAAATCTAATCACAATTCGCAAAGACGTGTGAGCTAACATTTTTCTAAAAAACCTCCGCATACAGCTAAATTGGGTCCTGTCCTCATATTTTGGATTCAGGAAGGCCGAAAACCCCTACCATCTTATGTAGCTTATTTTCTTTTGGAGAATTCATTCTGAAAATGTGGGAACGGAATAGCGAGGCACGCTGTAGGAGAGTAGAGAGCCAAAGGCGAGATGAATGCTCCACAAACACGTCGTTTTAAGAGTTTCGGGTAATCCACCTTTATTTATTTACCCACTCGAATTATCCTAAGCAAACAGATCCTTCTCCACGGGCCGTCGACTTATCCCCCCAACACCTATAACGCGTCTATATAAGTGTATATCGTCGATCGACGGGATCCTCTCGCATCCGTATCCGGTATCGTATACGGTTACCCCGAAGGAGTACATATTATTGATCACGTATCAATTTCGAACTGTACACACATTTCTGGTGTATCGCCTGTGCATACAATATCGGCAACTGCTCAAACACAATACGACAAACATCCCGGAATCGGCGCTTTTTCGGCCGCGCGGTGCCGGCCGGCATTTGGCGACGAATTTCAGACGCGACCCGATATATAATTAATTCCATTTATCACGCAACCTGTCAAACGCACGCGACCGCCACTAAAATATCTGTTAAAATATGAATAATAACGGCCGCAAACTAAATTATTAACGGTATCGATATCGGGAACGAGGCGCCTATTTTATTTTACCGAAACGGAAAACGCGACTTGGCTTCAACCCGTTCGGCTCGAGTTTTTCGCCCGGCCGCGCCGATGTTGCTGTTTGTTACCGACCGAATTCAGGAAATGGCAAATCACATACACAAATACTTCCGACGAATATTATCCGGAATGTTTATACAGCCAGCGGAGCGTTAATCTCAATCCGCCCCCCTTCCCGTCATCCCCCGTTTCCCGTTCGCTAACAATCTCTCGCCTTGTCCACGATCAAATTTGCCTACGGCTCAGTCAATTAATACAGGCGTGCATTAAGACAAGAGGTACTCCGGATCGCGTAGGTGCGCGCACGGATGTACGTTATACGCGATGGCGCTTCCGCGGTTCTCTTTGAATTGGATCGGAATAACCGATCCGCTCGGATAATCGAATTAAACCGTCTGGAGAGGTGAACAACAAGTCGGTGCGAAATTTATCGAACGATCTTGCCCATAATTCGTCCGGTGTGTACGAGTTGCGCTCATTTATTTTGAAATTTGCACACTGATGTAGAGCTCGCAGCGCACAACGTCCAGTGCAGTTAAGGCGAACGTACCTACGAGTACGGACTGCCGGTAGGGAAGATCGAACCTCGGATAAGAATTTTTCACAGCGAAGATCTACGTGTCTGTAAATTGCAAAAATATCCAATAATGATAATACTGTTGTTGTGGTCACAAATTGATTAAAATAAAATTGTTGTGCATTTTAATAGAAATATAACAATCCGAAACTGAAACTGAATTTCAACATTGGAATTCGTTATTGATAATTTATTTATTTCCAATTGAGATATGTACCTATTATTTGTGGATATTAAAAATGTGTACGTACGTAGGTATTCGTGTTCAAACAATAAAATGATTATTTAGTTTGAAAGCGATTGTATCCTGAACGTACACACAGATCGGTCAGTTATTATCACCTGTCTGACTCCGCATGGCGCCTTAGCGGCCCACACAGTTTTCTCTCGCGAGCATTCCACGGCTGCTCTCACATTTAACTTTTCATAATTGGATGTTATAACGAATTTAACATTTCTAATTAAGATACCCGAGCGGGGGAAAAATGTGGAAACGTCCGGATTTTTCGCGACGACCGGTTTGTCACCGTCCTAGAAATTTAAATATCGATTATTAATTAGTCGCTTATGCGACTGCGGCCCGCTGAAATTGTATTGTGTGGAGGCCAGACGTGCCTTGTTTTAAATTTGCTCAAATAAATGAGAGCGCAGCGGAATAATTTCGCGACTCGGTCTCGTTCTGCGTAGGAAAAAATTGATAAAACAGCGGGGTCGCCTCGCCAGTAGAAATTCGTTGTTTGGTTTACAATAGAATTTATTCTATGGCTGGCAAGCCGATGTTCTCGTAAAGTCAGATCAGTTCTTTTGTACGTTCGTTTTTTTCCTCTCGTCTCAGTTCGGCTCGGAGCGAGCGTGAACCCTTTCACGCCTGATAAATTCGGGCCGATGTGAAAATTTCTATGTTGGAAAGATATTGTATGTAAACGTAACTGGGACTTGTACCGAAACATTTTAGGGCCGAACGTCACCCCGTCCCGTCACATGTATACGACTGTAAATCAGTTGGTCTATCTATTTGTAGACAGTCCAGGGTAACGTTAAGTGACTAATGGTGTCACAAATTCCTTTAATTAATTCACCACACCGCTGTTGATAAGGGCGATAAGGCCCCCTTGTCACAGTGACAAACCCCATACGCTCGACACTGTAGTAATTATCAGGTGATCCCTAGAATGCCTCCATTATTTCTTTATCTTGATTCACCTAGTAGAATCGACTCCCCAAATTAAACCCGCCGCATTTTCGATCGACGTATCCCACAGATCGCTCATTAATCAAACGACACCAACAATTTGACACGAATTCAATTCGGAACTCCCACCGATCGGTTCTCGCTCCTCTACCTCCATCCGCGCTCGGTCCTCATCATCGGTCTCGGGTGGAAAAATTCGACGACGGCCTTCACGCCCTAATAACCCCCTTTCCGGGAGCCCCGAAGACCCCCGCCACCCCCGTCTGAGCTTTATCTAAATTACTCTCACCCCTATGCCCAAATAAAAATTAAATCCGACCTGAAGCTGGCGCCACGATCTTCTAGCTCCTCTCATTACTCAATCTATAAAACAAATAAGTTTGTCGCCGGAACCGGTCATTTATCATTCAATTTCGTGTTTGTCGAAACGAACGTGTCGCTTTATGACGTTTTATGGTAAATTATACCTTCAAGATATCATCTAATTCTAAACCACCCCACGGGGGCGAGAATAAAGGTTTACGTTTCCTCGGCGTTCTCAGATATACTATCGTGACAACATCGTACTTGAAAACCGGCGATACGTATCAGAGAGCACTTGATTTTTCGCTAGGTATTTCAATCGAGGCGACATTCCGACCGAATAAATAATACCCACCTCATTATTTGTACAATAATGGCTGAAAATTTTCGTTGTCATATTTTAAAACATCAATCACGATATTATCTCCGTTCCCATGAAAGTCGCTTTGCATAAAGTGTGTAAAAATTGTTGTTAACATGCAAGGCGGCCGTATAGGACATCACGCATTATTGCCCACTTTTCCGCCCGACGATATTTCGCTCGTTCTCCGATTCGATCGGCGATCGAGTTTCAGTAATAATGCATGCATTAACTGCAATTGTAGTGCTGTCCATCAGCCTGTTACGCGATGACGGTCGGTATTATTATTTGTTTGTGATGTGCAATTGATATTGATAGTAATTGAGCAATTATCCAGGGGGTTGTACGCCCGCGAGCGGGAAATCGGCGACGATCCGGGCTGCCGAATCGTGTACCTGCGGAGGATTAATCTGTAATTGCTGCGTCTCGCTGGACGCCGAAATAATCGCCGCTCCGAATTCGGGTGAAATTCCGATTTGCTTGGCACAATTACGATTAAAGTCGATTTTTCAGGTTGCCTGAAAGCCGAGTACGTCCCGAATGATTTCACGTTGAACGTCGAGGCCGACGTCGACGGGAGACCCGTCTATACAACGAAAGTCGGTCCGTTTCGCCCCCTACCCCCGATCCTCGGACCACCACTGGTATATTAATGGCGCTAATTTTAGATCCCGGCAATTTTCCGATCTGCGCTCCGATTTTCCCACCGGCTTGCTTGGCTTTTAATCGCGTCCACATCGACGAGGACGGCCCGCAATTCTGCACCGAAATCCGATTAGGACCTGTAACTCTTTATAAACTACCCTGCCTCAGCTATTCCGGAGGGAATCTCATTGCGAGCCCCAACATGTACTGACGACTTTTCTGACGCCTACTTTTAGTGCATAATAATGTTCTTATCAGTTCGTGACACTCTGTTTGTTAGGTTGTAAATTATTGATTAAAATCGACACGTTAGAATAATCCGCGATTTTATCTAGGTTGGGGCATGGGTGGTCCAAACTGGCCATTTTTATGAGGATCCACAGGTAAACGTGCGAGATATCATCTTATACGGCGTATGTTCAAATATTCGACCAAGATAATTCAAGGGTGCATTCTCAGATCATTCCATTTTTCACGGCTACAAAGTTTTTGAGGTTTTTCATCTTTATGAAATACAGGTGATAAATTACTAATGCTGATACGGTGACTATTTGTTTTTAGTATTGGGGCACGCTATAGTGTCCATCGTTCTTTGGGCTCTTATTATTACGAAGTAAACAAGATTTCGAAAGACATAAGCGCTTTTATTCCACGTTGATCCTGTTTATGCGGTTCCTAGTTCGATAACGATTAAAACAATGAGAATGCGTAGCGAATTTTATCGATCGAATATGGATCTTAAATGATAATGATAAGCGAAAGGGTATAAATTCGAGCGAACGAAACTCAGCCGACAAAACGGGCATCAACATGAAAACAATCATTTTCGTTCTGCTATTAGCAGCCCTCGCATTCGCCGGCCCCGGTGAGTAATTTATTAATAATAATACATCCCCGCGTTAAATATACCGGTTACCCACCGCAATCAAATTTCGTTGCGGAATGTACTTTCATGCCTCGAATATCCCGACAGCGCTCACAAACATTCCATCAATTTCTAAATCGCAACAAGTAACCGGAAAAAATGCTTAAAAATTATTTCGCTCGTAATTCCTAGTGGTGCCCGCGAAGGAGCGCCCGGGCCGATTCGTGCTCGAGCAGGAGGACGACCCGGACTTCAAGCGCTTCGCGTACGTCGAAAACGACGAGGGAGGGTTCGAATTGGTCGATCTGGCGGCGGGAGAGATAACGGCCACAGCGGCGCCGAGCGACGTCACCTATTACTTATTCACCAGGTCGAACCAGGCGAATCCCGATATCATAAGGGACGGTAACGTGAGCGCCCTTCTCGGCTCCGCTTTCGACCCGGCCAAGCTGAACCTGTTCATCACCCACGGCTGGAACAACGACTACGAGTCCGCCGTTAACACGCTGATCACCAGCGCCGCCCTGGAGGCGAACGACGTCAACGTCTTCGTCGTCGACTGGTCGGGCCTGGCCAACCGCAACTACCTGACGGCCAAGGCGGCCGTCCCGGAAATCGGCAAATTCCAGGGGCAGTTCATCGCCGACATAATGGCGACGTACGGCCTTACCGGGGACACCTTCCTCCTGGCCGGGCACAGCCTGGGGGCGCACGTGGCCGGCTGCGCGGGCGCCGTTCTGCCCTCGAAGGTGGACATCGTCGGCATGGACCCGGCCGGGCCGCTCTTCACCGTGTCCAACACCGACAACCGGATCGACCCGAGCGACGGCGCCTACGTGCAGATCATCCACACTAACGGGCTCCTGTTGGGGTTCTACAGCGCGGTAGGCGACGCCGATTATTACCCGAACGGCGGATGGACGCAGCCCGGATGCGGGCTCGATCTGGCCGGCACTTGCTCCCACGGCAGGGCCTACAGATACTTGGCCGAGTCGATAAGGCGCGGCGAGGTCTTCAAAGGGACGCTCTGCTCGGATTACGGGACCTACAAGGACGGCGAGTGCGACGCGCACCCGAAGGCGTACATGGGCAAGATCTCCATCGATACGCAGTAAGTCACTCGTTATTTCACGAATTTCAACTTCACTGAAGTAAGACTTCCAAATGAGCATTTTGAAGCCTTCGCGATTACTGGTGATGGAGTTGTAGTGCTTAATTCGAAACGTAACTCGAAATTCCGGTGTCCCTTCTACGGTTTCGTGCTTTAAAAGCTCTCCGTTCCGGCAACCGATTGTAATTTTTTTTGTTCCAGTGCTGAAGGGAATTTCTACCTGCAAACCAATTCGGAAGAGCCCTGGGGCAAAGACGGTGGAAATCACTTTTGAATTGCGCCATTTACTACTTTATTTACAATGTAAATTTTATTTTGTATTCATTTAGAAAATACACGCCTTTTTAAGTCTTTATGAATTTATTCTATCCCGACATTATCGCTCGCAAATTCAACTTCAGCGCGATCTATCCATGAGAAAGGGCACTAATCCTGCAGGAATCGATACTGAAAGCGGCTGGAATTTCAGCTCAGGACGGCAGATGTCCTTGAGTTAGTAAATTTTAAAAATTTTATCGCTCGTATTCTACGCAAATTTATTCATAGAATTTGTATTGAAATATTTTTTGCTAAGCACTCATATTAAAATGATTACATACCTAAGTACTACAATAAAAATTCGTTATAATATAGGCTTAATTGATAAAACTTCACAAATTTTATCTCTGTTAGAATAGTACTCGACGATAACGCGAATATACGAGACGCCCTTAAAATAACCGACTCTATTGCTATTACACCGCAATCACGACCAAACGCACACTAAAGATGATCTTATATTTGTTAACATTATTCGCAATATTCGGTAAGATTATAACATAAACATCAGCCTTAAAACTTGAAGCGATCTTGAATTTGTAGCGAACATCTCACCAAGATCTGCCGAACAATTAGACGTGACTTACTACTTATACACCAGAAACAGCCTGATAAATCCCGATATCATAACCAACGGAGATGTGGCCCAATTGAATGGCTCCCATTTCGACCCCGCTAAGCCGATCCTGTTCCTGACCCACGGCTGGCTCGACGACCACAACGGCAAATTGGGCCTTTCGGGGAGATACGCCGCCCTGTGGCGCGCCGACTTCAACGTGTTCGTCACCGACTGGAAGGACCTGGCCAACGGCACCTACGTGAACGCGCGCCTCCAGGTGACCCCGGTCGGCCACCACCAGGGAGATTTCGTGAGCGCGATCATGGCGACCTACCACCTGGACGGCTCTACCTTCACTCTGGTGGGGCACAGTTTCGGGGCCCACATAGCCGGGATCGCCGGTTCCCTGAGCGGCGGCCAAATCGGCGTCATCATCGGCCTCGACCCGGCCCTGCACCTGTTCTCCCTGCTCGACAAGACCAATCGGCTGGACGCCGACGACGGGAAGTTCGTGCAGGTCATACACACTTCGGGGGGGAAAGTCGGCATCCTCGACCCCATAGGGGACGCCGACTATTACCCGAACGGCGGCAGCGTCCAGCCCGGATGCGGTCTGGACGTGGTGGGAAGCTGCGCCCATATCATAGCCATCGATTATTACACGGAATCGATCGTTCGTCCCATCAACGCCACGAAGTGCTCCGGCTATCTCCTATTCATGCTGAAATTGTGCCTGTTCAATTCGCAATCGAGGATGGGGGGATTGCTGGACGATGTCGATACTTCGTGAGTGACCTCTCATCGTGTATTTCGTGTGTCGCTATTAATAACCGGCTGGTAATTTCAGAGCTTCCGGCAACTATTATCTGGAAATCGCTGTAAACTCCACCGACCCAAGTACCGCGTGAAAACTGATGGATGACTTTTCAAGTACTCATGATATTTATAATCACGAATAAAGAGGGTTTATTGCAATTATATTATTGAGTTTATTGTTTTAATCTTTGCTATATGATTTATGGCAAAGTAGAAAAGTACCCACACCTCTCATGCTGATATGAGCTTGTGGTGTATACGCACTTATTGAATACGATTAAGAAATATGGACAAATTCTTATTGAAGATTAATATTTGTACTACTGTAGAGACAACTGCTGAAAGATTTCATTATTTACGACCTGCACAAAAACATAATTGGTGTAAATATCCCTTAGATTAAAAAAGATTGACCGCTTGTAAAAAATTTATTGCCGGTAATCATAGTTCAAAAGTTAGGAAACACGTATAAAAGCGCCTACCGCTTACCCAATAATTCAGTTTTCGAGTTAATTGCAAATAAGCGACGGAAATAAAATGCGCGCGGTATTTTTTCTGGGCGCCGTGATAATAAGCGCTTGCTGGGCCGCAACCGGTGAGTTAATCATCACGAATAATCGACCGAATTAAAAACGGTTTCTGCATAAACAGTACCCGCAACTCGCAACTATGACGCGAACGAAGAAGACGTCAACTACAAGCGGTACGTCTACCTGAAAAACGCGCAGGGCGAAATCGAGCTTACGGACTTGGCGGCCGGCGAAATCGAAGCTTTCGCCCAACCAAAAGACGTCACCTACAAATTACGCACCAAAAGCAACGCGGATGACCCGATCTCCCTCACCGGAGACGTCGCCGAATTATCCGGCACCCCTTTTAATAAAAAGAAGAGGGTTCTGTTGATAATCCACGGATGGACCGACAGCGCCGACGGCGAACTGAACCGCCTCGTCGCCCCGGCCGCTCTGGAAGTCGAGGACCTCAACGTCTTCTCGGTCGATTGGGCACCGATAGCCGCCAAAAACTACATAACCGCGAAGAACGCGGTCACTTCTGTCGGGGAGATCGTGGGGGGTTTCATAAACGCGATGATGGAGAAGTACGGGATCGGCGGGTCGCAGTTCATCCTGATCGGGCACAGCCTGGGGGCGCACATTTCCGGAAACGCGGGTGCTGTAACGAAGCAGCCGGTGGACCACATCATCGGGCTGGACCCGGCGGCGCCGCTCTTCAGCGTCTCCGAGACCGGCAACCGGCTGGACCCGAGCGACGCGCAGTACGTGCAGGTCGTGCACACGAACGGGCGGTTCTTGGGCTTCTCCAGTTCGATCGGGGACGCCGACTTCTACCCGAACGGCGGCGACATCCAGGCCGGCTGCGGGCTGGACCTGCTCGGCGTCTGCTCGCACTCGAGGAGCTACGAGTTTCTGAGCGAGGCCATCAGGGACGGGCCGCACTTCACGGCCACGCTGTGCGGCAAGTACAAGGACTTCACTTCCGGGAAGTGCGACGGCAATAGGCAAGTGAAGATGGCCGAAATCGACGTCGACAAATCGTGAGTTATTTTCTACAGAATGAGCGGGTTATAAAATTTTTATATTTTCAGGGTGATTGGCGACTTCTATCTAGATACCAACAACAAGGCTCCCTTTGCT
This sequence comes from Salpingus planirostris, assembly GCA_949788335.1. Classification (NCBI taxonomy): domain Eukaryota; kingdom Metazoa; phylum Arthropoda; class Insecta; order Coleoptera; family Salpingidae; genus Salpingus; species Salpingus planirostris. The sequence continues at coordinate 5,829,784 of OX460929.1, forward strand.
AAAGGATGATTCAAATTTGTAACATATCAAAAATTTTAAATAAAAAGCACGATTAAAGTACTGAAATTTTATTACGAAAATGTTGACTAGTCTACATCAGGTGTTTGATGATATTTCTTCTTCTATCTTCTTCTTCACTTCATCCAAAGTTATACTGCCAGTAATCTTCAAGACTTTTGATCTGGATTTGAAGCCCTATAACAAAATCGTAATTTAGACACCAGATTAGGTATACGCGATTATTTGATTAAACGACTTGAACGCTAACAGATTTACAAGATATCTAATCACTAAATTGTCATATAATTATGGTTAGCAAGTGTTCCCAGACTCATAAGTGATCAACTTGCCCTATCTAAAGTGACATCGCTTTTTCTGAGTCCTAATACAGATGCCATATATTTAACCAGCTCCGTATTCGCTTCTCCTTCACTAGGAGGGGCACTTATTTGAACCCCAACTCCTTCAGGAGATATACCTGAAAATGAAATATAGATAAGATTTCTTGTGTGATATAATATCTAACGATTATAATAAAATACCTGTAATTGAACTTTGCTTTGCACCTGGCTTAGCTAATATCGACATGATGATATTATTAGATTTATCTAGAGTGAGTGGAGGAGGGTCTTCCTGTAAAAAATTAAAATTTCAATTATTTTCCCATCAAAACAATAAAACAATAAGCGAAGTACTCAAAGATTAACAGTTTACCTTAACTGTAGGTTTGGTATCTTTAGGAATCTGTTTGCTTTTACTGCTTTTCTTAGACATATTTTTCGAGTGCTTTGAAATATTTGTCAGAAATGAAATAAATAAACGAGACATGAACACTGGACAATCTGACGGCTACCAGTGGGGTAGGTCAGGGTGGACTGTGAAGTTAGCTAGCGGTGTTTTCAGGGGGCGATTTTGGCGGCAAATATCCCGCCATCAAGTCCGCTTTACACATGAGCGAATTATTGAAAACCGAATGCTTATTAGTAGATATCTCGATGAAAAATTTGGAATGTATACGAATTTGGTCATCAGGAGCAGAAAAAACGATTCATATTTACACAATCATCGACATAAGAAAGGCCCGCATATGGCTTTACAACAACTCAAGTACTCAAAAACCAATTGCAAGTCAACTTCATAAATACCCCCTGTATCGCTGCACCCCCTGACGACAATTTTGTAGATTTATATTTATATCCCCAACCCATGTCTTGGTCCTGTGTAAAACGGACTATGCGCAGGCGGAAAAGCGCTAACTTCACACAGGATTCATGCGGAAGCTAGGAAACTCTTTTACCGACGTGAATTTGATAACGCACAGCTGATTTCATTTTAATAGGGGGAGAGAGAGCTGTGAGGGTGTTTTAGGTTAGTGGATTTATTTATTTTATTAATAATTATGCCAAAAAAGTTCGCAACTGAAAATCCAAAAGCTGCGGCTGCAAGAGAACGTAAAAAAGCTACTAAAGATGCGGAGCAATCGAAGAAGCAGCAGCAGCATGACGAGGAATTTTGGAAAGACGACGACAAGTCGGCCAAAAAGAAGCAGCAGCGAAAGGTAAAATATCAATAAACCTCGTGAATGATCATAATCTGTTTTCAATGAAACCCACAGGAAGATGCGGAACGTAAGAAAGAAGAACAACTGCTGAAGAAAGCGGAAAAGAAGCAGCTTTTGGAAGAGGAGATGAGTCAACTAAAGCCGGGAAAAGCTCCGCCGCCTTCTAAAGTAACAAGAGCACAAATATCGACCGTTACTACCTCGTCCCAGAAGAAGGAGCCTGAGAAGAAGGTGGTCACCCATCTCGACACTCCGTTAGAGGAGAACATTAACAGACTGTCTATCGATGGTGAAGAAGCAAGATCTGTGGTTGAGGCCATCACCATTTTGAGGTGCCTAAATGAGGATAAACCATTGATACGATTGATTGAATGTGTAATCGTTTCAGTGACAAGACGGATGACGTTGATAAACATCCTGAGAGGAGGATGAAAGCTGCCTACAATGCCTTCGAAGAGAGGCGCCTCCAAGAGCTTAAGTCTGAAAGCCCCAATCTGCGCCTGTCCCAAATGAAGCAGATGATATTCAAAGAGTGGCAGAAATCACCAGAAAACCCTCTCAATAAACCACAATGAGGGTGTCGTTTTCGCCATTCTGTCACTTGATAGATACTTAAACAAATCAATATCAGAATCATCATTATCAGTTATACTTGTGTTTCTCGTTGTTCTCTGTTGTTGACAGGTGACAGGGTTGAGTAAAACTCTGCATTGGTACTAACCCCGTTCCGTCAAGTTGAATAGTAAGCTCGTCGATGTTGACTCGAGCAGCGTAAATCAGAATACTTATAGGTACAGTTGTATATTTATTACGCAATAAAGATTTTTCCACAGTTGTGGTCAAACGAGTCATGAACTAGTGGCCGTCTGATTTATTAATATAAATTATTACTCAACTATTTCATGTCGGGGACGACTAATTAGCTATTTCTGACTGGTAGAGCCGGCGGAGGCACGTCAGGAATTTCCGGGTTCCTCTTCAAATTGGCTATCGCATTTTTGGGATCGTCCGCTTTTTGGTAGAACTGCCGAGCAGGCAGTGGCGCCGGGTTCGGGTACAGTGGCGGCGATTCGGGGCTCGGTTCCGGTCGGATTTGGGGCCGGTCCTGCAGGGGCGCGTCGATCGGGCCCAGAAATTGTTGGTTGCCTACGATCGAGGGATCGTAGGAGTACGGAATGAACCGGTCGACGGGCAGAGGCTGTGAGCCTTGGTCGTTTTGAGCGTTTTCTCTGGGATCGGCAGCGGCGACCATAACTTGACCTCTCTGCGGGAGAAGGATTATTAATTATTGGTGCACGTATCGAGGAAGGTTATGACGTACGTTATCGTAACTCACTAAGTCGGGACCGAGAGGTGCGGGTTGATATCCTCCAAACGGCGAGTGGTAGATAATCTGCGGAAGCGCCACTCCCAGAGAGGTCGTCCTCAAGACCGGCTCGTATATGGGCACCGCATGGCTGGGCGACAGGTTCTTCTTGGTGCTGATGAGGACGTTGTAGATTTTCGGCGATCGCGGCTCTGCACCAATAGACAAAACTAATAGCAGTGCTGACAGTGAAAACAATCTGTACATGGTCCCGGCCCTAGGAGGAAAATTATTCAAGTCAACACCGGCCACCAGCGACTGGAAGCTCTGCGCTTAAATGCCCCGTACTATTTAACTGTACGAAAACCATTACTAATCTCGGTTCGCGGTCGACCAGACACCAATTTGCCAGTCTTTGTTTTGTCCCCAAATAGTTTTTGTGGGCCAAACAACGAATAATGCTCTCTGAATGAAAGTCATGGTGAATCCGGTAGGATGCCCTAAAAAATTAAAATCCTGGTTGTTGTGAATGCTGATTGCCGATATTGGGGGAGCGATAGTTAATTAATTAATGATCCACATTCGAGCATTGCGGGTCAATAAGAGGCGATTTGATAGAAACGCTAATTCCCAGGGCGGATGCATCATCATCCTGTCATAACGCAACATAAACGCATACAGCCGATAAATTCTCTATCAAATTGCGCGGATTTCACTGCCATTCACTTTTGGCTCACTGTGTGTTTAACTTTTCGACGATTAAATATCGAAAGGGCTGAATATGATGGTTTTCGCACGAATTTGGGCATAGGTTTAGAGCACATGTCACAGGCAGCTTCCAGTACGCACGCCAAGAACTGCACATGGTATTGTTTACCTTGTATAAATTGTTTCACGTCACAACTGCAAATAATTGCCTTGATAAAACAGAGAGGTCTTATATAGTTGTTGAGGTTGCTCTTTGTACAGTTCAGCAATTCGTTCTCCTGCTCTCTAAGCGAAGTACATTTTTCAGATAAATCCCTTCACTGTCTGAGAGCCTTGTATGCAATCAAGGTATTTACAATTAAATTTATTGTACTCCTGCGCGTACATATATTCAGATTATCATTATTATTAGAAACTTATCCCAACCTGAATAAGTTTTCCCACGAGTTACGAGACTCATTCATTAAAGCATTAAATGGATAAATCTTCGACTGAATCTTGTATTAATTAATTAACTGAATGATTGTAAAAGGAGTGGGCTCGACAATTATTATTGTTACGAAACTGGTGATGAGAGAGACTTTGGCAATAAACGCGCAAGGAGCATTTCTCATGAGAGGTTCGACAGAATCGAATTTCATTACCTTCGAGCGATTATTGCGCCAAATGGAACAAAACGAACGTGGTACAATGTCAAGACCGCACATAAAACTAACAATGGTCTGGATTTACTCTCGCCGATGAAAGGTGACAAGAAAAACCCGTTAGGCGTATTTCCATCAGACCCGGTGACAGGTGAAATAATTAAAACGTTTTACGGGTAATAAACTGGTGAAATCGATTTAATTGCTACAACATTATTTTGATTTTAAATAAATTAGGTCCGATAGTCTAGATGATCCTCTCGTTTCCCAGCTCGTAGCCGAACAGCTGCACGAAAAAGTGGAAACCCTTTCCGTACTCGGTGAGGACGTTGAATTCGACGTAATTGTGGCCGACGCCTCCGGCGACGAAGCTTGGGTAGCCGCCGGCGCCGTCCGGTATTTCGTCGTTGATCTTAACGCACGTTATGTAGACCTCGGCGTCGATATTTACCTGCGAATTACGGACGACAATTATTCATGAGTCGGGATCGAGTGGGAGACGCATTATGACAATGAAATTTGAAACAGATCGACCTCGCGCCGCCCTCGAGCGTATAAAACGCACGCGGGTTTTTTAATAACTTCCGCGTCCCGACGTGAGGACCGCGTACAAGATCGGGGGGTTGTTGAACTCACCCTTATGCCGGCGGCCACGTGACTTTTGCCGTCATTTTTCAGAATTATGTTTTCCTGGTGGAGGATCCTGTCCTCGGGGCCGCAACGGCCGATAAATAAATGGTGGGGCTTCTCCACGACCTTATATTCAACTAAAAACGTACGGAATTAATTCGGGAGTCCTCGAGGGGGCCTCGCAATGATAAATTCTCAAACCGACTTTTTCCCTCGGCACCGCGCCTGGTTATCGTCGCGCCGCCCCGCCGGGGCGCGATCGCGGGGGCACAATCGCCGGCCGCCGATAAAAATACCACGAGAGCAACGAACGCGACGATGTTCATCTCGGATCGGTTCACGAATGGTCCGGGCGATTCTAGGACAATTACCGCATCGCGCTCTATGAAAGGGCGCAGGGTTATCTCAGGGCCCGACCCCGCAGATAAAAGTGCGTGAATGGGAATGGGTTTCGAAATTTTGCCGCGTCAGCGAGGAGGCTTGCTCGGTCGGCGGCTAGGTGGCGACCCCGCGGCCGAAACGCCCTCTGGATATTCAAGGGTAGCGCCGCCGTCGCCGCCGCCGCAGCTTGTCGGGGAGTTTTCATGCATAAATTAATCGAGAGCGATGTGTATACACAAGCGATTAGTGGTGATACCCACGCTATCATCTCGTCGCTTCACCCCCTTAAAAAAATACACACATACAAAGCCCCTCCGTTGTTTCGTTCGGGTAGCGTATCGCAATTAGACCGGTTTATGCCTTATAAAGATTATCGTTTTGATTACCGCGAATTTCGAGCCGTAAACTCGCCCGACAAACACACAAAAGTTTTATTTCTTATATTGTCCCGAATCGAGTGCGCAATCTAAATGGATCAGATTTTTGACCCAATTTACAGAAGCTTTCATGTTTTGTTCCGGGCTCTAATTAAAATAATTGTGGTGTTCATGGGTAGTGAGACGGGAGGATCTAACAATTTTCCCGTTGTTCTGATTTTAATTACAAGTGATGTTATTATTTCATATACACCTTCCCGTGACTACCCTTTACTTTTATCATCGCAGTAACGTCCGTTAAAAATTGATGTAATTCCGGCTATAAGGTCAGGAATTTCGCCGGCGTTTAATTAGTTTGCGTTGCTGATCGCTTGTTGTTGGGAAGAAAGGATTTTGAAAATATCGAGTCTCGCCGACAATAAAAGTCGTCATGTACCTTGAATGCAGATTATCCAGAGGCAAAGTATTTTGCGTCAATAAGCGACCTACGGCACGACGAGGCATCCATTCGGATTACCACTAATAAAAACAAATGTTTAAGTATTAGATTAAGGGTTTAAATGAAGACTTTTTCACCGGGCCAGAGTATATTAATGAAGACTTATCGAAAAGTTCGCCGCGTTCCCCAACAAAAATTATACATTATAATTAAACTCTCGGTTTCATTAACCCCGAACATACATTTTAAAAGCCCGTATTTTTCCCTCTAATTAATTTCGTATTCGACTACCGAATGTATACGGCATCATGATGCCGCTTTATGTGTATGCCACGTTATTGGTTTACGCTAGCGCGCGACTCAAAAGTCGAATAATTGGATTGCTTAAACAAAAACACGTTTCATCATCAATTCCGACTAAAACACGCGGTGAAAGACATTTTATTTCGGCGGCGTCACCGGATGCGCCCCCAAATCCCGGATAGTGTAGACTTTCGGCCGAAATCGGATTGATGGCATGGCAAAAACGATAAGCGAACTCGCCGCGGCGTATCGCTCGAGTGCGCGAATTTCGGCCATCCGGATCGGACGGACTTGCGATAATTGCGTACATAAGCGATACACGAGCTGCCCATTAACGGCGAAATTCGCAGCTGTCCAATTTTCCGATCGGAAATAGTCATGTTAGGTCTGAGAGCGATTAAAATAATAAATTCGGGGGGTTCGCAGGAGGCGCGCCCCGAATCCGAATTGGATTCGGCCAAGTGGGCCCCTCTCTTTTCGGCGCCCTCAACTTCGGGCATTACACGGAACGACGTGCAGGGTCGGACGGCCGTTTTGTTTTTTAATGTTCGCATCCTGGGAGTTTTGATGGAATCGGCGGGTCAGTTTGGGGGTGTTTGTAGTTTTTAATTGGTGTGGTCAAGTTAAAAAGCGAGTTTTTCGGCGGAAATTAGAACGTCGGCGGTGGAGCGTGCGAATAATCCTTAATTCGGAAAATGATAAACGAATGAACATTGTGATGGGGTGCGGGGTGCCGGCGGTGGATGATGATGATGGTGTGCCGCGTATTCGCACTAATAAATATTAACATTAGCGGGGATCATTCTTTATCCCCGGGACTATGCTCGGTGGGAAGTGACGTTCGTGATATACAGGTCTACTTGTATTAGAAGTTCGCTTTATTATTTATGTTTAGCCGTGATGTATGATTCTATATTTCTGGGCGAACATAAGTTAACATCTGTAGATCACCTGACGCGCTCTGCAAAACCGATCCATGATATTGAATTCGGATATACCGGCGATACCGTGAATAATACATACAATAATTGGATTTCCGAAGGGGTGGCGGCGGCGGTGGCTAAGCTATATCAGAAATAATCTGAGCACACACGTACGCCCGACTCGATTACGTGATTCGTCACGTACTCGGAATTAAAAATCGGCCGAAAATATTAAATTCGCGCTCGTGCGCCCCCAAGACCCCGCGATCGCCGGGCTGTTTCAACATTTACTCCTAGAAATGAATTTATCACGGCCCCGGCCCGCCCCGCGGAGCCCGCACACGACCCGACAAACAAATCGGATCCTCCTCGCTGAACGGTGCGATTCCCAATCGATACACTTCCGATGGCGACGGCGACGACGTCGGTCCCGTCCACTCGCCGCCGGATTCGGGGATTTTCGCAATTACGCCGCCGCCACCTCCGGCCGGCATCATCTGCATCCGGAAACGGCGAAACACGGCCGCCAACCGGGGACGCGAACGAGCCCGAAACAGCCACTAAAGTAGCAGTATAAGCAGGTATACATTTGCGAGGCTTTCTAAAATACTCGAGTTGAGGAGATTTCCGAATTTACATCTCAGATCACGGTTTTACGGTTTCCGGGACCTTTTCCGCCACCGTAACACCGTAACACCGAGCCCTCTTCGCTGTTCCGCCACTGTTTTTACATATGTATGTAAACGGGACGGATGCGTGTATGTTTATGTTGTTGCCGAATTACGTCGACCCTTTCCCTCTCCCCCTCGCGGTGCCTATCGATTAGCCGCATTCTCAATTATGAAAACCAATTAGCCTTTTTTCCCTCACTCTCACAAAACTATACCGGCGGCGCAGATCGCGATGTTTCCAGGCCGATTTTTCAATAGCCGATGTGGCTAAATGAATTTCCGAACCAGAAACTGAAAAATGCCCTAAGCTTATCCGAATTACAATATTCGGCTCGAGTTAGTGCGCTGGAATCGTACGAGAGCTCACATTAGTCTCCGTAATGAAAATAACCGGAGATAAATTTAGAAATATGTAAATCCGATCGGGAACAACAGCTTGAGGGTTGAAACCGTGGCCGGCGGACGTTTTATGAAACATCCCGGAGTCGGGCGCGTTCCGGACCTCCCCGATTGTCAATTTATGATCCATGCGGCACAAAGTGACGAGCGCGGGGCAGCCCGGGTCAGGAGTGCGCCCGGTGCCCACCGGAGCCGGGAGGGCGGACCGGCCCCGCGGGGTGGTGCGTTCGCGTGATGGTGGCGAACGGAGGGCGACGACAAAACGCAAGATGGATAGGTCGTACATGCTGTGACCCGGATGAATGTTTGATGGCCCCGGCACTACTGGCACTATATGTGGATTGCCGTCTCGAGCTGAAGCATGTCTTATGCAGCGGCCGCATGCATAATCCAAAAGCTTCCATCCCCGGCCTGTGTTCGCGGCGCGCTTGTGCCGTTCGGGGCCGCCGGAACACTTGCTTAAGTTTCAGACGGATTAGGCACAATGCCGGCCGAGTTATAATTGATCGTGTGACGCATTGACGCCGGTCGCGAGGCATTAAGCACCGCGCCCCCGGGTCGGAATCGGCCCTCGACCTCGCCCCCTGCCGGTTTCAAGGTGAACGATCATTGTCGCCTCAAGGCGCGGAGAAAGACGAAACCGTGAATCGGGGGTACACGCATTATCTCCGGCTGAACAAACCCGAACGCTTTTTTCGCCGACTACTTAATTTCCGTACTCCCGTATTCGAAAGCGCCGCAGGAGGAATCCGCCGCATTAAAAGTCGTAATAATTAGGAATTCAGGTGGTAAGAGATGAAACTCATCAAATTGGACCCGCCGAAGTTACAAAAGACTTTACATAGTAAATTGATTTATAAAGTTAGCGGCGATAGCTCCCGGATCGAAAAGGATTGCGACCGATTTCGGAATCGCGGAGTGCGAAAATATTATCGAGATGAATTAAGTAAAAAGTATTGACTTGACAGGCACGGGGTTACTATCTATTACCGTTCCCGGGGGAAATAAAAAAAGGGGGAACGAGAGCTTTCCGCCAATTTAGGTGATTGCCTGCAGGCGTTCCCTCCTCCTGCGCGATGTTTCCCCTATTAATAGTCAATATTTGTTTTCGTTGTTTGTATTACCCTTTTCTTCCGGTTGTTTTGCATACACGGTTATTTCACTTGCGTATACACGACGGGGGTGCGTGGCGGCGGCGTCTCATCATCGTCGTGGGCACGAGTGTGCGGTTGTGCTCGGGGTTGAGCTCTCGCGAAGTGTACCGAGGGGGTGGTCCGCTCGGTCTTGGAAGCGGGTGTTTATTCAGAAATGTGCGAAGTTGGGCAATCGGGTTGGTGGCCCCCTGGAGGGAGCGCGGTTCCGTCGCTGGAAACTCGCGCCCGCGTCTCCGCCGCCCGCCGCCGCCTCCTGGGGGGCGGCTCTAGGTGAGGTCGTGCGATTTATTAGAGACGCGCCGGCTGTCATATACAAATAGCGCGAGATCAATGATTGACGCCGAAAGTTGGCGGTCGAGCCGGGGCCGGAGCCGAAGAGCATGTGGCACGGCGGACGCGCGCGGCAGCGCAGTCGGGCTTTCCGCGAGATTTCCCGTGGCCGCATGTGTCGCCGCCGGTACAGTTGCAGTTTGGCTTCGGCTCCGGTCCTGTCGGGAAATTCGCGCGCCCCTCCGCCAAGCAGCGTGGCCGGCACGTTCCCGTTCGCACGCAGAGCACGCACGGCGCCGTCCCCGTCCAGTTTAGCGCGCTCCCGCACCAGAGGGTGCGCTTTTTCCGCCGGACACATGTTTTATTAGTGCCGTTCGGCCGGTCTCGCCCTCGGTCCGCCACTCTGCGGCCTGTGCGATGGTGATGAAACGGAAACAGCACAACCGGTATCTCGCCATCGGCATTGTGTACATCGCCACTATCATCAGTCAGGGTGAGTGGCCGTCGCTTTAAGTGCAGCCCCGTATAATCACGATGAGAACAGGGCGGCCAGTAATTGCATAAATTAAATCGCGAATTCCGGCCAACGTCCGATACCGCATTAAGCCACGTGGACCGACCGACATCCCTCTCTCGTTCTTATCTCATCATTGCTATAATACACTAATCAAGCCGGAAATAAAATGTCATCGCGACGTCGTATACGTATATATTAGGGCCCACCTTATACATAACGAGGCCGGTAATAAAGCGAAATTATTACTTATTGTTATCTTCACAACCTAAATCACGCATTAAATTTTATTACGACCTAACTTTCCCTTAGATAAATGAAATGAAACCACTAGCATTCCCGGTGAAGGTATTTATAATGCCCGTCGTTGTCCCATATTTTCCTCTCCGTTGTCCTCCCTGATAATTAAAAGTGAATTCCTCCGTTTCTAACCGAGCCATCTATCTAAAGAAACTCCCTTCTACACCGCAACATATTACGACGGAAGCACACAATAAACCCGCGCTTCTTGTCTTGTTGATATCAATCGATCCGGATAAGACACCTGAAAAACCGAGATTTCGCCAGAGATGCATTTCGAGCTCGAGATTAACGGATTTAATAGAATTTGCATTGCTCAGTTATCCAAGTGCGGTTGCGTCTTGCGAGTAGTCTACTTTTTGTTCTCGAATCGAGATGAAAACAGGCGGAATATAAACCGTTCTCACTTTTCCTCCCTTATACGTTGGCGCGATCCCCGCTAAATGCAAAGCAGAAGTTTGTCTGTTAATTTAAGTAAAAATGTTAATTAAAGTTAGCACAACGCCTAAATGCTGCCGGAATTGTATTGCCACGGGGCAGGTCTGAATTTGGCCATTTTATTCTAGTTTTTCCCGCGCGCCCCGGTTAATTTCGTGTTCGCCCCATCTCTTCCGCTCGTCAAAAGGAAGTTCAAGGCGATCGAGATACGGCCCATGATACTATACGTACTAGTATATTCAAAGTGAACGTATTTTAATGAGGATTTGTAGCGCCACTTCGGTTTCATTTGTAATTATGTAAATACCCGACTTATACAGTACATCGTGTAACTACAGCATCCCCATATCGAAGCGAAATTTACACCTCGCTATTAATAATAATGGTCGGGGTGCGGGGGAGGGCCCGTGTAACGACGATACGCCGCAAAAGTAAATGAAATTCATACAAAACAAAGAGGGCATTAAGGGTGGCAGTATATCTGTTTGTCAGCGGAGTTGTCTTTTTCATCTTTTGGAAAGTTAAACACGGTTTGCTTACGACACCCTGAATGAATCGCGGAATAAATCCGGCAAAGATTGCACTGAATTTATCACTTTTTGAAACATAAACAAAAGCCCGTCTCCACCGTTAACCGCCTCCGAAACGGCTAATTTATTGAAATACTTTAGCTCGGTGAATAATATACTTGTTAGATTTCACAAGTATCGCCGTGATTAAAAACTGAACAACTTTCTCTCCCCCGACCCGACCCAACCGAACGTTCCGCCGCCGTTTATTTAATTACCCCTTCTCGCATAGTGCACCTGAATCTCTCATATTCTCCCTCCCAAAGGAAAAATTGCATGTGCACTCCGCATTTTAACATCGCCATAAATAACGACCACTGTCGCAGCATTTATGCAACAATGTACCGTCATATCCCCGGATAACCCTTTGCGCACGAGCCCTATTAACATATTATTAAAACTGGATATGAATATGAAGATAGCTCCTATAAGTTTCTAAAACAAGTGTGAATTCTGTATGAATATTTACATTAAATTAGGCTGCTACAAAGCGAGCTTACTGCAAACAACGTGAATAAACAACTAATTTCCATGTATATACACCGGGCGGAGGTGCTTACATGGGTCTGTTGAATTAAATTCGAAAAATAAAATACTTGTGTAGATTATTTATCAACTCGAAATCCACTTGACCCTCATCATTTCCACGCGCTTTCCAATTGCTCGAGGTGTATTCTCCGGCCTCTCAGTCACGACCCCACCTGCCCACCGCCACATCGGAAGCTCTTGCCGGTGGTTGCGGTGCTGGCGGTGGCGGTGGCGGTTGTAAGTTCGTGTAATTTATTTGCCTCAGACACCAGAAATTTAACGAGAATGTCACCAATCTCGAGGCCCTGAAATATGTACACCTAAAAATGCAAATTTATCTCCATTAGATCTAATCGGCCCGAAAACGGTGTCAGAATTATTCCTTAATTCGGCGGCTAGGGGGCGTCTCGTCCTCAACAATTCACCCTCATATAATATATTAACAAAAATGTGTAAAAACCTCACAAATATTATGTAATTACTCTCCCTCTCTGTGTGTGTGCGTGTGTGTATTACACGGCGAGCTTATTATTTTTCATTTGTGAGTATTTCACTTCGTAAAAAATTTTGTAGGCGGATTATTATTACAAAAGATTACATGGTAGGTGGGTACTCGGATTATTAATAAAATTTTGAATATTAATTCGCTAATTCATCGAAGCCCTCCTCTACTAATTATTAGGATGAAGGAATAATAAGCAGGGTAGAAGGTAAAACAGATGTGGACGAAAAGTTCGGGATGACAGATTCACAATGAGGAATATATGGAGCTTTCTTGGAGGAGTGATGGTGATTCGTTTGGGTGGTCAGCATGAGGGTAGCAATAGAGAGTATGCAAATGTGAACCATCCATTAAAGGCAAGTTCGACCCCATTTTTTGGACTCATCATTTCAAAATTCACAAACAAATGATTTCTGAGCCAAATTTAATCGAAAATTGCATTACGATTTAAATCAATGATTTTTGTAATAAAAATCTCTCGATTGAAATCATGATTTAAACCAACTCTGATAATAAGGTATATAGAGGTAATCAAAAAGCGACTATCACGAAATCCCTAATCGAACGAACAGAACGAATGAACGCAATAGAGAAATCGATTGGCGCAGAAATTGGGTTTATTTATATATTATTATTATTATTATTATCATTTGATTTTTGCTTTAATAACGATAGCGAATTAACTCGGCATGCGAGACCTGGCCGACGTAAATTGCTCCAGGTAAATAGACGTTCGAATATAATTCCAGTTCGCGGTGATTTATTGTGAGACGATATTGCAGCCGGCAGACCGATCCATAGTTTATGCAGCCGATAAATGGCAAATATAATATTCAAAAGCTGATGACTTTTTCGAGTCATATAGAAAACTCGTAAAATACATTTTATGCGAGATATAAAGTTCCCTGTGATCGAATAAGAATGTGCCGCCGTAAAGATTGACATACACAGAAACTAGAAATATATTGCCGGATGTTTTATTAATATCGCCCCAGTGCGGTAGCTCATTAAACCTCGGCTTTTATTAAACCGCACACGCCGTCACCGGAGAGCGGATCTTCAATTTTCAACCCCTTTGAAGCAAACGTACAGACCTACTCCAACAGAAGAGAGGGCCAAACATCGTTTAATATTAATTGACAATCAATATTAGCGAAATACTGCGAGGAGTTATAGGGTAAACATTTTTGAGTGCATGCATATTTTCGAGAGTATAGGCAAATGAAGGATTTATAATTTACAGGATGTGAACGGGGGTAATCGTGCCCGCTTTCCTAACCGCAATAAATCTACAGACTGTTTACAGTGCACGTTTTGTTAAAATTTTCCTTACATAGTTTAAAAGTTGCGTGAGAGTCCATCGATGCGAGATTATGCACTTCACGAAGGCCATTTCTCCAATAAAACCTACATAATTCGGGCGGAAACTTCCTGCAATTAGGGGCGTAATCTCTAATTGGGCAAGATCAGAAATTGGTGAATTTTTTATCGTTTCCGGGACTCGCGTGCTCTGCGGCGCTCCGGGCCGAGCACTCCTCCGCCTTTTTTCTAAAGTAAGACGAATGCACGGGAGTATGGCGCAGTTAATTCTTTATATGTTGCTCCGCGTTTTATGACAAGTCCCTTGTAATGCTTATAACATATTTATTTAGATTGTCCCGGTGTCTAGAATGTTACGAGCCCATTCCCGAACTGCTGTAATTTTGGCGCGGGCTCTCTCGGTCCTCTCGAACAACTTTATTATAATGGAATCCTTCGCAAAAACCGCAATACGAAAATTGCGCACCTCGATTTTTCATAATTCCACCTCTCGCATTTCTCGCGGGTTTAAATACGTACGTCGTATGAATCAACTTCAACAATTATAATTTACGGGGTTGTGTTTACATAAAAACAAAGCAGGGACACCGAATATAATATAAGACATTTCCACTTTTATGGGGTGGTTGGTTTATTATTTTCCGCCAGTAAAATTGCGTTTAAAAACGGTCAAAAATTATTCATCACCATCAGTTTATTACACGATAAAGTACAGGTAGAGGTGATATTGCGTCGGCGATTTGCGTGTGCGGTGGCGAAAGAAGAACGGGGTGGGCTTTCAAGTTGGCGCATTCGATAAAAATCTGTAAAAATAAAATAAGAGGAGTGCCGAGCGGGTTGCTGATAAAAAATTCATTATAAAAGTTTTTTCGGATTTACTTTAACCCACTAAATATAGCAAGTCATAAAACTTCTAACCGTTTACCTCTGGCTTTTCGAATACATAGATCATATTTTGCGGTACCCACCTACCCACCGGCCATAAATTACATCTTCGGCTTTAATTTCACGCCGGTGATTATAGTTGGCCGCCTCCCTACGTCTCGCAGGGGCGGATATTATCGACGGAAAGTGTCGCGATCTGCACACTATTCGGGAAACGCCACTGTGCAATTTGCATGCGTTGCGGTGTCAAGTGGCATAATTACGTGTCAACAGCCTTTTTCCATTATTTCCGCACTTTTGCCCTACCCCGTTAAAATATAAGCGTGGGTTCCACTCTATGACATATTTTATTAATGACACTGTGTGTATGTGTGTGTGTGCGTGGAGAGAGGCTGCATCGATCTCCGTTTCTTCTTAAAAAACGAGGGATCCCAAATTAAGAATATCGCTTCATTATGAAAATAAACACGCTTATTAAAAATATGTAGATTGTATAAAGAATTCCCAAGAAGCGTTCGAAATGTGAATTTATAAGTACCTACTCAGATGTTGTTGTACGTTGCCCGAGAAAAATTGCTCTCCAATAACCGATATTATGCAATACGTACTGATTCGATGAAATAATATTCATTTCCATTCACCCGATGTTCTCTCCGAATAAAAAAAATATACACGCTCTTGGATGGGGAATTAATTGAACAAACTCGCAAATTGAAATCAGGAGGCGAACGCCAGTAATGAGCACAAATAACAGTTTCCAGTGCTGCCACCTACAAATATATATATACGTGGGCCCTTTCACAATCGCCTTAATGCGATGGTTATTTCTTTTCAAATTCCTCGTGTTCTAGTCTAGGGGGGTCGTTGATTTTCGTCATTGAAATCAACTGGAGCGCGCTCTATCCATATCTGCATTAGTCGGTGACATTTTTCAATATGAACTTATTTACCCTCCAATTATCGACTCTGTGCACGCGTAAACGGATTAAGGAATGTTGTTTTTAGGTGTTTCCGCCGTGTTTCGATTCGTTATTTTTTCCCCGGTGTTTTGTTTTATTTTTGCACGTTGTGTGTAGCGTGTGCAACCATTTTCGGAACACACTAGGTCGAAAATCATTTATTATTTAAATCTAGTGGGATCCGGCGGAGCAATGGGGCACAGTGTTTGACGACCGCTTGATGCAGCAGGGGTGTAGAATTCGTAATGACGGAACCGAACGGGAAAAGTAAAGAGTGTGGGAGACGACAACCAGGTCCACCGACACCGGCGTCACCCGAATCAGCCACTCGAATATTCCACCCGCATCCGCAGCCGTAACGGCGACCGTAGCCGGAACCGTAGCCGGAACCGCAAGTGGACATGTGTGCCCGGAGGAATGGCCGTACCGGTCTGGGGCTGCGCGCTACTATGTTGTGGCCGCATTTACGGACTTAACGCCGTGCAATATTAAGTAAACAGATTAGTTCATTATCCGGTTATATTCCATTTTAATACCGTCGGTCAACAGTTCAGATATAATTAATGTGGAGATTATTATTCCTACTGGTTCATTATTCGTCGTAATCTGCACGGTACTCTTCAGACCGCCCTTGTTGATATTGTTAATACAATTACTTTTAACAACACGCCCCGGCCGCTGCGTCGCTCCACAAATACTGAAAACCGAAGGGCGGTCTGGGGGCCTCGTCTGGTGCGGCGCCCACGTTCGCGCGGCCCCCTCGACATTTTTTAACATAAAACTCGACAAACACGACGGCTCTATTTGCGGGGCCGCGAGCACCGCGCCGAAGATTATACGTAGGCATTGTGCGCGCCGTGTACAGTTCCGCTCTCTTTTAAATATTTCATGCCGAAATTTATACACGGCATAAAATTCTAATAAAGGCGCCCCCTGCATTCATATCATCATGCACCGTACGTACGGCCACCTCAAATGGCGCGCCGACTCCGTGCTTAATATCTCGACACGGCACGGTACCGCCGCCGTTTCTTCGCGGCCGGCCAGCCGTAATTAAGCGCCCGACCGAGGGGCGCGATCCATTTCGCGAACTATCTAAGCCGCGTTGTCTAGACTCGGCCACGGGCTCCCCTAATACGCATTTTTATTCCGCGCCTCGACTCGACTGCCGACTCGCTCCCCTCGCGCGCTAATAATAAGGATGCTGGAAATTCAAATACAAATATTTCCGCGTCGCGCCGTCGAATTCGGCAATCTAAATAAAAACCCGCTTCAATCCGCAAAAAGCGACATAAAACGGAATTGCTCACTTGCAGGTTATTCGCTACGGGCGCGCCTCCGGTCTCGGTGCAGCCCCCCCGATTTTCGAAAAACTTGGCCCATTCCGTCTCGTTAATATGCATCGTGTTGGGTTTTAGGAGCCGCAGGTAACAAGCCACCAACTCGGGAGGTGAATTATCCATTACTATACGGCCATTCGAACTTCTTAGACCTCACGAGCCTGATGCATGCAAGTTCCTCCATTAGAGTGCACAATCCCAATAAAGTGTTTGACCCTCCATTCGCCGTGGCAAATGTGAACGCGATACATTTATTTGCTATCCGGTCGAATTTTCATCCAACGTTCGCGCTCATACTATATAGGTGCGTAATTGGAACGTTAATTTTCGGGATTGGCTCGTTGATGATCGAGTTTGTTGAGCGCGTTCCTCTGGCAAAACTATTTCGGGATTATTCGATCGAGCTTTTTCGGCCGCGCCGTCATAAGAGGCTTCTTCGATGTGTGCTCAAGTAATGAACCCGCCGGAATCGCGCATTAATAATGAATGCGGCGCCCCGGTGCAGTCACTGGGCGGAAATTTAGTGGGCCATCGGCGCGGACCGGTGAAGGATGTGCAGTTTTATTTAGCCGCTCCGGTGGAAGGTCATTAATAATAACTAACCCATATGTGAGTTATCGCGGCCAGAAACAAAACGAACGATATGTAGCCGGTACGGGTGGCGCATCCATCATAAGTCGGCGAGCCTGATGCATTCCGACGGCGGCCCGTAATATTCCTGTTCCGCACTCGCGTACATGCAGGAGGTATTATTATTATAGCCGGTCGCAGGAGGCGGAGGAGTACGTTACGTTGCGTCGGAAAGATTGATCTGGTCGCAGGTGTCAAATTCAGCAGGGATTCATCGTGCATTTCGGTCACGATTCGCACATTTCCAGCGTATGTAGTTCCGGAAAGACATTTATATATCTACAATTTTTTACGTCTCCTCCGAGTTTACATAGCACTTTATTATTCCGGTTCATGCAAACTAAATGAATCGGCGTCGTTGGGCTATAATCGTGTAGTTACAATTTCAACCGGTGCAGCCCGGGCCACGACAATTGCGCCCCTTTATCCTGACACTCGGTTCCGTACTTAATTTACTGCCAGGTAATGGCGTCTTTATTTATTTACCGCCTAATATCGTTCAATGTGAACCGGCTGAATTATTGATAGGGGGGTGGGTTTCATCCACCTCGTCGATTGCTTACTCGCGTTATTTAAATCGATCCGATAATAATGATAATCTGTCCAGAAACCAACTCCATGTTGGGCCATACTGGCGCATACACCTAATTATCCGACACGCCATACCGCCTTTCAATAGTAAGTGCATTTACTATAATATTGAGATCAAATTTGGGAGGAGGTCGCGATTCGAGCGACCTTATTTATTTGAGAAATTGTGTGTTATCAAATACAAGCGTGTTTTTATGACAGTTTGACTTTATACGGGTCGGAAAGATTGATGTGTTTGACATCGTATAACGTGTCCGGAATATTAGTGTCCGTGACAAAAGCCCTCTTGAGGGATAAAATCGAGACCGTCATTAATAAATCAAATCAGGGCCGAACGGTTTCGTTTGGTTTGGCTCGGTCTGGTCTGGTTGTCTTCCAATTTCAATTAATTCATTTCCAGCGGGACGATTTTTTCCCGCGAACGCTCGAGAGAGTTCCGGAGTCGAGCGGGGGAGCGCTCTCGGTACCTGGGTGGAAATGGGTGTACGGGAAAACTCTCCGATTCCACGTAGGAAAGTTCCTAAGTGAACAAAATATCTTGTGTGAACACCTGCTGCCGGGTGATCTTTCGCGGTGAGGTCGCGAGTCGAACTCGAAAGTAATTTCCTTAACGAAATACTCGCACACATATCGTTCGGATCGAGTCGCGCTCAAATTTGGACGGAATTATTGGGCTAATGCGGCAGATCGAAGACGAGTTTAATGACTTTATCACGAAACTTCCCGTCGGTTTATTGAAGCCGTACCATCCGATGTCTGGATTGCTAATAAACATCGTCGTGTTAATTACGCGCTTGTATTATTCGGGATAAAAATATTCCCGGTTGAGTTTCGCCCCAGTGTTTATTATAATAATACTAAGAGGGAGCAATTTAAGCGGGTTAGTATTTTAGTGGGGTGGGTATGGGGGTAGTAAAAAGCCCTCTCCTGCTCGCTCAAGTGCAAGGGCCTTTTATAGTGCAGGCCTCTCCATATTGTGTTGATTGAAGATGCCGCATTTTTTTAATCGTCTTGCCTCCCGGTTAACGGTTTTAAGAACAATTATTATCCTCTGCGACCGCCGCGCTCGCTACTCCATCGGGGAAGAATACGACCGAAGGGCGTTATTTATGAATATTATCTTTAATATTTTATGGGCTTGAACAGATTGCGCGATGAATGGACCCGGATTTTCAAGTCTCCTCTTCTTTCTCTCCGCAACTGTCGGTTATGTATTCTTCGTCTGCCGCGATTTCGCCTCCTTATTCATAAATCCGCTCTGTTTAACCCGGTGTCACTTCCATGATTATCATCAATTCGACAAATGTTTATAAGTAATTACAGGGGAAACTCTCGTATCTGTATCGGTAAATATTTGTCTCTTCGTTCCGGGGGAGAGTAATATCTTGCGTTTTAAATAAACCCCACAAACTGAATGCGGTGTTTTCCCGTTAGTCTGAATTACTCTCGAATCGAGTTGGAGATTTGAGGCAAGTTCGACCGGGCCGGACTTTTTTGCCCTTGGAGGCGGCGAAGTCGGCGGTCGTGTATCCACCAAGAGTTTGTCTTAGGCCGTTACTTACGCCAAAATACTAGGTCACAGTCTGTGAAAAATAACGCGGCCGTTTGCAACACAGAAGGTTGGGATTAAGACACTTGATATTAATTTCCCTAGCGTACAATACATTTTATTAGTTGTTTCTCTCTTCAGGCCGACACTTTCTTGCACGTATAATGCAGTTAATTGTGAAATGCATAAATATTTAAACTTAGTTTAGCTACAGACAAACTTCACCCTTTAATATGACCCCTCAGATTACAATTTACTTATTTACCGTGCGCATTATTCAATTTTAATTAAAAACACGGCTCCTTACCCCGCCCAGGGCCCCGAAGAAACACGCACACACGTCTTACGCAATACGCAATCTACATAACTTGCGACCCGAACTCGGATGGAGGTCACGGGTGCCCTTCTGGGTGCCCGTACGAACGAATCCGCCCCGACACGGCCGGGCAGAGCCGCCTGCCGGATAGGAAATCATTAACAAATTACGTCCTTGTCGAGTTGAAAACGATTATATTCCGCACATTATCCTGCATAATCAACGCTAGCTCTGTGTTAATATCGTGATTATTTTGTGACAATAGGTTTATTACTAAAGCAGCTGTCAGATACATGAATGCAACGCCCCGGTTTGCTTACCGCACACACAGGACATGCGAGCACGCACACGGGCGCACGCGGTCCCGTGTTTTAGCGTTTGTCACACTCGACTCGCCGCCGAATTGCGGCACGAGTGCCGTATTTAAAACGCGCCATGGCGATCGGCGTTTTCGGCAAATCCGCCGCCAATTGCGGCCGCAAACGCGCCGCACACTTCAAGTGCACCGCCGCACGGTAATCCGCGTGCGGCCGACGAGCGCGGGATTATCGCCGCCCGTCCCGCCGCGCGGGAATCCCGTATCTTTGACGCGGACAATCATCGGCAGGTGGCTGGTCGCATAAACGCGCAGATAATGCGGATAACGTTTTTACAACCCGGTAAAGCTTTAATCTGCATACGTGATTTGTAATATGCATTTACGTTCCCGATCGTATATGCATGCGAGCGTACTCACTCAGGATCCGCGTATATAAATATGTAAATAGACTCATGTACTACCGGGTACGTTTATGTTGTCGTATTATGATGCATTCGGAAACACTACTAAGGGTAGATGTAGTCTTTCTCTCCTGAAATCCGCCTACATTTCTGAAAGACTGATTCCGTCTGAAGATATAGGCTTATAAAAATATACAAAGAGGATAGAGATTTGTAGGGGTTATCGAGTTTTACTTTTTTCAGCGATTAAATTTTCAAAGCCTTTCCTGAAACGAACCGGCGCGGGCATGGTTTTATTGTTTTAAGGTAGGTACGGCCAGAGAGGACCGAAACAAAAGTCGCGACTCGATCTCCAGTTATACAACCGTGTATTCTTCTGCACTCTAGGATTATGATAATAACAGCGGATGAGGGGGAGGTCGTAATTGTAAGTACACAAGTCGAGCATCGTTATCGAGTGTTTACGGAATTATTAGCGTACGGTTTACAGTATACGGTAATGTTTCCGAATTGATTATGAGCCAGGCTAACCCGCAGATCATGGTTATGAATAACGCTTGGGGTTTACGAGACCCATTATGTTTACACATATAAGTGACTGCCAAACAAATTGAGATACAAGGACGCGGAAGGCGCAAGACGGCGGGCGGAAGCGCCGAGACCGCATTCCAAACAGATCCGAATAAATCGAAATTGAAATTAGTAGGGAAGAGGAGAAACGAACCACGTTTATTATTGTATACGGTCATTTACGTTGCTTGACCGGAACAATTCGGGGGTGACATCCCCCGTGTAATAATTTATTCATCGGTAGGTGCCGGGTAAATTTTATTACGCCTATACTTCCTTATTTTCGGTGGAGGCCGGGCGATTTTTTATCCGGCACCCGGAGCCGAGTCTCGGGGCCGAATTAATTCCGGGCTTCCCGGGCACGACTTGAGGAAAGTATGAATTATTGGGGTAATTAGGAGGGAAGTTCTTAGGTGACATAATTTCGCGTATGAAGTAATCGCCGACGGAGCCGACAAATGTATGCCGGTGAACCGCTATCACATTGGCCCAGTGTACACTTATATGGAACAAATGTTTCCAGTGACATAATATAAAGTGCCCCCGCTACATGCCGCATGTAGGCCCCCGTACATGCACATAACGAGCGGCCTAAGCCGGGCTCGCCCCGACCCGTAATACACCAGCGATACGCATAAATAATAAAGTTTACTAAATACATAACTCTTAATTATGTTCGAATTAATAACACGTTTCAGCGGCGCGTTACGAGAAAAACCCAATTATGTCGCCGGGCCGCATCCTTGCCTAATTTCCGCGCGAAATCGCCCATACGAAAATATTAAAACCGAATCCGGCAACACAAAAGCGATATGCGCCCTCCTGATACCACCGCGGCCGCCCAGTATTTGAGTATTCAATGCGCGACTAGAGTCTGCTTACATCACGAAATGTCGATCCCTAAATATTGACGTAGCCTCCCTCGAAATTTATACTGAAATAACTACAATTTGCCGCTAAAAAATTTCAAAATAAAACTTCCCCCCTTCGAGAGCCGAAAAAATTCTTTTATTACGTTGGCCCGGCGGCATTTTAGATGTATTTGCGGTTATTTACTTCAATAAAGCGACAGTCCGCCGGCGAAGATGCGGCTTCCGCTTAGGCAATACGCCACTAAATAGAAAACCACGGACGCGGAAGAGACCTTAATGATTTCGCTTCGGCACAAATAACGTTAAACATTTCTTGAAACAAAACAAAACGGGCCGAGTGCGGCCGGGAGCCGACCGAGACTGTCGACGATAAATCTCGAGTCGGATCCCTAAACGTCATAATGTCCTTCCAATTCGAGCAATCACAAAGTCAGTTCGGGGACTCGGAGCGAATATTTGCACCGGCATCGGAAATTCCGGCCGGGGTCCGCCCGGCGTCGATAAATACCGAGGATTTCGTTTCGTAATTTAGATGTCGGATTGTCGGTAACTGTAACGGTAACCGCTACAGGTCACGGAGAGATCCCGTGACGAATTGACACATGTCGTCGCCATAAGCTATTCCCAATCGACGCGTCATTCATCGTTAAAACAGGCGCGTATTCACGATTCACCCCGCGACATCCGTCCGCACATCGTCCGGGAGGACCGTATTGCGAAAAATCAGGGCCCTTCCGTTCGCGAGCATTGCGGCCATTAGTTAGTCCTATTAGAGCCAGGTGGTTTCGGCAGTGGACGATCTGATTAATGCCGAACGTTTGAGTTCCATTTCGGCGAGTGCACGTAACAAAGGAATTATTTCGAACGAAATTCGTCCTCGCTCGGAGGCGGCGCGCTGCACCGGTCTACGGGTATTAAATTTTTCCAATTCTCCGACGGAAATTCTAAGCACCTTCCACGGGCAAAGCGAATACACTTTCGACTTTCGTGCCGCATAATCCTCGCACTGCTCCTAGAGCGAATTCGCGCGTCCGGGGGGGAAATCGTCGCCGATATTGGCCCGATCGAAAGGTCGCGGTTTCGCACCGGCGCGGCGGTTTAAAAATGAATTAGGCAACAGGCCACTCTCCGGCCGGCTTTTAGCGGGATAATTAAGTCATAGACCGGGCAGCAGGGCCCTCGAAAATAAGTCGGGGCGCGAGTGCAGCGGCGCAAAGCGGCAAGACACTCCGAGTGCGTGCGGCCGCGCCGCGCCCGGAGTGCGGGGGCCGAGGCCGGGGCTCTTAAAACGACAACTGGTACCAGCATCATGCGGCACTTTCAAGAGCCCTTGAGTACACGAGAGCGTCGAGAGGCCTATCCTTCCTAAGCTCTGTTTATTCGAGGGCGAATACTTTCCACACTTAGATGCAGAATTTTCCGGCGGCACCGGCGCCGGGCGCCGCGAGGGGGGTCGCGCCCCGGAAAGTTGCGCATTTCGGGCCGAGCCGTTCGACGCCGAACATATCCCTAATCCTGTTTATAATCGACCGCCGACAAATTGCATTAAATCGGATTAAATCATAATTACGGCGCCTCGGCGGTTTTCCGCGCGCCACCTCCGGGCTGCCTTTAAATGGTGCAGAAAAAAAACGGACGCAAATAGAAAACCAATATCCTATAGTTTTGTTTCAAGTCTCATATAAGAAGGTAGACGGTAAATATGGTGAATGCGCCTAGTTTTTTCTCCCTTTTTTTTTATTTAGTCAAGACTTTCGAATTCCATATAGGCTTTATTATTGTCTCATTGAAAATGGGGGATAGAAGGAATTCGGCGGTGTTCATAATTGATCGCCTAAGTGAAATTCGACTTCAAAAAGCCGCCGTGAGCCATGGAAAGCCGAGCCGAGAGAGCGCCGGTAGATATTTGCCCGTCTGCACATAAACGTATATTAAACGAATACGAGCGTCCTCTCTTAAGTTCAGTTTTATGTTCGATTTTTCATTCGGGCATTATGGAATATCATTTTTTCCGCTGATATTTTTATATGAAAATTTATTCGTTTCCTCATTGCTCCTAAGTATCCGGGAGGCCCCGAATTTAATTCGATCTAGATCCCTATTATTATCCCGTATAAATTGCCCATTTTTCTAACGCCATCGTGTGATACGTTCTGTAAGATTTCTATATAATTTATCTCGAGACTAACAGTGGAAGCGATTTTTGAAGTGCATTTACGTTGAAATATCTATTCGTTATATCTAAAACACATGCTATATCGGGTGCTTTTAAACTTTTCTGCTGGCGGCACGAAATTTTAACCCCGTTCCCATGAAACTCGAATGTTCAATGATAGCACGAATTTATCGCGCGCCCCTTTTCGGAAAATTACGCCATTTATTGATACAAACTCGTGCAACGTTTTTATCACCTTTCCGGGCGATGCAATTGCATCGAGACATAACAAACCGATAGCTAAATCATCCCCAATTCGCCTCTAGACGCGTCAAAACTCCATTAATAATTCACTAACCCAACCCGAGCCGACATCTATACACTTGAATATTTGAATACGGTTGTAATGATCGGGAAAGTACACACAAATGCCTCGGCTTTGGCTCCTTTCATGTTATTATATCGGTGAATTTGTCGCGACGGCGCTGGCAGTCGACGGAACGACTGCGGATGTCTTGAACCTTTTCACTGCACGAAAGTGTGCATCGAATGCATCGATAATCACACACACGTCCCCGGGCTCAATTCTCGTTAAAAATGTTAAACTGTTGCACCGAGGTATGACGGGAATCGTCTCGTCGGTGCGAGTGCGTTTCAAACCTTATTAGATCCGGCAGAAGCGCTCCCGATCTGACAGTAATATTGTAACAAGAAAATCAAGAACCGATCCTGTCTAATACTGCCGCTTTGATGTAACGTTCTGAAGGATTCCTGCACATATAAAAGTATAGGGAAAGGTGGAGAGCTACACTTTTCTTTCCTTTTGGTTTTCGGAATCTTTTAAAGGTGATGGTGGATGGAGAGACGCGCGGTAATTTCGTACGACCTCTCCATCATCATGCACCGACCGTTTCAAATACGATCGGGAAACGCCATCAAAAAGTGCAACTTTTAAAATGTGACGATCGGTTCTCGGTTATCAAAGACCGCGGAATTTTTATGAAAATGTCCGAGCACCACTCGACTCCGAGGGTGCCCGGAGTTGTCCCGGCTAATGGCAATAAAGCGGCCTCGAGTGCCTTCTTAAACAGATTAACGGAGCCCGGTGTCCGAGCCGTATAAAGAAACAAATCCGCGGCGAGTTTCACAACAATAGCGCCCCCTTTATTGGGCTAATATTTCTTTGTCTTGGCGGCGAAATTTATTCGAATTTAGTGCACACCCACACCCCACACCAAGCGAGTACATAAATTACGCCAGCAATCACTAACAAAAACCAATTCGGTTAAAATAAAACTTTTTGTTTGCGTTTCTATCGGTTTCTGGTATTGGAATATTCGCCATCGAGTCGTTCGCTATGGAGGAAAAAAAAGTGAAATGCACCTTCGCCCTTCGTGCTTTTCCGCCGACCGCGTCTGACGTTCTGATCTCGAGGAATGTAATCATTTTAAGCTCAGGTGTTTGGTTCGAGGATATGAAATACGCGACCTCTCATTGACGTATTTACGGCACATCACCGGCAATAAAACCCATTTCTAGTTCATGGCAGGCATTATTAGGGGCGAAATTGTCGTCTGATGTGCGCGGAAAAGAGTAACCGGCGGAAACGGGATCGGGTCACAATAGATGCGCATTTTAAGCCGACTATTCGACCTGACGTTATTGTTAAGTCGCGTTTTCCGCGCAGAGACATTAGCTTTATACTTCCGCTCCCGGAGCCGCGGGAAGCGATTCGGTTTAAATTGGCCTATGCCCCCGTGAGATTGCCGTCCTCTCCCCGGTATTACGGTCCCGGTTCGAACCGAAACGGCTAGCGAATTTGTATCACGCGTGATGCGGGAACAGTGCGCCGGGAAAATCTATGCACGAACAAATATTTATCAACCGTGAGTTCGAGTCGGTGCTTTCAAGAATGACCGAGCCCGTAAAGTGCGACCGAAATTCCCCGAGACCACCTGCAGAACCGACAAATTTCCCGGGAAGCGGGCGATATCCGCAATGGGTTATATCCTTTATTGCCTATGTTTATGGCTTTATATTTTTCAGTGGGCTCATATTCAAAGTAGTAATATTTTGATTGGGTCTCGGGTCGGTAGGTCGGCTCCCTCCAACTTCTATACCGACCCTCATAATAAAGCTCCTTCGGGCAGGTGGATAGTTATTAGGCGGATGGGTATATCATCCGAGTTCATTAAAATCACCCTGTGGGGTGTTTCACCGTTTCGTTTTGAAATTAATTACTGTAAGCGCACCAGACAAAGTCACTAAAAAATTTATTTAAACTAAACCGTTTAGGGACATAATTTACACCGAAATTCTATTTAGGTTAGTTAACCTCTTGAAATCCTTTTTATTGGGCTTCGCGCGGTGTATTACAAACCGTATTAAGCGATCATTTGCTTGTCAAGTGAATTATGAGGAGTTAATGACACTAGCGAGCGGAGCCGCCCAAAAGGATCCGAGATATTTTGATGGAATGTGTTATAATCCGGCCATAGAAATTACGGCCGAGTCATTCCGCCAGTTTCGCGCTTTTACGTCCACCGCCGAGGAATTACTTTTTAATTGATTCTTATCCGGAGACCCCACATCCACACGCAACACTCATTACGCCCAAATTGTCCAATTACTGTCGCAGAATTCACAACGGAATATAAGTAGTGAAGTATTAATTAGTTAATATATAGGTACCGAGGATCGATCTCACGCTCTTTGTCGCGCCTTGATTTATGCATGGAACTATTATTAAATTTCCGTGAATATACCTAAACAAATTACTTTTCGTTCCCTTTCAGCAAGATTCGTTTTTGGGGCGTCGTCGACGATTATTACGAGTTATATTGTCTATATTACTCGTGAACTGTACCAAACCGATTTAAGAAAATATATTTTTCAACATGGTCCGTTTATTAATTAAGCGCCGCAATTTAATAAACAAGCAAAGTTTTAATTGCGTTTTCCCCGATACCTTCGATTCAGGTTTAGGCTCGCGGCCGGGTCAAAAATTACCCCCCAGCCTCGGACGGCTCTCTCTTCGTTGAATTTTTAACCACCGCCGGTCAACCGGTGCCTCTTGAGCATTGATTGCGTGTAAACAGGGCGAATATAAACGGCGAAATTGGGTTGATGTTTGGCTAATTTGCTATATAAACCTGAGTCGACAAAATTTTAATTAATGCACTATAGCGCAGCACTAGCGTCGTTTCTCCTGTCTGTAATGCGAAAGCACTCCACTATCTTGAAGGAGACGGAGGAGGAAAGGCGACGGCAATATCGTCGCATATTTGCATACTTTTTCATTGGCCGGTTCGGCGCAAACATCCACCGGTCCGGGGTGGTTATAGTTACGGGGATGACGGGGCCGTCTGAAACTGAACCAAGGAGCTGGGGGTGGCCGGGCGGTTTTTCCCCGTGATCATCATAATAATAATACGGTCATTAGTTCGGGATTTGTGTGTACTCCTGCGAGGCTCCGCTTTGGAACGGAGCGAGCTCCGGAACACGTGTTCCGTGCTTTCGGCTTTATGTGCATGTTGAATTAAAATACATTGTTATGACAGCTGCGGGAGTATATATGCAACATATTTAACGCAGCGAGCTTATTCCGTATGCAAAACTTGCGGATGCGCCGCACTCGACCTTTTCGGCGACACTCGCATCCGCATGATAAATTGAGACCTCCGGCGGGGCCGGATTAGCCGCTTAAATTGCGCAAAAATTCCGGATATAAGGGAAACGCCGACCGACAAGCCGACAACATAAGAATAAGAGTGTGAAGGTGCTTATTCGGTGTTTATTTGTAATTTAAAGCCGCGGCGAGAGCTTAAGCTC
This sequence comes from Salpingus planirostris, assembly GCA_949788335.1. Taxonomy (NCBI): domain Eukaryota; kingdom Metazoa; phylum Arthropoda; class Insecta; order Coleoptera; family Salpingidae; genus Salpingus; species Salpingus planirostris. Next base: position 5,858,139 of record OX460929.1, read on the forward strand.
CCCACTTTCTAAATAAATTTACCGGGAAATATATTATTCAGACTTAAAACGGGAACTCACACCCTCCCGCATTTAATTCATCCCCTTATATGAGCGCGATGTAGACGTTGTACGGTCTTAATTCTGGTATTTTATCGGGGAAACTCTTCGGCGGGTCCTCGGTCGTCGGATAATTTTACGAAATTGTACGATTTCATCCGAATTAACGTTCGCTAATTTGAATTTGTACACGGACAAATTACCGGACAGGACTTAATAACCTCAGAACGTCGTTACTCTCAGGCTCATGAGACCGACTGTTTATAGTGCCTCCAACATGGCGTAGGTATACCCACCCCGTGCGTATATATACGTACACTTTCCCCTCGACTTTCCCCAAAACCCGCGATAGCAGGGAACGAGCGAGCGGGGAAGGGAGGCCGGGCCGTTACCTTGCGAAATATGTAAATTCCATTAAACTGTTTTACATACATCCTGGGTGCATCTAACCGTACCAAACCATGTGATAACCCACAACTTGATTAAAATGTTAACGTCTAGGCGCCGCCCGGAAATTTTTAATTCCGTCGAGCGCGACCGAAACGGTTCGAATGATGCGGATGCGGATGCGGATACGGATACGGATACGGAAATCGCGGAGACGAGCCGTAATCGATTCGCGATAAACATTTAATAAAAGGTTTGATGTACAAGGGGACAGTTCGAAAGTGCGGTCGGAAAAGCCATCACGAACTTTGGGGGAAGAAAGTAATTGGCGCCATATTGAGCAGATTGCATTAATACACATTCGTATCCGCGCTTTCCCCTGATCCTATAAAGGATTATTTCGCATCGCTTTTATTATTTATCCCCGGAATCGATACGCTCACGGGGTGCGCCAATTCGGAAAAATTCACCCAAATTTTCTATAAACTGAGACTGCCGAATTTCCTATATTCCGTACCGAATGATGGGGAACGTTGCGCAATTTCCGATACGAGTGCGATAAAGTACTCGGCGTATTACGTTACACGGTTAATGGTCGAAACGTAGTTGAGGTCGCGGTAAGGTACAGCGCGTCGAGTCGGTGCAATATGAATAGGGAGCAGGGAAATAAAGGCGAGGTGAGGCGTTAGAACAACATAACGTAAGCAGAGAAAGTCGGCAAGATCTAATTTTCCCTAAGTCACTCCGCTCCTCGGAGAGTTGCAACCACAACACGTCGCAGTTTACTCATGCAAAATACAATATTCCGTACGAGACATAATAGAACCGTCGCTAATGTGACTCCGTAATCGTGCCCCGGCATTAGATGCACCGTACGTACACGTCGGGTAATTGATGTGTGCCCCAAATTTCCCGCCCCGGCGCGGCGCCGTCCGTTTTTATCGCCGCGATTAACCCGCGGGACCGATTTTTGCGCCCCCGACGAAATCCGCCCCGACAGGCGCGGGGAGGTGTATCGCAAAAACGCCCCCGCCCGGACACCGGATGATGACTGTATTAAGAATATTATTTATGGCGCTTCTTCTCGCCGGAAAACGGCGGCGCGCAGTAATTTCGCCGGGTACGTGCGCCTTATTCTCGGGGTGTACCGGGACGGGCGTCGTATGTGGAATTTATAACCGACCCGAATGTGTCGATATTTATTTATCCGACGTCATCTGGGGGCGGGGGGCGTTCATGACTGCATAGATCCCAATTAAATTTTAAACTCGCCTTTCGCGATGCCCGTTATTTATCGGTTCATCCGAAATATAATGGAAATAACGCCTTAATAAATTTCAATCGGCACAAGATTTATAGAGGGAGGAATTAATTACCGAAACAACCAATTACTAGGTGAGTGTTCGCACATCCGATGCCCCTCAGCCCCCGCGTCCACGTACACCCGTCTCTGCCCCAGTTGCGGCATGTAGACTACAGGTGAAGTGTTATAGTTATTACCCCCGTCCGCCACCCTCAGGGTGTTTCTTGCGGGAATCGTTCGCATCGACCAGTATTACAAGTTTCGACCTCGCCTCGGTAAAGGAAGACGTATTACTGTTGCTTTAATACTCCTTTAATCCCCAAACGTGAACGTTTCAAATAAATAATGTTTAAACGCGAAAGGGGTGGGTGCGCAGGTAGGTATTATTATTAGTCGCAGGATCTTCATTTTCGAAAACAAGTCCGATAATAACGGTTACTTTAAAAACACCAAAGTAGACCGTGCGGGGTAGAACCGTGTAGCATAATATTTCATCCGAGATCAAATTTCAATTACTTGAACCTTGCAACTCGGTCCCATCTATCATTATACGCATCCTCAGGCGAACTTTGCGCCGTATTTAGGTAAATTACATCGCGCCCGATTCCGTAACGAAACATGTTTTAATTAATTTGCGAAATTAAGCCGTAATTATGTCGATTTAGGGGGACTGATGGAATGCCTCGAAGACGCTTTACGGTTTTGTATATAAAGTATGGGGGCTTTAAAACAAGTAGCGGGGAAATTTTTAAAAGATTTAAATCAGCTAAAAGTTGTCTTGAAATACTTGAAAGTGAAAAGGTCCATTAAAAGCTTAAAGGCGTGTTATCAATCAGCTTACAATAAAAAGATCGATAGATTCGGGGAGTAAGTGGAGCGGAAAAGGAATTAAATCATTAATGCATCGAGTTTTTCATCGATTCAACGGCCCCTTTCTCTCATTATTGGCGATTAATTCCGGCGACGCGATCGCACGCCGCCCTTCAATTTTCGCCGCGGCCGCGGCTTTCCGGGGGCGCACTTTGCGCCGATCGTGACGCGTCACCCGGTAAGTTATGGTCGGGCAGAGGAAGGACATGTGTAAAACAGAAAAGGCCCCACCCGGTTCCTGCGGAATATTAGACGGAGGGGCGATATATCATAGAGTGGAAGGCGGCGCGGACGAGCCGCCGTCGATGACGTCGCGGGCCTCGCCGCCATTCCGGGGCGTCCTCGGCTTTTGCGAGAGACAACGCCATCGGGACATGTTTACCTACGGCCCTATGCCAGGGCCGCGACCTCCGATAAGGGGGAGGGCCTCCCCCGCGAAAAGCTCCGAACCGGATCGTGATCACCGCCACCGACTTTATCCTCATTATTCAATACGCACAAATCACGTGATAAATTCAAATTAGCGGTAATTAGTCCACCGAAGTTTGATACTCTAAATATTTGCACACCAAGTTAACAACACAGTTATATTGGTAATTTATTCGAATTTGGTAAATATTGAACAGCGCATCAATCGTCGATATTTACCGGGAATTCGGCTAAATAACTAGGTTTAAACCGGAAGACACGATAACCAATTAGCGATTAGTGTACCAAAAAAGCGTTTGGAAATTTTGCTACGGTCCCGCCAGTTGGAAAACACCACTTTAATGAGCGATAAAATATGTATCTGATATTTTATTAATCCCACATCGTATGGACCTACGACGGCACTTAAATTAATTAATTGATATAAATAGGGGGGTGCGTCAGGGCTCGCGTTAATTATTAAAAGGGCGTTCGGAATTCTTCGAGTTAAAATGAATCCCCGAAACTGTTGTGACGATAATTCGGTCAGCGTACGGGGTCACCGAGTGGCGCTAACGGAGTACAGATTTCGATCGCAATGGGCAAAAAACACCGAACGTGCAGCACACCCTTTGAGGGTGAATTTTTATTGCGAAAATCTGCGGGAATTATCGTTTTAACTCGATTTGTATCGTATTGTGAAGCGCAAAAGCGTGGCGCTTTTATATCGCGCCCCATTAACAAATGAGCAAAAGTGAGTTTCGCGGTAGATTTTTTATGGCTTTGGGATTCGGTTTTTGCCCGGAATTAGCGGCTGCCTCGGTAATAGTAATATTAATAATCCAGTTGAACTTTTAATTATTATGTAGATTTATTTCGCCGGATGTTGGGGATTATGTACAAGAAAAAGTAAAAGTAATTGGAGTGTTAAAGTTGAGTGGGGTTATGTAGAGTACGCCGTGAAATAGAGCAGGATCAGTTACTAGCTCAGCGTAATTTAAAGCAGAGTGTCATATCGGCGGGGCGTAAATGTATCTCTCCACCACTTGTCAGAAATTTACAGCCGGATTTTCAGGAGATCGTTTTTGTGATTTTATGCCGTCCTCCTCCACTTTGACCGAATCGACTATAATAATATCCCGCTCGCGATTTAATCGCCCCGTCTAATTTATAACGCCAATATCGTTAAGAAAAGAATGAATGCATTACCGAGTGAATTATTCCGCCTGTTCTTTCGGAAAATTCATTACAGGTGCCGCGGCGGCGCTATCTGTAGTGAGGTCGACGCTTCATGATAAATGAGCCCGGGTTGATAGTGTTGTCCGTGGACGTTAATTGTTTTTAAATCGGCCCGAATGGGATCGAGGGCATTCCGGGGCCGCATGGCAGCGGATTGCATTATTTCTTTTCACCGATGTGACGACGGGGAAAGCGAGAGAGGCCCGTGACATGTTTGAATAGCTATTTTATGTGAGGGAATTTGCATTTTGCCCTGACTTGGCGATTTTACGCACGGCCGCTTTATTACTACAGCCGGATCGAATTTAAAACGCATATGTACCTATATTCACAATACGGGGTGTCCCAGAAAAAGCCAGCTTTTAACGCGATTAAAAGTTATCCGATGCTTCAATTTTGTAAATTTATATTCATGAGTGATATCTCGAGAATCGGAGCACTAACGAAAAATGACTATTCTTCAAAAATTGTTCGCATTGTTGATATCTACAACTTTTGTCTGAAACATTTTTTGATTGTGGGTGGAAAAAAAACCATCTGGATGCCTCAATCTCGGCGTTTTCCTAGGCGTGATTTAATATTCGCAATAAAGAGAAAAAGCTCCCATAGAGGATAGGTCTGCGAGCGCTTAAGCCTAGGCATCATACTATGCAATTTTATCGTCCTTTATTTCGGCTCGATGATGAGGTCGTTCCCTCCCTTCCGGGGGGTGCGGTCCCCGGATTCAATCAATATACATATTTATTACACCAGGACGTGGACTATTTTTCTTGTGAAACTCGAACAAAAAAAGGGATTCACCTATTTATTCCGGTAGACTAGGTCTTTACCCCGTAAGAGGTTTCATGCAAAGTTTACAGAGTGAGAGAGCGAGAGGCGGGCGACGACCGGTACAGAAATGTGCACTCATGAGGAACACGATGAATGACGGGGACCGCTTACATCACAACTCCCGATCAGCTCTCCGGCCGAATCGATCTGCGGGGGGCCGTCTTAGTTTTCCGCCCTTCGGGGCCATGTGCACCGAGCTCCGGCCACAGTTTCCGGCTTAATTGATAATGCCATTTTCGATACATTTACCAACAAATAAACAACCAAATCCAATTACGCGGAATAAATACGCCGACCAAGTGGCGCGAACAAATAAAAATTACAACTGTTTCCCGGGCACCTTTTCCTACCCCACCTATACGCCGGCTCGGCTGGTTAGTGGATACACGCGGACGAGAGGGCCTTTTTTTAAACAGGAATAAAAAAAGCGCGCCCCGCAGACAACTTAATGGACACGAAATCACAACGCAATTAACGCCCCGTTCTTGCACCTGCAACCCCCTCGCGGGGACGTGACATCACGCGTTTCAAGGAACAAGCGGAGGGTTAAATTAACCCCGCACCCTTTTTATGACGATTATATTAGGGCAGTTCGCGTGGGTGTTTCCGCGTTGTCGGGTCGCGCCGTACATCTTGGGGCGCCGCGAAGATAAATAAGTCTTCCGTCGGGGGTCGCGAAATCCGCCACTTTATATTATTTCCTGCCGACGATGGTTTTCGGGTTGGCGAATTCGGTTTCCGCGCCGTAATTAACAGTCCGATTGTGCATGGCCGGCTCCGTGTGTGCGTCGCGTCCGACTCGGAGGGATGCGCGCCCCTCGCGTACGACATTCCTTCGACTCTGCGGACCGAACAAAGAAACGGCCGGGCCAAATTGACCGATCCATATATCGAAGTGTGCCGTACAGTCGGGGAATCTTCCCTCGATCAGGAGCCGGAAGTTGGCCGCCACAACCGCTCTTCCGACGTAAAGTACTTTCGCGTATCGATTACATATTTATATTGGCAATACACTAAAAGGTATCGAGATGAAGGTATAAATTTCGGAAAGATTTAGAAAGCGCGCACTATTCCCTATTTATATTATCCGATAAATCCGGAGAGCCGATGCGGCCCGAAATGAATTACAATATGCCGGATTAGGGGAGATCTTCTCCTTTTTTATATGTTTCGAGGCATCATCATCATCGGGAGGGTGTTTTATACAGGGTATCACAGGAAAAATGCGCCAACCGCATTGTAGTTTTCAGATTAGTGTGGTGTTTTTTCTGGAATCACAAAGGATACGTAAGAGCTAGCGCGTTTTTCCTGTGACACTCTGTGTGTGCGAACAACGCTACAATAACATCCTGACAATAATTTAACGAAAAGCGTACGCGGTCCAGCATAAATGACTAAAGCTTGTAATGCCCGCGTGCGGTTGATTTTGATGGATGGCGTAATCAAGGAGAGGACTGGTTAATTTAGTGTACAACAGTATCTGAGCTGAAACACATAATTCTATAGGTATACACCCTCGCCTTTGGTCAATCTTTTTCTCGTCCGTGTGTCGGGGAGAAATAACGAAACGTCCGGTGGAGAAAAATCGACTTAATTAACAACGTGTTAAGGGTTCGATTTTGGCACAAGATTCACCCACCGCTCTGCGTCCAGTGGGACTCTCGGAACTCATCCGTTCGAAGAGTGACTGCATTTTAAATCCTTGACTGATTAAACCTAATTATTTAAAACATCTTGTTAGATATTAATGTTATAGTAGGTGCAGGGGCGCTCGGCGGGGCCCTCATTTTTCTTCATTTCTCACAACTCGCGTATTTTTTCCTCCACGATCCATCATTTCGTACTGCGCCTGTGAATTTCTCAAACATAATCGTTTCCACATCCTCACAAATAAAAGTAACCGTTAAAATTTATGAATATAACGTTCAAATAAAACCATCAAATTTACTGTTGAGCAAACATTCATATTTGATATTTATATACAAGCAATCTGATATTGGCACCATAAAACACATTAAGTGGTCACTTGAAATATAAAGGATAGAATAACAAGCACATAAAGTGGGAAAGGACTGCTTTTTTCTCCGCTCTCGGAGCGAAATCGATTCCGTAATCTCCTTTGAGGGGTTTACCTCATACTTTCTGTGTCTCTCCCGAATGCAGTTCCATCTTCCCTACTACCCATATTGTATTCGCCCCTTCCCTATAATGACATTTGGGTTTCGTCGATCCTTAATAAAACCTACCCCTAATTTATTTTATGATTGTCTAAACTTTTCGCCGAATTACCTTCTCGCGAAATTGGCAATAACGGACACTTTATGTAATAACGCGACCTTATATATATATATCGTTATGCACCTGAATCGTAACCGAGGACCTTTCATCCTTTTTTCCCCCACACGTTATTATGTTCGACCCGAAATATGACTAATGAAACGTCGACAGTTACAATAAGGTCATCTGTTACCCCGTAACGACAGTTGTTACAGAGGGTGCTTAGCCCCATCGAGCGCCGTCCTCGTCACCTGTATCGGCCAATTTCGGCTTGATTACTCGCTCAGTATTACAACTACCGCACCGTACGGCCATCGATTTCCGTATAAAAATGAAAAAACAATCTCAATAAACTCGAATGAGAGGGTAAATGTGTGCATACAGTTGTAGCAGCGGCAGTAGTACGTCGCTAGTGGCAGAGAGCCTTTGAACTTCCACCAAAGAGTTTCGCAAATATTGATATTATTAAATTACAAGTTATTCACGACGAAATCTTTGTTACTGAAGAAATATGACCTATCGGATATAAGAGATTCGGGGTGGAATGGAAACTTGTCCACTTTTCGTTAGCGTTCAAGTTTCGGGCAACTTCAAGCCGGCTATTTAAGACTTAAAGAAAACAAGCTTGCTTACTAGACTGGAAGCTATTTTCTATACCGTCCCATTGTTTACCAGGAATCTGCTAAAGGACAAGCTCGCACAAAGAGCTTAATTTAGTTAGGCGTTATTTACCTTGCTATGAGCTCGAATCGTAGCTTTTAATTGTTTTCGCCTCTTTTTTTCCAGCGATGACAGACGATCCGAGATTCTCTGAGCCCATACCCAACGTCACTGTGGCCTTAGGGAGGGATGCCAGCTTACCGTGCGTCGTCGAAAACCTGGGGACTTATAAGGTAAACTTGAGTGCCCTACGCCCATAATCGTATCCCATATCCGCATCATGTGCGCTGGATATCCGATATACGTACTCTCGATCCCGGTTTTCATACATGTAATAGAAATATATCTGTGACTGGGTGTCGCCCGGTATATGTTTCGTTTTATTGTTCGAAACTCAATTTCCGCGCTTATTCTCATTTGCGGACCACGAGACGTTTCATCGATAAAGACGTTAAAGTTCCGTTTCCAGCATGTGTGCGCTAAACTGGCAACATTTTAACGCTGAAAGTGGTGCCTTTTTTGCCGGAAATTCATTACAGAAATCACAACTGACAAAATAAAACTGGAGCGATATAAATTTTAAATCTCGCTCAGCAACAGCGGCAGCGGCAGCGGAAAGCGCACTGGCCGGTGGCCACAAATCATTCAAACGCACGTCGATGTATATGAAATCGGACAGACAAACCCCAAAACAACATCGTATCCTAAATAGGAATCGATTCATAATCGATTAACGTGACCCTGATGCCCGGTCGGCGGCGCGGGGTCGAGGGCAACACGGAGATGAGGAAGAGAGGGTGCGAGCGGTCCGGGGGCTGGAACTGAGACGTAGTGCGGGTTTAATTTGTTTGCGGGTTCTGTAGAGGATATTATATTGTAGAACCGGGGGCCTCCCTGGCCGTCAGCTTGGAATTATTTTAGAGCGTCATCAAAATTTATTTATATTGCGAATTATAAGCGCAAATGATCCCGTTTCATATAGCATCTCGTATTTGCCTGGCCAGATAAGGGGGATTTTTTCATTTCAAAACTTAGATATGAAAAGGAGGAAAATACGAAAGAACCGGGTTCGCCATTATCTCCAAGAAGCTGGGTGTAATCAAACTGAACGAGCAATGAAGTCACCAAGGCAAGGAAGCAGTAGTTGTTAGGCCGCAAAGCGCTATATAAATGTTGCGACTAACTTGTTGATTATCAAACGGATGCACTATCTCCACGGAACCAATTAACTGGAGCCGGCTCTACTTTTATGCTTCCTTATACGTTAATTCGGCGGATAAATTGAAAAGGCGAAACATCCCCGGTGACGCTTATACGACTTCACTTTTTCTCCTCTCCGTATTACCGCCACACTACACCGACAACAACTTCACTATAACACAAATGGAGAAGTGGAGGAGAACGCTGTGGAGTTTCGTCCATTCGAATTAAGACGCGACGGCGAGGGTTAATATTTCTCCCGTTTCCTTTGCGGATCTTGTATAAGCAATTAGCGTTTATCTCCGGTTATAATACACAGACCGCTGGTTTGTAGTTTGTAACCTCCTAAACAATTTCCACCGTTTTTGGATTGGACGTATTCCCCAGTTTTACCGTTCGAGTGTAATTCGAAGAGTAGTCGCAGACTGTAAATTAAAGTTGAACAACGCGCCAAGTGCCGTTACAGACCCGGTAACGTAACGGATGGGGTGGAGCTGTTTGCCATACGTTATTTCCAGCGATTATTGTGGTTTTTATGCCGGTTAAACCCACCCAGAGTGAATTCTATAAGGATCCTTCTCGCCACACGCCCCCGCCCTCGGCATCCCCTTGAAACTATTCCGCCGATTAAATCGAAATCCACGTCCACCTTTGACAAAATTAATCCCGAAACTTACCTTTCGATGCGGTAAGTCACGACCGCGTAGTAAACTTCATCTATAAAATCTTCCGAGTCAAATAAAAGCCTTTTTTATAACCTGTCTCTAATACATATTCGATATGAGTACGTGGAGGATTTTTAGATCTTGCCAACTTGACTAGAGAGAAACCGGGAGCTTTTAAATCGTCCTAATAGAGAGACCGACCGGATATATAAGGAAGCTCGATCGACGACGTCCCATTAAATCGGATTCAATTAAATAACAAGCTCACATATCGGAACGGAGTCTACGCTACACACATGATGCACAGATGACTAGGTATGATAAGAACTAATTTAACTGGAGCGTTCCGTGTCACAACCGGAAATACGGCGCTCCTCTCGAGTATGATCGTGTTGTTCTAATTAGAGTAGATACTCGGGACGTGGAGATGTTTCCTTGCTTAGCAGGCGTTATCGTCGTTCGCGGTAATTAATCCTAATTTTCTCAATTTCGGGGGGAAGTCGACAATAAAAATCGACCCGGTATTTATGCGCTCGCATTCTTAGCCGTGTTCATTCGTGCAGTGGCTTGCTCGCGGTAATCTGGGCGAAGACGGATGCCGGCTTATGCACGTTACAAATCGGGGATTTATCGTCGCCGAATTGCGATCTCTTAACCGCAATAATAATCCGGGGGAACGCCGAAAATTAGGTGCGCCGCCGATACAACAAGGTGCACTCCGTCACGGCCGATTTCGCTCACCTTCTCGCCCTTTTCCCCCTATTTCGTTTATTTATCGGACCGGGGGATGAAGCCGTTTTATCCGCGGCCGAGTGAGTGTTAGTTGTACGTTTGTTGCCGCATTAAGTTAAAAAGGCTTTGATTTAAACGGTTTTAATTGAAAAACTTTCTATAGCACCGGCGCGAGTACTCGTACTCTTACTTACTCCGAAAGTTTGTTCGGTGGGAACTTAATTATAACTTCTGTGACACTTGAGCTGTTTAACGTATTGTAGCGATAATTAAATAGAAAAGACGTGTTTTTGTTTATCTCGTGCCGGCGATGCCGGTGTGCGGTTATCACCGTTATCGGGAAAAAGACGGACGCACTTATGAGTGAGTTGCGAAGTTGCGTGCAGAAATCGCGACTGCTTCAAACTTATCGCGGTGCGTTTATTATGGTACAATTTCGAGTGCGACCGTGTGACAGCAATCTTGGAACGATTAACGCGCCAAATCCTGGGGGCTCAAATGGGCCCAGTCTTCGTCTTAGCGCCAGATTAGATGGGGTAGGAAATAATGTAACTTATCTCAGATATTTACATTGCGCGCCTAAATTACAGCCCCAAGCACCTTGTTAATGGAGAGATATACTACTTATATTTAACGGGATTTTAGTAATTTCCTTACATATACATAACTTATTTTAATAGGACAGTTTAATTCGGCCATTACTTTGAAATACTGCCCGCTGATACTGGGCCCGAAAGAAATTTTTTATTTGTTGGATTTTTCATTATTTTTCCGAAATTGGACGGACAACGATATTTAAACAAATTTTAGTTTTGCGTATATATATTATACAGGTTTTCAATCATTGCCATCAAATCTATAAATAATTGAACGTTGTCGAGCCGGAATTCACAGCTCCATAACAACCGGAGTGATTACATCATTATAGATACCAACATTTATTAATAATTGCGATGGAAAAACTGCCAATATAATAAATTGGACATTTGCCGTCATATAAATTCAGGTATTTGTTCTGGGCAGTTGTGGTGGTGGTCGTAAATAATGTTCTAAATTCACTAAATTTGCATTATAGTTTAACAAATCATCCGACCATTTCGCATCGGTCCAGCTATAATAATAATCGCTAACAAAAACGGAAAATTCGTTGGAATTTTTACATTTCCTAATTGCAAAAGCCGGCTAGGTGCTAAATTACGGCTCTTGCGTTTTATCTATAGAGATTTATATAATTTAACCTAATTGAACACAATTCCACACATAAACCGATTCCAATATCGACAACAAACCTGATGCTGCCTACACACGTATGTAGGTACCAACATATCATATCACGATCAGATTTTTATTATTACTGAGTTCTCGAATAGATTCATCGGAAAATCGTAACATTTCAGATCTGATAGAATAACGTTACCTACAGATATAATAGTAGAATGCACGGACGAATAATTCGATACCCTTTATAACTGCACTCCGGCACTAATTAACACTAATTGAAATATAATTAGCCAGAACTATACAATAATTTAAAGACCATATCTAATTTAGTAATGGTTCAAACATTACTCACACTGTCTGTCTATAGTAAACTGGAACCAGTCGGGGTGCTGTTTTGGTGTTTATGGTGGAGTGGGTTCTGTCATTTTAAGCATTCGGGATGGAATGTAAATATTCCGAATTGGGTATTATCGAAATTGCGGGTTATCGGGAGTGATGCTAGTTAGGGGTCGTGCGTAGTTTTTAGGAACAGGCCAACTAATGAATGTTGTGAAAGCGAGAAAGATACCATCTGATGATTAATTCAATTTAAAGAGGGCCATATTTTACTTCCCCGTTGATTTACGGCCTCAGACCCGCTCTTAATTTCGACGCATTACCTTATTGGATTAAACGCGATCGAGTGTGGTTGCTCAAAAAAGTCCGCCGTCATAAAGATAGATTTATATTACGGATTCGTACCCAGGCCCGATCTGATGCATTATGGAATTGATTGATGCAACAATTTCGCGTTTTACTGTTAATAAAGATGGGGTGGCGCCGCTTTAAAATTCCGGTCGGGGCGGGAACGATCGCCGCTTCGGGTTCATACGTGAGAAATAAAATGTTTGACAATGATATGCTCGGCTCGGGGCCGGAGTTCTTACGCTTATTTACATTTATATCTAAAGTCGAGTTTATTATAAATATTCAAGAGCAATTGCAATAAAACGCGGTGCAGTAAATCTTCCGGCATGCGCCACGCCGATGTGGATTTAGGTTTACAGCCGGTGCGTTCTCCCGGAGTTACTGAATCCACCGCAGAAATTTCCCGGGGAGCGAGAGAGCGGGCGAGCTTCCGCCAGGAACAAAATGTGTTCGCGGCCGTAATTTCTTAGGGAATAATCGCGGCGCTAACTCACCTCCCTCATATAACCCACGATATCTCTCCGCCCTCTCGATACTTACGGGAGCGGAAAGGGAGAGATGAGGAATTTAATGCGATATCGGCATGGCAATTTATAATAATTCGGAAAATTGAAGTTCTGATTGACCCGAGCCGGGAATCGGAAGCCGCGCGCCCGATTCGGCGCCACTTTCGCTGAATATTTCCGAACGGCAAAAAGTTGAGCATGACAAATGTATCAATAGAGGCCCTTCCGACACGAGAGGGGCCGGGCGGGCGGCCACAACTCACGGCCGAGACAGTTTCATCGCTATTATGGGCCGAAGAATCGCGAACGGCTTGCGGCCGCCGCTGATGCTTTCACTCCGTATAAATATTAACGCGTTTCCACACAGGTAGCTGTGTGTACCTACTTACGGCGACCCCCCTTGTAACCGGAGACCTAATGCCCTTCACTGCACGAACGGTTACACGTTAAAACCGGCGCTTTTGCTGATTTATTAATCGGCACCTTCAGCAAACTGCAGCCGCTTTTAATTACCCATCACGGCCTCCGCCCCGTTATATCCGCGTCCCTCAGATATCTAACGGCGGCAATCAGAACCTAAGTAGGTGTGTAAGTGGCTAATAATAATAAGGGGACTTAGGCAGCCGAGAGAGTAGGGTAGTCAAGGCGAGTGACTGTTATACGGTTATTTGAACCGGGCACAATGCCCCGTTACAAACTTGACCGTTTCCGTTTTCTCGACCGATTTTACGAGGAATCCCTCGTCTCGATAATGATGCCATTATAGGACTTTTATTGATCGAGCCCTAAGTTGTTCGATCGATGGCAGGATGAAATAACGAGATTCAAAACTCCGGTGTGACGGGCTTACATTTATTACACTAATATCACAGAGCACAATATAGATAACGTAATACGATTACAATTTTACAAGAGCACGCGAAGGTACGTGCGTACTCTCGGTCGGGGAAAGTGCCACTCTCGAGTCCCATGGCTTCCTTCCTGTTCCGCCGTGCTGTTGGCGCCACCTGGAGGCGACCGAGGTGGTGCCGCCACATCACCCTCCCCCCAGTGGTTCAATCACGGAATCGAACGGGAGGTTTAATAGATGTTCGGGACCTGGTAGATCTTAGGGGTGCCTCGCTTCCCGTTGTGTTGTCCGCGCTGATGGTTCCAATCGGTGGTTGCGGTTGGTTTGACTCCGAAAATTCTAGAAAAGCTGGCTTTAGTCTGTCAACCGAAACTCTTACTTCCTTGTCGGCTTTTAGACGGAGAGTGTAGACCTTCCCGGCTCGTTTGAGGACCTGGAAGGGCCCCCGGTACGGTTGCTGTAGAGGTTTCCTGACGCCGTCATCGCGAATGAAAACATGTGAGCATGTGTTCATGTCGGTAAGGAGGAAAGCTCCAGCGTTGCTGTGGTCCGCCATAGGGGGAGGCCTCACGCCGTCGAATCGCTGTCTCAACTCGGTGAGGAAAGCAGCGTGGTCGGAGTTTGCAGCTTCTTGGACGAAGTATTCTCCGGGAAGTCGGAGAGTGGTACCGAAAATCATCTCCGCCGCCGAGGCGTTGATGTCTTCTTTCACAGCGGTCCGCAATCCCAGAAGTACGATTGGCAGTACGTCGATCCAGTTTTCGTTTTCGTGGCATTTGATGGCGGCTTTTAAACTGCGGTGCCATCGCTCCAAGGCGCCGTTCGTTTGCGGTCGGTAAGGCGTTGATCGTCGCTTCTCGATGCCGAGCATTTTCGTTAATGAGACAAAAAGTGCCGACTCAAATTGTCTGCCTTGGTCCGACGTTATTATTTTCGGACACCCGTATCTGGAAATCCATCCCTCCATGAGAGCGCGGGCGATTCTCTCGGCCGTCACCTCTTCGACCGGGACGGCCTCGGGCCACCGTGAAAATCTATCGATCATCGTAACCAGGTATCGGAAACCTTGGCACGGCGCCAGGGGTCCGACGATGTCGATATGAACGTGGTCGAAACGGTTGTCGGGCACCGGGAAAAACTGAGCTGGGCTTTTGTTATGCCGATGGATTTTGCTTCTTTGGCAAGGGATGCATTCCCTCGTCCACTTCGCAACATTGGCGTTCATACCAGGCCAAACGAATTTTTTTGCCAATTGTCTTCGGGTCGCTCTAGCCCCCGGGTGGGCGGCTCGATGTATCGTGTCGAAAGCTTTTCGACGCAGTGTCTCCGGCAAGTATACTCGAAGAAACTCGTGCGCCGCGTCGCAGAACACGCTCTCGGATGCGTTTAGAGGCGTGTACCTTCGCAAACGTAATGCAGAGTCAGAGTTTAGAATTTTCTGTAACTCCGGGTCCGTCTTCTGCGCTGCGGCGATCTCCTCGGTCGAAATATGTTCGGGGAGGTTTAGCTCCTCTATTCTGGACAACGTATCCGCCACGACATTGTCCCCACCAGCCACGTGGACAATGTCTGTAGAGAATTGGCCGATGAAGTCCAGTTGTCTCAACTGCCTGGGCGAAGCTTTGTCGGCTCTCTGTCGAAAGGCGTACATGATTGGTTTATGGTCAGTTCGGATGAAAAACTTCCGACCCTCGACCATGTGTCGAAAGTACTTTATAGCGGCGTAGATCGCTTGCAGCTCTCTGTCGTACGCGCTATAGTTTTGTTGACATTTGGTGAGCTTTTTGGAATAAAAAGCCAACGGTCGCCACTCGTCGTTCTGCAACTGCTCCAGTGCGGCCCCCATGGCCCGGTCTGAAGCGTCGGTCGTCAAACGGATGGGTGCACCCTCGATCGGATGCGCCAGAAGGGCGGCGGCAGCGATGTCCTCCTTGCAGCGCTCGAACGCCTGGGTCGTCTGAGGTGTCCAGGCTACCGGTGTCCTGTCCCTTCGTCGCGCTGGTTTGATGAGCTCGTGAAGCGCCGTCTGATGATTCGCTGCGTCCCGGATGAAACGCCTGTAGAAATTGACTACGCCGAGAAAGCGTCGCAAGTCCGCCAACGTCTTCGGTCGTGGAAAACTCGCTATGGCGTCGGCTTTCTCCGGGAGAGGTTGTGTTCCTGCGCTTGAGACAAGATGTCCCAAGTATTTGACCTGTGGGGCAGCAAAAACACACTTAGAAGGATTGATTGCTACGCCGTACGACTTAAGTCTCTCAAAAACGATTTTCAAATGTTCGTAATGTTCGTCTTCCGATCGCGACGCCACCAATATATCGTCTATATACGCAAAAACGAAATCAAGTCCGCGGAGCACTAGATTTATGAAACGCTGGAAAGTCTGCGCGGCGTTTCTGAGCCCGAACGGCATCATGACAAACTCGTAAAGACCAAAAGGAGTCGAAATCGCGGTCTTATGGACGTCCTGGGGCGCGACAGGAATTTGCTGATAGGCGCGCACTAAGTCGATCGTGGAGAAAACGGTTCTGTCACTCAAACTCGCGGAAAAGTCCGCGATATGCGCGATCGGGTAACGGTCTGGTAGCGTTATGCTGTTGAGAGCGCGGTAGTCGCCACACGGTCGCCACTCTCCCTTCTGCTTTTTGGGGACCATGTGTAGGGGACTAGACCATGAGCTCTTCGATGGTCGGCACAGCCCCTGGTCGGCCATGTATTGAAACTCGGCCCTTGCGATCTTGAGCTTTTCCGGGTCTAGTCTGCGAGGTCTCTCGGCCACCGGACGGCCGCTGGTAGTGATGCAGTGCTCGATCTCGTGCGTCCGAACGACAGGCAATGGGCTCATGCGGGTAATTTCGGGGAAATTAGACAAAAGTTCGCCATACCTTGAATTTCCGGCTATGGTGCATACCGTCGGGACTCGCTCCCGTGAAATTCCGGCGAGGACGGAGACTTGCGTGGCTCCATCTATCAGACGTCGTCGTCCGAGGTCGACCATCAGGTTATGATGTCGCAGGAAATCGGCTCCGATGATGGGCCTCGTGATGTCGGCCAAAATGAATCGCCATTTGAACTGCCGCCTCAGTCCAAGCGTAGGAGACAGCAATTTCTCGCCGTAGGTTTTTATTGCTGTTCCGTTGGCTGCGAAAAGTTGAAAATCTGTGGGAGCACACGATTTCGTCTCAGACTTAGGTAGCACTGAAACATCGGCACCGGTGTCGATGAGGAACCGCAATCCCGTCGTAATGTCTGTCACAAAAAGGCGATTCGGCGTTGTGCTTCCACCGCTGGACGCCTCGGCTAGCAGTGGGGCGTCTAGTTTTCCGAATTCTGGTCATTTTGATGAGTGCAGGGAGATCGGCACTTTCGAGCGTTTTTTCCAAACTTGTCGTGATAATAACAAACATCGGTGTTGGCGCTACTAGAGTCTCTAAAATCCCGGCCCCGCGAGCTAGAGCGCGAACGCGGTTGATTTCTTTTATTTCGATCGGGACCGTTTCGCTGATAATTGTTGGATAAGGCATTTACCATCCTCGTCAAATCGGCGATCTGTTTTTGTAAATCGGCCAAAGTGGAACTCGAGTCGGTCAGGCTGATATGCGGATCAGCTGATGGTGGACTCGGACGAAACTTTTTTCCGCTCACGGCAGCGATAACGTTGTTGGAGTTCAACTCGACAATTTTATCGGCAATCGCAGACATTCTGTCAATGCCGATTCCTTCGCCTGCCGAAAGAACGATCTGCACCTGCGAAGGCATGCGTTGCAGCCAGAGCGTTCGCAAGACGTCGTCAGAGACTTTGCTGTTAGCGAGGGTTTGCATTTCGCGGTACAACTGGGAGGGCGTACGGTGTTCTAGCTCGAGGTCGGTTAAAAGACGCTTCAATTTTCGCTCTTCCGAGTCGGAAAATCGTCCGATCAACGCGGCCTTTAAAGATTCGTACTTATCTGCCTCTGGGGGTCGCTCGATCACATCGGAAACTTGTTGCAAGACGGTGCAGTCAAGAGTTGAAATCACCGTGAAGTACTTGGTGTTATCGGCACGTACCTTGTTCGTGTGGAAAAAGGCGTCGACCTGCGCAAACCATAGTACGGGGTTGATCTTCCAAAATGGAGGCAGCTTCAGATGCTTAATTTCTTCCACCGCGTTGTTCCGCTCTCCCAAGGATGCACCGGGTTCGCCGTTCGTTCTCTCCCGCTCCTGTTGGAGAATCCGTTGCGCTTCCGCCGTCAGCAATCCGGTAGTCGGGTCGATGAATTCGTTCTGGTTGTCGCCTGCGGGAGGCGCCATCTTGATCACGTCGGGGTCACCAGTTATAGGACTTTTATTGATCGAGCCCTAAGTTGTTCGATCGATGGCAGGATGAAATAACGAGATTCAAAACTCCGGTGTGACGGGCTTACATTTATTACACTAATATCACAGAGCACAATATAGATAACGTAATACGATTACAATTTTACAAGAGCACGCGAAGGTACGTGCGTACTCTCGGTCGGGGAAAGTGCCACTCTCGAGTCCCATGGCTTCCTTCCTGTTCCGCCGTGCTGTTGGCGCCACCTGGAGGCGACCGAGGTGGTGCCGCCACACCATCAAATTCTCTTTATAAATTTCCGGCCGCGCACTTCTCTCACCGCGTTATTATTATAGTCTTCAATTCAATGCGACGGCTGGTTGTATTATCTCACGTGCGGTTCTTGCGCCTACGGGGGAACAATGCAGGCGAAGTTATGGGGGTGTAGCGGTCCAAATTAGCCAACAAATAATAAGGAGTATTTGTTGAAGAACCTGAAGACGACGGGGCTGGTCGGGTCGGTCGCGCTGCGCCCTCGGTATTTATCAAGGAAAGTTTCCTGCCGGATATCGGAGCGCAGCTGTATTCCCCCCGAGTTATGATAATGCATCCTCCATTAACATAAAACACATAACTAAAAGCGCGCTACAAATTCGGCTTTCGTTCCGCGGGATTACCTGTCGCAATTAGCGGCAGGTGTCGGGCGATACGGTCGCGCTCGAACTCGGCTCAGATTTTGATCTGACAGCCGTTACGCGGATTCGTGCATTTAGCGCGGCGGGGCTTAACAGAAATGCAGCGCGAGCACTTCGGGGAAGCCGCAGCGGTAATGATGTAGTGTGCGGTCGGGCCCGAGGTGATGGCAGGAACTGTGATATTCAGCAACCGGCGGAGGAGTTCGCACAATGTTGTTAAAAGATGTAAATTTCTACGGTTGTGTTGTGCGGATGCGTTGCGGAAATTCTTCGCGATCTGCCCGGCGGCCCTCGTGGGCGCCCACATTCGCCCCCGCTCTCGGAATAAGTTCCTAAATATTTCAGCACTCTGTGCGAAACGAAACCGATCGGGATGCTTCGATATCGAGCGCACGGTACACCTAGGTACAAAGCGACCAAAACGGAGAGCACAACCCCTCACCCCACACTACACCGATAACAGGTCGAACATGCCAAGTCAAAGGATTCGACACAATTCCAATCAGTCGTTACTGCACGTAGGTGGATATAGATAAGGTTGTAGTTCGGAATTTTCTAAATAAATATCATCTTTATAACGATGGCGTTCGCTTATTGGAAAAAGCAACCTTAAGCGTGGGCGATAATTGCTCAAATTATTGACGCCCGAAGCTCGATGCACGAGCTCGCGAGCGATAAAGTAAAATTCATTAGCAGGAGCCCATTATTGTATGCACTATCGCGTATCAAAGCATCAAATCCAGTGTTTATGACGGCAAAAGGGGGAACGCCGCTGCTGGGAAGTACTTTATTTGATTTAGGTGCAAAAACCTCTTCGCTCAAAGAGGATCACTCCTTACGCTGAAAGTTATACCACCGGATATCGCTATTTTATCATCTTGATAGTTGATACACCATTACCAGACACTTCACGGCTTCATCCGTCTACACACAGCCGGAATGCTTCAATAATTCTCCGGTGCGCCGGTTTCGCTTTGCGCCATTTGAACGCGTTTCCCTAATTATTAGGCGTCTCTCGTTTAATCCCCGACTGGATTAATGAAGCCGCTTTAAATCCGTCGACGTGATTGTTTATGAACGCGCTGATCGTTTCGTCGGAGAATATTTTCGTTTTTTTCTCTCCGCTCCGGTCTTTGCGAAGTCCCCCTTTTCCATCCCCATCAGCGAGCTTAGAAAAGCGCTAGTGGGGTGCAATCACCATTTCCCCCGTAAATGGAGAGTCCTCGTGTAAGAGTCAATCCGCAATCGGCCCGAGGGCAGATAGCATTCAGGCCTCCCCCGTTTCTTTTTAGACGAAACTGGCGAACAATATAGACGTTATTACGGCCCGAAATGAATTATTGCAAAATTCATTCCAGGTATACGGGGGCGGCGTGCACGCGAAACCGGGCGACGCACGTAAACGAAATTTAGCAATAAACTTTCGAATTATTCCGGGCTTTGCGTGGTGTACTCTTGTTTGTTTTTCAACTATTTATCAAGCTCATTGCGACGAAAAACAATGCTCGCTTAATCTGGCCCTCTCTTTTATTGTTTGCCGTGCCATTATATGTACTTAGTGAAGTCTATAGGTACTCACTGCCTACTAAAAAGTCACCGTTGCCACCGGGAGAGTCGCTTCCCTGTCTTTATTTAGGACTTAGTTATACCGAAAATATTCGTGAATATCTAATAAATAACGTGCCCGAAATTAAAACAGCGGTGATAATCTCGACGAGCACGCGTTTCGTGGAGTTTATGACAGATATCCGGGTGGAGAACTGTCAAAATGTAATAATGTCTTGCGAAAACTCCACCGGATCCAGGAGCCCGGGCTGGGATGCTCTCTTTCTGTATGCGGTTATAACTTAAATTGTTCGCTGTGTTTTCCGGAGCTGTAGCGGCAATCCATCAAGTTATGCTCGAATATAAAGGTTATTAAATCTGGAGAGTCTTGATTTCTTTATCCGCGGAACTCGGAGCCAAATTTCCGGGGATTTCCTCCCGGATTTGGCGTGTACGAAAACAAAACAACTCCCCAGCCGAAAGAACGCAAGGTGAACACTCGAAAGTGTGAAATATTTATCGAACTGGAACGCTAACGAGGCCGCGTCACCGATTTCCGCATGCACAACACCTGTTTCGTACAGGGATGAATGAGGAATCGCGAATAAATTACGCGTGCCGGGCTCGTTCCGGTGAAAATTTTTACAAATCCACCAGTTACGCGGGTCAATTCGGCTCATGTGCAGAGCAAAGTCTGCTCGGTTCGCGGGGCAAACGTCGAATCAATCTTAATTATTCAACATGACACGCCGCCTGAAACAATAAATGATGACCAGGCCTCGGTCGGAAAAAAGTAGCGGGCACGCTAAGCGAATGTAAGATTTAAAATGCCCTTTGTTACCGGTCGTTAATTCCGCGTGAGTTATCGCACCACATACAGGTGGGCTCCTTGACGCATAAGCGAACCGTTCTGCGGCTTTTGATTATTTGTTCGAACTTGGAGGAATCATTAGCGTTTCGGGGTGGCGCCGTCGAGGATATGCACTTCACTTTCGCTCTTGAAGTTGCGTCAGAGGTTATCGAAACATGATTACGGGGCAGTCGCTCACTTGACGCTGTTCAGTGTTTCGTGCCAGGTAAACGGGAAACGGCTCCGTCAGCGAAAATAAAGTTGAGGGGTGCCGTTTCCCGTAATGCTGCATTTCGGATGCAAACACCGGGCCATTAAGAACTGCCGCTTGATAGATCGATCTCTGGGCTATGCTAATTTCGACTTAAAAATCTCGCCGCGGTGTTCGCGAGCAGTCCTCTCTCGCCCGATTCTCCTCGTTTTAATAGTTTAAAACAATAATGCCGGGTGAGTACCTGTTTTTGTAGCTAAACGTCGAGTGGAATTAGGAATAAATCTGGTTTGTTTTTGGTGCTTAGTGGATGGAATTAGCGGGAATAATTGCCGACGGGGCTTTCGCATGAATATAATCTGTCTGATTATTCTTTCGCAGACGGAGGCGGCGCGAACTCGGCTTCGCCGCGGGCGGTGTTTGAATGCCGGCGCTTATTTGGGTAGTTTCGGTGCACTTATGCGGATGGCCGGGGGCGCGTCGCATCGATGTCACTTTATTTAAAACGCATTCCTCATCAGTTTCGGCCAGGTTTATATTGGTTCGGGGAACGGAACATCTGTCCTTTTGAACTTCTGTTGTAACGTCAGATGGCGGATGCGCAGCTAATCTGCATTACATGGCGCGATCATGTTGGCTCGTGTCCAATGCCCATCCACTCCGACGTGTCTCGAAAATATAACTTTATCCATCCACTTACATATATTATATTTTCCAGGTTGCCTGGATACACATAGACCGGCAAATGATTTTGACAATTCACCGTCACGTCATATCCAGAGTACCGCGATTCAGCGTGTCCCACGATAATGCCAAGACGTGGCTGCTCCATGTCAGTAGCGTACAAAAAGAGGACCGAGGTTACTACATGTGCCAAGTCAACACAAATCCCATGATTAGTCAAGTAGGATATTTACAAGTAGTAGGTGAGTTCCGCATACAAACATCCGCATCCCCCTAACAACACACATTTCCCTGGATTCCCCATTCTGCATACAAATAAATCCGGCAGTACGGGGAACTAGCCCGGACGAGTTAACTACGGCCCTAGGAATGGATACAGGATGGATGTAATATCGAGTCAATAAAATTCGTGTCGTGATTTAAACCCAGTCGAGCATTCATATGATCTTGTGATTTTGTCAACTGTGAACGGTCTCGGAAATTTTAACAATGAAGCGCAACATGCGCCTGTTGTCAATGGCGGATTTCCTCCTTTCCGTTATTTATTTATTCCCCCGCTTTTTTTCGAAAAAAAAAGAAACAGGAAAAAGGACCCGAGGTAATTGATTTCACGCACCGCGCTCCGCCGTTCGGCGATTACTCCACGATTTAATTTGATCGCATTCTTGTATTGCAGTGCCGCCGAACATCATCGATGCGGAGAGCACGCAATCCACCGTGGCCGTTCGTGAAAACCAGAACATAAGCTTGACGTGCAAGGCGGACGGTTTTCCCACGCCGAAGATCATGTGGCGGCGCGAAGACGGCCAGGCCATATCGGTCGAGCGCCGCAAGAAAGGTGAGTGAGGGCCGGCGCCGTTAATTAGACGCTCCCCGAATCGTTCATTTATTCGATCGCGTTTTTCCGCACCTCATAACGAACCGAACCCGATTGTAAACAGTGACCGAGCACAACGGGCGGTCATCGCGAGCTTTCCGGGCGATTTTTAACCCTCCTTGGAGGGGAGTCCGCAAACACGTCGCCCCCTCCGCCCCGGCCGGAATTACAGGTCAGGCGGCGTGGAGAAAAGGGATACGCAGCGAATTGCAAATTTGGATCTTGAGATATTAACATGGCGAGGGTTGATGCTCCCCAGTTGCCGGGATTAACTCGTTTTTAAGCATCCTTGCCTTGCCGTGTCATAAAGCGTGTCCCGATATTCGGCCGAGATAATTTGAGGGTGCATTCGTGGGGAAATAACCTGATTTTTCTGGTGGAATTTTGAAATCGATTTTATTTGAAAACAGTTATCACCTTTATGGAATACAGGCGATAAGTTACTATTGACGGGTGACTATTTGTCTTTGATATCCACAACATAGTGATAAATTTTGACCATTGATATTTATAGTTTCTGCGATGAAATTGAAATCGGACTAGATATAAGTAAATCATTTCGAATTTCGACCCAGGAACATTCTGTATCGATTATATCGGTTTGTGCCATAAATGAAAAATGTTGTCACAATTAAAATAAATAAAATGCATCGGTATTGTTATTAAAATAACGAAATGACTGAAAATATCATTTATTGAAATGTTGAAATAAAAATAAATCATACCTACCTACCATTATAAAACGTGGTGGAATTTGGAAAAATCATCGCGTTCGCTATGGTGGACGGGCAGAAAATGCGTGTACGAAAATGCGGGCACCGTTATTGTTGACACAACTGGAATAATCATAAGCGCCGGTATTGACAATGTCCGTGTCCTGTTCCTGTTCGGCAGATATACGAGCGCACATATGCCGGTTTGCGAATCGTGCATCAAAACGGCGGGTCGGCCGGCGTTGTGGCGCTTTTGCCAATTAACAAGTTGCCGTTTTAAAGTAAATCTGCGTGCGATGAAAAATTCAGGATGACTGTTGTAATGCAGTCAGCTCGTGTGGCGTAATGTTGTTATTCCGCAAGATTGGATTACAATTTGTGCCGTGGCCGGAGTGTTGACGGCATCAGCTCTTCAAACAAAGTGTATTTCCCCTTTTACGAGCGCCGTCACCCTCAGTACGCAATATTATTATTAATATTATTATGATTATTATAGTCGCTCCTTAAAATTTGCCGGCCCAATCTGAGAGGCACCAATTGTCTGATGCGTTTCACTTAATTAATGCGGTGTGGCAACTTGTACGTTGGTAACGTGGCTTAAATTCATATACCGGATAACTAGCCGGGATAATCTCCGACCTAAGTGGAGTTTATATTCGCGCTAAAAACTATTAATATTGCTAATTTATTTAAACGGGTTGGACCGAGGGAGCGGCGGGAACTCTCCCCGGAACTCATCCGGGGCTCCGCCGATAAAATCCGCTTTATAAACGACTCGGGGAAAAATCGCTCGGAAAAGATTGATTAGAAAGAAACGGCTGACGATTCGTAGATGTCGCGTTGTTTTCTTTATACCTGCGTTCGTAATAAGACAAAATCGACACGTTTCGCATCCACTGCGAACTTCACTTTCCGCGAGAGAGGGGAAACTCTATCCTCGAGCGACTCGATCATCTCAAAAAATCCGCTCGCTTCTGGCCTTTACGAATACAAATATACTGCGAAGATTGTTCCCGAGCGTGTTTACAAAAATTACAACTTTTGGACGCCGGCGACGACGCCAACGCCAGACACCCCCACTCGGCTCTTATTAATTTTCACAATGATGCCGTATCTCATTGAAAAATTCCAATAAAGAATTTGCCGGGGAAAAAAGAGCGTGCCACTCTCACTCTCTAACTGAAGAGATAATTACGTAATCTTGTTGGGAGAGATATTTCAAGTCTCATTCAGAGAGATTCTGATTATTATTAATTTCGGGGAGATCGGAGCGGCCGAACGGACTATCATTAAATTTTCACTGGAACGCCGTCGCAAAAACCGGTCTGGCCCGGTTGACAAATTCCTTGGAGAAAATTGTCTCCTGAATAAGAAAAAAAGGGAAATTAAGCCCCTGTCTCTCGCCGTCATTCGCTTAGTATGTATACGGTCAGCTTTAAAAATTTCCAAGGGAGAGGTGCACTCGAGTGGGTATTATGAGTGCCGGTGAAGGAGTTGGCAGTAAACCCGCTGCAGTGAACGCTGTACCTAAATGCATTGACGACGATAAATTTGGATCGCTTCCTATAAAGCTGAACGTACCGTAGCCGCCGTCGCGTCGTGCACTAACCCGGCGTCCGATGAATTTGAAATTAGGCGTCGCGGCGCTATCGGTAAGAATGCCATATTTTCTGAAACAATAAAAAAGTTAACAAAAAAGAAAAAAGAAACACCCCGTAAAAGACACAACAACTGATACAGGGGCGACCTGATAAACGAGAGCAAAAGGCTCTCGAGAGTGTCGTTTCGTTCGTAGGTCGTCCGCGCGCAGAATGTCAACTTAGCCCGGGCCACATAAATCTGGAACGGTTTACCAAAGCCGCGATTTAATCGAATTGCTTAATATTGACAACGCGTGGTAAATTCCCATTCGGTGGAGTAGTTCGCCGTTTCGAATTCCATCAGGCCCCGTTCCAGTGGATTAATTAAAAGACGCTTTAAGTCGAACACGTGTCCGGCCGTTTTTATTTCCTCCTCTTTCTCCCCGACTTTTCCGGCCGTCCGGACCGAGCCGGCCCAACAAAGCAACATCCAAAATCGTCGGAGACCATGGGAGAGAAGACGAAGGGGCGGTTTCGGTATGCGGCAAAATCCGAACGACACCGCTCCCCGGAGGCGCATTCGCCGGCTCCGGCCCCCGGACCGTCCTCAATCAAAAACCCCCGGCTGTCGTTCGGACCGCACGCACATTGGATAATTATGACGACGCGACTACCTACACTCGAATCGATGCTATCGTACGGCCCGTACCTCCACTTTCGAGAGGGTGTCCTATCATCGACGGAAATAATCCCCCCGTGACGAAATTCGGACAATCTACATGCCGCTAGGAAATTTCGGCCGTTTACAACCCTCCGGCTCGCACATTCACATAACCGAATGTGTGGTCGGCCGGCTCGTTCATATTTCTCCCGACAAATTGTCTGTTAAAATTTTATCGCTTGATGCCACCGAAATGACTCTGACCGTCGAATTGTTGAATACTAACACGCGACTGCGGCGAACGCGAATGAATAAACGATATTCCCTTGTATGTCTCGAGAAATTTCATCACCATAATCACCATCATCATCATCATAATCATCATCAGCGGCACCGGCAGCAGCATAGCGAGAAAGAGTATTAAAGAGAGGCAGAGAGTGAGTGAGTGGGTGGTGGTGGAGAAATAATGTGTTGCGGCTGAGGAACGCGTTCTAGGCTTGATCTTGGAGTGAAAGCTCAAAGTTTTGTTCAAAAATGTGTCCCTTTCAGATTAATGAATTGGCATCGGAACTTTTTTTCTGGGACGGCTCGATCTATACACGCACGGCGGAACAGTAAAAAGGGGTGGCTTTCGCGGAACCGTTCGAGAGTTTATTGAGTTGCAGTAAAAATAACGCCGGTACAGCGCGCGGCTACAATGGGGCGCTATCGGGCGCCGGGGTGCGAAGCTCATACAGCCCCGCCTGGCCGGCCTGTTAAATATTGCAACAGCTAATCTAGCGCCGGGGCCGCCGGTGGCGGGCATGCGCGCCCCGAAATTCCATACCGGCGATATCAGTTATGCAGATAAAGTGTGGAAAGATGCCGCGAGTCCTTTATTTTGCGCGTGTAATAGCCGGATTTAATGAAGACGCTGGCGCGACTGGATGCACCCAGACGTCGTCGGCCAATTCGTTCCACCCTGACAAAATGGCGTTTTGTCGGGCTCGGATCCCGCAGCCCCTATTATGAAATATGAACACGGTCTAGCCGCGTCTAGCCTGGTCTAGTCTGGTCTAGTATTTTTGATATGGTTTTTCGGTTTGTTCATTACTGAACGCGCTCTCTCTCCCTACGTAATAACAGTGAATTTATTTGACGGCCGCGAATTTCCGCGATTTTAAATGCAAATTGCTTACTTGGCGAAATTGACTGTGGGATTTTATCGCGTCTAACGTCTAACGTGTCGGTGATTTTTGCGAAATAACGGAGAGGGCGTTCTCTTCACCCCCGAAACGTTTTACGCCCCCTCCCCCTTCGGATATATTTTAATTCAGTCGACAACATTTCCCTGTTAACATCCCGAGTTTTCCGGTGGCGTACCTAATGTTATGTTATGTTGTTGATTTATTCGTGAATAATATCCCGGGCAAAAATGATGCGCGCCGCCATTACAACATCATCCTTTTATGGGCTCGGATTAGTTTGTCTGCGCTCCACTGTGTTAGGATTAATATCATACTCGCCTTAATTAGTTTGATAAAATGCGACGTGCATTCAGGGCTCTCTCATGTATATATAGCTGTACACGTACAATGCCCAGATAGAGGACTGAACTGTTTTACACGTTCTTCGTCATGTGAAAACGTACAACATGAGGAACAATGGCCAATGAAAATTAACATATGCTTTGAATGTAATGCGCTAATTCCCCTGGGTACCTTCAACTGCATAAAATTATGTTTATCCCCCTCAAAATAATAACGTAATTAACACGTGCGGTCGCTCGTGCGAGAACGGCCACTTTCGATACGCCGCAAATCAGATTCGCATTATACCCGGTAAACGTTATTCTGGCCCTGGACCCCATGGGGTCTCGATGGGCGCACTCTATCCCGACAGGTGAAAAACGCCGTCGCGACGCCCACCCCCTCGAACGAAACAATTTATTGTCAACCGCCGCCCGAATAATTAATATTAATCAAAAGTTAAGCACTTGATTCGGAGTAACGAAGAAATATAGCGGAGCCAGGTTAAATTGCTTTTTAACTGAAATTAATTTCATAAATGTAGCCCTTAATACCCCTAATTGATTTCTGGTTTTCATAAGAAATTCCCGACGATGAGGCCGAAATTATAAATAAATCTCAATCAGCCGATTAAGACCGTCCCTCATCATCCCCCGTCTGAAATCTCCGAGTCGCGTTATTATTATTATTGCCCGTTGCCGAACTGTAAACGAATTATTTCCCCCGGCTAGGCACATCAGGTAAGGCCGTGAGATTGGCGCCACGGCGTTGATCAAAACGCACGAGCCGGAACCGAAATCGTTGCATCATTTTATTTATTCATTATCTTGGCGTTCGTTCTCGGCGAAACTAGAGCACATCCACTCCGGGGACCGGAACTAATTAAGTCCATAGACAAAGAAACCCACCTAACGACTGATATTTCAGCGCTCGCTCCATCGGGAATCGCGAGTCGAAACGAGAAGAGGACATTTTAAAAAATCAACACTGCCACCCCATACATAAAGTCACCGGATGGCGGCTTAGTTAAAAGGACGACTATAACAAAAGTACTAGTCAAGTTTTAATGAAATTAAACCGGTACTCGTCTTGGCGTATTTCTCGCCGGTCAGACACTTTTATTATTTACGGTCAGAGATATTGAAGGCATAATGTCGGAAAAGTTTACGTTCTCCCTTAAAAGAACCTCCGGGAAATCGTGCCCGACTATCTTATTTAACTTTAAAAATTCAACTGGAATCATTTCTTTATGTTGCGCGATATTGCTCTCCTGAAATATTCCAAGAGTTGTCTTAAGCGGCAAACTTCATAAACATCCCCTTCAGATGATCATTTCCAAGTTGGCAATCTCGCAATTAGGGGCGAGATCCCGTTTGTCGTCCCATTTTAATGCAGAATGTTTTCTTCCGGTTGCAGTGAACGTGTACGACGGGGAGCAGCTCAACTTGACCCGCATCAGCAGGACCGAAATGGGCGCGTACCTCTGCATAGCCACCAACGGGGTGCCGCCGTCGGTCAGCAAGAGGATCATCGTCGATGTGGAATGTGAGTACTGCGGTTGATAAATTTCCGCTAAAACATCTATTCGCGTTACATTATACCGGGTGCGTTTCGTTTCGCCGGCTGAATGGGGTTTAGGGTTCGGGTTCCGGGGGTGGTTTCGTGATCGCCGGCGCGGAAGCTTATACCTTGCCCGGGTTCGATTTTTCCAGCGGCCCCGGATGAATAAAATAAATTTTCCGAAGGGGCATAAGTTTCGGTGATATATTTCTAGCACGCCGTTATCAAATATCAATTTGTGTAATATAAGGCAAATTTACTATCCTATATTTCGCAGGAGGTCGAGTAGAAATTAGTAGAGGACCGGGGGAGAATTTATAACCTCCTCCACTTCACTCCGGGGCCGATGCCGCGCGCGCCTCTTAATACGTTTGAAAAATACACAAAACATTACGTTTTTATGCGATTCGCCATGCAATTTCAAATGGTTTCGTTTTGCTTCGCTCACAGCGAACAGAATTAGTGGAGTACTTGGCGAAATAAATTGTTTTGTCTGCTGAAACGCCAGCTTGACTAATGGGGGATATGTTAGACTTGAGGAAAATTTCAAGCAACCAAGATTATTTACTGACAAAGACCGGACCAACCGGATCCGACCGCGCATGAGGCCCGGCAGCAATTATAATTACGAGGATCACATTCGAATATTGCCATTTTTCAAATCCCGGTTCATTTTTCCCGGTGAACGGGCGGAAACTGAGGCGATATAACCAATAAAACTGAGAGCGCGAGACAACGCGACTAATCTCAAATCGACCGCAACAGACATAACGATGCAGCGATACGCGCTAAGCCGCAACATTAAAATCCCATTTACGACACTACTCGCACATTCATCATGAAAACCGGCTCCGGTGTTAGAAAATTCCGCCGGAATTTCCTACCTCCATCCGCCGCACTTTTCTTTAACCAAATTTGCTAATTTGCTATTCCGGCGCCCGGAGGGTCTCGGAAATTTTTAATAGCACTTTCGATGAGACGCCGCCGCTCCGTGCAGACGCGGTGGCGGCAGAAACGAAATGAGATCGCGTATGTGATGGTCCGCCCGTTTTCAGTTTAATAAGTGGCTGTTCCATAAACACGGAAATAGAGATAAAATACGATTTTTTATTGCGCTCTTATTAAATTTCTAGCCGCTGAAATTCCCGTCGTAATGCGTCCATGACTTCATATTAAACGGGGAAATCGAACGGTGGAAAAGAATCCATTAACTTCCAGAAGTGGCCTCATAAATGTTACTTGGCGGTGCCTTGATAATATTAGCATTGTGTAAGAAACCGTCCCGTTTATTGTTGCGATTATCATTGCCGCATGTAATGTTCGTCTCGTGTATATTCAATATGATACAATGTATGGGCCCGTTTCTTAGTCCGGGAACGACCCCCCCGCGGCTTGTGCGCCGCTTTCTCGCCAGACAATAATAACGCCACTTTTAATTTAAAATTTTATCATTCGGCTTTTCTCGAAACAATGCGATAATATTATGGAAACGGCCCCGGGCTGTGGCCCTTTTAATAATTGCCCTGTGTCAATAACGGTCGCGCCGGGGCGGACTGGACCGGAACGAAATCGAGTCGATCCACCAAACCGCAAGTGTGCAGAACAAGATATGCTTTCGGTATTTGAATTTTATATTGAATCGTTATGATTCGGCAAAGAGGCAATAAAACAAACAAAGCAGATATATTTCACGGTAACGGCGAAGCAATGGTGTAGTCGATACGATATATGCACTGATATGTAACGCGCCTAATGTCTTGTAAGCGATAACTGACGATAGCGAAAATCGATTCCATTTTTACGCATTCCTCTCCCCGTGCGCCCAATCGCTAACCGTACTAAATTTCCTCCGGTTTCCCTTCATTATCCCCGGAAAGTGGGCGCTCTTATACACGCAAATTAATGCCGACACCGACACTATTCCGATGAATGGTCCCGATGCACGCATCGCACGATCTCATTGTTTGGCATTCACCTCCCGTCCGACTAAGATCACGTAACTAGGTATATACACAACACGTGAGTTACTCGTTATGTAAATTGTCAGTACGTGGCAATACGGCCATGCAGCCCGAAAAATACAGAGTAATATACCAGTCCCGGCATTACTTTGACTGCACACACAAACGCGGCCAATCCTGCAAAGGAAACCGGGGAGGCGGCGCGGCTCTCTTGCTCTCTCCCGTTTCCGGTTCGGTATTCCCAAAACGGCATTTATATCCAAACGAGTTTTTTTTCTAATGAATCATCACGAGCACTCCCGAAAAGTTTCATAAGTTTACAACCGGCTCGTGAGTTACTTGTAATTCATTACATCCGACGCCCCGCGCAGATCGCCTCCCCGAAAACGTCACAATAAGGGCGACCCGCCCCGAAACGTCGATAGTAACGATTAAAAGCCGCGAACCTGTTGAATCCTCCGGCTTAACTCTCCTCTTGAGTCAGGCCCGACGCCCTAAATTATTACGCAATCGATAACTCGACATCGAAGCCGCACAATTATTTCCATTAATTAGCCGCAACGTCATTAATGAAAACAATCATAACCCGGTCCCACCTGATGATAACTCGGTGAAAGCGAATCCGTTTCATTTTTCATCGAGAGAGAGCGAAAACGGCCGAAAAACGCAAATCCGGAGTTGACATCCGCGAGATCGCGTATTTATTCCGGGCGCGTTTGACGGGTTCGAGGGGGAATCGAGGGCCGAGTAATTATAATCGCGGCTTCGGGGATTAGAGTTGTGACGACTTCGGACTTGTTACCGCGCACTTCTTCGGCGAGGGACGCTCCCGCGGATAACGTTAATAGAGGGGGCCCGGTAACGCACTAAACGACAAAGAGATTTCGTTTGAGTGGCAAGCGATAATGCGAATTCACGCGCCTCTTATTCGGCCGGGATTACGCCAATTTAAAATCCGATCTCGCCGGCCCCGCGGCCGCCGCCGCCCGATCGGCTCCGTATTTATCTCGGATGAAATAATGGACCTGCAGTTTCCGAGCGGCGGCCAGGTGGGCATTTCCTTAAACGGTGCCGGAAACAAGCCTTATAAATAATTGAGAGCCGGAGCCGCGTCTTGAGGACACCGGGAATTGGGTCACAAGTTGAACGTAATAAAACCATCAGCATTGCACACCTGATTAATTAATTCCAGACTCGGCATATTTTTGCATCGTAGGATCTTTATAATAACGCAACAATTATTCTTGTAAATTATCGCGAGACTTTTGAGAATTGATGCATTAATGATGATGGCGGAAAGGGGGTGTATTACCTACAGAGTTCGCCGAACAAGGGTCTCTCTCTTAGTTGTCTCTGGGGAAACAGCACCCGGCTACTGTTCCGTTGGGATGTAGGTGTACCTTGTATAGTGAGCATTTGGTAATTTGCATGAAAATTTATGTTATTGTTAACTGGGAATGTGTTTAAGATTCTCATCCCACCCCACGTCTGCAGAATCATAAATACGGTTAAAAACACACGGCTATGTAGGTTCGTCCCTTGCCCTAGGCCACTTTTACCGAAAAAATACAACAGGAAAAAGTTGTTTAACGAGAGTAAAAACGTAGCATACACGTGGAAAACTTCACGTCTTCAATTAAAGGAACGGACATTAGGAATTTCCGCGTTATTTCATTAAACGCGACGATGAAATATGACCATTGTCACCAGACACTCCGACTCCGACACATCGTTACGTTTACTGAAGGAATTCTGAAAAATTATTTGCCATCACGTCGATCCACTACCATTAGTTCTTGGCCGATGAATAATTGAAGGCAGTAAACGGAACGAAATTGTTTATTTATGTATATGCAAACGATAAAATTTTGCGAGAATTAAGTTTTAATAATGCAGGAGCGACAGACAACAGTCGTATTTATTAATCAACCGAATCAAATTGAATCGGAACGCTGCAAAATAATTGTTCGAGGATTGATAACGCCGTTTCGCTCGCTGCCTACACGACCGGGCATTTCGACTTCTTCTCGCCCCGTAATTTGGCTAAACAGCGCGGAAATCGCGGCGGTTTCCGCCCGAGCCATAAAATTTAATCGAAAACCTGTATACGCCGCACCGGGATAATGGCGTGAATATCCTTTTCAAATTCAAGAGTCTCGAGTTCGAGTCGGGCTCTCGCGTGACTGCCTAACAGGTGTATGTAAATGTCGGCAAATGTCGGGGAGAAAGAGGCGCCTCTCGGTCGATAGGCCGCTTCTTTACCTCCGACCAGATCGCCGCCTCTCCCGCTACATAAATAGAACAAACCGGCGAGGAAGATCCGGTGCCCCGGAATAATCGGCCGCTGTCCCGGCGCCTCCGCCATATTTCTACCACTCGTCCGCGCACCGAATTAGCGCGAGCCTCACCTTGACCATTCTTCGAGCGGCCGAGAGATCGATTATTATACTGCGTCTATACCGCGGTACGTGTTAATTCGCGTGAAATAAGGGCGGCGAGGGAGGAGGGCCCTTTCCGCTCCCGATAATCCCGACCGAGCCGGCAGAGTCGGAGACTACTTAGCCCCATGATTCCGTTCGTTCGCTCACACAACTAACTTAATTAAATCAATTTGCCTTACTCTATCATTATTAATTTAGCCGAAACTGGCGCGATTGCGGCGGTGTCGCCTCGCATCCGGGCCTCCCCCGATTAATCCGGGCGAAATCCGGCGGAAAAATGACTCCGTTCCGGCCGCGGGCAGGGGCGGGCGGGCGCCCGGTGTGAATTTCTGTAAATACGTCGATCGCCCGGACAATAATGGAAGTATTCAGAGCGCTCTAAAGGCGGTCGTGTCCGAGCATTCCGGCCCGGCGCGAAGATTTGAAACACGTGCACTATTTCAAATATGGCACCGATCCCAATGGGTCTCTTATTATTTCGCGACGAACGAAATGCATCGCCGACGGGGCCTGCACCCCGCGCCCCATCGATAACGTCCGGATGCCTCGCATTTTCCCAATGACCGTGATCGCATAATGAACTCCGGTCTAATTAACGTATGGCGGCGCGCATTGCCGTCGATTCTCCCCCGATTGAAGGTGTTATTGTTGTCGATTCGATCGGTGAAAAATCGTTATGGATATGTAAAATCCGCCGCCGAAGGGTCGCCCGCGGAAGAGGCCGATCTTTTACTTTATATGCAGAGCGCCTTTAGAGAGACATCAATAAAAGTGGTCGGAAAGAAATTTAATTTCCCTCTCCGTCGCGGAAAAACGACTCGTAATAATGCGATCGTGCGAAATAACTTAAATATGTATTAAGTATAAATAAATCATTAGCTCAGTCGCGGGCTTAAGAAAGGGCCGTTGTTTTTGTGTTGTAACCTCCACCGTGTGAATTTGAATACCTTCCGTCTCCACGCACAAATTGAATAATTTAAACCGTTATTAAAGCGTGCAATAAAAAATTCCTTTCATCGGGAACAGATTCGGCCCGTATAATAAATGTTATCTATGGAAATTGGCAGTGTTTTATTAACGGAATAAGCCGGCGAGAAAGGATAAATTGTGTTTCTGTCTCGGATTAATCTTGACCGAACTGGCTCTCTCTAATTTTATCTATAAAAGACGTCGTTATTCACTCGCACTTCTCGAATTGGTACTTATATGGCGAGTGAAGCAGGAACGAGTTCAATTTTTCCAGGGTCTCCGACGTTTACTTACTGTATGAAATTATTATTACGTGAATTACATAGGCGAATCATGTTTAATTGTTTTTCATAAAAATGTCCGAAATCGTAAACATCGCGATAAAAAAATGTTGCGTTCCATTTATTACGAGAATTAAGGTGGAGGTTATCGTCCTCTCGCGTTCTGTGGAGGACAATAAAACGCCAGATAATTTTTTCGCACAGCTCCTTAAAATAAACTGCTTTATTTTTCATTGCAGGGATTAATATTCATAATTTATTAATCATATTTTAAAGTACATTTTAAGACTTTAATATCTCGCGAAAAGTTTCTTTATTTACTTCAAGTTTTATATCACCGTATTAAACTTTTTCTCTGGTATTTTTTTTGTTCTGTTTGATAAACATCCTAATTATTAAACATGCCATACTTTCGAAAATACACAACGGCAATTATGCGCATTAACGTCGGGTCCCGGGTAATGTTTTTGACGACCTTATTATTTCGACAATAAAAGTAATAAGCGCTCCCCTTCTTGCCGGCCGTTCCGGCCCATATTTCTTTGGCCGATTTTGCAAAGATATATATTTCCTCGCTAACGCTTTTGCCATGTTGTACATGTAATATTTTGTGACATGTCCAAACGTGTAGCTATTTCTCATCGGGTCACTTCTGTATCTAACCCGGCAATAAACCCCGGAGGAAATATTTTTCACGATATTGCTTCTTAATGTTCACGTCTCACTCGGATATACTCAACGTGAACACACGACGGACCCGACATAAATTAGCATCGAGATGTGCGCGAGCGACTTATTTAAATTTGCGATCAGACGAATTCAACCGACCGAACCTTCAAAAGAATAATAGACCCGGTCTCGATGAAAATTGGAAATTCGACGGGGCACGCACACACGACCCCTCTCCGATGCTTATTGCTTCCACTTTTCCGATTATTATTGACAACCCCATAACGTTAACGGCCCCGAATGGCGAATAAGGGCTCCGGGTTGTAACAATGCCGGATTTTAAGGTTTTTAAAGCCGGCCCGTGAGTAATGACACCGATAACTAGAGACGCCATTATGGAAGCGGACAATAAAGATAACCAGAGAGTGATTGGTGACGTGAGATCTTTTCGACACTAAACGCAGCCCCATTAATTCGCATCACCCTGTTCATATTTCATAGACGCCCGCCAAACTACCCCCGCATAGCCCATCCGCATAATGCACGCACACACGGAATTGACTCAAATTGAGTAGACGGACATTACAGATGTTCCAATTTACGCGAACTGATGACGCGGCCCGGGTCGGGAGGACCGCACGTATGGGGGTTCGGAAATTCATCGCCGTTTTAATGCGCGCTTTCCCATGCTGCGGTGTGCACTTTATGGCGGCAATGATGGGCAGGTGGGATGTCGCCCATGTTTGGTTCGTCGGCGTTATTATCGCGTATCGCGAATTGCACGGCCCGCGCCCGATGCGCCCCGTTATAGTCGGGGTGGCGAAATATGTGTTTTATCGGTTGTTCGGTCCTGGATGCACAAACCATTTTATAATTGAAGCTTTAATTAACGGGATTGCTCCAGTTCGCGGGCGAGTTTTACTTTTACGTACGTAAATAACAGTCGCTATTCACTTGCCTCAGTTAGTTTTACGACCAAGAGCTACTTAGTATGAAAACGGCGCCAGGGTACAAGAAGCGCGCATCTTGAGGCCGACATGCCGAGCTGAGAAAGAACCGAATTACCGCACATGCTTTTCGCGGAGGGTAGTTCGTATACACTTCAAATCATTTGTTGTCATTTCGCCTGAAATTTCGTTTCGGTTTTTGACAAAACTGGTGCTAGAAGCCAAACCAAGATTTGCTCCGAAAATTGGTATGCGTCTACAAAATTATGCCATTGGTCGGTCCGCTTGGTATTCGTATCGGCATCTCTTTTCCGTGTTTCTGTGTTTGTGCGTACACATTTCTGTTCTGTTACAGTTTCTCCGATGATTTGGGTTCCAAATCAGTTGGTCGGGGCGCCAGCCGGCACGGATGTCACAATAGACTGCCATACAGAGGCGTACCCGAGAGCCATTAGCTATTGGGTATACGACAACGTCATGCTCCTGCCTACGAAGAAGTACGGGACCGAAACGGCCGAAAACAGCTACAGGGCGCACATGAAATTGTCGGTGCGAAACCTCCAGCCCGGAGATTTCGGTAACTATCGATGCATCTCGAAGAATTCTCTCGGGGAAACGGAAGGATCCATCCGACTATACGGTAAATAAAATATATCTATCTGCTTAACTCCGAAACGAATTTGTCGAATCGCTTTAAGCCCTAGAACCGCCCCTACTGCTACTACAGTTGCGCGAGCGATCTTTGCCCGATCACCCCCCATGTCCGTCACCAAAAATAGCCGAAAATTCCTGTACTCCCGGCGCGTGCGGGGCGGGGGCTGCGTCGGAGTTTGTTTTAAGAAAATTGTCGGAGATTGCTTTTCCTCCCATGATAGCAAATCCGGGCACCATCCCCTTTAAATTCCAACATCAACTCAACTGAAAGGGTATAAAAATTTAAGCTCAACTCGAAGTATATCATCATCATCTATTATTTTGTGTCGAGCGATATTTCACCCCATCCGAGAACTCGCGTCTCGCCCGACCGCCCCCGCCCCCCGGTCGGGCGAAATTTTACTAAAACGCGCAAAACATCGCCCGCATCCGACAATTTATGTGTGAACTCGTCGCCGCCGCCGATGGGGTGAGAAATCGCCATGGCCGCACGAAATTGTACCGAAATAACTATAGCGACGCGGGCTACATGCACAGGGCGATCCGGGAATTTTTCCATTTTCAGAGTGTCAAGGACTTTCATGCCAGAGAGGTGGCGTTTTTCTTGGGACACCCTGTACGGTCGAAATGACAAAGTCCGTCATGTCCGGATAAGGGGGGAATTCCGTTGACATGTAATTATGTCCGCACTATAAATTTATTTTCCAGGTATTAGCCCGATGATGCCTATAAAAAATATCTTAGTGTCTGTTGAATTCAGAAATGTAATTTATTTTGATAAAATGTTGTTCTCATCGTGGTCTATAAATCTCCCTCGAGAAAACGCTCATATGCCCGTCCGCCCTAAATGCATCATGTCCGCCGCGAACGAAAATTTAACTTTCGATGGAACTAAAGGGCCTT
The DNA here is from genome assembly GCA_949788335.1 of Salpingus planirostris. NCBI lineage: Eukaryota > Metazoa > Arthropoda > Insecta > Coleoptera > Salpingidae > Salpingus > Salpingus planirostris. The sequence goes on from OX460929.1 coordinate 5,896,014, forward strand.
TACGGCTTGTTTAGCGCCCCAACGAAAAAATAAATTCCTCTGGATAACATCCTACGACATACCATTTTCCCTCCCTTTGTTACAATGCAGTCCGAGTCCCATCCTATTTCTCTAACAGCCTCGCATTTACCCCAAATTATAAAAAAAAGCACACAGACAGACACACACATCACATCGTAATCTCCGGGCATTCACATCCCAGTCATGGAAAGGGACATGGGGGTTTGTTTGAAGGCCTCCCTTTGAATCGGCGCACTAAAAATGTGAAACTGATCAATTACAAATACTTTTATACAAAGTGGTGCGATTTCGCGATGGACCTTAATGACGCATCAAGGGGCGACACGTCATCATCAATGCGTTCGAAACGCGATAAAAATTAATCCGATTCCGGCGGACTGCACTGCACTGTTGATTTATAACGAGAGAGAAATTTCATTTGTTCATCGGAAATATGCTTTTGACAACGGCCTAAAATCACTCACATAGAAATTTGCATGAAAGAGGGCTTAAGTACGAACTTTCGGCGAACTTTAAACTTCCATAATAAATTATTATCGATAGCCCCCCGACCGATAACCGATGAGGACGGCGACCAACAGTTTTAATTATTCGAAAGCGAACGGGAGCGGCCCGAACGGGGAAAAACTCTCGCCCGCAATTATTCGGGCCCGGCTGGCGATAATAATAAACGCGTCCTCCTGTCTGCAGTGTGTACAGTGTGTATATCGACCAGGTGACGCTGAAAAAAATGTTTTGCTCTGGGGCGGCGCACGCGAAACGTCACTCAATTAAAAAATTCCAAACTTTCACCGCCAATTTGTCAAATTAACTTTTGCGTGCCGAGTTGTTACCGAATGACGGTTTGTTCCAGAAATACCGATGCCCTCGACTCCCCCGCGTGCGACCGAGATGAAGAGCAACTCGAACAAAGAAAGTGAGTATGTCGACTTGCATGTACGGATTAAGTTCAGTTTTCGTTATTTCGTTGTGCACGACGTCTTTAAGTGATAAACACAGCCCGATGCATCCGAGTTCCCCAATGTAGACTTTCGTACTAGACTAGACGGTATGATGCCCGTTAATGTTCGGAAATATAGCGGGATTTTACGGCATCGCTCGAAATTTATAAGTTAATTAGAAGAGATGTGTTTTAGACTGGCCAAAAAAGAATTAAAAACGATCCTCCTCCTTCTGCACTAGGCGGTGGTGGTGCGCGCTCCCTCGTCCGTTTCATCTCGAGATATAACTAATGAAATTTAATACAACTGCTGAAACGGCTTGAAGAATGATTGTTTAAATTTCCTCTAATTTCTGTGTCTGTTGTTAATCTCGACGCTGCAACTGGCGGACGGACGGAACGCGAGACGCTCGTTCGACTCGTTCCGCTCGCTGGAAACTCATCATAATGTCCGGATATTGTTGTTGTTGCACACCACTGCCGACTTTTAACGCCGACAGTAATCAACCGTCCCCGGATGATGCTGATGGCGCTGGCCAAACCGACCGGATATGATTTTTACACGTATTTCCGGCGAAAGTTCGACGTTAACAATAATAATAATAATAACAATCGTGTACACGGTAGGTATACGCCAACACGGAGGGAACCTTTCGTTTCTTTGATTTCCGCTCGGTCCCTGGGGCGGAAATACATCAGCATCTCCAGTTACATTTTTAGACGCTTTCAGTAGTTTCGCTCTCCAGGGGATGAGCGATCGGGTAAAAAATCGCAATGGAGAGATGTGCCGCGGCACAACGGCGGCCGCCATGGTATCATCCGAACCGACCCTGGACCATCGATTGCGCATCGCGCCCGTTGCGGACGCTAGTTTGGCGCATTTTCCGCTTTATTTTGGATGAATTTATGACGTTACTTAATTAGACGTTTCCAGCTCGCGGGCATTAATCTTGCGGTAATACTAATGGCACCGTCCGTGCGGACGCACAAGCCTCCGCGTTTTAATCGCATAAAAACATAGCCGGGGCGCGCTCTCGCTCGTTGTTGGTTCGGTCGAAAATGTCGAAATGTTCCATGCGGAAAACGCAGAGTGCACGCGACCGCCGTACCCGCGGCACGAATAAATCCGAAAACTTCGCTCCTTTCCTACGAACCGGCACCATCACCCGTACCTATACGTTTACATTGTATTGTTAATAGTTGGGTGTATTTTATAATGCTATTTCAAATTCAGATTGCATACGAAACTGAGGGTGTATAACCGGTCGTAGAGTACGGCGGGGAGAGGGCGAGGCCGAACAATAAATTCTTTCGACTATAAAACTTGCATTACACACACCTCCGAGATCGCTCCGCCGACTACTTACATACTTACCAGACTAGAAACCGGAAAACTAGAGGGTTTACTCTCACTTGTACTCGTACTCGTACAGTCGGGCTAGGGGTTAGGGTTGGGCTCTATGAGGATGATTTATACGTATCGAGTTGCGGGGGCAATTATCCGGTGTTTATGAGTTGGGGAAAGTTGTGTGTGACGGTCGGCGTCGCGACGACGGTTCGGTCCGCTCCCCGTGTATATGCAATGATAAATACCCTCGCCGAGAAAGAAGCAACTTCGGCATTACAATAACGCGCTGCCGTAATGGCCAAAGTTAGGGTTAAGACAGGGCGCAACTTATTCTCTGCGGTGATATTCACCAACACAATGAAAGCACACTTTTTGCGAGCTCACCTTACGCGAGATGAGTATAACAGAGTTCAAAGTGTGTTTCTATTCTCCAGGGCAATCGCGCCCGTGCTAACTTCGAGGAACACGTTGTGTGTAGGCCAATAACTGCGCTACATTTCGCCGCTGTTTACTTTACGGAGCGGAGCGTCCGACGTTTGTCCCATATCAAAGTTCGCGAGGGGGCCGATAGACGGGGCGCCGGGCGAGGGCCGTTTATAATTCCAATTTGAATGGGGGTGTGCTGACGGGTGGTTCTTATTGCAGGCGCGGGGAAGCGCAACATCAGCAGGCCTTTAGTTCAAGACGAGAGGCCAAAAGTGGTCATGGTCTCTTCCTCGGACAAGGACATCCTCCAACCGGGGCCTCCCGTCGAGACCGTGGGACTGTACACACCCCCGGGCCCCCAAGGATCAGGTACCGCAGACCATGGCTTTTCTTGCACTAAATAGCACGCATTTCAATCAATCGAGCACATCTCCAATCTTCCACCATTCACGATCGGCGATACGGTCGACGCGAAAATGCGGCCTCGAACGCCCTCTCGGACCGGACGGACGTGCCGCCTCTGGCGCGAAGATAATCTGCACGCGGCTGCACCCGGTGCGGTATTGATCTTTGAGAATTATCCATATTTCTAGCCATTCGAAATGTTGCTTGTAAACCACTGTAATTTGAACCACCTGTTACACTGACGTGCACCTAAAATTTAATTCGACATTTTCAAATTTTCAATATGCGCCGGAAAGAACGTGCAAGATCGAAATTTCTTCCACGTCCCCACTAAACATATATTCTCCCTTAGATTTACTATAATGTGGGACGGTTATACCCGGCTCTCCTCCCGCGAGTACAGATGGCTAATAATATCAAGGCCCCAACCCATTTCTGTATCATGATAAATTCAACCACCATACGCTGAATTATTCTTATAGGACCCGCCGATAATTCGTACGAACTTGGCGTCTATTATTGACGAATAAATTGACCTGATAAAAATCGGCAGACGTACTATAGATTAACGCCGTTTTAGATCGACATCTATGATAGCAGTTATCAAGTTTATGCGACAATTAACTAAGTTTCGTCTGTCTGTTGTCGGAACAAAACTTTGCGGAAGTTCCTGTTTCCCTACAATTTACACCGATAACTTGATATGGCTCAACCGAATATTATTATCTTGGACCGCCCTAGAAGGGCCACATGAATAAAATCCGTAATTATCGCTTATCCTCCGCAATACGAATAAATAATGCGCGATTATTAGGGCGTGGAGGTGCCAGAATTGTACCCGTAATACGGATGCAGTCGGAAAAACGTGTAAAATTTATGGAGTAAACTGGAAAACGGTCCAGACCCGTATAGACAAGGTCCGTTTAAATATTTTATGCGGCGTTGTTGAAGTAGGTATTGATTTTGGTCCATTCCAATAGTGCAGAGAATGTAAGTAATTTAGTGATTTCATCGCAGAATAAGGGAGCCCTCCCTATAGGTGGGGTAGGTGGGTCTATACCGCTTGCTCGGCTTGATTATGTTATTATTCAATTTCTGTGAAGCGGAATCGATGATTTCGCGCTGGATCACAAAAATATAATTTAATGAATCGCACAAAAGAGTCGAGTATCGTCTACATAATTACCGCCGTTGCTATTCAGGATTTGGGGGCTAAAAAACAAGTGAAAAATGATCCTTTTTATTTGACATTAAATTAATGGACGGATTAATTTTTTATTGTGTTCCACATCCGCCAACCCGCCACCCCCATCATAATGTCTACCCGACCCCCATCACATGCAGTGCCGAATTCGTAGAGAGAACTAGTGCCGCAGTGAATGAAATCACTACGAAAACGACCCCGGAATCCCTCGCTCGCGTATTACACATAATACGGTAAATTAATACGGGCCACAAAAGAAATCACGGCAAAAATGCGGCACGCTGCAATACCGCTCGAAATAACTTTATCAAAGGGGATTTCTTTTCATACATTTTTTTTACTGCTGAAGCTCTCATAATACTCATTTAATGGAAATTAATTTGCGACTATATAATTGGAATTCGTTTCGAATGTCTGCCGCCACGAACAAAGCACTTGATTTTTTCCCAAAGGATGGGCACACATTTTCATGATTCCTCGGATGCCTACAGTACTACCTACCTATGCGTATTAATATGGTAACCATGAACCTTCGCTATAATGGTATTACCCGCGTCTTCGGCCAAGCTGCTTTGTGTATTCGTCGACGTTTTTGCACGGTCATGTAATTTTAAAGGAGCAGTGAGAAAAACAATCTTGGGAATATCGATCCACCATAACTAAATCATGCGAGAACTCTGTAAGTATCGGTTGTTTTATTTTATGGCACCATATTTTATAGACTCGGTGTGAAAGCTTCCGTATAACAAACAAAAAAACACAATACTGTGCTTGCCTCACTTTACTAATTGGAGGAATTACGTAACGCAAATCGACTCTTCAATTCCACTCATTCATCACCATGATGATAAATAGTCCGCGCTGCCGTATATTTATTGTAGGTGCGAGACGGGAGAGTTCGGAGCCTCGATAATAATTATCATTGTCACTAGTGACGGTTAATATCGGCGAAAGGCGAGGGATAAGTGCGGCGCAGTTACGCCATTTGTCATTCCGAATTATCGGCGCGTCCAATTGTGTCACAATTCCCGCTCCGAGTCGATTTTAATTCGAGTCGTCGGGTCCAAAATGCAGCACCGGACTATTTTGAGGGACGACTACCCGGAGCCGTCCCGAATTCTTGCGGCTCGTCTATGATGGTGCAGATCGAACCGAACTTACCCCCGGACCGTGATTATTATCGCCGGCTTGACAGCCGGCTACCGTCCCCGGATAACACAAAAGATCCAAATCGGGAAGTGAACGGATCGATCGAATTTGCGCACGGTTTAGACTAATTAATCGACGGTCTTTTTTGCGTCTGGAGTGTGTGTGTGATGATGGTTTGCGTAAAGTAAACCGTAGCTGTAACTAATATCGAACTAATATCGCCCATAGGAGAAATTTGCGGCGGTGCTCCTATTAAACTTTACAATAAACAATATCGAGCAAACTTGCTTCGAGCGCGTGTGTGCGAGCCGTACTGTCTATATGGAAGAGGATAAGCGCTTTTTCGCGAAATAATGACAATATCTAAGCTCGTTTGCGCGTACCTGTGCATGTGTACCTTCGAAATTTCGCGTAGAAATCGAAAGTGCGATTAGATTTGCGCCACTTCCGGCACTCGGTCGCGAGCCGCGCCTTATGGCATCGCCGATTGTTTCCCGATACGTAGCGCGGAAATATCGCAGTGACTTTTTATCGTGGGGGGAGAAACGCCGGATTTGTCCTTATTGTATCGACGGAGAAAATGTCATTATCCCGGGATTGTATTTATTAATATCGTATTGTTTGTTCATTTTTCCACCGCTTTCGTTTTATCCGCGTTTTTATTTTTTTGGAAATGACGGTCGGTCGGCCGAGATTCAAATGATCGCGTTATCGAGGGGGAACGAAAACGGTTCCGGGTGTTTTCCGTTTTCCGTTTTCCGGAAGGCCGTGTCTCGTCAGTCGTCTCGTCATGTCTCGCGTATTTCCTTTTGAGTACTTGTTGTGCGCAGCCGGGGCATAATCGGGCTGATTGTGGTGGAAAATAAAGTGAGCGTCGGAATTATTATATTTATGAATGAGTTTCGGTCCGGGGATCGCCGTGAATGCATGACGATAAACCCAATTGAGAATAGAAATGCAAGTCGCGCTTATTGACATTGAACCTTTTATATTACTCAAACTTAAACGATTCGCTTTACATTTAAATGCAGCTTCCTGACGTACTCTCGACTATGTTTGGAGCGGAGATGGATTTTTAAATAAGCTCTTAGCCTCGCCGAGGTAAATATTTCGAGGGGACTACTTGGCGGTTTCTCTTGCTGCTCTCTCATTCAAAAATCATCATTTCCAGTGCTTGCCCATGAGAATTTTATTCAGGCCGGTCGCGATATTCCGGCGACAATTTCGCCGTCAAAATTGCTTTAAAAAATTTAAGTACGTGTTTGTGGGGAGGGATTCCGCTCTATGCAAATTCGAGATCCTAGCAAAGGATTCCGACCGCAACTTGGAAAAGTTTTTAAGCCAAACGAGTCGTGAAATTATGTGCAGTATTCCACTGCTTAAGACAGAATTATAGGGAATATAAAACGTTTACTTTGAAAACAAATGAATAATTTCCTTGGGGTAATTCCCGGTATTATATTATTACACCCTGCATATTCAGTCCGTATGAAATTAGCACTAGTTTCACTCTTCGCCAACGCCGGCTGAACCTGAACGCATCTCGGTATCATTTTCGCACATTTTGCATAAACAAATTTCGCGCATAAAACTCACCCCGACTACGGGATTCGACTCCGACTCGGCAAACAACTGGGTTTATATCGAACGGAGGCAAAAAACACACTTCAAAGCAGATTAGAATACTAATTAATAAAACATAGCTAGGCTACACAGTCTCGTAAAGGTAACGATGTCAGGAATTTCATAAATGTTAAAAAGAAATACGAAGTTGGGAATCTAGTAAGTGAACTTATAAAACTGATTTTTTTCCAACTTCCAACCTCAAAGACGAACTTTCGTACAATTAAACCAACCGCCACCGATCGACCTCTATGTGTAGTTCGGTGCACCAACTTCCCTATATCCACATCCACCCTCCATCTCTCTATCCACGTGTACAATCTAAAAATAACGTTCCCAATTGAATTTTAATATCCACCAATTCCACTCGTGTGCCGTATTCGTACGAAATGAGCGGAGGTGGGCCGACAACTTGTGAAGTTGTTCAAGTTTTTACCCGTTTCCAACATTCTTTAAATATTTAGATAGTTTAGTCGATTGTGTATTTAGAGACTTCACTGAAACTGACAATTGCAGTTTCAACTCAACTAATCCAAACTACACTTCAATTCAGCGCCGTGTAAATGTTGCGTGGACGGGGCACCTGATGCGGTACATTAATTAGCGGCTCACGCTTTTATGTGGAAATTAATTAATCGGGACGGATGTTTTCGCACGGTGTTTGTTTTAATTAAAGGCGCCCTTTGACATTGAATCTACGCGGCTATATGTATCTAAGTGACTTAGTACGGCGAAAACATCATTTAAATGAACAAACAATTTCATAAACGGGATTTTTCCCCCAGTTATTCCGCTTTTTTCCACGTGCGACGTACGCACCGCTTCCCCTTCAAAGTGGAGTCGGAAAATTACGAGAAGCCTCATCATGATGGGTCATGGGTTCGCCTCGATTTTATTAAGGTAGATGGTGAAAAATTACGCCGTCTTCACGGCGAAGGGGACCCGTTTGATCCGACCAAAAATATATACTCCGTGTGGGGGCGGCGAGGAAGCGGATGCAGTGCAATAATAATTTATATTAAAATTCGGGTTTCACTTTAATTCCGGCCCGCCTCGATTCGGATTCGGCAGCAATAAGTGCGGGTCGTCAAAATTTCGAATTTAATTATTTCGGGGCCGCGTATTCTCGATAAATAATCCTCCGGGAAAACGAAACCAACCCGAAATCACATCCATTTAAACCGATGCTAGTTTTAAGCAAGTTTTTCACAAATCGATTCAATTTTGATTGCATAGACTAGTACCGATAGTTTCTAGGACTGAATTATCTCGGTACTTGGGAGTACCAATTTCGTCTTTAAAAAAACTTCTGCATTCGATTCGTGATGAAAATTAGAACATAATCACATGCATGTTTGCCTTAATGGATTCATTTTATTGCGGTGGCTCATTATTGCATGTTAGGGATTGCTGCAAATGTTAGTAAGCGATGAGCGGGCACAGGATTTTATGGTATATGCGTTTGGTTTTTGTTGCAGGATGTGTCAGCGTGGTAAGGTGGGCAGTCCCTCAGTTTGCAGCTGTGATTCTTCACTGTTTTTTGTCGGGCACGCTTTCCCTCTCTCAAAATTAATGTAGCATATCAGCTAATCCAGCTCAACTCGAAACCAACAAAACACACAATTCCATTGCTCAGCTTTTTCGTTAAATTCGGTTCGATTTCTCGACCAGGAAGAGGGAGAGAGTAAGAAGGCCGTTATCGTCATCGAATAGTAAGTATATTTTTGGAGAAAAAAGAAGCCACCATCCTTTGTAAAACACATCACCTGACTATACGCCTACATATCATCCATCGGTTATTTGGTTAGGTAAATTCGAGGTATTTTTTATATTTCGTATACTTGTATGTACGAACCGAACCGGGAAAACTCTCGGGTGTTGCGGTATTTTGCCGGGGCGAGACCATTGTAAATCAAGCGGAACTCTTTTAAGTTCACCGATCGACAAACTTAACAACGAACGCCTGGTAACATATCATAACACTCAGCACCGACGTCCAAAATTCCACGCAAACTTCGGCCGCGCCACCCCCGACTCTCAATTTTTACCTCAAACACAAGATCCAACCAAATGTGCAACTGATTTATCGCGGCTTAGCCCGCTAAAACTTCCCCCCAAAATAACAACGTTGTGTAAAACGAATACCGTCAAATAGTACATATCTACGCCTATGATAATATTATACGGCTATTTTATAAACAAGAGAAAAGTTCGCGTACTCACATACATACATGGTACAGTTTCGTGGATGAACTGAAGAGACAATCTTGGATCCACGTTAATTTTAAATTGTTACTTGCTAAAAGAATGTGCTAATTTCGGAGTGTTAGTTCTTTGAAACTTATATATTTGTACATAAATTAACCCATAAAAGCTTACTGTAAAATATATGTACTTAGCGCCTAAGGAAGCTCTCATTTTATCTGCAGTATTATACATGTTTATAATGATAATTAAGAGGATAGTTATGTTCTGCTTTTACTACCTTCATTCCATCAACCGTCACATTATTAATACTACTTACTACTAATACTATTACTTACTAAATACATACATACATACAAACACACATCCATACATACATACATACATACATACATACATACATACATACATGTATAATATCATTTTGTACATAGGTAGGTATGTACACTATTGTTTATATTTAATCAAAATTAACCTGTACGCGTGAGTGAATAAGCGACGCAAAACGGCTGTCGTCTAACTTCTCAAATGAATCGCCATGAATAATACAAATAAACCAAGTAAATTGAGTGGCCGTTTTGCGCCAGTTAAAAATGCTTCTTCATGTTATTATGTACTGTAAATAACGAGAAATTTTGACTCCGAATTACTTTTTACATAATTCCAAACAAGCAAAATTTCTCGCGACGCATTGATTGTTTTGAAAAGTGCCAAAAACCTAATTTAGAATACGATTTACTTTTAGCTAATTTTATTTAATCGAAATTCGTGTTTATTAATCGATTTAAATAAGAATATATCAGAATTACATATCTCATACATCTCTTTGACCATGGGGCGCCTGATATTCCGTAATATTTCAAACCTCATCCAGTTATAATCATCAACTCGAAAACATAGATATAGTAGCAGTAATTCTTGCGTCGATTACTCATGAAATTTAGACAAATTTAGGAAAAATTCCAATGAAGAATCGATCGTAAGCTCGGTCCGTGTCCGAAGAGACTGATTGAGGTTCGTCGGTGAGAATTTTAAGTCGCCCCTCGATTTAAATAAACACAAATTTTCAAATTCCACATTTCGTGTATACTTCCTGGCGATTTAAAACTATAAAGAGAGAATGTATATGTCAACGAATATGTGTAAAAAAATCATTCCTGGCAATTCTGTAAATATGTTCCATCGTGATTTAGTTAATTTACTGAATTTAAAATGTTATTGTTTCTTATATTGTCTAATAAGGTAATATAAATAAGTTAAATAATTTGTCGTGTTATTTAATTCCCTTGACGGTTACAATATTTCTTCATGAGAGCGACATAAGCTTCTAGCAGGTCTGGCGCATAACATAAAAGGAACAGACGCAATTAGGGACGTGGGTTTCTTGGCGGAATTGATTGGGGCAAGCTTAATCCTTATAATGCATGATTACGGGAAAAATACGCCGTGTAAAGAGTACGGCCTAATGAAAGATAATAACCGAAGTTCGGTTGTTCGGCTAAGACGAGGACACTATTTCTGCGATTATGGCGCAATTTTCCGCAATCTTTGGCTAAACGTCGAGTCCGCATTGCAATATAAGTAGAACGGATAGAAACGATTTTCGCTTGTCGGGTTCAACCTTCGAAAGGGAGCCTCGTGGAACAGTCGCCGACTTCCTTTTCTTGCTCGCGTCACTTCCGGACTTTTGCGTCCGGACTCCGGAGGGCCGATCGGCTGGCGCCCCCGGAATCGATCGTTAATTTCAACCGCCCTATCAATATTTGATATGAATTAGTTAAGTGGATAACCGAATCAAACTGGCGTCGATAACGCAAATTAAATAAATCAAGTCTGGAATCCGGAACGATTTTACATCATGCCGGTCATGATACGCTCTCACCACTCCAGATATATCGATCCAGGGCAATAGAGTCGGCAACCGGAAACGAAACGCTCGAAAATTTCCCATTACTGGTCGCGCGGAATCCATAATCTTGGATTAGACGCCGCATAGAATTAGCATCGTTCACCGGATAACCGTCTCGGATAGCAAATATCAATTTTTCTTTAAATAAAACGCGGGCGCGCTGAAAATCTCATGAAAAGAGGAAACGTATGTATCCGGCGAGGGCGGCGCACAGCATCGAAAGAACTCCCCGAAGGATCGTTTGACCACCGACATGAATGAGTTTGCCCAACTCATTGACATCTTTGATTGCGGTTTTAATGCCTCCCGGCCATTGTTGCGGAAATTGTATCACAACTCCCCTAATGCCGACCGCACACCTTATTCGCCGGACTCCCGTGCAGAGACGCGGAATTTCCGGCCGGCCCCCAGGCGGCGATTGGAAAGTTACCGTAAAAAAGTAACTACTCATAAAGCGGAGGAATGACGCACACGCAAAAGCACTCCCCTCGAAATTATCGCACGCTCCATGCCGGATTGCCGGCCCTTTAATTTCGGGAGTGTCCCGGAACCGGCCGGCCGGCGGATATGCAAGCGGCCCATTCGGCGGGGGCGCGATGATTGATGGTGCGCGCGACACGGTCCAAATAAAATATCTTATTTATTTATTGCCGGATATGGCGCGGCCGCGATATTTCAGTGCGCATAAAATTCACTGTCATGCTAGGGGGCGGGCGCGAGAATGAGGAGCCGCGCGAGATCATGCCCGCCGCGAATTACCTGTCCACTCGCCATTTGTCACTGTCCCGAGTTCATCCGTTTTGGGGGTTACCCGAAGACAGACCGACGGGAACTCACGCGTGAGCGCCGAAACGCACCCCCGGTGAACCACCCCCGGGAAGGGGTCGCGACGGGCGCGGGCTCTACTCGCCTCCCGGATTTTTGTTCCGATTTAATTAATATTAGGTGTATATGGGGGATCGTAATTAATTGTCGGCAATAATTAATTAATATATCGACGCGCGTCAATATGTCTCGTTAGAGTATTGTGCGAGGGTGCGTCCGTCCGTTAATACGCGTCAGCCGCCCTCACAATCGAAGAATGCCCGCGTCCGGGCGTCCGGGACGGTCGGTTATGATGGAGCCGGCCGCTCGCGCTTTAAGTGCTCATTCTTGACACATCCATGGAAATGCGGTAATTTGTCACGAGGCCGAAGTGGTATACACATATATAGACGCGAATGTGCCGCAATAAAATACAACATCGTATCACTATAATACACGAGTCGCTGCAATTTCTGCTGAACGTTTGCGGAATATGTGAAACGCGCATTACACTTTCGCCCCGAACGAATCTGCGTATACCCCGTACGGCGCGGCTCACGCATGCAAGAACAAAACCCCCGCGAAATATATTATATGGAAACTGCCTCTCTCCCCCGTATTCATTCATACCGGTTGAGGCCGCTATACAGTATACACGAAACGAGATTTTCTCAATCAAAACACGATGCACACAAGGAATCAACCGATGTAATGAGAAAAGTTTCTGTCTGATTTAATTATCCGTGACAGCGTGAAATGTGAATTATGGAGATATAATAATAAAGCTTAATTCGCGGGATATTGAATTATTCAAAATATTATCATTTACGCTGCAGCGAGTGCGCCCCTTTTTCCTTTTTCGCCACCACCACCCCGGGGTCAGGCGAACACAGGGACTCGGACACGACGTTAAAAGAGTTTATTATTGCGCCCCGAGCGCGGATCATATCGGTTAATTGAGAGGTGGAAAAGTTCAACTCCCTCACGGACGTAAGGAATATATGACTTCGCGTTACCGCGGCTCCGTCCCGGTTTAATCACGGAATAATCCGCATTATTTCAAACTCGATTCCTTATCCGAGACCCAATCACCACGGGAAGCCGCTTAATCTGGCACATATTGCCCCATACGTCCACCACGGGCGCAAACATATTTTCAGGACCTATCCGGAGACCGCAATTTGCAATAACAACTCCAATACATCCCCCGGAACCTGCACAACCCTCACCGCGAGGCAAATAATAATAATGATAATGATGATGATGATAATAACAGGGAGGATGATGTGGTGGTGGGTTTTTTCCGGTTTTGTTCCCGAAACGAACCGCTCGGGGGACTCGTCTTGATACGCGTCGGGCGAATTAAAATGCGGAACACCTATCTCTTGCATTAATGCGGGGATGCAAAAATGTGCAGATTCGCGGACGCGTCCGGCGAATCGGCAAAACAGAGACCGACAAGGGGCGACCCACTCGGCTAACTAACTCGGTGTACGTAATTACGGCCGTATAAAAGCGGCAGGTGGGCGCCGCACAAAGACCTGCCGGGGAGCACCAGCACGGAGCCGAGTGACTTTTTTATTGTCCGCCCTGCGAATGTGGGCACGGAGTTAAGCTCCGGAATGAATTTGCACTCAGGTAAGTACGCGAAATGCACTTAGCCGCGTCCCGCAATCGGCGCGGCCCGGCGACGTCGCCGGCCCTCCCGCCCGCTAAACAAAGAGACGTCCCGGCCATTGTGATCCGATCGAAAACTGAATATAATGCGATACGCCGTTGGCTCCTTTCAAAGGTGGACTAATTAAAACGACGGCGCAAATTAATATGTCGCGTATATGCACGATGGCGAGCTTTCGAGCTTGATGGCAGATTACTCGCCGTGCGAATTTCAAAACTCGACACCCTCAATTTCTCGCGTACCGCAGATTTTCAGCGAAAAGCTCAAAAAGGGCCAACACGAACTTAAAAATCAATTGCACCACCTGCACCATGCGAGCTGAGTTTGCAACCACTTCACGATTTGAATTAAGGCCCACGGGTGAGTGTCATACCTTCATACCATTTTTTGTTTCAACATTATTATCAAAAAATGTTTTTTTCACACTAAGTGTGTACTGGTCTCCTGTTGAGGATTTTTCCTCGGAGGTCGGTGTAGTTTCGGGGGTTGGGAAATTTTCAAGTGGACACTCTGTATGGGGTCGGGTCTGGCGGATTCTCGCGATATTGTGCGATATCGGGGCCGGCTGCCGCTGCACCCAAATACATAAAAATATAGCACGTGAAACATTAATAATACAGGAAAGATTCTAGTCGAGCTGAATGTTAAAATCCGGAAATTCCTCGGGGAGCGCCTAAGCTCCGGCCGTTGCACACACGAGATCCGATCGCCGCCGCCGGTCACGTGTTCGTTCCACCCCCGGCCAGTGCAGTAAACAGGCCGCCGCCAATGCTCCCCGAAATCACATCAATACTTAATATGCAATTTGCGGTTTGTGAAAAATTCATCCGTCTTGGCCCCGCGTGGGTTATAAGTTACGTCCGGCTGTGGCGAGACCACGAAAAAACAGCCCCCGTCGCCGCCGCCGCCGCCAAGGCCGAAGAGAAAAGAGAAGAGTCTCGTCATCGATTCCGCTTTAATATGCGACGTTTGAAATTTCCGGCACGGCCCCTTGTTGCGGAACTGAACGAGATCGAGCGCGAGAACTCATCCGGACGGGGCCGAGGCGAATCTGTCAGCCGAGATTGCGTGACATTCGGGGGGCCAAGAATGGGCGAAAGTCGGCCCATTGTGCAGCATCACTTGTGCGATAATTCACCCGCGAAAGCGCCGTCATCAATAATCCCGGCCGTGGGCAAACACCGCGCCCCGCCGTTGTCCCGAAATAATATAGGGGCGCGTCCCGGACCATCATCGTCCGCGGCACATTTTAATGTGGGACCGGTCCCCGGTGTCTCGGGGCGCCTCTGTCGGCTCTGCCTTTAAATCGGCAAGCCCTATGTGCTAACGATTTACATGTCAAACAATCGTATATTAGATTTCCTCCGGTGTTCTGATAACATCCTAATGAATTTATGGAATAAATTAAGCTCGGTCGGTAGGTATGTACCGAAATCACTCGTTAATGCCTAATTTAAGAAACGACAATACCGCATCCTACAGGAACTAGATCAAACTACACCTGACTAGTTAGGTACAAGAGATTGAAAAAAAAGTATTGCATACTTTCGAATAACCCTGTAGGGTTCTTTCGCACGGAGGAAAAAATTTAGCCGGAGTTTTTCTAATCGACTTTGGGTTTTCTTCTGGAACAATCCGACCGATTTGTCCCCATATCTTATCATTAATAAAGTTTCTCTTTGCGTTCCTATTCGTGAATAGATTACGTATGGTGGAAAGGCGCTTTTAGTTCCGAACTTTTCCTTCACCTATATACCTGGACAGTCTCTAACGTGTTTATTCAGCATTTGTATAGTTGCCTTTTACAAGTTTTCCTACTCTCCGATACGGGAGTATTTACGTGGCTTGCAACCGTCTGGAGAGTGGTACAACATAATGGAAAGTTTTCAAGGACCTCGTCATTAGCGGTACGAGCGTGAAATGTTGGGCGATTTTGTAGTGATTAAGCATCGGCGTACATGTAGGTTAAGCTCGTTTTTAACTCCGTCCAGACAGAGAGCACCTACCCCATTCGGGTTTCGCTGCAGCCCCGGACGAATTAATTCCGAGGGGGTGGCGGCGCCGAGGTGGCACTTGTCGGGTTATATGGTAAATACGTATGCGGCGCTTAAGAGTAATTCGCCTTATTTGTATTTAAGTCGCGACGATGTACACGTACAAAAACCGAATGGGGGTGTCGCGCCGTAAATGGCGCAGCTCGTTACCCAGTCCGCGCCAAGTCGACGGAATATCCGAGCCCCGAACGTAACGATTATTTTACTCGGCTGCTCGATGGGTGGGTACTATAAACGCTTAAAATTTGTGTTGCATTCTCAATTTTAATTACCGATGTGTTTGTTGCTCGCGAACGGGCGTTGAATATTTAAAACTTGA
Organism: Salpingus planirostris; assembly: GCA_949788335.1. Lineage (NCBI taxonomy): Eukaryota > Metazoa > Arthropoda > Insecta > Coleoptera > Salpingidae > Salpingus > Salpingus planirostris. The sequence continues at coordinate 5,912,099 of OX460929.1, forward strand.
GCTAAGTTCGCGTCACAGCGACGGGCCGAGTCGGTAAACAAGACCGGGAGGAGATCAAAGGGCGCCCGACACGCCTCCGCGATTGATTAACACACAACCGGTGCTCGCATTAAATAGGAAGCCATTAAATGAATCCTAAAACACTCACTTATCCGAGATACTGACCGGGTCGGGTCCGGCCCGGGGGGGACGGGGCGCCGGGGGGCCGGGCGGCCCTTTCGGCCGGGCCCAATCCTGAAAACGGCGGCGGCGGTTGGTATGCCCGACACACTATCACGGCCAGGTTCCTCTGATGTATAGGTGTCGCCGATCCTGCATATTTAGTAGACCCGCTCGGTTCGATATCCGGCTGCAGATTTTCTAATTGCGTGCTTAGCACGAGGATCATCTCAAACAACCCACCCCGCGCGACCCGCCGCCGCCGCCCCCGGCCGTGACACCCCCGCGCGATCCGGCGATATTGTTTAATGTCACCTCCGGTCCACCGACAATGCGCTTAATGATACAACATTTATCTAATTTTTTGCGCCGCCCCCGGCCCCGAACACGTTCTCCACATTCGAGTTCTGCTTTTAAAATTGGCAATCAGTAAGTTTCCGCAGGGTGTTTATCCGCACTCCGGGAAAAAACCCACACCGACTTTTATGCAGGGAGGGAGGAAGAGAGAGCCGGAACGGGACAAAACAAACACGCCGAAATGCACAATCCATTAAAAAATAAATCACCGTATCATTACGCCACCTCGACCGGCGTTCGAAAAACACAACTAAACTAGGTATATCATAAAACGTTTCTAGACGAAAAACCGGTAAACCGAACGTCCAGTGAACCGTCATCGTCATCATCGTCATCATCGTATACAATATTAACGGGGCAATTAAGCTCCGACAGATCCAAATTACCTGTCGCCGTTTGATATTTTTCCCCTCTCTCGGAATTAGTTCCGGCGATCTATTAATACGGAAACGGAAATACGCGGTGGCGTGGCCGTGAAGCAAATAGAAAACGTACACATGTACGCGCCGTGCGGGATATTAATTTCGATAATTGCTTGTCTCCGAGGTCCGAGAATTTCGGGACGCCTCTGTTTTATCTCCGCGAAAATTGCATTTCTTCTCCACCCTATTTAATTCCGACAGATCTAACTGATATCAACAATAGCATCGCCCGAACGCTTTTACTCTTCATCGCCGTTATGAGTTTTTATTCGGGGCTTTTGTTGTCCGGTTAATAACGTAATCGGTCACATTCGCAGCGAAAATCAAATAAAAACCCGTATAGCAGAATTCCGCGCACTGGGTCATAATGAAGATCAACCGGTTGCAATTTCGTAAGCGCGTTCTAATTGTTTAATTTATTCGGTCGGAATTCGCGACAATTTTCTGAAATATTTCAAAAAGTCTAATCGTTTGGCAATTCCGAATTATCGGAGAAAGAGAGAGGGGCTTTACAGAAAGTGGCTGCCATTATTCAAACTCCGAGAAACTCGTTTCCATTATACGGTGTGTCACCTATGGAAATATAAAATGGTAATTGAGGGGGTTGAACATTGCTCCTTAAATTACCGCCTTTTATTGTTGATGGTGTTTTCCCTATTCGCCAACTCTCTCATGATGAGCTAACTTCTCGGCTCTCCAGTATTAACTTTGCAAACTCGTAACAAAGTGCCATCGGTGGTTTCCTTTCTGATATTATTCACGACTTCGTCGATTGCTCGTTATAATTTTTTTGCTCTCCCGGACTCCCGGAGCCACCCTGCCGTGCCATTCATTCAGTTCCGATTCCACCATAATTATAACGACCTAACAACTTGGCAATTTGTGATTTTTCCCAATTCGAAACCTATCGATCATCGATTGTTATTCATCAACTTTTCTATTCGGCGCATTGTTATAATGATGGCAATAATTGATTAATTTCCATCACTGTACATTTTGATCCCGGATAAAAACAATTCCGCTGTCAGTGATAATGCGAGAGTGTGCCACCAGTGCAGTGCTTACGTGGGAAAAGCAAATATCGAAATGAAATTGCATCGCGATAAATTATGTCTCCGGGAACTTTGTTATTAGTTGATGGTTTGAAGAGATCACAACAATTCCATTTATTCAATTAAATTTTGATCAACAAAGTTTGCCTGAAGTTACATAACAATCAATTATTTCCAGTGACCGGGTGTCAGATGTCCACATCAAAGGTAGTAAATTTAGTCTCCTCATCCAATTGCATGTGTAATTAAAATTTTAATGCCCATGCCCGATACGTCGAGTTTACAATTATTATTTAATGATATATATATTCGATAAATCAATACTGAAGAATCAGAATTAGCATCGAATTTCCACGCGAGCCTCCATTATAATTATCCATAGTTGGGTTATTGGATTTCATTCATTTTTCGTGTCCGCCATCAGTACACATACATATCTATAGCCGATCGCGTGAATTTATGGGGATCAAATCAGCGCTGGCCCGATTTCATATCGGATATTATATTCTAGATGTCGTTTCAATAAAGGAACTACCACCGGTTTCTGCGGTTCAGTTTGGGCCATCAACGTGTTAGTCACGTCTTCAATTACTGACAAACTATTGAATTCGCAAAATGTAGTCGAACTCGGCTCGGCTCGGGGACCAACTGTCCGAAATCGAGTACGCATATCAGGATATCCGACAATTTCGCCAGTGTAAATTTTAGCGAGTGGAAATTGAAGAACCTTCAATTTCACCTGGCGATATCGTCGGAAATTACAATCGGTCCTCCGGTGCTTCCGTGCTCCTCCGGTCGTGAGTTCCATCGCGCCGCTCGTCTTTCGTTTGCGTCCGAAGTTTTCTACTCGGAAGGATTCTTTCAAATCCTGACGGTTTTAAATAATGGCCGCGCGGTGGGGGAATTGAAGTTATATGGAGTTAGTGCTTTTAATAGTTTCAGATAATTTCTGTAATCAGTTTTTCGGATGCGCGCCCATGGACAATGGCATCACCTAACTATGAGCGCGGATCTATACAGCACCGCAAACGCCGGTCTAATGCGGCGAATTGCCTCGTTCCCATTCATAACAATTTTTGTTCGCATGTAAAAACCTCCTCGATCCTCAGTCGAACTTTTTCCGAGACGACATATCATTCACGGATGGAATTCGTAATTTTAATTTTTGAAGCGCACCAGCGGATTCCGAATTAAAAATGCGCCGGGCTTTGCGGGGCACTTACGTTACGTCACGATGATGATGATGATGATGATGTCGGTGAAGTGTGGGCTGCTTTTTACGTTACATCAAAGTTTGCGTCGGCATTGTAGCGAGCTTTGTGAGATTCGCTCATTAGCCTTTTCTGGTTTTAAATAAAAATGTTGAAACTAAATTTAAGTGCGATCCTCTTAAACCCGCGAGATCTCCCGGCTCTCCTCCGCCTGGGTAAATACTTACGCACACATCTGCTCCTCAAAGCAACAACTTTACACTTGGAAATGTTACCACTCATTAATTCAGGCTTGTTTCTGCCGCCGACCCCGCGCGACAACCCCCTCTCCGTCAGGGCACATTTCGCCCCCCATTTACGCTGCACTCCCAACCGCCGTCGCGTACCTGGCCCTCCCGGTTTTCGTGATTTACTAATCGCTTCCTGGTTTCGCGAAAATAATAAGCATAACATCCATATCCGGCTTTTCGGCTGATGTTATTGCTGTATCAAGTTAATTGCAGGGCTGCCCTCCTCATCAGTTTCCCCCTTCGTCCTTTTCTCACCATCCTCATCATCATCATCATTTGTATAGTAGGTAACGCGTACGGTCGGTATTAATAAAATCCGCGAGTTAATTTCGAGCGGGACGACGCAGAGGACAGGAAGGATAATGAGGACGGGAAGAAGGCGAGAACTGCCGAACGCATCCGGTTATATGCGTATAACAAATCCCGCCGGTTAAGTCGCCGGAATTGTCGAGTGATTATCATTTACGCGATAATTTCATTTGATGACGGTACTCGCCGTTGAATGTGAAATGAATTTCACGTCGGGCCCCTTTTGTTTGTGGATAGACACGCGTACTGTCCGAATATTAGGTTAGCGCAAATTGGATTAGTCAAGGTCCGGCTCTCGGCCTTTTCGTCGAATTTCTAACTACAATTAATAATTTCGACGACGACGAGAATTTCGGATTTTTCCAGTCAAATTGGGTCAATGCGGAATATCATCAAGTTTTTCTTGGACATCTGGGGGGTGGCGAAATTTATTATCGACACACTGTATATTCGGAGAAACAAAGTTCGGCAAATGGCTAAATTAATATAGCGTCAGAGTGGCGGATGGTCCCCGTTTTAATTCAGTTCCGCATTATCTCCGGCCCGAGAATCGAACTCAATCCTTGCTAACCCTCCGGGCTCAACTACATAATTCGAAATGCGGAATAGATTAAATACTATCTTACACTCATCCTCACGCCGCACTGTTTGCCGAAGAGTCGGCCGTTCTTACATTTTGCGGCATCCGCAGGCGGCGGCGAGGGCGGTCCGTTGTTTGCAGTGTCCCGCGGACTAATAATAAAGGATTAAATTTTAATGAAAACTTAACAATCGGACGCGCCCCGCTACCCACTCTGGTGCGGTTGACGGAATGAATGATCAAAATCCACCCAGATTCGCAAAAATCTGCAAACTCATAAATTACCGCGGATCGCCAAAGCCCCACGCAAACACAACTTGAACACGGTCCAGCTGACGGTTATTATTATTGTCTAGCTGTAAGTAAATACAATGTTCGGACGGTTTATATATAATCTCCGCCTATAAAATCGATCCGGCCGATATCTGAGTGCACTGCACACCGGATCGTAGGGCGCTTTCCGTAACGTAATATTGAAGACGCTGCAAGGACCATACCCTATCCGTCCGGAAATACCCGCGTAACTTTTTCGGGGCGCCGAGTTATGAAGTTAAAATTAATTCCTAAAGAAGTTGCTTCTTTGGCCGCCCCTTAACAATGCAACCTTATTAGTTGCTGAGTTTTCAAATTTACATCCTTATTATTCAAATTGTGATCCAGCGGCGCAGCCATCGTCACCGTCGTGTATTTCTCGCGGCCCCCGCGTATCGCAGATTATTAATGCGGATTCGTCCCCGACGACCCGACCGCAACGAAATAACGCGTCGCTGCACACGATGCACCCTGTGTCCTATTGCGAATAGGTACGTGCGGACCGGACCGGGTGCGGTGGATGTTTTCGCCTGCGACTCCCCGATAATTATTGCTCGATCTCTCCCGGTGTTGAATAATAACGATAATTGATAATTTGCGCCGCCATTCGAGTGCAGTATTAATTTGAGGGGCGCATTAATTCGCCCCGAATTACATAACCCTCCAATTGTCTGTTTGGCCGAGCAATAAATTAGGGAGTTAGTCAAATGGCCGATGGCTTTATAGTGGGAAATTCGTTTTTAAATCGGGACGGTGTAAATCATTTCGCATTTTTCAATGAACCGCGCTCGGACGATGCTGTTTAAATATAGTTTAATAATGCTGCCGATAATAATAATAATGGTGGAGGAGCGCGCAGATCAAATATTCCATTATTTCTATTAGATAAATTCCCGATTAAATGCGTGTACAGCGGCGATGTCCATAACGTAAACGGGCATACGGGCGCATCGCGTTGTGCATAGATTCATCGGTGCGCTGGTCAATTTTAATACAAATTAGAACGCGTTCCCCATTTGTGATGTATACGCACACGCGCGAGTGTTGCATCGGAATTAATCAAATATTTCAAACTGGACGCGCGCCCATCGATACTGCAACCGGATCTCTGACGGTCTGCGTTCGAAACTTCCGATATTGAATCATAAACGGCTTAATTGGCCGGCGAAAAGCCCGGACCGGTCGGCGTCGTTTCGGATCGTTCTCGATTCAAATTGACAATCACACAGCGGTGCCGGGAAAAGTCCGGGCCGCTGCATCGCCGCTCCGTACCGTCCGCATCCATAGGCGCGTTCGGCTATGATGATGTTTAATCTGGTCCGTAATTACCCTCCGATACATTAACAATGGAGTGATCCTCCGCCGGTCTATTATTTACCAAACAATGGCCCCATAAAGTACGTTGTGAAAAGCGTTGTACTAAGTATCGATATTGATGTATGTATTATTTCACAAGAGACCCACTTGTCAACTTGGGCAATGCACCCCGGGGAACTTTACGGCCGGAATCGTTGCCATGTAAATTTTTGATCACCTGCATTTTAAACGCCCTACGTGGATTGAATCGGGCCAATTCGGCCGACCCCTGCCGCGTTCGAGCGCGCCCCACCTTACGGATTTTCGAAACAATAACGTGATTTATCTGCCCCATCGCGAAATACTCGCTCGTTGGGTAACGTGTTAAATGGAATAAAATCCGGTGATGGTGGCGGCGAGATTAAGTCCGGGTCTGCGCCAGCCCGCGGCGCATAACATAATTAACACCAATTTGTTAACTGCATGCATCGCTACATTACATTAAAAGCTGCTATCTAACGTTTCCAACAGGCTGGTTCGCCATTCAGGCCAACTTTGGAGATTGCGGTCCGTCACGATTAGCAAGAAACGCATTTCCCGCCCGCAGATCGCAATAATACACCTGACTTAACCGCGGATCAGATTCGGATTTGATCGATATTTCCCAGACGTGCGGCGGAACGGTCAACTCTCCTCTCTTGTACCTGCACGACACCTCCGAGTGTGCGAAATCCGGGCAGAGCCGAGAACGCTCTCTCCGCCTAAATGAATAAAGAGATAATTTATACGTAATACACTATACAAGTTTCTTTACTCCATTTTGAGGCATTATTCATCAACGCCGCGTCTTTCCTTTGGATGGGTCTATTGTTTTATTCATGAGGGCGCGAACGCGACAGGTAACTATTGAGCTATGCAGACTCCGACCAACACCAACCCCGGCTGCGAAATCGGAGGTGGATTGTATACATGCATCAGCGACTCCCTTATCATCATCATCATTATTACTATTATCATTATAAGTACTTTCCGGCGTCATTTTCGTAATTTGATTAATTTGAAACGCGAGCGGAAAATCTTGACGAGAGAATATAAGAGATTATTCCATTAGAGGGGGTAAATTAAGCGAGGGCGCGCGCCATCACGTGGGACTATTCTCGTTTCGAAAAATAGTAGAAGGCGAGACGTCTGTGACTGAAACAATAAAGGCATACGTCAAAATTGTACAAAATGAATGAATCTCTGGAGTCTATGTAAGTTTCATTTTTATTGCGGGCGGATCTCGGGGTGGATATTGAAGTGGTCTCCCGCATCTCGTGCCCTCTCTTCGCCCCGATGGTCGGTGACGCGAGCCGCCGAGAAATGCGCCGCACGAATGACACATGTAATTTTAATAAGACAAAAACGGCGCAACTCGCAACGTTTTTGCCGTCTGAGTAATGAAATGGATCGTTTAAGCATTGGATTAAGTAGTCAGTTGGCAGATGTAACTCCATCTAGATTAGTGGCTTCTGTACAACGCAACCGGGGCGGGACGACAAGAAATATATGATTAATTGAATCCTTGCTTGTCTTTCAAACGGGAAATCACGCTAATTTAACCGTTTCATTTATACCCACTTACTCGGATTGCTTTAATCGCGTTATTACTCAGTTCTTCTTACTCATCGTTATGGCCGGGGCGAGCCGATCTCGTTATCGGATCAAGTTGATAATAATCGGGGAAATCATCAGGTCACATATTTACGTGATGCATTCGCCTGCCTCTCGGTCTGACAGGTATGAAATAATGAAGAAACATCTCGAGTGGGTGAGGTGTTCACGTATTTATGAAGTTCTCCTCCACCCACCTACCGTAATATGGGCCGGTTCGGGTTGGTACAATGGTGGCAACCAATTTGCAGCTCGTGTACATTACCCACATAAGCAAGTCGAATCGAATCGAATTGAATTGGTTTCGTATTCGTTGTGCGGTGGCGGCGTACGTACGACTGCAGGTATAGGACGACATGAGAAATGATAAAGCGTGAGAAAATGTCGGAATGACGTGTATTGATAAATTGCCGTGAAAAATTGATACATTACGCGATGTAACATTTTAACTTGTCACAAAATATGCTTATAGTGGGTAAACGGCAGTTCTTTTTTGCCGCCGAGTGCGCGGGCCCCCACTTCTAACATTTGTAAGCGGCCAATTTCCTTGAAAGCATCTAAAATGGTACAGGTAACACAGACGAGATGTGTAGCTGATCCTTTAAAAATGTAGCGGCGGGTCGGTCTCGGGTCGAAACGTGAAAAATAAACTCTTATGTCTGCCTCGCACACAGGGAATCTTAAACATTTAGAACAAGACCAACGACATGACGTGATTCGTTTCCGAATCATTTTTACCATAAATCGATCCAACTTTAACCGTATTTACAAATATCGCAATCACTTAAACTTTATCGGCCTTGTCATACCGATACCTCCAGGTATACCAGCGTAAGAGATTTCCTCCCCTTCAGAAAAACGCTCGACCACGAAGTACTTCAGCGGTAATGACTCAGCGATATATAACCCCTCATCTAATGCCCATCAACAGAATTAAAATATTCATCATCTTGACTTAACTCGGCTGATGGTGCGTCGAGAGACCCGATGAAATGAGAGCAGTAGGTATTACAACGGCCATTAAAGGACTGTGCCGCCTTTCTGGCACACACAGGCCAAAGGTTTTTCCAAACGAGGGATATTCCGAATATCATGAAAGAACATCTCCCTGCAACAAAGCGCGAAAGCATGAAAAGGCAGGTGGGTGGAGACGCACGAGCCATGTGGAGTTACTTGGATATAAGCCCCATTCACCGAAACGGCGTCTGGCTCGTAATCATTGTGATTACTCCGTGCGCATTATTCACCTACACGCCTGAAGTACACAGATTATGCCCGAGGAGGAAATAAAACGCGGCGGAAATTAATCGGACGACCCCCGCCGCCGCCATGACGGCCGTATGGTAATCGCGATAATGATCGTCGAAAATGACGAGTCGAATCGCCGAAATAATCGCCTCGCATAGTCCGGAAAACCCGCTATACACGGTGGACGTCGGGGATGAAGTTCCATCGGGGCGAGGCGAAGTTGATACATTGTTACAAATCAACGCGAGAAGTGCCGAAATTAACCAAGTGACCGAGAGTCACGTGCAGCGGTTTCGCTTCGGTCAATTGAAGCATTGCACTGCCCACTTCATCGCCGTATAGCCCCATAGAATTTTATTAGACGAGCGGTCGATTACGGTTATACGGCCGAATCGGCATAATACGTTTCGATTTAACTTATTAACGCAGCTGGATCCGGTAATGCGATACAGCATCGAGCTGCATTTTTCCCACCTCGGAGATCCGACGGCGGGAACCGCAATTAGACGAGGTACGTTTCCGCAGCTGACAATGTGAATTTTAATGGGCGAGAGTTTCGGTGTAGTTGGGCATCGTACGTCAGCGCAAAATAACAGTTTAAGGACCACTAAGCAAAATCTATTAGCTGAGTAGACATATTCCGATAGCCGGTTATCTATAGAGAAGGGTTCAACCACCCTCCGAAAATTCCGAGCCCCGATCTCCATTTTAATTCGAAAAATAAAAAAGGTACACGGGGTATACGGGAACGGGGATAGGAATTGAATTATCTTTTGGAAAAAGGCAATCGCTTAATTATCATCCGTTCGGAAAAACGATTGCCTCCTCGAAGTTGTTACGCAACGGCGAGACGGGATCGTCGGTCGGAGTTAAGTGATGGTGTTTACAGCGAGGGCTCGAAATGTAACGAACTTGGTAATCAGATTTAAATGCGAAGGGGTACGACAATGACGCGGTATTAGGCGGCGTTACAGGTGGTTATTTCTTTTTCGAGAGGAATTAGTCCAATAAACAGCGCGCTCTCCCCCGTTAATAATTACCCGGACGGAATTTCATCGAGATTGAAACGAATTTCGTTCCGATTATTCCGCCCCGTTATATACAGCGTGTCGATTTAAAATCGTGAAAACGTTTTTGCCGTCGTGCAGTTTCTCATTTAGCCGAGGCGTCGGGTCCGGGATATTCGAAAACGCGAAAGTCCTTGGGCATCAGGGAGCGGGTAGAAACAACCGCCATTACGAGTGGAATCGCATCGAATGGTGGTTGATCGCCCCTTTCTTCTATAAAAGCGTCAAACTTTGAGGCGGTCTAATATATTCCTCCGGATCCGCACTTGAAATAGACGTCTCTCTATTCGATCATTTTGTCGTCGGCGCCGTATACCTTCCGCCCTCAAGATGCGGCCGACCCTCTAGAATTGCTAATTGACTCGACCCGGCCGGGGCCGTTTTTACCGTTCCCGATATTCCCGCCGCACATGCGAGAATTATCGGGGAAGTTGCTGGCGAATCGCGAGAGTTAACAGGTGGACCCGTAGGTGCGCCCCCGCTAGTTACAAGGTTAATCCTGATTTATGACGTCACGGCGGATCCTTGAAGGACATGGAAAAACATCTTGGAAATAGGAAATATATTGCGGCTTTATACACTGCCGCGAACGCCCGAACGGCTTTGCGCTACTTGACAACGGAGAAAAATGTTCGCATTTCTCATCATCACTCAACTTTATTGTAAACTCTAAGCGTGAAATAAACCGGTACACGGGGAGGACCCGGACCCGACGACCCCGTCGTTACGCCACCCCCTGATTAAGTCCGGGGGCATTCCGGCTGATGCGATGCGTTTCGAATTGCGCCCTTTGCGCTTTTCCCTCTCGGTGACGTTTTACTCCTTCACGGCGGTTCTTTTATTGAGCTCCCCGTGTCTGTCCGCCGCTGCGATGAATGGTCCGGCGTTAATAACGTAAACAACAAACAAACAGGCCGAGTGCGTGGGAGGAGGGAGGTCCACCTAACGGAACGGGGTTCGAGAAACGGACCCTCCGTCCCTTCCTTGGCACTATTATCATCCCCCGAAGACGCTAAAGGGAGCTCGTACCGCGCCGTTCCGCTTGCTTTATTTCTTGTGCATTCGTTGATTTCCTGCCCCATTCCCTCATGATAGTTGCCGGAGCAATTGTGCCGTTTGCGGAACTGCGGTACAGCGTGATTCAATGTTTCGCATTTTTCTCTCGGTGAAAGAAAAGCGAAAGCTCCCGTAACCGTAAAAGTACACGTTAGCGCTCATATAGTTCAATAAGACAATGAGCTTTCGTTTCGTCTTTGAAAATTGTTTTGAATTATATAGGGGAATCGATTAGTTTTACCTCTTTGGACTAGTAATTGGTATAAGGATATAGTTATTGGTACTTTCCCCTTTAGTCATTAACATTGCATGGATGAGGTCCGTATCCCTCTCTTGAACGGTACACACATGAGCTTGTTTAGGTCAATAGGTTTATCCTCCAGTGGATTTTTCGTTGGTTTTTTTCATAAATGTTGGATTTATAATAATGTGTCCTTCCAATTCGTATACGTTCGGCTCGGACGTTGTTGGACGTTGGTGGATTGCGTCGACGGAAGTGCGTGGTCCGTGAGACGTCGCCGAGTCCGGCCTGGGGGTGCCCGGAGGAATATTCGAAAATTTCCCAAAGGATCGACCCGCTACTATTGAAAAACGTTTCCGGTGAGGTGGCGCGGTGAATTATTAAATTCAATTTAAATTCCGACTGGTTTATATTATTAGCTATCATTTCGAATGAATGGAACGCGCCATACTCTGCCGTTCGGCCGCAAATCGGCCGCGCGGTGAAAACGCCCGCTAGGTACCGAATCAAATGAAACACCGACGCCGACGCCGCCGACGCCTGGGGTGTTGTTATTGCGAGCATTGCGTCATTCGGGGGTGTTTTTGACTTATTAATTTCATCGCCGCTTAATTTTTAACCTCCTGTTTATGAGCTATTGTTTCAATCACTACCATCATTAATTACCCGGGCCGAGTTTCTTGCGGCCCCGATGTAATCTTGGCGGCGGTGCGCAGCCCCCCTATCATCATCAGCGCCGAGTGGTTGCCAATTATTTCGTTTCGGAACGGCCGTTGTATGATAATTGATGGTTGTTTAGAAAATGCACGGTAAAGTGTCGGATTTGCATATTCTCGAGATAAGAAGGGGTGCTAATTCGGCGAGGCAATTATTTAATTTTAAAAGTCGCGGGGGCGGCGGAGCCGGGAAAAACCGTTAAGAACAATGCGAAAGGCGTATTTCAAGAGCCTAATACAGATTGCGAAGTTGCGTGACCGGACGGACTAATACACGAATTATACGTACAATTATTGTAAATACCTGAGCCCTGTCCTGCTGAGCCGGCGCAAATTATTTCGACTTCCTTCCTCGGCCCTTAATAATTCACAATTAACCTCCTCGAATTGAACAAACAATTAACTAGGAAACGCCCGTCTCCAATCTACCGAACATATTTAAACAACGTTAAGTGCATTTTCGATTAATACGCTGAATCTGTAGTTAGTTCGGAGCTCGCTCATTAATCCATTATGTTATTGTTTACAGCAGTCGGTATGAAATTACACGGAGTATTCGTAGCAGTAGGTAATCGAAGCTTGAACCGGAGGGGCCGGCTTCCCCATGCATGCCAAATTTGTTTATACCGAAATTAATAACTAATTAATGTTAATTGAACACCATCTGTAAACACGCGGTTAGGTCGGTAATCGTTCAAATTTTACCGAATCGATTCTAACACCCGCAATCATTATCCTTGAAGGAATCATTCACAATTCACGTCCCCATATCCCCATACAAATGTTAGCGGCGACGTCTACTAATACCGTAACATCACGAATAAATAATTAATGCCTCGCTGGCTTACGATATTGCGGCTCGTTCGGGGTCCCTTCTCGAAATGCCGCGACGAAATCGTGTATTTTTTCCCGCTTTTCCACATAAACCTAGCATTGCTCGGGTGATCGACCCTCCTTTGAATTGTATTGCCTACTTTATCGTCGCCTTTGTATTTGATACGTTCATAAGCTATCGTGATATATAATACGATCCCGTATTGATGGGGCCTCCCGTTTTTATTCCACCTTTTGTTTATCCTGATTTTTACACGGCACTCACTCTCGCGACATCCCGCCATCCCCGAGATGGAAATTACACGAACAGTTCCCGACAACAACATTCTTGACTTCATTTATTAAACTTAAATTATATCAACTTTTATAGTGTAGTCTGTGTAGTCTAGTTACTTAGTTGGGAATTTACGTTATACCCGTCGAGGTGGAAGGCTTTATTTTTCCGATTTTCAACTTGGCATAAACCCGCTCGCATATTTTCAGCGTTATACACAAGGCCCAGAGGGACCGTTTGACTGTAAGCACCGCCTGTTCCTGACATGTGATGGCAACACCTGTAAGTTGCGGATATGTGTTGATATAAAAGACACGATAGGATTCCAGAATAAATAAAATGTTTGCTTAATATCCTTACGCACCCTTAGATTCATACACCTGCCGAGACCTTTCGGCGACATTATGCAAAAGAAAGCGGAGATTGCGACGCGGTATTTACGCATTTGGCCATCGACTCTCCCGGCGCATCCACCATTTTTGCATTATGTGCATTGATTTTATCTCTAGTAAATATTTTCGTCCGAGAAGTGTAGTGTCGCAACAATAATTTCGATACCTATCTATTATAATCTTTCGTAATATAATTGCAGCAAATAAAAATAGAACAAGGCTATCTTCATTAACTGCTTTCTGCACTCATTAAAAGTCATAAGCGTGACTGGTAGGGCTAATTTTGGAAATTCAAGCGTGTACCTGCGCAAGTTAAAGATAAGATAAAGATAAATGTTTATTTTGTTGCCTTTCGGCTCAAAAAGGAGTCCCGTACACTACCTGCGCAAGTTAAGCACGTCAAATAATATAATTTGCAATAACCGTTACATTTCGCGATTCATTACTCTATCTGGGCGAATTGGGGGGAATTAGAAATAGTGTACAAAGGCAAAAACAGATAAGATGTGTATAAAACTGAACGTACAAAGGGTCGAGAGGTGTTTTTATTATGATACTTTGGTCGATATGTGGCTCGTAGTTATTGCCAGTGCGGTGGGCCTAACATGGTGTTGTCCCTTTTCCGGGCCTAAAGCGCTCCCCCAAATACGTCCCTATTACAGGTGAGACATCATCATTAGGCATGCCGGTAAATTACGCGAAAACCGTGTTTTAGCGTATCGAATTCTTCGGATACTTGCTCCATCAACTACATTCCCCGATGCGATCCCACGTACAAGTACAGATCGCCGAACGGCTCCTGCAACAACCTGAAAAACCCCACATGGGGGATGGTCAACACGGAATTTCGCAGACTCTCCCCGGCCCAATACGATGACGGGGAAAAAGTGCCGCGCCGGGCGAAAAACGGAAAGGAATTGCCCAACGCGAGGAAGTTGAGCTTGAAGTTCTGGCCGGACGAAGACCAGCCGGACGACGCCAGCTTGATGGTGATGCAGCTCCTGCAGCTGGTGGCGCACGACATCGTGCTGAGCGTGGCGCAATGTATTTAAATGAGACCCGCTTCATTTCGTTCCGGCGATGATGATGATTGCAATTATATTGCAGCGAACGTCGGTGATTGTTGCGGTGACGCCGTTAACGATACGCTCGGATGCGCGCCGATTTCGATCGCGAAAACCGACCCGTTCTACTCCAAGTACAACGTCACCTGCAGGACCATGACCCGCACGGTCACCACCTACACCCTCGGATGCAAGAGCGCATTGCCCATGCAACAAGTAAATAGACCGAAACCCTTTGAATAAAACTCCCGCCCCCGGCTTTGCCCGCTCGTGGATAGGGAACTCGCCCACTGATAATGAATTATTGTTATTAATGTGCCACCCTTAGGTTAACGGCGTGACTCATCTGCTGGATGGCTCTCAAATTTACGGATCGAACAATAACACCGCCGTGTCGTTGAGGGAGAAAAACGGTGGGAGGTTGCTAACTAATACAAGTTCCAGTAGGGAATTCCTGCCTTCCGCCATAACGAACCGTTGTTTTAATTCGAGCGTCTGCTATCGAGCAGGTCTCGTTTTTCGGTCTTGGGCTAGACGGGGAAATTTGTGAAAACTTGTGAATTTTCAGGTGACGTCAGAGTTAACCAAAACCTGCAGCTGACAAGTCTGCAGACAATATGTGTGCGGGAGCATAACAGGATAGCGAACAAGCTCGCGTCGATTAATCCCAATTGGGACGACGAAAGGCTGTATCAAGAGAGCCGAGCGATTTTAGTGGCGTGCTATCAGCACATCATCTACGATCAACTTTTACCTATCATCATCGGAAAGTGCCAAGTCAGGAAATACAAATTGAAGCCGAAAGTTAGCGGGTACACGGATTACGACGCGAATTTAGCACCTGCAATTAACAACGAGTTTACCGCTGCGGCATTTCGAGTGTTGCACTCCGCCATCCAAGGGAAACTGGCGTAAGTTCCTGCATAATCAGACGAACTAATTTGTTGCTGAAGCCAAGATTCAGGTTTTTAGACTATTCATTAGACGTCGTCCGACATATTAACATAAGCGACTTCATGAATTCGCCTCGCATATTCGAGGACGATCGCACTTACGACTACTCCATCCTCGGACTTATCAACCAACCTATGCAGAAAAACGACGAATATGTTACGAAACAAGTTTGATTATTATTTTACACGATATCAATTAATTGTAGTAGTCTGATATCATTTTGTAGATGACTGAGAAACTTTTCCATGGGCCAAATAATTTCGGTTCCGACTTGACGGCACTGGATGTACAAAGAGGGAGAGATCACGGTCTGCCCAATTACGTAACGTTACTCAAATTGTGCACAGGGATCGTGATCACTTCCTTCCGGGATTTACTCCAAGTAATTCCTTTGGAAGTGAGAGACCATAACATTTATCTAGGTGTTCTAAGTTCAAGTCGACCAGGAAAGTATTCTATTTTCAGGAGGTGGATAAACTGCAAGAAACCTACGATTGTTTTGAAGACATAGATCTATTCGTCGGTGGCAGCTTAGAAATGAAACCGATCGGGGCAAAGTTGGGTCCGACATTCCATTGCGTAATTTCAGATCAATTCTACAGGCTGAAATGGGGCGATAGATTCTGGTATGAAACTAGAAATCAACCACATTCGTTAACGAGAGGTATGTGTCTCTTCTCTGTGTGTCGACATTTAACTAGATCTACTATAGAAACTTCCTTCTCTAGCCCAACTCGCACAAATTCGCAACGCCAACTTGGCTCGGCTCATTTGCGATAATAGCGACCAAATTAGACGTGTACAGAAAAATGTTTTATATCCACCTTCAGCTAAGTACGAATTATCAAAACTGATTTAATATTTTTATTACCTTTCTTAATTCTTAGAAATCCAATAGTGAGTTGCTCAAAGATACCTGAAATTAATTTATCTGCATGGAAAGATCATGGAATTTAGTATGTAATTATATTTCAATAAACATATCTTGCATCTAATCGGTTAATAACTAAGTATATTAATTATTTTAATCCTCGATAAATTTGAAATCCCCGCTCAATATTAAAAAATGTATTATTGGTTGCATACCTTTTAGATGAGCTAATTTACATTTGAAAAAATATGTTGGCAGCAGTGATGCAGCTGTCAAATTTATATTACTGTCAAAATTCAGAATTTTTGTGGTGTCCTGTCAGATAAGCCGCGGTATTTTAGGCCCTAATTTCAATAACAAATTGAAATTTTGTTAGAAAATCACAAACCGCAATCATGTCTGATGGAGAGGACGATTTTATGTGTGAAGATGAAGAAGACTACGGACTGGTGAGTGACTCTAACCTCAAAATCGAACCTCCCAAAATAAATTGAGCCGCTAATCTATTTATGCAATGAAAAACAATGTTCACGAGAGCCGGGACAATTAAACGGAGTCGCTGCTTTCAGGAATACTCCGAGGATAGCAACTCAGAGCCCGATGTTGACTTAGAAAATCAGTATTACAACAGCAAGTCTCTGAAGGAAGATGAGCCCAAGGCTGCATTGGCTTCCTTTCAAAAAGTCCTAGATTTGGAGAGTGGCGAAAAGGGAGAATGGGGATTCAAGGCGCTCAAGCAGATGATAAAAATCAATTTCAAGCTGGGTAACTTCGAGGAGATGATGAACCGTTATAAACAACTCTTAACTTACATTAAAAGTGCCGTGACACGAAATCACAGCGAGAAATCCATCAACTCCATCTTAGATTACATTTCGACTTCAAAAAATGCAAGTTATCATTATAAAAATTGGAATTATTCTCATTTACAGTGACTTTTTAGATGGAACTACTACAAGAATTTTATGAAACTACTCTGGAAGCACTAAAAGACGCTAAAAACGATAGATTATGGTTCAAGACTAATACGAAACTGGGGAAATTGTATTATGACCGTGGAGATTTTAATAAACTAGCTAAGATTCTGAAGCAATTACATCAATCATGTCAGACTGATGACGGTGAAGATGACTTAAAGAAAGGTACACAACTATTAGAAATTTATGCCTTAGAAATTCAAATGTACACAGCTCAAAAGAATAATAAGAAGCTCAAGACCTTATACGAGCAATCTCTCCATATTAAATCGGCCATACCTCATCCGCTTATCATGGGGGTAATCAGAGGTGAGTTTGCAAATTGTGCCAATCATTTTTTACATTTGATTCGAATTTTAGAATGCGGAGGCAAAATGCATCTGCGCGAGGACGAATTCGAAAAAGCTCACACTGACTTTTTCGAAGCTTTCAAAAATTACGATGAGTCTGGAAGTCCCAGAAGGACAACCTGTTTGAAATATCTCGTCCTTGCTAATATGTGAGTGTTTGTGAAGCAATTGAAAGGAAATATTGTTAAAACTCTTTCTCATTAGGCTTATGAAATCCGGAATCAATCCGTTTGATTCTCAAGAAGCTAAACCGTATAAAAACGACCCAGAAATTCTCGCAATGACAAATTTAGTGAACGCCTACCAGACGAACGATATAAACGAATTTGAGTCGATCCTGAAACAGAACAGGCAAAACATTATGGACGACCCTTTCATCAGAGAGCACATCGAGGATTTGCTGCGAAATATTCGTACTCAAGTTTTGATAAAGCTGATTAAACCGTACACGCGAATCCAGATTCCTTTTATTTCAACCGAACTGAACATCGATGTATCCGAAGTTGAAAATCTATTAGTGTCTTGCATTTTAGACAAGTGAGCTCTCATTTCATTAGTCTGTTTGTTTATTATTGATAATTTTTGTATTGATTTCAGTACGATCGAAGGTCGCATCGACCAAGTGAATCAGGTGTTATTTCTAGAAAGAGCTGCAGTGAATATGGCAAGGTACAACGCCTTAGACAGATGGACAAACCAACTGAATATTCTACATTTGTCCATTATCAACAAAATGGCTTAATCTCGTTTTCTAACATTACATTTAGGCTAATTTTGTTTGTATGTAAAGCGATTGAGTTTAAGCCAAATTTATGTATTCATTATTACGGAATATAGTAAAAGAGAAAAAGAAGTCACATTATAACATGGAAAATGCGTCAATTTGGCTCAACTAACATTTATGAACTAAAACTTTAGCATTGAGGATATTTTCGTTATTTTTGTAACCAGCGTTTTAAAAAGGGGTCCACCAGTCATTTGAATGTACTGATTTTATTGTTTCGACCCTTTTAGTCTGCCCCATATGCTGCCCTTCTCGTTTTATACTCGCCAAATTTATGTTCTTTATAACTTATGATTATTATACATACCTAGGTACTGGGATTTGCTCCGTTTTCTTTTTCAAATACCTGGCACTTTTTACAGCGGGGGGCCCGCGTATGATGGAGCATAAATGTGATACACTTAATTTTAAAAAATGCGTTGTACAACTAGCATGTACTCTGAACATTTTCTGTAATAAATATTTCTCAAAAAGTTTGATTAGGGTGTATTTCCGTCCCCGATTTCTAAATTAGAAAATAATTTTGAATTCCGTGCCATGAAGAATTGTATTATTGGTTGCATACATTTAGACGAAAGTTATTGTTAGTTCATGCATTTTGCCACTAGAGGCGCTTCAAAATCCAACATGGCCTCCAAATATACAAGAATTTAAAAAATTGCGTTTTTGCCATAAATTATCGCTTGAATGAGCAGGAAATTTACAGTTAACCTGCATAACTCAACAAACATCACTATACAAATAGATTTGATTAACAGGTATGTTAAAATTTGTAAGTAAACAAATATATTCATCAACTTGTTGAGGTTAATTAGTAAATGTTATAGGTCCGACCTCCTTAATGAGCGTAGGCCGCTTCCAAATTGATAATTAATTCAATTGATTACACATATGATGGACGCGAAAAAAACTAATGTAGTGTAACCATAATGACTGAAGATACAACGGCAAACACCACAGGTGGATGTTTGCCAAAAGTCTCGAATACTTGGCAATTTTTCGTGACTGCTTTGAATTTCAAACATCCCGTACATCCCTTAGGCCCGGTAGCTCCAGAAAACAGCGAATTCTTTATGATTGACTCTAAGATAAGGATCAGAATCATTCACGTCCATCCAGGTAACTCATCAAAGCCTCTATCGTCAGTGCGATACAGTGTCGACTACCCTTATTCGAAAAGGAACTCCCTTTCTGAGGAGTATTGGTTCACTAAATGGAATAAACCAGTGAAACTCGGAGTCTGCACTTGCTCTTTTCGGAGGTCTCTGCGATTTTCGCTATTACCAAACCAAAATGACCAGAATCAGTCTGAAACTGAAACGTCCAAAAAATCAGATAGGTAAATATTCATGAACTCGAAAAATTTCGTAATAATTTTTATTAATTTCCAGTATTAGTTTAAATGTCGCCCCTATTCGTATCGTCAACATGGAGACTTTCGTGGAGAGAATCGTGCAGGAAAGTCTTCTTGAAGCGTTTCAAGAGTGCTACATGATTAAATATCAAGGGGCCGTCAATTTGGCTTACGAAAAAGGGGACGACGAGACTGACGGTGCAGTGGTGATGCGTAAAAAATCGCCTCCGAAACTGAGTACAAACTGTGTTACGAAACAGCCAAAGAGCGGTAGCGCTTCCACCGCTTTCGGCGGCAAGTGCGTGCACAAAAGAGGCTCTGTCAAAAAACCTTTCGTCTTTTTGTTCCACGGAATCGGCAATTCTGCCGACGTTTGGTGGCTCATAATGAACAGTCTGGTTAATCGAGGATTCGAGGTCATAGCGCCCGACCTCTTGGGGCACGGATACAGTTCGGCGCCTGACAAAGCCAGCGCTTACACTTTCCACAATTTGCTCGTCCACGCTTTGGCCGTTTTCGACCACTACGTGGCCCAAGAAGAGAGGAGAAAATGCATCCTGATTGGACACTCATACGGGTTGGACTTGCAATGGCGCCATATTGAATATTTTGACAGATGTCAAAAGTCATTCAATATGTCTGGTTTAGATATTAATTAATTAGTAATGAATGGGATTTTCTTTGTAGGTGTAGCCTGGTGACTGCACTATACAGGCACAGAACTGAGAAAATTTCGCAGCTGATTCTTATAAGCGGTGGAGGTCCGACCCCGTTGGCGGCGCCTGTCAAAAATTCGGAAATTTCGCCATTCGGTTGTGTTCACACTCTTTTTAAGCCGTTGATTTTCTGCGGTTTGAAGCGGAGCTTTCTGTTTTCGTCGAGAGGTAAACATTTCGATGTTTGCGACTCCGACTCAGCTATTCCAAGCCAAATTTTGAGATACATTTCGGAAGGACAGAGCTGGCCCGAAGGAGATGCCGCCTTCCATAGGCGAATTTTGATTCCTACTCTTTTGGTACACGGACTTCAAGATAAGAAAGTCACGTTGGTGCAACAGTGCGAAATGGAAAGAGTAATGAATCATTAATTCCTCTTAAAATCACGATCATTTTATTTTTAATTTAATTTCAGACAATACCAAGGGCGTTTTTAGAGCTGATTCCTAACGCGGGCCACATGCCGATGTTGGAGACTCCTGAACATCTCGGCCACATGATTTTGTGTTTCATGGATACATGGAATTGACTTCTTTTACGTAACTGCCAATAATTCGTATATTCGTATGTTTCAAGTATTTTTTCTCAGTATGGAAATTAATGTGATATTTACACAATTATGAGAATGATCCGTCCAATTTCTGATCGCTAGCGATTTTTGACTTTAATTCGAATATTTTTATAGAGATATTAAATATTTATAATATACACATCACTTATATTAACATTACATTATAGAAAGCAACACAGTTTATTATTATTCCTCATGTTATAATTTCCAAAGTTCAATTGAAACAGTTTTAACCCAATAAACAGAAATTCATTTATTGTTACTGATTTGAATTTTGGAATTGTTTACTTGGTAGGTTCGTGCCTTCGCTATAAACGCCAGCGCCATCGCAAGGGTTAGTGCCGCCTTATGTGAACTACGTAGTTTATACGGTTCGCCGCAAGATGGCTATAGTGTGGCAAAATTCGGTTACTTTGCCATCTTACGGAATTTTTTGGAACTACAAGCTTCGAGGGTTTTGGCGCTGCCATCGAAGCGGCGCTTCATGGTGTTTATGTGTATTATTGGTTGCCTACATTTCAAACATATTTTATCTTGAAAAGCGCTCCGTATTTAAATTAAAATTATATTTAAAATTAGTTAAAAGCCCAAGCGAGACGGCAGTTTATTCAATTCTTGAGCGTATTCATTTATTCACCATTTTTACCATGGAACCCACCCATAGAATATCGGAACCAATAATGGAACCTTTTTTACAATAAAGAATAAAAGTCGAATGTCTAAACAGGATATAATTTATTCATTAATTAGTAATATTGTCTAGGAGTAAAATTTCGTGTTCGTTACCTACCTAACACATCGAGACTTGAAAATACTGAGAAAAAAATGGAAACTCGATAGAATATAAATCTACATAATTAATAATTATTATAATATAAAAAATCACAATACCAATAAACTTCGCTTAGACACGAACAAATTTCGTAATAATTATTCAGGATCGATAACAAAAATCGAATAAATAAGGTCTTGGTAGTAGTCCCGGTCTTGGAATGTCAAATTATATAATATAATCATTATAAGCAGATCGCAGATTGAGTTCGTATCATTTATTGTTATCAATGAATCACTCCAGATCGAGCTTGGTATTAGTCGTGATGTATCTACATTGATCGGCGTCCGCCAACGAGCCGTGAGCGACGGTATCGGGCACGGGCAGCGGCTTCGCCACCCCGATCTTCACCACCCCCTTGGGCGCCCCTTTAAGCGCCTGCACCGCCTGATCCAGCGACGCGTTCTCCAGCACCGTATCGTTAACGAACAGCAGCCGGTCGCCCGGAATGAGCCTCCCGTCCAGCTGCGCCACCCCACCGGGCACCAGACTCCTGATGACGATCACCGTGTCGTTCGGGTCGATCGGGTCCTGATAGTCCAAAATCGAGAAACCCAACCCCCGCTCCCCTTTGATCAACTCGATCACCTGCGGCTCGGAACTCCACATCGCCAACCCGGTGAGGGGCTCCAAAGAGCGCGACTTCATTTTACTGAAAGAGCCTTCGCTGGAAGCCACGGCCGCTATGCTGTTACTCGCTAAAGAACCGTCCGATTTCGCTTTGACTAATCGGTCAGAACTCGGCAGTAAATTGTTGAGGCTCCTCGTTAAAATCGCCCGATCTTGTAGTTGATTGTTGCCGTTGCTGTTGGTGCACTCCGCGAATAAGTTGGCAGGACTGCGTCCGCACACCATGCACACCTCGATCGGGAGCTCTTTCAGGATGCTCACGACTTCGTGGTGGTTCATGCCGAGCAACTTGTGCCCGTTCACCTCGAGCAGCTCGTCGCCGGACTTGAGGGTGCCGTCCTTACCGACGGGGCCCTCGTGCAGGATCGACCGGATGTAGTGGTGGGGGCGCACCTCCTGCCCGTCCTCGACGTCGACCGTGCCCTCGAGGCTGATCCCCAGTCCGCCCTTCTCGCCGAATTTCGTCAGCTCGGCCACCACGATCTCCGTCTCGGGCCCCATCGCCTTCGCCCATTTCCGCCGGACCTCGTCCTCGCTCGGCTTTGCCGCGATCGGCCCGTTCCGCGCGTGCGCCTCGGCGCCGTCGTCACGGTTACGCGAGCCGCCATCTTCCGGCTCGCCGTCGTCGTGGTTACGCGCGAAGCCGCCATCTTTGAGGGGCTTCGGGTATCTGAAATCGACATTCATACAACGGATGATACGTTACACTAGAAACAACCAGACAGCGACTACATCCAGACACCCCGTCGTACAGTTAGTAATATTAGTCAAAGGTTGGTGTTAATCGGGCTTTATTACCGTATATAATAATAGTCAAGCTCGTACAAGGATTCGGAAGGGTTTTGCCGTTAGTAACGAAAGCGGGCTGGTTAGGGGGGCGACGGATCTCGGTAATTACCGTGGCGGTTCGGTCGGCGTCGGCGGTTTGATTTCGCTGGCCGCGATCGCCTGCTGGAGCTGGTCGTACTTGGGGCCGTGCAAGTACCGCTCGAGACAGAGCCGGACGACGTTGCCGCAGTTGCGGAGCACCTCGACCGCCTGCAGGTTCGTGTGGCCCTGCAGCGACTGCCCGTCGACCTCGACGATGCGGTCGTTCACCTTGATCCGCCCGCTCACGTCCGCCGCACTGCCCTTGCTCACGCTCTTCACGAAGATCCCCGACAGCTCCTCTTTCTCACACACATAACCGGCTATCGTAATCCCCAGCCCTTTAACGTCCTTCTTCAGCTCGACGACGAACTTCTCCATTTCGGGCATTTTGACAGCCAAATCCAGGTTAAGAAGCGGTAGCGAAGGCGAGGCTGGTACCCTCGAAAGCCCCGAGTTGTACCCTTTAGCTTGGTCGAATTGGTACAAGTCCGGGAGCTGGTCTTTGTGGAAAATCGGGGCGTATTTGTGCTGAATGAGGTATCGGTCAAGTTCGGCTGCATCACTTAAGAGTCTTGTAGGGACGAGAGGGGCGGATGAGCCGAGGTATTTGTACTCGGTGGAGCTTATGTCGACTGGGCGGGCGACTACGAGCCGCACGTGGGTCCCCGATTGGCGGAGGACCGTCGCCACTTGCTCGGAGCCCATGGCGTGCAGGTTCACGTCACCGATCTGCAATAGCAACAGGCTTGCTAGCAATATTTTCGATTTGGCGGCCAACACAGTCACCTGTAATATGTGGTCGCCGCTCTGGAGGCGCCCGTCCCGGTCCGCGACGCCCCCGGGGAGGATCGTCTTGACGACGACGCCCATGTTGCGCATGCCGACTATGCCGAAGCCCAGGCCGGTCCCGTCGTTGATCAGATCGATGCTCTCGACTTGGGACCACTCGCTGTTGAGGAGACTATCCGAGCCAGTCTTGGAAGCGTCGCTCCCGACTGAGGGCGATCGGTGGATTATGTTGTCATCGTCAGGGTTGAAGACTTGGTTGTTTTGCAGAAGCCTCAAGGTCTGGAATAACAAAACGGATTAAGTAATCAGGTCAAGGCGGTTGGATTAATAATAACAAACTTCTTGGTTGCAAATATTTCCGTTCAAGGTTTTGCTAGTGTTGAGTAACCCCAGTTTATTGTCCGAAGAACTGTTGAATGGGTGAACGTGATGAGGGGATCCGGGCGAAATTGGGGCGGACGGCACTCGCTGCTCGTCGAAATCTCTGGCGGGTTGGTGGAAGTCTTCTGCGTAGTCTGGGTCGTAGAGCTCTCCGGCAGGGGGGACGTTCAGGACGAGTTCGCCTGAGGCCGTGATGTCGAAGTCTACGGGTAGAATGGATGGGTGTTGGCCGAGTTGTTGGTTCAGCTCGCTGAGGGAGTCCTGTACGGTGACTATGCTGCGAAATACGGGGTTTTCCAGTACGGCGATTAGCGAACACAGGTCCTGATATGTGTTGACTTGGAGCTTGGGGTCGTTCAGATCGTCGACGGTCTGCTTTATGTCCTCCAGGAGTTGCAGGGCGCTCGAAATGTCCGCATTCAGATGCATTTTGGCAAAGGTCTGTGCTTCGAAAAATAAAAACAAACAAGCACCAACGAACCCACCACACAATCAACAACCTGCTGACTTCCACCCACTTGACACTTGCTGGGAGTTGACAGCAAAATGACAGACTGCTGTCGTTCGTCGTTGACTCAAGAGGTTTGAGACTTTGCTA
The DNA here is from genome assembly GCA_949788335.1 of Salpingus planirostris. Lineage (NCBI taxonomy): Eukaryota > Metazoa > Arthropoda > Insecta > Coleoptera > Salpingidae > Salpingus > Salpingus planirostris. The sequence goes on from OX460929.1 coordinate 5,937,309, forward strand.
TGAACAGCGCCACCGCGAGGGTTAGTGCCGCCTTATGTGAACTACGTAGTTCATATGATTGACCGCAAGATGGCCATCGTGTGGCAAGATTCGATCATTTTGCCATCTTACGGATTTTCCTTAAACTACAAGCTTCGAGGGTTTTGGCGCTGCCGTTGAAGCGGCGCGTCATGGCAGCTACATGTATTATTGGTTGCATACATCTCAGGACTCATGTTATCATAGAGTACACATTCAAAATAGAACATCCAACAGGAGAAATTTTTAAAGGCTCCACTCCAGAAATAAACACGATTAATTGAACAGGAAAAATAGGAGATGAAGAAAATTGAAGTCGGCTTGGATTTTACGGGAACACTGTTCGCAATTCCAGCAAATAATAATATTTGATCGGCATTTGACTCTCTATTTTTAGTAGTTCTTTTGCCAGCTGCCATAAATATGTGGCTTACTTCAGGTTGTTATTAATTTTCATTTATTTGATCATCTGTGAATCTGCGGTTCGCACTTTGGACCTAAATTGCACTTTGAAAGTTATCCAATTCTCCGAAACAATACCAAATTAGTGAGTGAACGCTCAAGAAACCTCCAAGATGTTCTCCAACTGTCCACGCCAATTATCGGCTCAAGTAGGTCCCACCAGATTTATCTCAACCCGAAAATCCTCACCCTCAAATAGTTTTCCAGCCACCTGAAACGACTCCAAAGTACCCTGATAATCGCCGAACACGACAACAAAGGTCTGTCGCCGATAACTCGAAACGCTTTAACGGCAGCCAAGAAACTCGGAGGCGAGATTTCGGTCCTAGTCGCCGGCACCAAATGCGGACCAGCCGCTGAAGCTTTATCCAAAGCCAACGGCTTATCGAAGATCCTAGTCGCAGAGAGCGACGCCTTCAACGGCTTCACGGCCGAAAGCATCACCCCGTTGGTGATCGCCACCCAGAAGCAATTCAACTACACCCACATTGTGGCAGGGGCGTCCGCTTTCGGGAAAGCTCTCCTCCCGAGAGTCGCCGCCAAATTGGACGTCTCCCCTGTCTCTGACGTGATCGCCATCAAATCCCCGGACACTTTCGTTCGCAGCATCTACGCTGGCAACGCTATCCAAACTTTACAAGCGACCGATCCCGTTAAAGTACTCAGTGTGAGAGGGACGAGCTTCGAGCCAGATAAACTCGAAGGGGGCTCGGCCAAAACGGAAACTGTCTCAAGTGAGGGATGCGCGACCGACTTAACCGTCTTTTTAAGCCAAGAGTTGAGCAAATCCGACCGTCCGGACTTGACTAGTGCCAAAGCCGTGGTCAGTGGCGGACGGGGGCTGAAATCCGGCGACAACTTCAAGTTGCTCTACGATCTTGCCGATAAGTTGAATGCGGCCGTCGGGGCCTCCCGTGCCGCCGTGGATGCCGGGTTCGTTCCCAACGACCTCCAGGTCGGGCAGACGGGGAAAATCGTTGCGCCGGTACTGTTTTTTGAAGTAGCTCTTTATTTTGTGTTATTAATTGGATTTTTTCAGGATCTATACATCGCCGTCGGGATTTCTGGGGCTATCCAACATTTGGCTGGTATGAAGGACAGCAAGACCATCGTCGCTATCAATAAAGACCCGGAAGCTCCGATCTTCCAAGTTGCCGATTACGGGCTGGTTGCTGATTTGTTCAAAGCTGTTCCGGAACTCACCAGCAAATTGCCTTAACTTTTTTCGTAAATTAAACTTGTTCCTGTTATTATTTTTGGTACTTTAAACTTTAATATAGTTCAAATACTATTTCTGATTCTTAGTTATTTTGTTATAATTACGATTGGTATATCTATGAATGTTAATTTGATGATTCTAAATTTTAAATAAAATACAGATTTCGTAATTTTGAACAATCTCAGGTTCCCAATAATTTTAATTAATGCAGGTACGTGGAGGTCAATAATAATTATTGTCAAAGTACTAGAACGTTATTTTCTATAACTAATTCATTTATTTATTTATTCATTTAGTATACACAAATTATCTTACAGAATAATAATTTTTAAAATTAAAAATGCAATAAATATCTTAATATTTTTATAAAAGGGATGCTTCCAATGTGAGAAATCAATTAGCTTGCTGATCGAAATAAATGCTGACAGATAAGTTGGTTAACCCTATACCTTCGTTTGAAATAGTTAGGACTAGCGTTGAGACAAAAATTGATGACATTTTTCATTGTTGATACAATAATAAGTGAAGAAAACTCGTGAAAATTACGATGATGGCGATGATGATACTGAAGAGATAAATCGACGAATTAAATAGAATTTTTTGTGAAAAGGAGTGAGAAAATACATTTATCACAAGGCACAACGTGTATGAAAATATATTGTGTTTACAAAAATACATACGAACCGATATTATTAGAATTATAATAAATATAATTTTAAATATGTTTGTATTTAATAAAAGTAAACCTTTCGTGCATGTTTGACCTCTTTGAGCTATTAGTTGAATCAATACTCATTGTTCTTTTTTTATATTAATATGTGCGAAAAAATACATATCACAATAATGACTTATAAGGTAACTCTACAATACTGTTTCGCAAATTAACGCTAAGATAATAAAACAATAAATTTATTATTGCTCAGTGATAAATATGTTTTCCTTGAGGCGTTAATAATAAAATTAGGTAATAGATAATAGGTAATGCAATATGATTATGTTTCGATCTGAACCAAAAAGATAAAAAACAGTCAATAGTTATCCAGTTAGCTCAAAATATAAATAGCTTTTGTGTATACAGGAGGGGGAACATACATACATTTTTTAATTTCACGAACATTAATTCTAAAAATATTTTTGTGTTGAACTGCATTTAGGTAACAGTAGCACTTGACTAATTACCCAAAAACACCTATATGGTTGTAATCATAATTGACGCTGATTACTATACTTATAATAATAATTCGACAACGGCTCTAACACTTTGTTAGAAAAATCCAAAACGAAAATATTTCATCTGTAAAGCGTATTATAATAATTATGGTATTTCGATCAGATTTATCAGCGCGCGAGCGAAGTTTGCTTAAGATTTATGAATACAACCAATAGTCAGTACTTTTAGCGGTGTATAAAAGTGCTTTAAAAAAGTAATACAAAATACAAACGACATATCGATATAACAAAATTCAGTACAAAGTTAGTTTGAGTTTGAGTTCATCGAAAATTTCAAACCATTTCCATAATGCGGTAATAAGCAGAATTTCGATTTTTTCTTCTTTTCCCAATAATTACGTATACCAATATTCGAGACAGATAGATAATGAAGACAACTATTGAGGATAAATCCCATCCGGATGAATGTATACGTAATACAACAGCAAACACTATTCGTCAATTATAATCAGCTAGTATTTTTTTCTGGTTAATGTAAGTTATGTAAATTTAATTTCAAGTGATAAGCGAGGACTCAAGGTTGTGGACTGACTGAACCAGTGCTCTCTGCGATTGGAATCACGGTAGGTAATAATAATAGATAATCATAATAAGAATAGGTATGAAACACAGAGAATGAACCACAAACACAAACAAGAAACAACATTTACTGATTATATGTAAATTGTGAAGTTTTAAAGGGAGGAAATTATTCTTTATGACAATTCAAAAGCTTCAAATAATGAATGCCTAATTATGTTCGAAAGAAAATAGGATTTTTTATTTATTCTAAACCAGGGGTTCTTAAAATGTGGCACTCGATTCGTGTATATACTGTGACTAGCTCGATAGTTCCCTGTTACCTATAAATTAGTTTTTTTCAAGTACTCCTCTTATTCATCATTCATTATTTTAATCACCTTGTAAATCCGTCACTTACCCACACTGTAGCCTTTTCGTAAAAATAATACATCAATTGATCAGTTTTAAACACTTTAAAAATATAATTGAATTTATTTATGCAATAATAATAAATGATAATAATCGTACCCCAGAACAGAACATGATGCGAAAGATACAGAGCGCCCGTTATTAGGTAGGTATAATATTTTTTTGTTGCCTTGTTTTTTCATCTATACATATTAGTTTAAATATTTATTTATTTTATTATATAATAAGTGACTCTGAAATAACGTAACTGTGTACTTCAAGAACCCCTGCCCTAAATACGAAAAATGGGTGCATTCTGGTTGCGACCGGCACGGCACGGCCGATGACTAGGGCACACATTCGGATCATGGGTTCACACCTAATCGCAGCTGATGTACACATCAGTGCGTATGGGTAGGAATGGACGGGCGGGCTGCACAGCCATGACCTGTACCCTCTTTCATGCGTCGGTCTCGCCGCCCTTCAGCCGCAGCCGGGCGAAGTCCTCGAAGATTATGTCGTCGTCGTGGTCCTGCAGGTTGTTCTCGTCCCTGCGGCAACAACCCCTGATGACTGGAAGGGGCGGAAAAGCGGGGGCGACTTACCCGTCCAGCTGGATCAGGTTGGCGTCGACGGGCACGTCCGCGCCGGTGTCCTTGCTGGAGCGCCTCGACCCGGCCGACCAGTTGGCCGGGGGTGCGGGGTCCTCCTCGGGCTTGGGGTGCATAAGAATGAACGGCAACTCGGCCACCAGGTCCCTTCAAAATTACCACCGTCAAACGATCGCTCTATCGGCTTGTCGGTGGACAACTCACCCTCCCAGAGGTCCCAGACACAGTTTGACTTTCACTTTGTACTGGACTATGATCCCCAGGTTCTCCTTTTGCGAGGGATCAACCACTCTGCAATTATCGGTCATTAAAAAATCGATCACGCAATCATCATCGGTTGAAATGTTTAATGGGTGCCATGCAACAACAACAACAATAACCATAATAATTATAATACGATAAGAGCAAGCGACATTAACATGCGTACTTGTTTCGGTTATTATAAATAATACACAAATTTCAATGATTTTCATATAGTAGTAGTATAAGTAATAGTAGTAGTAGTAATAATAATAATAAGTAGAGGGTTTGGTGCCTGGCAGCGAAATAAGGATAAGATAGCCGATTGTAGGGTGAAAAATAACTCTCAAAGATTCCGTCGAGGAGAGACTATATAATATATATAGATGAGATGGCGATAAAAGTGGGGTCAACTGAACTGAGCACACCTATAAAAGGGGTTCAAGTCAACACTGAAAGTTGATGTTAATATCGGAATATGATGCGTCAACGGTATTACCACATAAAACGTCTTAATATCACGTCGCGATCCGAAAGCTCTCGGTCTTTCCCAGTCACCTGCTCGGGATCTCCTGCGTGATATTAACAAGTTTTGCTGTTCGTTATGGTATGTTATTGTTATTATATTAGTTAGTATCAATCAAACCTACGCTGTTGTTGTTGTTATTATTAAGACTTGCCTCTGAAATTGCCATTTCCATTTACGGTACTGTGCTGAGCTTCTAAGCTAACATTTCTTTTGAAAAATCACATGCACGTCATTAGAACACAAGTCGCCGGTTTTGTCTATGGGGCGTTTCTAGATTGCCTTTGATCGGTTCGAGTGACTGAATCGCGACAATCTAGAAATGCGCCATCATCATCATCATCATCATCATAATCATCGTCAGTCAAGCAGAGTAAGCGTATTAATTAAAATATAATACACATCATCGGCAAAGACATAGAGGCAGAGATGTAACATATTGCGAATGATAAACTTACAAAGTACTCGATGCTAAGTTAGTATCCTCGTGCTTTAATTGTCCGTCCAAGGCGAGGCCCCACTTATCCTTATTATTGGCCAGAAGAGGTGTTAGAGTGAACACTTTGCTCAAAGTGAAGCCTGGGCCGATGGGACAGCCTTCTCTACCCAAACCAAACGACAACAGTTTTAAACAAAAAAAAAACAACGCACACGACAAAAATTCATTAGGAAAAGGAAAAAATAATAGCAATAATTAGCAATGAAGTCTGCAGAGATCGTCAGTGATCGATGCGATCCCATCGCCCGTCGATTTTGTTTGTTTTGTTGGAGTTTGCATGCAAGAAAACCAACACCTAAAACGCCGCCGGTTCCGTTATGAAGAAGAACCGGCCACACACTACATTGAAATTATTATTATGTATTATTACGACAAATAATCTCAAAAAAACAATATCAAAAGTGATCCGATCCGACGACAAATCCGAATCGGGTGGTAACTACTTGTTCGAGTAGGGGAGGCGACTCGCAGAGATCAACTCACATAGTGGATGAGGCCAAATTCGTGTCCTCGTGCTTAAGCTGCCCGTCTAGGGCCAAGCCGCGCTTATCCTTGTTATCGGCCAACAGCGGCCTAACCGAGAACACCTTATTCAATGTACACCCTTGCGGTATAGGACAACCTGCGCTGCAAGATTTTTCGCCAAATTATCTCGTACACCGACACTTTCCGGGGGCGAGGCCCAAAAAAGCGGGACCCGCTCCGGATCACCGGAAATTTTCTCACATATCGATCATTATATTCGAAAGCGTCTAATCAGTTTTAAAATCAAAATCGGAAGGTAGAAAAACCCACGAACGCGAAATCCCGATCGATAGCGGAAGACCTGGTACCTTCTTTGTGGGTGATTGCGGGTTTTTCCGTTCGTGGGGTTTTCGGGTTATAACGGGGTTTACTCGGGGGAAAGTGCAACTTACTCGCTCTCGGTCTCAGCAACTATACATTTATACTGAGCAGTTGAGAAAAGGCAAATGTCGGCGAATTGTCGGACAGACACTTTGATTCTCTTCACAGTTCGGTTGGAATTGTTCGCTATGTGGACATTAACGGCGATATTTTCGCCGTGATGGTATAATTCCTTGTCTAGTGAAGCCTCTAAATGTAATTTATTTGGACTCATCATAAATACTTTGCTTACTTCTACAGACGGCTGTTCTCCTTGCTTGCTCGGCGCGTACATAATTTTACGGATAGCCAATCTGCAACATAACGAAAGCGGGTTCGAGTCGGACGCGGGGCGAGGGCGGATCGAACTGACCTAACCGAATTGCGCTTGTGGGGTTTGTCGTCCTGCGATTCGCCGACGAACGCCTTCAGCTCGTAGTCGACGCCGCAGGGCTTGCCGGTGTCGGCGGGCGCCGGCTGCAGCGTGACCGAGGCCGGGCAGTGCGGCGGCAGCTCGAAGTAGAACGGATAAGCGTTTGGTCCCAGTTTCTTTATGAGCCGCTCCTGCAACAGACCCGACCGGAAACCGTCACCAAACCGCGGTTCCCATTAAAGCGCCCTTCTTTACCTGCAACCTGGTCAAGGCGCGCTTGTTCGTCGTGCCCTCCTGCGGGTAGATCTGCTCGGCGGCCAGGTATAGGTCCTTGCGGAACGTTAGACCGAGCACGTCCAGGTCCTCGCGCCCGTACCGGAAGGCGGCCAGCACGTGGCCGAAGACCTTCCGGTCCTTGACGTAGTCCGGGTCGATCAGCACCACCCCGTCTGCAATTCGAACGGAGAAAAACGGCTCATTTCGCACCCCCATCACGATTCCGTAACGATCCGGTTACGTATTTAAACTGTCGAAGAGGCGTCCGGGCCTTGAATTGTTATTTACGATGGGAGTTCGGGACTTACCTATAGGGTCGACGTGCGATATATGGTCCACGAAGTCCCTTTTCCCTAAATATACCGTTATCTGGAAAAAAGGAATTACGTTTGCGTTAGCGTTACCGGGTCGGGCGAATCGAATTGTTGTCGCCTTCGTTCGACTTTTCCGGCCCTCGCTTTTCATCACGGGAAAGTTATTAGCGGGCTTCAAGCTTCAAGGGAAAAGTCGAGGCGATGCGACAAGAAAAGATTTCTCGGGTCGGGGTATAATATATTATATTAGATAAGTACCTTTCCGTTGGGAGAACTCTTCTTGAATACCCTGAAAGAGAAGAGAGGGTTGTTTGTGAATCGGTTCGTGTCGGAATTGTCGGAGGGTTTGTCGTACCTCGTGGCCTGCCGCTTGCTGCTGCCATCGTCCATGTCGGGGCTCGAGGGAGCCAACGTGGTGGTGCCAGGGTCCGCCGGACTGAGCGAGGGCACGTTGTGCCCCTCCAGTATGACCTGCAAATTGCGCCAAACGACAAATAATTATAGACCTCTCTGCCGTTAACGGCGGTTACGTGTATCGACCAATAAAACCGAACCAGAATGTTTTGGCGATACCGAATTACAGCACACAGCACACTCGTTAAAAACGGAATAAACCTCGCCCGAAATAATAAAGCTTTTGAAATGTTGCAGGTTCTCGACCAAAACCGAACCGCGCTCTTCCTGTGTCGGCCGCAGAAACTATCAACCATCGAGATAAAACTGAAGCGAAAATATACACGGCGCAAATTCGCCGGGGATTAATGGTGCGGATTATAGCGTAACACACATTATTGCGCGCCGAAATCAAACAGACCGATCCGGCACCGGACCGGCGTTTCATTAAGGGCGGTTCTGCGATTTCGATGGTGACACTCGGACGTCCCGTTGTCGGCATATCGATCTCCGATTTGCACTTATGACGCGGGCTGAAATCTAATTTAAAACTTCGGTGACAACAAAGTTAAGATTTCATTTATCCTCCGATCCCGTCCGTCCTCTTGTGTTCCTCCTCCCGCACCGTCGGACCGCTCCCACCCCACATCGATCCGGGCCGACATCCCTCAATGCACACAGATTTACTCAAATCCCGAGTCCGACAATCGCCCGGCCAAATTAATATTAAATACGCGCACTTCGGCCCCGGTTCGGTTTCGCAATTTCCATCCACTTCATTATACATCCCGCGATAAGAAGGCTCTCCAAAGTGAGGATAAAACGGCTTACTTACTCAATAACAAACAAATAAATCAGCGGGACGGCCTGTTGGCTGTCGGACGCGTGATGTGTGGGCACCGGGCGGTGCGATATTTTCCAAAAACACGACCCGAAAAACCAAAACAGTGTTCCGCCCGCACATGATGAATTTACGCGGATGAGCGACTCTCCCTGGATGTTTTAATCGCATAAACTCCGCACCGAAATTATCTATTATGCAACAATTTCAATATGAAACAAACTTCAAACACGTATCTGCCGCAAAAATTATCCGGAAATCGAGCGAAATTCTAGCACGAACTATGCGCCCCACTCTCCGGGCACGTACGTTTTACAGAGCCGGGTAATTAAACCGTCCCCAATTGAATCTGTGCACATATCGTCCGTGCATGCGTTCTTCATTAGACGCAATTTACGCGAACGTCCAATTCGCGGTTACGGGTAGCGCGAACGAGAGAGAGAAGCGAGAAATCGTCTCGATTTTTATCGAGAGGGCCTTATTTCCGTCACTTCCCGCGAGGAAGTGAACTTCGCGGTGCACCCAATTACAGGGAGAGAGCGAGGTGGATCGTCAAAACTACCTTTCGGAAAGTGGACGGCAATAAGGCCGAGACCGCAAATCAAATCGGGCCCGTTCCGACCTGAAAGTCGTTAATTGGATCGAATTAAACGGCCGTAATTCATTCATCGATCGTCCGCTCTTATTATTTCGACAAATCGAGGAACTTCCGCACTGCGTTCGATAGGCGAATACGGCGATTTCCAGTCATGGTCGACCGTAATAATCATCATCATCATAATCATCATGCATATGTATTCATGCAGTTGTATAGTATGATAACGGCAAAAAATGTAACGTTGCGTTTTAGTATGCAGGGAAATTGACGTGTAAAAACAACTTGAAAGCAAACAAAACGTCCAGTTTGTAATTGAGTGAAAAATTGAACCCATTGACGTCACATCTGAGGTGTAATTTTAATATTTAATTCCCGTTGACACCGCCGACAGCCGCAACTATAAAGACAAATAACTCGACTATTGTACTGTACTACACTACACTATTATAAATTATCCATTATTCCATGCATTATGTCCTCTCTGTTCTCTATACCTATTGCAACTACGCCCCGGCCATCTGTCAATTCAGAAATGTACACTGCGTGTACGTGATAAAACGTAATTATCGTATCTCTTAATAATATCGAAAACGATAAAATTAGAAAACGAATAAAATGAAATTCCTTTATGACTTTGTGACTGTTGCATTCGAATATTTTTTTACCATTACTACGACTTGTGCCGTGGGTACCACTTTATTACCGCCGTCGAACAGAGCAATAATAGTGCCGTTTCAATATTAGGATTTTCGCCGATGAGGATTTTAATTGCATTCGCGTGCTGTATGCACTTCCCGGGATCCACCGCGGACTACAGAGAGCGAGCCTTTGAAGATTGTTTGCGATGTAGCGATCATTTCGTTGCCTCAATATCCGCACCGTTATATGAAATTCTCCAAATAACTAGATGTGCTTCCTTCGTTCTGCCCCCGCGAATCACGGCCGGTGCGGCGGGGGATGGATAATAAGTGCGCCGGTAGCTTTATTATCGCAATTCGAGCGCCCCAAACCAGACGGACCTTCACGGCTTCCCATCATCATCCCCGAACACGACCCGCCCACCCCAATGCGGAGCGAAATAATAATCCGCCTTTTCGGCCCTTATGCGAGCGATCCCGTCGTCGGTGCGCACGAGCGAGAAGCCAAGCCGTTATTGGGAAACTCTCACGGGATGATTTTCAAACTGGAACTCACCTGACGATGCTTACCGTGAATCTCCTGTCGCATTCGGTAATTACTGTGAAACCTCGCGATCCAATTTCGCATGTGCGCGAGCCAGTCGCTCCTACGGACGTTCGCGACATTTTTACCGTTGGCCCCATTCATGCTCGGGACGATTTACCGACTGCTAATCCGCGTTCCCACGACAAGCGACTGATTGATAAGCTCTAGCAAGAAATCACGGCACATGTTTTTTACGCAGTCCAACGGCTAGAGCACCGCGACACCGGCGGCCATCAATAATCGAACTGATGCGAAATCCCCGGCGTCTACCTGATGGGACGTCACGAGCGGGGCTGCTCTAAATGGAATAAATTACAAAATTTGTTTTATTAACAACATTAACCGACTTTGCGATATGGAGATGGGAATTCGCAATTTGCATTGGTGACGCCGAAAGCGACTAAAATTACCCCCTCCGTCGACTTTATTAAGCCGAGTACATAGTGAATTACGTTAATATTTATCTGAGCTCGTTCGCAAACATGTGATTAAAATTGCACCGTGTTTAGGAAACGGGAGAGCGAGAGAGACGAGCGTCTCAGGTCTCGGGCATCCCTTGCAATTATCGTAATACGTAATGAGCACGACCTCGACGATGGTCGTGGAAAATCCATAAAAACGAGAGAGAATTATTCTCCCAGTGAATTCATCAAAAAGATAAAAAAAGGACAGTCCAGATACGGTTTTGTTGGCTCTACCCTAACGTAAAACATATTTTATGGGGTCTTTCGCATTTGTGCGGCGCCCGTTTTCGCGACGTCTCTCGAATGTATATGTATGTCTCCACGCGAAAGTGGCACTGGCGGCGCCTCTCCGGGTAAATGGTCGTTAATTAGGAGCGACATGTGCGGCTAATCAATCAGAACCAATTTAGTTTAATCAATTATGATCTGAAATCGGAAAAGCGCCGATTTAGTTGGCCGATAATTGCTCTATCGGAGAGAGAAATGCCGCAGAAAATTCCATCTCCGCCTATATAATCGAGTTTCCTCCGACCGAGAGGGCTTCGAGCTTCGAGAGGGAAAATTAGATACGCGGGCATTTCGTCGTCTCGTGTTTTCATTTAAATTACGATTATTTTCTTTCGCCAAGTGATAGCGGGGCACACCCTTGACAATTTCATTCGAGCCAATTTGCATTTATCATTCCGCAAAACTAACCCGCAAACAATTCGAACGAGCTTTCGCCCCAGAAATGAATGGCCCGAGCGAACATAAACACCGACGAATTTTTCCCGAAAGACCATTACGTTTTCTGTTAGTACATGCAGTTGTGAACGTGATGCGTATTTTCATTTCAACTCAACTAGAAATCAATTGGTTTCGACAGCGTTAAATTTAAACAAAGTGCGTAAGTGTTGATTAATGTTCTCGAACTGTGCTGAAGGATAACAGCGGCTTATATTCTCATTCCCGACGAGCGGATATATTTTTCATACTTTCCGAAAGCACGGCCCCATCAGCGAACCGTATAACGACGTCTTTTCACCGAAACACATATACCGTATCATCAAAAGGCAGTAATTCAAAGGTGCATTTCTTTGACGTGACACAAAATCCAGGTAGGTAGACGGAATCTGATTCATGTGGCGGACGGCAATTTCGCAGAAGTCTGCGTCGAGGAAGCCATCGTCGGGAGATACCGGCAATTGTGAATCAGAATTTCGAATAAGGCAGAGCAAACACAATTATCTGGGTGTGTACGCCTCTGTACTTGAGACATCAGAAATGCACATGCCATTGCGCTTCCCCAAATTTATACACACGATCGACAAAAAAAAACTCCTTCGCCGCCCCGTACATGGCAACAATTTAGGAAGAGGTGCGACCCCGAATTTGCCTTGGTAATCATGTACAACGGGGTTGAATCCCCTACATCCTAATACATCGTCCCCAATGATACCTCTCGCTATGTATGTATCATAACCAGATACGAACACACATCGTACGTATATGATCATGTTCTATTTGCTATTTCGTGTGATTACAGATAAGAAATACAGTGTGCCTTAAACAGATCAAATAATAAATGTTTGAAAAAAAAATAAAGATTCCATTTACGATTCGGTCGACCGTAAGTATATCCTGAAAACGTAGGCACTTTTCACTAATTACGAGTACACGAATAAGCTAATTACTCGATGTTTACAAAACATGTTTTTTTCGATTCGTATTTTGCAACGTAGATTATGAAAAATCGCAATATTAAGCGGCAAAAGACATTTTGCAGGTTATTAGGTTGAATAAACAATTTTTCGAGCAGTTTGCTGGAAGGGACCACGTCGCGGAACGAGATAATTGCCGAAATCCCGGTGGCGGTTCCGAGGATAACGGGGAATTTTCGGAAAACACACTTACGTATACAGTGTTCTCCTGGAGGTGACAAATTCCCAAATCCACACGTTCCTCTATAAACAGCAACAAAGTCCACCTTGCAGAGGCGATTCGGGTGCGAGCTCCACGATTCGGCCAGTCGGTTCAGTCGTTATCGCCGATTATTATCACGAGGAGTTCACAAATTCACTGGGACGATCAGAAGGTGTTCCTTTCCATTACGTCGCCTTCTGATCTCGGGTTTGGGCCTTGTCCAAAATCCCGAACCCAACTCCAAACTGTAACGGGATGGGATGGGAAGGGAAATGCGGGACAAGGATATTTACCCGAGAATACACCTAAACTAGGGACATTACGGTGTCAGTCACTACCAACCATTTCAAGTACGCCTCCGGTGGGCGACGATTGCGGAAGGTATCGACCGCATTACAATGTAACGGGTGATTTCAATTCGGGGTGGGAAAAAAACCCAGGATAATTGATCATTAACCCTTTAAATTTGCAATCGAAATTCATTTTGGCTGCCAACTTATTTTCATCTAGGGTAAAATACGTCAATACAGACAGAAACAGTAGAAGGGCATGCGCATTTGATACTAGCGATAAGGACAAGAATCCCACGTGGAAGAGGAGAGAGAGTATTGTAGACTCCTATACGAACGTGTACAGGGAACTGTAAAATCTATACCGTCCGAATACTATAGATGCCAATGCATGTACCGAATAATTTCAAAATGTTTCAATTATTTAAAGCGCGATAAAAGTTATTCATAGGATATCGAATACGGTCTCTGTAAAACTTTTCATTATTCCGCAACATCCACCAAATATTTAATAGAGTCCGTCTAATGCACTTTCCGTAATGGATTTATGTATGCTGTATGATGTATGAAAGCTTTATTGCATTTGCAACTATTTCGAGAAGCTTTTATAACATTCAGGGAACAAAGCCCGGATAATTGAATTGATGCTGCCCGCGCGCATCAAACATCCAGGATTTTCCATACGGCCAATAAGAGTGGATAAGGTAAAATGTATTACTGAAAATGCATCGTAAATCCTACAATTTTATTATTACATTTACAATAGTTAAAACTTACATTTATAACGCAAAAATCACGTAAAATGAAATGTACACATTCCACCCTGATTTATAATGGTAATGCGCATTTTTGTTAATAATAAGAAAATTTCTATAAACGTAATAAAGTGACGTCGCTAAATCTAGGAGCTAATCGATAATGTTTCGCATCGTCCGCCAGGGAAGAGCGCAATAAATGATAAAAATTTGTAAATATGTATCTAAAAAAGGCGCGATTGACAATAATTAATGCCTCAACTCAACAAACATAAATATTTTCTATATTGATTGTGATAATATGGTGAGCTCTGAGCTGCGTCGACTTGATGTTTGATAATAAACAAAACAGATTTTCGAAATTAAAAATATTAAAGTGCAATAACGGAAAAGCTTTCCGAATAATGATTACAGCATATCGCAAACCCTGTATAATAATAACCGATTTACTAATAAAGAATTTAATATATAGCGAAAGTCGGGTATTTGTGCTATAATAATATTGCATCATTTAGACCGATAAAAGTATGTAGAAATAAACAATATACAATATAATTCAACGTTTGTTCAAAATACTTCTACATCATATCTTTGTATTTTTTTTTCTTTTTAAAATGCATTTCCTTAATAAAAACAGACAATCTCATCATGCACACCGGAAGTTATAACATAATAATCGATAAATCGACAAATATATTGTAAATATCAAGAGATAGAAATCAATAACGATAATAATAGGGATAAGTTACACAACTCGCAAATTTGATAACCATTTAACCATCATCACCAAATGAAAGCTAACCAACGATCGATCGAATCGAACTATCATGTATTTATAGTCTAGAATCAATACTTTTATTTTAATACTTATAAATTTCCGGTCAAGTCTTTCGATTAGATTAGTTTAGTTGTAGTTGTCGATTATTATTGTTATTAATAATTTGAAACGCCTGACCTAATAGTTTCGGCGCTTTTGGGGATGAAAGTCCAATATAACGGGCTGTTGGTCGCACCTCCAAACGCGCATTGAATTATCAATTTGTAATTTGTGCAACTTTATTTAGTGAATATCTACCATATACCTGCATATACGCACATTCTGTTTCTGGTTGTATATAACGTGTATTTGTGTATGTATTTATTTGTGTGTTGACGCGGGCATGCATGCATAGGTGAGCCCCGAAATTCGTAATGGAACTCAATCGAAATTTTCAAACAATACAATACATACGGTAACTGGTACGAAAATCACAATATAGGTACTAATTGTTGTTGTTGTTTTTTGTTGTTGTTTGTTTGTTTGGAATTTTTCAGAATTTGACTTACGATTCCTCCGCCTCTTCGCGAAACAAATACGTCGACCAGTATATAACATTGAACAGTGCAAAAACTAAGGGGAACGTGATTCGGGAGATGACATCGATGCGCTTGGACCTGGTCGGGAATTTCGACAACCAGGACCGGCAACAGTTTGGACGTGCTGGCTGCATGTGGATCTCGCACTGACGAACTTTCTCCAGGCTCATGGGATCACCCGGATGGCGCACCAGGGGCTTCTGGAAAAAGAGCCGTTAAGCAGGCATCGATCGGCCGCGGCCCGATTGTCGCGCGCGGCATTACCATCGCGAATGTTGCGTTGCTCTCCGTATCGATCAGGTCGGACGTGGCGTCCATGGAGGCGGCGTGCTCGAGCTCGCACTGCCGCCGCTGCTTCTTCATCGTCTCCCGGTGCATGTCCGACCTGGACGCGTAGTTGACCAGCGCGAACTCCAGCAGCGCGCCGAAGACGAACGTCAGGCAGACGCCCGTCCACACGTCGATCGCCTTCGTGTAAGAGACCGGCGGCAAAGACGCGTTGATCCCGGACGTTTGCGTGGCCATGGTCAGCAAGGTGGTAACCCCTGCAAAACCACCACCAAATTGCCATCTCGTACCACGGTACACACAAAAGCTCTACACAAAGTTACCTCCACATCTACAACAGCGTGTATGCTTAATTTCAGATTTATGCATATTTGGGATCTTTATTATTATTATTGTTGTTATATTTTTGGAGGATTCTATCGAGTGTTCGCGCCCGAGCTTTGCGGAGCTTTCGGTGGGGAAAGCGTCGATCGTCGGCGCGGCCCGCAGAGCCGTTGCAATTAGCAGTTCTTTGATTTCGTCGGCCCCCGCTCAGGAGCCGATAATTGGTTTAGGCCGCAAACCTTGATGTCGGCGCGGCCCCCGAATCGGAGGCTTTTAGCATTTAACGCTGTTCCCACCTTTGTTGTCACATAAATTAATTACAAGTCGGAATTAGTGTAAACATAATAGTTCATTGACGAACTCCGACATTTCGAGTTAATCGACGTGGCGGCGCGTCAAAAATGTAATTCGAACCCGGGCGCCGATTTGTCAACGAATATCACGCGCGCTAATGGAGCAACATATCGGTGGGGGAGAGGGCGCGTATTGAAATCCGCGTCAAATCAAATTAATTCGAATCCAATTTATGTTATAAACTTACCCAGGGAAACGCGTGCAGGGACGGCTCCTTGATCGAGCCAGAACGACACCCACGATACGATGACCAACATACAACAGGGGATGTAAATTTGTATCAAATAGTAACTGAATTCTCTTTTGAATAATAAATCGACTTTTAAACAACTGTATTCACCTGAAAACACACAACACAACATGTAGACATTTCGCCCTGCGTATACGCATAATCGATGCATCAATCGCATCAAGTGCGCAATCCTGGAAACCTACCGGTGTTTGTTTTGCTGTTGCAATAATCGGTTAGAAATTTCCCTAACGTAAATCTAGGCAGATGCAAATTTTTCACGACTTGCACTGGGTCGTCCTCCTTCCACAAAAATACTAAATCGTCTGTGGTCCAGCCATCTACAATCGGAAACACACCGGCCATCACAATAAATTCTTACATCGTATGAAGCGAATAATCCCTAGAAATTTTACCTTTCTCGCATAATACAGGAAATTATTATGATTAATTCGTGTTATTCGTGGGTATTCCGAATTAGTGTTTTATAGAATGAAAAAGGTATACACTAGACTAGACTATAAGAGAAGGGGTATCTAATTCTATTCTGAGTTGGGTTTTAATAAATTGGCATGCGAGCTAATCTAATTTTAATCCAAAAAGAAACCATGCATTTTATCATTCGGTTTATATTATATTATATAAAAAATGCGAATGAGCGAATGCGAATAGAGGATTATCTATATCTAATCTTATAAAATGAGAATGATTTATTGACGTGACAGGCACAAATCCAGAAACGAGTCTACATATTATACCGACAGTACTTATATAAAAGACGTAAACAGATATATAGAGAAAAATATGCGTGTGTAGGTATGAATCGGAGGCGGTAAGGACCTGATGTGTGATGTGATGCGATGCGAGGATCGAGTGGAGACGGGAAATATTGCAGGATGAAAGGCGTCTGGCGCTATCCCCCTGCCATATCGCGTATCGGTATTTTTACGCGCGGCGCGGCGGATAAAGGAGAACACATTAAGGAGTCATTAAGAGTTGACACGTGTTGCTCCGATTTGACGGGAGTCCAGGTGGAAGCGTTTTTTCGCTATTTTCGTGCCTTTTACACATCGTCCGGGAGCCGCGGTTACTGACCCCCGGCCAACACATCTCGTTCCTTCCTGCCTCTCTCCGCGCACGGAGGCCGTTTTCGGTTTAATTTCGGTTTGATCTCTTTCCGCCATAGTAGATAACGGACGATAATTTACGATGCAGGATACGGCAAAGGACGAACGGGTACGACTTATGATGCGAGTGAGGAGCGGCGGGTTTTTCGAGGGCGTACTCACAGCTGGCCATCCGCAAGGAGCAAATCTGCCGATCGAGGGGATAGAGCTTGAGGTTCATCGGGCATGATAGTGTCAGAGATATTCTGAAAGACACAAAATGAAAAGGAGACTGCACGTACGTTTATTCAATCTCGGGCCGACAAAGTGGTACTGATTTGTCGTTCCGGCCCGCTTATCTCGCCTTATTATTGCTATTTTTACCTTATGCTATAGAGGACAGAACCGTAGGGAAAAATACGTATGTAGACATTGGGCATTATAATGTTGTGGAAGTGCCCTTCTTTCTCGTTTGAGAAAAACAGATCTGGCATCCAGACTCGGCTGGCTTCAGTCAGTGTGAGGTATTTGAGACGACCTCCAAAGTCATTAAACTTGAGCCTTTCGTCTAGCCACTGCTCTCTGAAGGTGAGTTGTACACTGTATTCCTGCAATTATCGTATAATCGTGAAGAATGCGGCGCATCGTGCGGTGAAACATGCATCATGCACACACTACCACATTACTGAAATTTACGAAGATTGAAGAACCAGATAACATGATGATGGAAAGAACGGAAATAATAGTTTGAAAATAATATCGTATAGATAAATAGATAGACAGAATAGAGGGTTCGTTTGGTCGTATTATATAATATAGTATAATATATCATCTACTGGTACTGGTTGGGGTAGATGATGGTATCATGCATGCACTATTTTCATCAATAATACGGCGTGTACTCGCCGGGGCTGCAGCGCCACACGGCATGCTCTCGCGCTGGTGCTGGTGCCCTCATTGCAACTTGCAACATCACCTCTCTCGGCCGTGTGCAAGAAGTGAACGCAACCGAGTAATCATGTATTACACTCATCCAATACTTGACATGACTGGCAACTGGCAGACCGCGCACTCACCATTTTATAATCGTCTATTTTGCTGATAGACCGTAGAAAGAAGTTGATGTAAACTATGGTCGGTCCGTCTCCTAATACTGCCGAACAGAACACAATAATCAAAGTCAATAACAGTTTCACAAGCAGGGATGGTTTTTTGGCTGCGGGGCACGGCGCCAATCACATCTCGCATTGGACGTGTCCGCATGCAAGCACGCGGTCGCCGGCCCAACCGCCCCATTGAACACGGAAAGCACACACGCACGACGCCGTACCGCCCCACAGGAGATCGGAAGATGAACTATCTTATAATAATAATAATGCTACCATCCAACACTACACATACAGAGAGATAGAGAGACCATTCGTTTGCCCAACAGACACTTACCATTGTCACATCATCTATCTTTGAGATACTCCTGACAAATATGTTGACACGGACAATTGCTGGACCATCTAGCGGTTAAAAGAGAAAAACGGCTTTATTAGTGGACGTCATGGTCACCGGGCGTACGGTGCATGAAGGCAATGAGGCACCCGCACCGACACGACGGCACCGACGCCATGCACCTTACTGCACTGCCCACTCATTAGCCACGGACCACGGTTACAAAATCGAGATTTCATGAGAAATGAAATGAAATGAGAAATCGATACCGAATAACGATAACAACAAAAACGAAAATGTGACGAAACGAAATGGGAATGAGATGACACAATGATCCAAAAACGGCGACACGCCGGTCTCAAAGAGATCAATCCAGACCTATTTATATCCTATTCAGCTAGCAATTGTACGTTGTAGGTATGCATAACAAAAGTGAGATGGGTGGGTGAATAAAATATCATGATAAAGTATGATGTGTAGTTGTAGACACGTCGAAAATGAGAAGCTATAGACGGGCCCAGCCCCATCACGGAGACACGCCACCACACGTAGCAATTAACTAGTAGACGCACATCGCGTAATAATGATCATCAACACCTCCACCAAATCGATGATGATCATAATCACCATCATCATGTCGTACCGGCGACGACCGCCAAGCCAAGCCGAACCGAACCCGAATCGACATCCCTTAGAGTACACGCACCTCGAATGACAAGACTTCGCATCCTCTACCTCAACCTTCAACACCTCTCATCGCCCGTTCAAAAGTCGAGGTCCGAGGAGAAGGTGTGTGCATGTGATCCAAACTCCATCCAGCTCGAGCACTATCAAAGATACCTCTACGTATAGCAAAATGCGACAGCCGCTAGCGCACCCCGGTACTCTCAGTTATTTCGTGAGTGGATATTCAAACAAAACAATTATTGTATTATAATCGCCAATCGAGTTAAATGCGTGGGTTTGATTATCGGCACTTTCGCGGCACTTAATTTTGGGTTACTATCGAGAACCGCCAACGTCTGCAAATTTGTCATCATCAACATTATCAAATCGGGCAGAGTTAACAAGCGAATTCTCATCTCAATCAAGTCAAGATGTTGTTAGGATTATATGATTACTTAAAAAACAACATAACGATACAGTCATGCTTGCAAGTGCTCTATGAATATCTAGTATATAGGTAAAAACGGTGGTGGGGTTGATTATAATTGGGGTAAAAACTTGTACGAGTAGAAAAAAATTAGAATATAATGATGATTGAATACATTTTGTAGAAAATTATCGGTCTGTTGGATTTGTTCGTGGGTGATTTTAGGTAGGTATTCATAGAGAAAGAGAAAAGTAACGAAAGGAGGCTTTCGTGATGCTTTATTTTGTGTTCGCATCGCATCGATGGCCTGTGCGGGAGGATTCGCCCCCAGCAGGCCCGGTCGCCGCCGCCCCGGCCCCATGCTGGCTCGTGTAGCGTCTCTATACTATAGCCTACTGAAACGTTGTGGTGGACGCCCACTTACCATCTTGATGTCACTAATGGTCGCAATGCTGCGGACAAACAGGTTTATCCGGACAATGGCTGGCCCATCTAGAGCGATGGACAACGTGTTACATTTACATATAGGTACGATTATGTACAACAAGCAAAAGGCAACAAATTGTATGTACAGAGATAAAGAGAGAGTGTATCGAGAGCCCCGTATTCTCTGGACGTCTGAGACCTAAAGTTGCGATTCCGGCCGCGGTCTTGGGCCCTCACCTGTGCCGTTCACACCAGATGGCCGTATCCTGGCGTCGTACATCCCGGCGCCCAGGATCTGGTCCAGCACCTCCTTCTCCTTTTCTCGAAAATTGATCTTGGCATTTCCGCTGCACCTGCATTTTCGCGAACGGACAAACAGAGAATCGTCATGGTGAAAACACTACCGGGGGTCGGAAACGACGGCAACTTACACCGTCACGTGGATCAAGTGTACTATCAGAGCGACGAGGGTGTGTGTATACATCGCAGACGACCTCACCGGCTCCGGCCAGGGAGATCCACCTCGAGCGGTAGTCCGGTCGTCACTATTTCGGCAACCGGCTCTCGCAAAACTGCAACATACAGCTGAGCCTCCAGGACACCCCCTGACTCCTGACGAAAACACACACGCACAGACAACTGGGGGCCCGTGCACCAGCCGATTATTGCGAGCTGTAAGTCATACGAAGCGCTATATTGATCGCCCTCGAACGGACCTCGCGCACTAACGACGTCTATTTTTGCGAGCGCGCCAGCCTGTCAAACGCCCGCCACGGCCGGCACTCGCCGAAACCCCGAAACCGAAATGCGCGTCCCACTCGGACGGCCGTTCGCTGATCGACACCCGGATCGGTCCGGGGCGCGATTTTTCCGCTCGCCACCGGATTAATCGAACGGACGCGGGCAGCCGAACGGGATCAGACCGAACCAAACCTACCCTCGGTCGCCGCGCCCCCACCGCGCGACCCACCCCGGGCCGGCGCGTAAGGTGCGGGCGTCATCCCTGACGTCACCGCGCCGGATGATGAGGGCCCGCGGCCGTTCCTTATTTAGCCCCGCGGACGCGAAAATAACGGCCGATAATCAATCAAACCGGACCATGGGACGCTCGCCCGGCGCCTCCGCCAATTCCGCGCGCAACGCACACGTACCATATCCGCACCCTTGCGTTACGGCCACGTTTACGCCCGTCTATATGCGGCTGCAGATTCCAATTTCCGCCATCGCTCGCGTTCCAATAATAAACCCGTGTGTAATTGTGTCGGAATCGATTTCCGGATTTCCAATCGGAATTCTTCTCGATCTCGCCACCCGCGACATTGTATAGAACGACGTAGGTACGGCACAAAGGCCTCATATCCGCAATTTCTATCACTTGATAACAACGATTTATTTATTATTTGCCATATTAACAATTGCGTCTTAACCAGCACAAGAGGAAGATTACTTCTTGTTATCGTCCTGATTCGTTTTGAGCTCCATCGCCAATTTGTAGCCGAGCTCCGGGCGGCGGTCGCGGCCCTCGACCATCGCCTTGACCTGGCCGGAGTCGACGATGACGCCGTTGTTCTTGACCACGGTGTTCTTGGTGCGCTCGATGTCGGCCAGGTCGACGCCGCGGCTGCAGTCGTCCAGCAGGACCGTCCGGTAGCCGATGGCGAGCGCGTCGACGGCGGTCGCACCTGCCGGCGGAAAACTTCATCAGACAGATCGTGAGGACCGGGAGCAGGGCGAACGGTACCGACGCAAACGTCGTACGCGAGCCCGCAGATGTAGATGTCGGTCGCGTGCCGCAGCCGCAGCTGGGCGCACAGCGTCGTGTCGGTCATCTTCTTGTTGTCCCAGAAGACCGAGTACGAGTCGACGTCCGGGTTGGTGCCCTTGTACACCTTGGTCGCCCCGGCGACCACCCTCAGGTCCTCGTGCAGCTCGGAGCCCCAGGTGTCCTGGACGCAGTGGCGCGGCCAAAGGCGCTGCCTCATAGGCGGGGGCCCGGCGAAGACCACCGTGTCGTAGGTGTTAGCGTCGTCTGCACCGACCGCGCTCGAAGGGTGGATCGCCCTTTGCCCGATGTTATCGATAAAGGACACGTGGTTGCTGGGGTGCCAATCTAGGGAGTAGAAGATTGCGTCGAATGGGACCGTATCCAGTAGGTGGTTGATCGGCTCGATCACCTCTAGACCGTTCTGTTGCGCAGAACAGTTACTTATGTTCAATGTACCGCTTATGAAGTCGTTCTGGACGTCCACTATCAGAAAAGCCGAAATTGGACGGACGATCTGAAAGGGGTCTTAAACCGTGTACTTGATTTTATCGAATTGAATTTTCGTTTACTATTTTAATCCAGTGGTTCCAGCAGAAAACGAACTCTTCCCGGTCGACGAATCCGTCCCCGTTGGTATCGAAGACTTTGAAGATTTCCGCGAGTTTCGCCTCCTCGAGGCTGTAAATCTTGCCTTTGTCGTTGCGAAATAGAGCGCGTGTGAGCAGTCTGAACTCGTCGAGGTCTAGAAATCCGTCGCTGTTGTGCGGGGGCGCACGATTAAATGTGCGTTTATTCTGTACGGGATTTATGGTGGCAATTACCTGTTTTTGTCGAACGCCGAGAAGCACGCGTCCATGGTAGGGCGTACATACGCTTAATGCCACCGAACGAAATCGACTAAATCGATGGGTTTCATCATCATCAGGTGGTGGGCTTGGGGCCGAAGAGAGCCCGGATCGAGGGTGTTACCGGGTGGCACCGGATCGCGGGTGTTACAAAGAAAACACGGGGCCGGGTTTGTGCATACACCCTCGCTCGCGATATTGTTACGGATAAAGCGAAAGCCGGTGGCATATCTTCGATTTGTGCGTCGTCGGGACGGAGGTCGGGCCGCCGTCTAAAAAGGTCACAGACACGTAACCCCGTAAAAGTGGAGCATCTTTTCCATCAGGGAATTGATTTATCCGTCGTGTTCGTTCGCACGTTCCTCTCTCTGATGATGTTTGAGTTCGGTTCAGGGCGTAGGCGTTCCGCATATTACCTGGACTGACATCGGGCCGGGCGCCTTACGAAATGCGAGTTTCTGTAAACAACTAAATTATCTCGGATGCTGCGTGGAATGGCATGCAATTTACACTCGGTTGCTTCCCGAGAAGCGACATCGTACCTATGCAATTGCGACGTTCGAATTACGGGGGGTAATAAACGTAGTCGTACGTAATCGTAATATTTTGACGACGCCGGTGTTGATACTAATCATCCGGCTCGAAAATAGGCTCTGCCCACGTTCCTCTCACACCACTTTAGCATCCTCGATCTCTGGCTACCCGGCCGTGCCGTAATTAAAGGTCCTTTCAGAAAATCTTAACGAAGTGATTGATCCAAAGCCAACACGAGAAATTAATCGAGAGGAAAAGCGCTCAGGAAACCGTACGGATTTTAGTTTAGGATATCCGGAGCTTCGAAACACATTTTTTTTCCAAATATGTAATTTTAGTTCTGTAAAAATGTTCTCTGATCAACACGTCTAAAGATGTTCCAGCATTTATGGTTCTAGAATTTTCATGAGCTCCTCTCCCCTGGAGGAAACTTGGGAATACGCCACTGCTATCCTATCCGTGTCTTTAAAAGCTCAAGCTCGAGTCTACACCTTACGTTTGAACTTGTGAAGGTCCCGAGTTCTTTTTCTATTTTTCAACTGCGACGCGGAATTATTAGGTGTGAACTGGCGGAAGGCGTAAAATTTAATGGAAAACGAAATGAAATGCATTTTAGAAGTCATAAATAAATTTTACATTTATTAAGCACTTTCAACAAGCGTTTTACAGAATTGTAATTAACCACATATTTAAAAGTTTATTTATTATTGAGGGTTACACTTGAACCAGATATTTAAACCTATAATTGCTCCAATAGCGAATTTATTCTTTTTAATGTATAAATATGAAAATTAATCACAAGTTATAAGAAATTTACAGTTACAATAAATTTAATAATTACTGTTCCAGACAAAATCAACCGAAAGTAGGTAAAGTAGTATTAACGTTTTAAAAATCTAATCTATACAAAAAACCTATGTAACACACTAACAGTTTAGATTTCATATGCGATGAAACAGTATTTGAAAATATATTATTAAACACTAATAACGAAATAACCCTTTTCCATATGATTATTAACATGTTCACGTCGAGAATAAACATGAACAAAAAGGTATGACTTTTATTCATTACAATAATAATTATTTGAAATGCGAAATGCAAAATATATATAAAATTAGAACTGTCGCTCGTATGCTGGACAAAACGTATCGTCTTAAAAAAAAGGAAAAAAAAAACAACCAACCGATCATGATGGTCCAACAGAAGACAGGGGAGGGAAAGATAACATTACACAACAATTCAACATACAATCAAGATGACTAGTAAAGACTGAGTTTATCAAATGGAAGATTGCCTAACCTCGATCAAAAACCGGACGAATATCAAACACAAAGAATCGGAGAGTTTATTATCAAAATCAATTAAAAATTATATATATCGAAGCGAATTTAAAACAAAAATAATACTGCACTAGAATCACTGATTTTGATCGAGATTGAATATTATACAGTCTCAGTCAGAAAAATGACGATATAATAATAATTAATAATAATAACATATTCAAACTAATTATGGATAGAGTTGCCGTATTAGATACTTTCCATGCACCCAGAACGGGTAAATCGTATGTATATGAAATAAATTATTATTTTAAAATTAGGATGAGGGCAATTCTATACATACATTTTTTTATTTGTATTTATAAAACAACTACAATTCAGATGTTCAGTTCACATCAACGAATCTGGAAAGAAATCAGTTGCTCGCTCAACTCTCATTATTGTTATTACAGATCAAATTACCGTACTGCTGCGTAGCCTGCCATGTATTATTTGAATTTATTGAATCAGTACTATTAATTGTTTCTATCGACATTGTATTCGCGTTCTTCGCCGTTTCGTCTGGGATGCTGCAACATGAAAACGACAAGTGCTAGAGAATCGGAGTGCAGTGTAAACAACAAAACGGGACACCTACATATTATTATCGACTATGTCGACGTCGACCTCCTCCTTCCCGTTCTTCGTGCCGTTCTCCTGCTGCCCCTCCGTTTTCGTTCCGTTCATCTTGTTCTCAGCCTTATTCTCATTTTTATCATCAGGATTCTGTAAACAACCAACCGAATAGGAATAAATAACCTTCTAAGAAGCGCCGCCATATTGAAAAGACTGTCAAAGTGCGACACTTACATTTTGTGCAGGGGAATTGGCATTGTTCACCCCCCTAGTCCTGCGCATGATGGCTTCGACTCTCTTTCGCCTAACTTCTCGTTCGATTTCTTCGTTCTTCAACCTTTCCTGCTGCTCGGCGAACTTCTTTTCGGCCTCCTCGCGCGCTTTTCGGTCGGCCTCTTCCTTCTGCAGCTTCGACCGCTGCTCCTCCTCGCGCCTCAACTTTTCTTCCTCGTCCCGCTTTTGAGTCTCTTTAATTGCCTAGACAACAAAACCATCATTTGTCAATACAGTGTCAAGTAGACAACAAACCATGATTTGTCAATAGTGTGAAGTACCAACAAAACCATCATTTGTCAATATAGTGTCAAGTACACAACAAACCATGATTTGTCAATAGTGTGAAATAGACAACAAAAGCATCATCTGTCAATACAGAGTCAAGTAGACAACAAAAGCATCATTTGTCAATACAGTGTCAAGTAGACAACAAACCATCATTTGTCACTAGTGTGAAGTAGACAACAAAACCATCATTTGTCAATACAGTGTCAAGTAGACAACAAAAACATCATTTGTCAATACAGTGTCAAGAACTGTTTCATTTAATAGAGGACTTCATTTTGAACTGTCATTCATAATTTTCGTACCAATCGAGTGATTTAATTGGGCGACAAAAATGACAGCTCTGTGGTTGACAGATGTGTTGAAATTAAATTCATTTGCAGCTTTCTCAACAAAAATCTCTAAAAACTCGATAAGATTTTGAGCGACTGACCTCTTCTAATCGCTTCTGCTCCTCCGACCTCTGCTGCTCGACCAGCCTCTGCACCTGCTCCTCTTCCCGCCGCTGCCTCTCCAGCTCGGCCGCCGCCTCCAACTCTTCGCGCACCCTTTCTTGCTCGGCGAGCCGCTCGGCCTCCTCGCGGGCCAGCCGCCGCCTCTCTGCGAGCGCCGCCTTCGCCTCCTCCTCGGTATTGAGGCGCACCTTCGTCACCGACGCCGTCATCTCGCTATCCCTGACATCCGGCGGCGGTCCGGGCGCCGCCGCCTCCACACCCTCCGGCGGCACCGACTCCGACCTGATCAGCTCCGTCGTGATCTTCTTTATGTCCTCCGAAGAGGCGGCGATCGCGACCGCCACCGGCTCGACTTCGGCCGCCTTCACGTCGATCAGGCACTCGGCGGATTCGTCCTCTACTTGGACTTGGACTGGGGCTGGAACTGGGACTGAGACTGGGGCCGAAATCTGGGCGACTTGTAGTTGGGGCTTCTCCTCGGCCTCCGGGGGCCTGGGGGCGGCCACCGCCACCGGCGAGGCGGCCGGGCTTTGGATCGGCGCGTCCCCCGGCGACGTTTTGCTCTTCAGCGGCTTGCCGTCCCTGCTGGACTTCCTGGCCTTCGGGAGCGGCGGTTTGGTGCCGGCGGCGGCGTCGCCCTTCCTGTCCGGCCGCGAGATCTGGTCGTGCGTGACGCCCGTGATGGCGATGCTGGCCGGCCGCGGGCGCCGCGGCGCCGCCGCCGGCCGGTGCCGCACGCTGACCGAACTGGCGACGCTCGTCGTGCTCTGCTGGCTCAGCGAACTGCTCGGTCTCGACGACGCTACGGCGGACAATTCGGTATTAGGCGGGGCGACCTCGAGGGGGCCGGAAGTGTCGAAGGGAAGGGAGACTAGGGATTCGAATGAGCCACCACCTTTTGGTATTACGGACACTTTTCTTGTTAGTGGGTGGCGATCCGCACGCTCTGGTCCCTTATTTGACGGACGCCACTGATGCTGGCTGTCAATTATCGGGGCAGCGCATGCGGATCTCTCCATACAGTCTAATTCGAAAGGTTTGTTCGGGCACCTTAAATCAGGAGCGTTTTTGGGACTTGTCTACTGTCGGTGCAAATTTTGAAAATTTCCAATTTTGAAAAAAAAATTGTCAAATATTTCAAAGTGCTGTAACTTCCTTATTCGTCGAGATATCGATGAAAAATTTTGAACGGCTTCTAACTGAGTCATCAGGAGTAGAAAAATGCGTCCGGTATTGGTTTATCTAAGAAAACAAATGTTCGAATTTTCAAATTTTCAACTTTTTAAAAATTTCAAAGTGCTGTAACTTTTTTATTTGTTGAGATATCGACGGCAAATTTAAATTGGGTTCTAATTGAGTCATCTGAAGTGAGAAAATGCGTCTAATATTGCCGTATCATTAAAAATAGAGTCAAATTTTCAAACGGCCATAACTTCGTTATTAGTGGAGCTATCGAGTCGCACGACCCGGGAATCGCTTAGTTTGCTCAAAATCTATCAGGTAATGCGTCCGGATTTCGATTTGGACAACTTTTAATGATTTCTAAATTTTTCGAAAATCCATCACTTTGGGTTCAAATTTTGGTCGAAATTTTCAATCGACCATAACTTTTGAACCGGAGCTCCAATCGGGATGGGCGGTGGCGCATTCGAAAGAGCGTAAAAAAATCTCCGAAATGCTTCTAGAGCGCATCCGAAAAAGGTACTCTTGCATGTGAATTATTGCCTCCGAAAAATGATCCAAAAATCACTTTCGTAAAATTAACATCGGTCTAACTTTTGAACCGATCGCGATATTGATTCGGGGTACCCGGCAATCGAAAGAGAATCAAAAAATCTATTAAAAAAAGCCGGGACATTTCCAAAAAGCTTCCAAATTTACCAAGAATCGAGCCTTGGAAATTTCTGAGGACAAATTGTGACGAAAATTTTACCGATTTTCGCAAACTTTAAAGTGCCGTAACTTTCTTATAAGTCGATATATCGATGAAAAATTTGGAATAGATACGAATTAGGTCATCAGGAGTAGGAAGGATCTTCAAATGCGGCCCGGACTTTCAGTCAGAAACTGGTTAGAAACCAGTACGTGCCCTTGCTCAAACTGTTGCCCAAACAAACCTAACAAGACTGCCATACCAATTTCAAGCAACGGATTATCGATGCGATCCGTTTGTTTGTTAGTAACAATAGTGAAGTGTCCCATCTACAACCAGCGTATTTATTCAAGCGTACCCGGGTTAGGTTTCGGACCTGCCACCTGACGAAAGCGTCTCCCCCTAAAGTGGAAATCTTACAGATGGTACTAAAATATTGCAAAGTTACGTTTTCAATACGAATGTATGTGAGTACGTAATGTAACTGTATGGTAGTTCCTGGCGGTAGTGATAAGACGACGTACCCTCGCTGCAATTTGAGGACGCTAGCAATTTCTGTTGCCTCAACTGGGTGGCGCGGGTGGTGCGCGGTGCCGACTGCGGCCCGCCGTCCAGCGACAGCTGGTGCATGCTGCGGCTGTCCGACTTGTTGAGCGGCTTCCTGGCCTGCGCCGGCGCCGCCCTACTAACGGCCAGGTGGCTCATGCTACGCGTCACGGAGGACTGTCTGATCGGGGAGGAGATCGGGGCCCGGAAGGACAACGACGTGCCGGACGAGGTCTCCACCACTGCGGCCAGCTCGGCCCGCTTGCGGGGCCTCGCCAGCTGGTCTAAGCGCGACATCGAGTAAGCCCTACCTGGTGAGTGATTAAGTGATTTGCGCGGTGCGGCAAAGGAGGAGTCTCTAGAGGGAATGGTCGGCATTAGGTCGGTGCGCCGACGGCCGACGTATCCGCTGACGCACCCGGCCGGCGTCGACAGTGCCGTGCTACCTGCGTAACAGAATCAAATTAGAAATACTCCTAGCGTCCCGGCGCACCCTGCAGTCTCCACCAGAGATGGCACAAACGCGGATTTTTCGGCAACAGGTACTACCTATTCCGCTCCCTACTATGCACCTGTTACAGTTCCAGAATTCATTTCCGACTCAATACTATATGATTATGCAAGAGCTGCATGATACCAGTTTAGGTATAGTCGCCGCAGCCTTCGTTCCCTCATCTGACTTTTAGAGCCGTTCAACCCTCTTATTACTGTATGAAAAGAAAACAAGTAATAAATCCATAGGTGGTCATCACAGGCAGGTATGAAGAAAAATTTCGGAAGGTACTTTTGAGGTACTCTATGTCGTGTAATTAAGAATACGCAGGTATAAACTGTCTCATGCTCCCACATAGCTTAAAAATACTTTCCCAAATGTCGAAGTTCCAATCGACCAAGATCTCCTGCTGGTTTATTACCTCTCTTCTATTCATTTGAAATTAGAGGGTTGAACGGCTCTAGAAGTCAAATGAGGGAACGAAGGCCGCGGCGACTATACTACCTATTCCGCTCCCCAGTACGTACCTGTGACAAATGTTACACTTCCAGAATTCATTTCCGACTCAATACTATATGATTATGCAAGAGCTGCATGATACCAGTTTAGGTTTAGTCGCCGCAGCCTTCGTTCCTTCATTTGACTTTTAGAGCCGTTCAACCCTCTTATTACTGTATGAAAAGAAAACAAGTAATAAATCCATAGGCGGTCATCACAGGCAGGTATGAAGAAAAATTTCGGAAGGTACTTTTGAGGTGCTCTATGTCGTGGAATTAACAATACGCAGGTATAAACCGTTTCATGCTCCCACATAGTTTAAAAATACTTTCCCAAATGTCGAAGTTCCATTCGACCAAGATCTCCTGCTGGTTTATTACCTCTCTTCTATTCATTTGAAATTAGAGGGTTGAACGGCTCTAGAAGTCAAATGAGGGAACGAAAGCTGCGGCGACTATACTATCGAGTGCATAAGTTTCCACCGTTGTGCTAGAGCCAGAGGGTGGGAAAGACGATTGCACTCGATAGTACCTAAACTGGAAACTCGTGGATTAATGATAAAAACCGTACATATAATTGGCAACATCAAACTAACTCAATTTGAGTGAATAACGCGATTTTCTGAAAACTGTTACTGGTAACGGAGCTGGTACCACTGGTACCTGTTTTTTTTAAACACGGAACAGTGTCCAGAATACCAGGTGCCGTATATTGGAACCATCTCTGGTCTCGAGAGAACTGCCGAACGCCGGGTGCTCGCCACCTCGAATAATCGAACGACCAAGCCAAGCAACGTCTACGACCCCATGCAACCCCGGACTCATTTGTACTAACTGTCACCCGAACGCTCGAGCCCGCTGGCGGACGTGGCGCGCTTCTTACTGCCGCTGTCCAGGTCGCGCTCGGACTGCCTCCTGGTGAGCGGCGCGTTGGCGGCGCAGGTGATGTTCTGGATGGACGTCGCCCTCCGGGTGCCCCAGAACGAGGACGTCATGTCGGTCGGGTCCAGCATCCGCGGCGTGCTCGACCCGAACGCGAACACGATGTTGCTCCTCTCGTTGCGCCTCTTCGCCCCGATCCGCGCCTCGCGCTCCTGGTTCCGCTTCAGGATCGACACGAGCCGGTCCTGCTCGGCCTGCACGATCGCCCTCTTCCGCTCCTCGACCTGCTGCCGCCGCACGTCCTCCTTGCCCTTCAGCTCCTCGAGCCGCTGCCTCCTCTCGGACTCCTTCTGCTCTTTGAAGCGTTGTGCCGCCAGTGCTTGTGCTTTGATCTCTTCCAGTTTCCTTTGCCGTTCCTCATTCTGCTTCTCTTTCAGACCCTTCAGCCTCGCGTCCTTGTCAACTGAAACACAGCGGCGGACCATGAGAAAACATTATAACGCTATTCTATTATTAATTCGTCCGCGATAAACTTTAACACCGAGCCTTATCGGGGTACGTAATTATCCATCATCAGTTTTTAATTGGTACGCGGATTTGTGCGTTCGAAGGGCCCCGGTGATTGTCGTACTTCCTACGTTCGTCTTATTATGCTCGGCGCGTTAGTCATGGAAGGTAAACTCGACAATAACGTCAGTGGGTGTAGGTTATTGGGTTCAATGTTGGAGCACGGGCTGAATAATTATCACGAGTGAATTTTCATTTCGACCGGCCGAAGAAGAGGTGCTCGTAATTTTTAGGATTAATGTTGGCGTCATGCCGCTCCCACTTTCACGCAACGGGCACGATAAAGTAATTGCGAGTGGTAATGCAACGTAAGCATAACAAACCATACAGTAGATTATTTCGCAGATCTGAACTTCCTCGATTCGGTGTTATGAATTATGACTATTATGAGTAATCGATGGGTTTTACGGATTCGTCAATGATTTCGACCGAGTTATCGCCCGTTCCTTACATCATTTCCTGTCGAGGATTTCCGCTCGTATAGGTAAACCATCTCCTCCGACTAATTATGAGCTTAAAAATAAACGTTGAGCGCACTCGACATGACTTAAACGGCCAATTATAATTATTATGATGTGCGGTTGCGTGCGATTTGATTTTTTTTTAAATTTATCGATGACGGAACTATGAAAATTCCTCTATGAATATTCACGTGTGTGGATGTGGGACAAATATTTAAAAGCGTCGAGTATCTCTCCGTCCTGTAGTCGGTTATATACAGCGTTACAGGTTATAAACAAACAATCATCTTAAGGTCACTTGGAGGCTACACACCATTTACCCATGAATTATTATGAATAATTAAGTCGCGTATCGAGCAGAGCCGGAGCTGGAATTCGAAAAATCGCCCGACTTTCTAATAAGTTATCGTCGAGGCGGGCGTCCGGACTCCGGGGAGCGAAATTGGCCGATCCTCTGCCTTACCTACATTCTCAGATTCGAACGAGACTTTCTTGTGGAATCGGCGCACTTTTCGGACGTCGTCATTACTGACGTTCTCCGACGAAAGTGACTTCACTAGGATACTCCGCAGATAGTCCAAGGAATCACTTTCCAGTCCTTTGAGCACCATCGCTCGCCCGAAACTCCGCGCACTTTTCGAATTCGGTTGCTCACGAATGCAGTCGGTACATCGGGACTAGACTTATCAGTTGATTAAACCCCAATACCGATACGAAAACGGAACGACGGTCAGAAAACAAGTCGACGCGCATGATTCAACAAAGTAACCTTGGCCATTTAAGTATTTGTGTTATAACAATTATGTGCATATTAATGACAAGAAATGGACACTCTTGAGATACAAGTGACGCTCCCGGGAGGAGGACTGGTCGCAGCAGTACCGGATCAGATTCACTCGATCGGCATCCTCCGCCTTGAAGTTTTCATTGATCAGCCAATAACCGTTCATGGTTTATTATTATATGAGAATTGTGAATTCGTTAGTAGGTACTAATTCATTACGATGTGCACAATCGCCAACAGATGCCACTGGTTTGATAAAACAATCGATTCGAGGCGGAAGGCCACCGAGGTGGGAAAAATTGATTAAACCGCCAAATCAACCCCCAGAACCGGGAATAGTCCACGACGCGAAAGCCGAGAAACTATAATCGCCTTATTTGGCTCATTCTAATTTCTAATCTATGTATCGGCGAGCTCCTTAAGTAGCTTTATTGCGGGTCAAGAATCACAGACGAGATCATTGCTCAATTCATTGTTATTAGTCGTTAGATATTCGAATGGAAACAAAGGACGTAATTCTGTAAACATTACCGGCAGAGATCTCGATGTATACGGTAATGTAAGGAAGGGCTCCTGGCGCACGTGTGCCATTATTTTGTGTTTATTACAGTACACGCCATAAAAGCCATGAGATATAAAGGCAATAGCATTTCCCAGTGTTTTTAAAAGCAGCACCCGCCTTCAAGGGGGCATCATGTAATTTAAATATAGACGCAGAGTCGCACTGCATATACAGAATAAAAAGGAAATAACGAAACACCGTGAATGCTTTGAATTTCAGAGCCATTACACACCGCACGACCAATGAAGCTGAAAGAGACGAATCTCCGCCACAGAATGGAATAATGGATTACGTAAAATCGACGATTTGTGCGGAATTTCGGCGGTCGGTCGAGCTTGAGTGCGAGGTGTGCCCACCCCACCAACCCTCATAATTATCATGCGTCAATCGTGTGCGATTTTCTAGACGGTTCTTCTAAATGAGGTTGATTGACACAAGTAAACAAATTTTTCCTCTCTCGGTACATTCAGCTTTAGACCACGTGGCCGCTGGCGGTGCACCGTGGCATTATAATATTATATGAGCGAAATTGCGCTAATACACCTGATGAAACTAATTAAGTACTAACAACAACAACCGGTTTATCTCGGGTCCTGCTGACGCTTCGTTTATACATAAAACTGATAAGATATTAGAGGAGTAATAATTGGGAGCAAAATGCACTTCGTTTACGTGAGCATGGGACCTTGCCAGTGCAGGTGCCTCTCGGTGAGCGCACCCCACGTCCATTGGGCAAATCTAACCTAACAAAAAAGGAGGGAAGGCTTTTTGATCTTTCAGATAGAGGGGTGGCTTCTAGATTCGTCGTCTGTGTTCGAAACTGGGGGTTAGGTGAAGGTTTTGACGTTTCAATTAGAGAAAACACCGGAGGTCTTAAAAATATCTGTCACTGGCATCGTACGAGCCAGCGATTTCGCTTATAGCGGTGATTACATGCATTTGCGTGGCGCAAACACTCACGGGGCGCCCGAATAAGTCATAGCCGAGGCGGAATATCTGAAATTTTGCATTTAATTATCTAGTACATCAAACCCACAGATGGTGGACTTTTTCAACTTATATAACTACAGACCGTACGAACTGCCGTTTTTCGTAATTAACGGAACGGGCGGTGCCCTAAAGGCGGCTTACTGCTAGCCGGACGCATTTGGGGGGAATTCTAACCTGCGGTTTTTGGTTGTTCGGAAATATCCCGTCCGTTTTCTGCCATTTTGGCTCACACACCACTACAACAACTCACACTCACTTCAACGACATAACGTGAGATTCCAATCTGAAATGACGTTTCGCTTCGCCGGCTATGCCACAGAGGGCGCCTCGGTCCGCGAATAACCCCAAAAAGGCCCCTAAAAAAGAACACCATAAATAACATACATTCAACAACATTAATTAAACAATTTTACTATTTTCGAAATTTATACCTTCTCAAATAACAGCAAGAAGATAAATTAAGTATTAATGAATTACATTGAACAGGGGGCGCCACTTACCGGCTCGTTGAAAAATCGCTGTCTTTTTTAATCAAAATGATAAGTACTTTGATAAGTTTAATAGTCTGTTTATTGCCAATTCAAACTTTGCGCTCGTCAATTTCGATTACCAATTGAAGTTAACACTTTCAGTACGTGAGTTCTAAAAAAGTAATTGATTGAATTTAAAATTTAAAAAATGACGTTCAAACTGTCAAAGTCTGTCAAAATATTGCAAGGGCGCATCCACAGAGCATATATTAAAGAGAATAGAGGAATTCCCTGATGTAACACAACGAGGTGTTGCTGTGTTTAATATTCTCTTTTTCGGTTTGATGAATGAAGACTAATTAAAAAAGGTCAGTAAATTAATAATCATGGTTATTAATTCATGCTAATTTGATATTGTGTTCAATAATATTTAGTCACGAATTTGTTCTAGAACTGATGCAAAAGAATAGATGAATAACCATTGGAAGGAATGAAAATTTGGTCTTTGAGCCTGGTCATGCCTAGAAATTCAAAACCTTCGTTTAAAGTGGACTTTGCTGGACACCGCAATAGTTGAAAACAAGCCACCAAATTACCTGTTTACGTGCCCGCTCACGTCAGAAATTGACTCCTAATGCTGTTTAATTTAGCACCTTTTTTAATTCAACAAGAAGAAAAAGAACAAATTGCTTTTTTAACCTAAATGTCCAGTGGCAGGCGGGAGCGGTAAAAATACACAAAATACAGGTGAACCCAACATAGTCAGGCAGTGGTGCGCTGGCGATGGTAAGGTGAGGATGGAAAATTGTGGCCTCATTTTGATAAACTTTCTAATTTCCAAAACTTTCAGAGCAAGTTCATCACAATAATTAATAAAAAATTATTATTCGTAATTGTTCAGTATTCCATTTACTTACAATGCCAACTCAAGTTTTTATAGTAGCTGGGTGCCGCACTGCTATTGGTGAGTAATTAAATTAATATTTCTACTTTTCACAAATAATTAAAATTCAAATTACAGGCAGTTTCCAGGGGCAATTCGAAAAATTCCCAGCTTCAGAATTGGGCAGTATTACAATTAAAGAGGCCTTGAGAAGAGCCGAGCTCCAACCAGAAAATGTAGATGAGGTGGTAATGGGTCAGGTATAAACAATCTATTTTTAAAAAGCAAAGAAACTATTTTAAACTGGTTTCTTTAGGTATTAACCGCGGGTCAAGGGCAAAACCCGGCTAGACAGGCCGCCATTGGGGCAGGTCTCCCCAATACTGTACCAGCTTTCGGGGTGAACATGCTCTGCGGATCCGGGTTAAAGTCGATATGTCTCGGTTATCAAGCCATTCGTAATGGCGATTGCGAAATCGTCGTTGCAGGAGGGCAGGAAAACATGACAAGGGCGCACCACACCGTCTATGCGAGAGCAGCTCGACTTGGGGATTTGCAATTAGCCGACAGCCTCCTCACTGATGGATTAACCGACGTTTTCAACAAGGTCCACATGGGGAAAACTGCAGAGCACTTGGCCAAGAAGCACGAAATCACCAGGGAGACTCAAGATGAGTTCGCTCTGTCCTCGCAACTCAAAACCCAAGAGGCCATCAAAAACGGCCACTTCAAGAAGGAGATTATAGGAGTCCCGGACAAACGGACGGGGAAATTGATTGAAACTGACGGTTTTCCCAAAGCCGACTCCACCATTGAAGGGTTGGCGAAACTGCGGCCGGCTTTTGACCCAAACGGAACGGTGACGGCCGGAAACGCGTCCGGGATCAACGATGGGGCCGCCGCTTTAGTCCTGGCGAACGAAACTCAAGTGAAGGCGAGAAATCTCAAAACTTTGGCCAGAATTGTCGCTTGCGCCGAAGTCGGGTTGGACCCGATGTGCATGGGATTAGGTCCAATAGGAGCCGTGACGAAACTCGTAAGTTTTTTACACCCAAGTATTTTGCAATAATATTATTGTGATTAATAATTATTTCAGTTGGAGAAAACTGGTTGGAAGAAAGGCGACGTAGATCTGTATGAACTGAACGAGGCATTCGCAGTTCAAAGTATTATTGTTGTCAAGACTTTGGGAGTGGATCCCTCAAAAGTCAATATAACTGGAGGTGCCCTAGCTTTGGGGCATCCGATTGGCGCTTCAGGCGCCCGAGTTCTCGTTACTCTTTTACACAATTTGGAGCGTCTGGGGAAGAAGAAGGGGATAGCGGCTTTGTGCATTGGGGGAGGAATGGGAATCGCAATTGCTGTAGAACGTTGCTAAATTGGTTTTTGTATTTGAAATAAATTTTATAATGGTTCATTACGTGTAACTTATTACGCTCCTAATTCAATTTGCATGTTAACATGATAATTGTCGAGGTGACTGAAATGAGACATTAACTCAAGCAAGGGTACTCTATCAATCATTTTGTAAAATACATGATAAAACTAAGTTTCCGATTTGTCCTTACATTGATATGGGTGATCTATCGGAAGGGCAGCCACGTACTCTAAACTGGGGACGCACAATTTAGAATGCTTCATCATTATGTCATACCAATTGGTATTTTGGTTATTGCAATGGAAATACGATCCCCAAACTGTAGACATTAAAAATTGCATATCTGGATGCCACTGTTGATGGCCGTGCATTCCTTCAGCCTCCAGTTCTTCACAGACGACCACGGTTTCACAATGAGAATGCCGATTTGGCGTGTAAATATCTTGAATTAAATTATCCCCAACGTAGAGAAACTGAGGATTTGGTTTATCGATGTGTCTCTCTAAGAAGTTATGCAAATCGGTCCAATTTCCGTGAGTGTAGATTCCGCCTAGCTTTAACTGATCAACAGTTACAGGGCCGGTTTCTTCAAGACCATCAACTCCGATAAATTCCCGCCTCATCGTGAAAAATCCCGGCTTTTTAGCGAAACAGACGACAATGTCGAAAAAGTCGCGCCAATTCGGGCCGATGGTATTTGAAGCGGTATGTGAAGCGAAGTCTATGTGAGATCCTGTGATTAAAAACAAGGTCTTTCCCATTTTCTTCAAATTCGTCAACCAGAGCAACATCTTCTCACTGCAAGGGTAGTAGTATTTCTCTGGCGTGGACTTCATCTCCTTGAAGTAGATCCCTTTTTCGGACTGAAAGTGGGTCCGATCAAACATGTCTTGCAGAGATTCAAGTAAATCCGGCCAAATGTAGTATTTGTCTTGAGGCTGCCCATTGTTCTGCTTATCTACAGCATCCACGGCTCGTGCAAATATTAAACTCGTCGCGATATCGAAATAGTCAAGTAACGTTCGCATTTTTTCCGAATAGGGTCCGTTCCAAGTCACTAGGGGGTCCCGGGCGAAGGTGTCTGCCGGTTCCCAATGTTTCTTAGGGTAGTAGCGCTCGATTTCGCTGTTCGTCAGCATTTTGGTTCCGTGAGCTGCCTGCAGGATCAGTCCGCTGGGCGATATCCTCAACAGGTTGCCGTTTTCGTCGTCTACGATCAATCCCTTCAAGATGAAGTTGTGGTCGAACGGTTTCAGGAGGTACTCCTTCGAGTAGCCCTTCTCCACCAGAAAGTTGGCCATGACTTCGTATTCCATTTCTATCATAGCACCGACTTTGTACCGCGCCACCGTATTGTCCAAATCGAAGCCTATGCAGTCATAGTCCGTGAATTTGAAATGCTTGTTGTGATTCACCATTGTGTTACTTTTACCAAATGCGTCAGATATTATGCTATCACTGGCACGACTACTTACACTGCAGTTTCGTATTCGCTGTTGAACGGACGCACTCTTACTCAGCAGTTTCTCATAACAAACAGAACACGTTGCTAATTTGCTCGCGATTTTAATTGTCTCGTTGAGGATTTGATAAGTTTTTATAGGGATTTGTAAGGTAGTGAACATTTTTTTCAGTTCAATCACTTTCGATTCGAGTTGTATCACTTCTGTAGATATTTCTTGATGGGGAATTGCTTTTCCAGATTTTTGTTTCTCATCGTTTCAAGGGTACGAACGTTATGTTCTGTTAATAATATTTGTTATAAAATTAGGACATCAGCTGATTGACCCTGCCACCACTTGTCAGTTTGACGTAAGCTGTTTTTTCTGAAAAAAAAAATTCCATCATTCTTCATCAAGAAATTAGGTGATAAAATTGTTCCCATACCCATTTTCGTCACTTTTCTTAGTGCCGAAAGTTCTCAGTAGTATTGCTAGTCTTATCATGTTTTCTTTGCGTTCAAATTTGGATAAAATTATTTTACTTTCAATAATTGGGTTGGCACAACTGACTGATGACAGGACAGATATTTATCTCCAGCGCGGCAATTTTGAAATGAAGACTGTTATGGAATAAGTGTTTGTATTTTCAGTTTTGTTTGCTTTTAATAAACAAAACATTTCAGTTTGTAACTTTTTATTAACCATTTGTTTATAAAATTGGAAAATCACATTTTCCTAGATTAATAATAATAACAAGTGACCTTACAAAGTTGTTGCGAACACTTGATTGCAGTTATTAGTTTGAAACAGGTAAAATGTATAAATCACTGTCCGACTTATTGTCTTATTGAATCTGAAGATCTATTTGTGACTCTAGTTTTTTTGTGAGGTGTTTTCAAAACATTATTATTACAGAAATAAAACGAAGAGAAATTTGTATAAATACTGTTTTTTATATTTATTTTGTTTGGAAAATTAAAATTTGCAAAGACTGTTGAAACAAAAATTAACAGCTAAAAATTTGGAGTCTGAACAATGGAAAAACTTAAAATTAAATGTCATCTTACGAACATTGTATTATTTATTTTATTTGAATAAATGCAAAATCGATAATTTCAAATGATATGTATCTGAATGCAACAAAAATCACAAAAAAAACTCATCTAAGTAATAATAATATGCAGTATAAATAATAATAATACAGACATTGAATAATCAAACTTATTTTACAGTAATTATAAAAAGATCCTATGTATGTAGCGAATTGTTGAATATGATTCAATTTACTACGTTTACGAAAAATAATTGCGCTTCTTATAAAAATCTCGGCCTTCGGATGATCCGCACGCCAGCAAACGCCGGAGAGGATTGAGCTAGAGGCAATAAATAATGATCAGTTAAAAATTACCCACTAGATTATCGAGCGGGCATCTCCAGTCACATGGAAAACAACGAATACGGAAATAATTTCAAAACATAAACACATATGTATTATAAGAATTAGCCCGATGCACCAAAAATTAACACTTTTCAAAATTTCATTTCATTCATCGACGACGAACAATCGACCGATCAATGATGGAGATTCCACATTTTTTTTTAATTACACTGAAAGTTACGTTGATGGGTACTACATTAATATTGCATCACTTCACTTGAAAGATTGTCCGATTATTTTCATACAGGTCCACAACGTTATTCATTTATATTTACATGTTACACTAGTGCTAGCATGTTGTTTCGAGAACCGTACAGCGGCATGCGGTAAGGCATACGGGCGGCGCACTGTTGCAAGCCGGCAGCGAGTGGGCCTTCGACGGCGGCGGCGCCTGCCGGCCGGCCCGCGGCGAGCCCTGCACGCTGTTGCACTGGCGCTCCGCGCGCGCCAGCGCCCCCGACAGGGCCCGCAGCGCCAGGTGCGGCGAGCAGGCGGCGCCCGCAGCGGGCCGGGGCCGGTCGCCCGGGCCCGCCGCCCCGGGCTAGAGCAGCTTCTCCTCCACCGAACTCGACGTCCCCGAACTGTACGTGCACTCGTCGCCCCCCAGCAGCTGTCAGTTGACCAGCTCCACGTTGACGAATTGCTTAAGTCTCTCCAGGTAAACGTTGTACAGCTCCACGTCGTTGTGCCCGGCACCCTTGACAACACACAAAAACGTTTTCAACTCCTATTCGCGATTTTGGCAAAGCAATATGGACGCTGAAATGCGGCGATTTTTGTTGATATTTCCTAGTAACCAATATCAATTACTTAGCAACAAATTAGTTGCTAGGCAATGTCAACAAAAATCGCCGCATTTGGGTGGCCATTTTGCTTAGCCAAATTCGCAAGGTGAAAATTGACTCTCGATATAAGTAAATTTTGATTTTACCTCGACCCAGAGCGGCTCGACGGCGCGGGGGCACTTCTCGAAGATGGTCAGTCCATGGGTGAAGTCTATGACTTCGTCCTCGGTGCCGTGGATGACGAGGGTGGGCGACATCACCCGGGGGACCTTGTCAATACTGGAAAAAGTACGAGAGGAACATTGCCTTTGCACGGCCAACAGGTGCGAATTCGCCTTAAAAATAGACCGGATTAAAAATATCCCGCGCCGTTTTAGCGCCTCTTCGGACTTCTGGAATCGGAGGAATTCGAAAAGAGTGCCATCGAGGAGACAAGTCCCAACGCAAATAGAATTCCTTTATTCACCGAGTAGCGCGATGTTGCCAAAGCCGCGAATCGGGTCATTAATATTTGGCGAGGCCGATTCCCGAGGCACGGGCTGAATAAAAAATCATTTTCGGCCTCTCGATTATCGTTATTACAATCACCTCGGTGTCGACGATATGCATAGAATCATTTAGTAGACAATAATAGACACTTTCATCGTGAATAGTCATCGATAATATTCAAATATGATGGTATCGGTTGTGAAAATCGACCAATATGAAATCGACGATAATTTATTAGGTACCTACGACGTTTTTAATTATGTCGACGATGGCAGTTTAATAGACGTATTATCAGGTGATTATGATCAGACACGTTATTACAATTATTTTTAACATCAGCGATAAATTCGATTGCTCACCTGGGAAAGGCATCGAAAAACCAGGTCCTCTTCGTATTAGGAAAGGCGACCCTCATGCCTGACATGAGGGGAGAGTGCAGAATCACAGCCCCGACTTCATACCGTGCGGCCAAATCGACAGTGGGAACGGTCCCGATGCTTTGGCCGTAGAGGATGATGTTCTCGGGGCTGATCCCGTAACGGGTGCGCAGCGCTTGCCAGGCGGCGTCGATGTCTGCGTAGAGATTCTTCTCGGAGGGCTTGCCGGCGCTGACCCCGTAGCCCGAGTAGTCGTAGCTGA
The DNA here is from genome assembly GCA_949788335.1 of Salpingus planirostris. Taxonomy (NCBI): domain Eukaryota; kingdom Metazoa; phylum Arthropoda; class Insecta; order Coleoptera; family Salpingidae; genus Salpingus; species Salpingus planirostris. Next base: position 5,979,194 of record OX460929.1, read on the forward strand.
AGATGTTGCAGTTGATCCTCGAGCCCAGGCCGAGGTAGAAACTGCTCATCTGGCCCAAATCGACTGCGTTTCCGTGCGAGAACAGTATGGTGAATCTGGCAGTGCTGCTGCACCGGACGAACAGGCATGCGATTCGGTTGCCCCGATTGGTGCGGGTGAAGAATCCCTCGACGTTCTCACGTTCCCGATCGGTGTACTGCCATTCGGCCCGATCGGTGAGCGTAAAACTGCACTTTCCAGTCTCGTCCGTGACGAATTCGTATGTCGGTTCTGGGGGTAAAAACGCCAATTTTGCTGCAATTCTGCTGGGGCAAGGCGGACAACAAAACAGACAACATAACTCACTAAAACTCAAACCGTTCATTTTAAATAAATCCTATACGAATTAAACTAAAGTAATTTTTTAAACTAATAGAAGAACTGTTTATACAGCAATAATCTATGGAACCTAGGAGCTCATTGTTGACACCGCCATTTTAATAATTTCAATGATGGCCAACCAACCACCAACATAAAATGACAACCAGGTTCACCAACCTCTTCTTTTCGAATTTCAAAACTAACCGCCAATATTTACTATTATTAATAATTATTATTATGAGTACTCACGATAAATAACCGGCAGTAATTATTGCACGGGTTGTTTGATCTAGAATGGATTTTTTGTAACGCTTGGAATTTCATATCAAGTTCATTTAGAAATTTGATTGGAAATAAAAAATTTGCCAGTCAAAATAGCCCATAAAACAGTCGTTAATGTTCAAAATTTCATAACATATTCGCCACATATGTAATTGCCGTAAAATCATGACTACTAGACATTACAAAAGTAGCAAATAGACTGAGACGCATATTTGCTTGGCGCTATTGATCGCACGAAAAGTTTCCAAGAAGATAAAACTCTTATTCAAAACTCCATCATCTTGTTAAATAGAAAAAAAAGTTTGAAAATAAAATGTCAAAATATAATTATCAACCCATAAAATCACTTTCTTATTAGGGGTCTCCCTAGCCAGAGAACTACATGTAATATAACAGTGAGATTAATATATAAATTGTATTCTTTTTATGGGAAAATTTTAATAACACTGACTGAAATCTGCGAGAATTTACTATAGTCGCGAAATCGCGATTCTCAATATTCGATACTTTTTGCTCCCGCCTTATCTTTAGATTTATTTCTTTCATTTATCGAACTCCAATTTCTTTTTGTTGAAATTTAAACAATTTCAACATTCGTAGCGTGAACGTCCCGGTGTGTACATGTTGTGCGTGTTTTATGTAGAATAGATTTTTTAAATAAATTATGGGGTTGTTTCAAAGTATCCTGGAACGATGTTCGAAAATTGACTGTTTTTGCCCATGCTGTGAGTTTGAATTTTACTTATTAAACTTTCAATAAACGATCCAATTTTTACCACAAATAGGCCCGGAAACCGTACCGACTGGGGCTCTTAGCGATTCACCTTCTACTAGGACGACTCCCTCACATGCACCGGCAAGTGTAATTGCTGAAATGGAAACTTCACTAAATAGTCCTGCCAGTGACAGAGCGCGAACTCCGCAAGTTTCTGATCTACCAGGTAATTAATTTCCTCTCGTTTTAGGCATTTCAGTTTATTTTTTAAGTGGAATTTGCAGAACTGCCGCTGGTAGATGAGCCCCTAAATTCACCCCAGGAATAATCTAAGAATAGACTGTTAACTTTTTGTTAGTAAAAAATATCATGTGTGAATAAAACCGCTGCCAATAATAAAATTAAAACACTTTATTTGCTGAATAATTCAAAATAGTAGTAGTAAAATTATTCAGTACAGTCCAGAGTATTTATTATCTTTGAAAAAAAAAAATAAAATACAAGGAAACTGAAAATGAACGAAAAAGAAACTGAAAAAGAACAAGAACTAAAGAACAAAAACTGAAGAACGATAATAATTAGTAACGCAATAATCGATTAATAATTTAACTCTGATCCATCAAAACGCAGTCAGTGTGATTCCCAGATGCGTCCTTTTGAATAGAATCGAAAATCGGAGATAAATCCGTCGAGCTCTTGATTTGACTAATGAACTCGTTCAAATGTTGGTTTTTGTCTGCAAATATCAACGAAAATAGTCATTAGAACGCAGTCCCGACATTTTCAATTCTTCAAAGTCAAGTGGAAAAAGAGAAATCTAACTTACCGGCGTCTGGGATCGACAGTAAAGCCACGACGGCACGTAAAGCACTACGTTTCAATTCGTCTTGCTTCTCATACTCCTGCTTCACAGAATTGGCCTTCACTTTCATAGTGCAAGTCTGTTTCAGAGGTTCGACTAATCTATCCATACCTAGAAAACATTGAAAATTTATTAGAAAAAATCATTACCAAACTAGAATTAGTCGTTACTTTGGAGCACAGCACCGGGACAAATTTGAGATAGACGCGCTACCATCAAATAAGTGAGCATTTTGATATCGTAATGGTCCTTGAGACCATTCTCCACGTGGTTAATGAACTCGAATATGTCGATTCGGTCCAGGCACGAATCGAGAAGGGTGTACATGCACTCAAAGGCGGCTTTACGGATGTCCAATCCATCGTCGACCGTGTGCTTGAAAGGCCCCATCTCGACCTCTCTAATCAATTCACGCTGCAAAACAAATACAAGTCATACAAAAATCCGAAAATTTGCCAAAAGCTCTCAATTTACCTTGACGTTAGTCTCGCTGTACAACTGAGGTAAGATGGTCTCCAGCAGGTCGCGGATCAGCGACGGCTTATTATGGGCGGCCGAATTGAAGGCGACCAGGGCCACCCGGCGCACGTTCAGATCGGAATCCTGCAGGGTGTTCAAGAACTCGCCGATGCACTGGCGCAGCAGCGGGTCGATCGAGGCGGGCTGATCGGAAATCGTGAATTTGACGGCCGTCACCACGGTGGTCCGCATCAGGGCCGACTCGGAATTAAGCGACTCCTTCAGTTTGGGCAGCAGGTTCGCCGGGTCGATAAGGGTCAGCTTGCCCAGGCACTCGGCCACCACGTTGCGCGTGCCCTCCTCGTTGCTCTCGCAATGGCGGAAGAGCTGCTCCCAGATTGCCGGTATGAACGGCAGCAGCTGCTCCACCCCCTGGGGGGTGGCGGACAGGCAGGTGATCACCTGCAAGAAAATTCGTGGCGTAATTTTTCCAATTCCCGGTAATTAGAACCAAAATATCCTAATTTCGAGCAAATTTTACAACTTTTCAACGAAAATTAATAAATTTTATCAGTTACTATGGTTACAAAACAAAGTGGTGCCAACCATAACTTGGTGCCAAGAAATTCCCTAACTGTAATGTAAAGTGAAGTTTACTGCGATTGTCAGTTGTTGCAAATTGACAACTTGACATGGCGGTCATAGATAAAGAAAATTACCTCTTTCAAAGAATGGAGGAGCAAATATTGGCGCCTCGGCTCCTCGTCGCTGTCCTGCAGAATGAACGGCAGATACTGGGGGAGATTCCCGATGCAGATACTGCCCAAAGCGTAGCTGGCCGCCGACTTGACCTCCTCGGAAATCGAGGCGAAAGCGGTCAAAATAACCTCGTTAATATTTTGGAAAGAGGTCAAATCACTGCAAAACCCCCAATCAATCAAAGAAAAAACCTGAAAATTCCAGTAACTTACACATCACGGCCGATCTCTCCAATCACGAGCAGAGCGAAAATCTTCTGCGAATCCTGAGCGGCGTTTCGCACTTCGGTGATGAACTGAGGAACGATGTGGACGATCGTGCTCTGGATCGTCACGGTAATGGCGGCCACGCACTTGGCCAACGAGTAGTAGGCCTGTTTATGGACCGTGGAATCCCCGGCACCATGGGCGGCCACCAAATTGATCGGAACCACAATCAGCGAGAGCAAATCGTGGTAAGTGAGCCCGGGCAAGTTGCAGACCACCAACGCTTTAAAGAAGTCCAGCATCGAGACGAGGGCGGAACCCTGGAGAAGAGGCGATTTCACCAGCAGCATGATCTGCGGTAAAATGTTGCTCCGAATATCGAGTAGAGCCCTCGGATGAGTCTCGGCGATCGACTTCAGAATCACCAAAGTCCACTGGGCGATGTGCAGATCCGATTCATCCAGTAGAGGCGGCACTTCGATTATGACGTAATGCAACAGATCGACGTACATGTAACGGTGGTAATTCGTTATCAGACAGTCCAACAATTGGAGGGTGGTCAGTTTTAAAGCTCTCTGGTTCTTGCGCAAGAACAAGCCTAGGACCGGTATGATGTCGTCCAAGATCGGCAATTCGAGGGCCAAAGGAGATCCGGCGATTTTCGTCAAAGCTTTGACGGTTGTCAGTCTGGTGATTTCGTTTTTCAGTCTCTCCAAGAACAGAGGGAGACAAACGGGCAACTGGGCTTGCAGATGATCGCCCAAGCTACAAACGACCTGCCCCATGGTCGAAATCGCTTTCTCCTTGACTTCTTGGTCGATATCGGCCGTTTTGAGACGCACCAGGGTGCACACGTAGATATCGTTGACGAAAGGCGTGAAATCGAAGTCACAATCGGAATTCATCGGCCGGATGACTTTGACCAGCTCCTGCAGAACGTTCAAAGCTTCGGCGGTGATCTTGTAGAAATTATCGCCGACTGCGTTGATGACCGGAGGCAGGATCGTGTTGATGTGCGGGTGGAACACCTCCGGGGGGTGGGTGGTCAATAGGCAATAGATAAACGAAAGGGCGTCGATTTTCATATTGCTACTCGCGTTTTTCTCGTTCAGGGAGAACAAGATGCCGGGCATTAAGTCTCCTATGTGATTAGTTAAAGCGCCAGGCAAAACGCTGCATAATTCTTTCAGAAGGGTGAAGCAATCTTGGCGCGTCTTCATGCTTTTCTCGCGCATCTGAGGCTGGATGCCTCGGATTATGAAGGGAACTTGCTGCTGGAGCAGGTGCACAGGCATCTCCTCTTGCTCCATCGAGTTCGGGTCAAGGTTTACGTTCAAATTGACGGTCGCCTTGGTCTGTTTGAGCAAGGCGATGTACGCCCTGAAGATGTCGGATTTAACGTTCTCTTCGCGCTCTATAAAGAAAAATTCGCGTTAGAATCCAATTCATGAAAATTGCGGAAATTTTAGTCACCTTTGAACCGCGCAATCAGGGCCGGGGATAAGATTTTATAAAAATCGGAGAGGAGCTCGTGTCTGGTGCTTATGATAGTTTCAAGGCACTTCGCTGCGGAGCGTCTCACTTTCCAGCTCATGTCGTCGTCGTCCGAGTATTCGTCGTTCTCCTCTTCTTCTTCGCAATCGTCGTATCTTATGGAAGAACGAAAGAACTTATAGGAAAAGAACTTGAAATCGAAAAGGTTAACTCACCCGTCCATAGGCTTATCGCTGTCGTCTTCATCGTAGTTATAATTGGGATCGTAAGTCATGTACTTTAAGCAGAGTTCGGTGATTCCGTTGATGTACGGTGAGATTTCTTTCGGGCAACGGTGCACGAAACTCTCGAAGGCTTGCAGGCAGTACTCGCGCAATTCGTCGTCATCCGCCGTGCTCCAGTTGTGGATCAGCGGCACGAATTTATCGATAAATTCGCCAAATTTATGCCCAGATTGACGGCTGTCAAAAAAATTGATTCGTAACAGTAATAACTTCATAGTTTCAAGAGCGGCTCTTACCAAACAGAGGCGATGCACTGAACGTAAGTGCGAATCTCCGAGTTTCCTGCATCCGAACTGACTCCATCGAAGAGGTGCTCGATCAGTTTGTTGTAGAGAGCGGTGTTGCAGGACAGGACCAGGTTGCTGCAGGCGCTGATGGTGCGTTTACGCACTGCCTGTCGATGGGAGCACAGCTGCGGCAACAGTGCGTTCATGATCGACGCGTGGAAGGACTGCAAAACGCCGCCGAATCGGTACAGCAAGTCGGTGACAATGTCGAGTGCTTCCAGCTGCACCGACACATCCTCCTGCTATGAAATCAGAGATAAATGAATTGTCGCCTATTTGTGATTGTTGTGACTTACCCTTTCTATGGCTGTGGTGAGTCTGCCGGTGATCCGCTTGCAGATGTTGCCGGAAAGGCCGCCGGGCGCTTGAGGTAGCTCGGCGATCACGATTTTCAGTCCGATGCTGGATATATCACGGAGTTGTTCCTTGTCGGAGACCATGTTGGTGCACAGCGACTCGACTATCGTCTCCACTTGGAACTCTTTCACTTTGTTCACGAGGGGGCCGAGACACTTCACCGCCAGGTTCTGGACTTCTCCGTTTTTGTCTTCGAGGAGTTTCAATAGCATCCGGACGACTTTCCGTTCGGAATCGTCGTCGAGTTTGATGCTGTCCTTCTGTAGTTCGGTCATGAGATCGTTAGTGGCCATGAATCTGAAGTCCTTGTCCGACGACTGCATCTGAAAACGCCGCGATGGGTTGGAATAAAAGCCGGGTTTTATGTGCGCTTGTAAAGTTACCTTCTCGAGAAGATGGGCTATTTGATATGATACGCTTGCCATTTCGGGAGGTAATAGGACCGTCTCTGCTGGTAATGGTAAAGGCTGGCCTTCGATATTCTTAAGAAAATTCTAAAAAGTCCCAAATTCGGTAGGTTAGTGGAGAAAGATGAGCATTTCAGACACTTTTAGGTTAGAATGAGTGATCTAAAGAAGCGCTATTTAGCAGTCACTCATGGGATTTTCTGATTGTTCCAAGTTATATGCGAATTATTTTAGGGGTTTTAAGTATATAACGTTTACAATATATCACCTGATATCACCGATATCAGATCAAACGCAAAATTGAAAAATTATTTCGCCTCGGCACTGACATGACAACTGACAAGTGACAGCCGAGAACACCAACTGACATTTGACAATTTTGACACTTCGCGCCGGTTTTTGAAATATTCTTAACCCCACAATTATTACAATGCAATTTTGCTATAGTTAGAATCGAAACGAAATTAAAACGTTGGAACAATAGAGAATACCAAAATGATGCAAACAGCAAACAAAACAAGCAATTTAATAGATATTGATAAACGAGGCAAAAATCTTTTGTGGGAGCTTAAATTCTGCTCAAATCTCACACAAAATGTGCAGCCATCAAACATGCGCATTGACCTTCGCTCCTGCAAATCCTGCTACGGAGAGTAATTGCAGGAAAGTTCCTGCTACGAGGTACATTCAAAAATTTAATAATTCCCAATTTTATCGAAAAAAGAAAGTCTCGGGAACTTACGAACTGTTCATACGTGATCGCGTCACGCGCAAGTTCTTCAGCCAAAGCCGGCGAGATGCCCATTTCTGCGTAGGCTGCCAATGCTCCTGCCGGCTTAGCCTTCGTGGGCTGCGGTTCAGGCGTGTAGCTCGCCACTTCTTCGATATACTCCTCCGGGTATTCGTCCAGTCTCGGCTCAAACATCAACTCAGGATAATCGGCCAAAATGCCGCCCCTTCCTGCAGGCTCTTCCTCTCCCTGCTCATCGTCGTGGGGGCACCAAGCCTGCCCCTCTTCCTGCTCACCGTCAGGGGGGCCCGAAGGCTGCTCATCTTCAGGGGGGCACCATGGGTGCATATCTAATTCGGCTTCGCCAGGCGCCACGTTACTTGCGATGTAATCTTTCGGGCTATCTTCGGAGTCGTCTCCCTCCTCCCTGGGAGAATCTTCATAGTAGTCGTCGCGCGGAGTGTCCTCAAACGCGTCTCTCGGGGACTCTATGAACGGCGGAACTGCGGGGACCTCGAGGTCCGGCTGCGAAATGGCCTCCAATCCGAACTGCGGGGCCACCTCGAGTATCGGCCTCTGCCGTTCCGGCCTGGGGGGGCTTCCTGCCGGGGACGCTTCCAAAAGTTCCGGCGGAATCGCCGGCACGGCCAACCCCTTGGCCGCTCGCTCTTTTGCGAATTGCTCAAATTCCGGCACGACCGGCTTAGGAGCCGGCAAAAGTTTTTCCTGCTTGAAAATCAGGTCGCGGAGATATTGAAATTCCTCGTAATCGAGGGGGTTGAAATTGTGGGGTGGCGGGGGGGTGGTCGATCTGCCCAGCTGCAGGCGGGCGAAGTCCCGCAAACGGAGCGGGGTTTCGGTGGCCGCCCCCAAGACCAAATCTTGTTCGATGTAATCGAAGTAATTGCTGGGCCCTTGAAGAGGTTCCCAATTGGGGTTACGTTCGACGGTACCGGTACTCGCATCGCTGTCGGGATCGGTATCGCTTTCGATCTCAGAAGTAGGTTCAGGTTCAGGATTAGGCTTTGCCTCTGCCATATTATCTTTAGGATACAAAAATATTTCGAATTATTCGGGGAGCAAACGTAAAATTGCCATTTTCGATCTCTGATACACGATTCAAATATGGTGGAAATAGCATTGGCGCCCATTTTGGTGAGGTTGGTTACGGGGAATTAAAGAAAAGTCGGCAAAAACTCATACTTGGGGCGAAAATGTTATACCAAACGTTCAAATTCATAACAAGGCATGCATTTTACTATAAGTGGGGGATTAATTCGAAGTACTTACCGCTATTTGCTGAAGATTTCAAAGGAGCACTTCGCGGATGCGCACACACGACTCGGCGTCACTAGAAATTAAACATGGAGCCCGGCGCGCATCCATTGGCCGGCACAGCCATTAAACACGAAAAGAGCTTCGACTTTCTACCACTTGCCCCTATGTTATTTATCATAAATTTGATGCCACACTGACTGAATTTTCGCAATATAATTTAAAAACTACTTGCCGACGTCTAAAACCTCCTAATAAGAGATTCGATAACTCGATATTACCTCCACCCTCCACTCATTTTTGATTTGGAGCGGTTGGTAGTACTTCCTTCATTCAAATAATGTCTACAGCGGGAAAATTAAATATTCCAATTAACAAATTAGGGTTTATTGCGGAAATCAATCATTAATACATAATAAAATCACGTCAATATCATAATTGCATTTGATCATATAATAATATCGTTTTTATACACACAATCGTACTAGGATTTTACGTTTAAAATTTTATTCACTATCACTATAAACAGCCGTTTTAACATTTTTTTCTAGGCTCAAAATATTTTTCCTAATGTGTAGGTTGTCATAAAGATTATTATCATCACATCTTCTTTTATAAAATAACCAAATTGTAGTACCTAGCAATAATATCGAAATTACAACAAGTAAAAGTACTACCTTGAAGTACCAACTATTCGAAGAAATGTATGATTTTAAAGAGATTGGGTAACAATAACTCTCGTCAGATAGACCTATTTTTGAAATATAGGCATCAGGATAACATTTTGTACATTCATAATCTAAAGAACCTGAGCAAGTTTTACAGGAATAATGACAAGGTAGACAGGTATTACCATTAAAATCGGCCGACAAATCTTCAGATTTTGGACTCCTCGTGGCCACAGTGTTGAAAGTGTAGAAACCGACAGGGCAAAACTTCAAACAACGTCCATTGTAGAGGTAGAATTGAGCTGAGCAACCTGAATAATTGAAATCATAATTAAAATTTGGGATTCTCAATAAGGGAAATATTTTTTAAAAAGGGTTATTAATTAAAATGAGATAAAATAAAAATCTGACAACAATTTTAACATAAGATTTGCATGCATTTTTTAAAGCAAGACTTACCCAAATAAAAATAATCCATTTGTATACAGATCAGATTGTGAGTTGGCGCCTCTATATTCAGATGATGATAAATAATTAAGGTGATCTTTTAGTCACAATTTATTTTTTTTTATAGTTTACAAACAGTTGATGTACATATATAATCATAACAATATATTTAGTTATTAGCAAATCCGTTGAGAGATGTCCTAATTCGAAAAGAAAATTAAGTTTATAATATACCATTCAAGTATTCGAATGATTGTAGACTTATTTCTTTAAAAACCGCTCAAGTTTCTACTGCTATGCTATGTTCATATGAGGTTTCTAAAGAAAAGCCGACGTTATATTATAGGTGTGTAATAATTATGGTGAGACCGTCTCAACAGAATGGCTAAAGACTAGGCCATGAGGACTAAAGAGTCATGTCAAAATGTCTAAGTCTAAAGTTAAAAATACGGTTAAATTACAGACATTTACTACATACAGACGACCATTCACCCGATTGAGCCAATACTCATCATTACACAGGAGGAGTATATTCATCAAACCAATATCGTAAAATTAAGGCATATTAAGTAATTTTATACTTATTATACAACAATATCAGACAAATCTCAATGTACAAAGGTACCTTAATAGTAATGGTGAACTTGTTGAGGAACTACAGCGCATTCTAAGATTTACCCAGAACCAGGTGATTATCAGCGAAATTGAGAAAAGTGAGACCCGACCACCCGAAACTGGGAAAGTTTTTGAACGCTCAGTACGACTAAAAATATAATCGAAAAAAATTAACAACATAATAAAATATACGTAAATGAGTCTCTTTTTCACTTCATATATACAATTAATTAAATAATCACAGTAAATATATTAGAGAATTGCGTTAATAATTAAGACATTACGGGAATTTAATTACCACCAAATTTTTTCTGTGTCGATTTATTTTTCCTTTCTAATAATATTGGTACTTTTGTAGGTTGTTAGGTAATTGCACTTATATGTCGAATAATGCGGAACACTATTTTCTGCGATTACCTTATCCTTTTTCGTTAATAACATCTACATAATAATATTCATTATTTACTATCAAATTTGGCACATACATCTTAATATTACTTGCGAAATACTGGTTTGTTATCTGTTCGGATAGGATTTTTGAATAAAATCGATTAAAATAGAATAAGTAATAAGTGATGTAGGTATAATGTAAGTATAATAACCGCGAGGTCGTGTGAAATAATTCACTAACAATCAGTCCTGTAAAGCTTGAGAATTGAGCTGGTTGTTAGTAAAACCCCCGTTTTTAATTGAAACAACAAAATTAACTGTACAAATATAAAATAAATATTCTGCATAAACATAACAGTATAATTAATTACGGCGGGTGTTGTGATTGGGGATAAGTATAAGGGTATATGATGGGTATATGGATATAGGTAATTGTATTAATAATCGATTTTCAGTTGGATATTTTCGGGTACGAAGGTAACACGTATTGTAATATTGAACACTTTAGCTTAAAAAATATTGAAAACGTTGAAATATCACAAAATAGTACTACTACTCTAAGCGTATCAAGTCTATATAACCATTTACGAATATTGTGATAAATTATTCGCAGGGAATCACTAATTTTATTTAGATTTTGTACAAAAGACCTCTTATTATTTTTATTCAAGAACACGTCTTTGAATATATGTCGGGTTGTTTTACATTTACTTTTGCGTGTATCTCTGTGAAAATTGTTGTCAGAGTTGGGCTTGTTGTCTTGTTGTAATATTGTGTGGATAACGTTATTAAATTCGTTACGCTTTTGTGCATCGCCGTGGACTCGAGCGATGGCATTTAGCACCTCGCAAGCTTTGACGAAGACTCGCAGGTACAAATTAAATATGAAAATTAGTGAACTAAGTGTGAATATTATTAGCACATAGAGAGTGTCTTGGCAGTTATACGAGGACGTGCAGTACATAATTATAACAATACACAAACCTAAACATAACTGGCCGTTAGTTTTCAAGCAACCGGACGTGCTCTTCTCTTGCTCCTCCACTTCCAAAGTATCTTTTCGTATCTGAAACACACAACGGGGAAAACCACAACCCGATTAGCGACCGTTCGCCCAGTGTCGGCCTGATGGGCCGCTTTTGCTCACCTCTGCACCGCCTTTCCAGGAGCTCGCCGAGGTGTCGTCGATTGTGTTGTGGACGATTTCGTCTGGGTACATGTCGACCACTGTGGGATGAGACGTCTCCTGGGGCTTCGGATTGCCCTCCGGGGGCGTCGCCGTGCCGTACAAAGTCAAATTCCAAGTCCTAACTTCGGCTGGAAAGAACACATTCGATTAGAATACGGTCGATATCGGAACCAACAGCTTACAATAATAATAATGAGCAATTAATGAAATATATGAATAATATCTGATGATAGGATTAGCGGTGCTACTACATCTAGTAAAAAAGAACGGAAGCAGGATAGAATCAACGAAAAACCAATATAGATAAGTCTAGCTAATATTTAATTACCCGAAAATTTCCCTTTGGGCGCAGTCGTGGTCGTAAGAAAAGTCGCTAATTCCGACGGTTTAGACGTGAATACTTTCGCATTACGATTCGAATTTATATCGCGGCTTTTCTCTTTTTGCTTTTGCGATTTCTTAGACGGCTCACGGTGCTTACTCGAAGTATCTCTAGAGGGTATCATGACCGGATAAGTAATCGTTATGTTTTTATTTTTATAGAAATTCAGGTACTGGGTGTGCTTAACGTTCTCGTCGGAATTTTTAAATTTACTACTATTAATCGAATAAAAATACGTCGACAGTTCGGTGGTCGTTTTGGGGATCTTCTTATTCTTAATTAGAGTATTCAAATTATTACTGAGGGTGGCGTTTTTCGGTTTCGATTTCAAATCGGATTTGGCCGGTTTCAAAGTCGTCGCGAACTTCTGGACATTTTTGTTCCGTTGCTTTTTTACGTTTTTCTTTTTGCTCGCTATGAGGTTCGTATTGTTAGATTTTGATTTGTTGCTTTTATTGTTAGAATCAATGCTATTAGTATTAGTTGGGGAGGGTAGGAACGCTTTAGTCCCGTAAAGGACCAAAGACCACTTTTGTAGTGTAGCTCGACCTGAAATCAGATAGTTTTGTTACAAACAGATGGTTAGTACGTATATGTATCCTGGATGTGGCGTGCGAATTAGTTTAGCGGCGGCCGATCTGCCCGGACCGGATTGGGGGCGGCTTACCTAGCATGCGACCGTCATTGTGAATTTCTAATTGCCAAGTTCCGAACGGAGTCTCCCCCCACGAGTGCACCGACATGAAAGGCCAGTGCTGGAATCCGGACCTCGAGTTATCGTGAGCTCTATGGGCCAATAATGTGGCTCTCGTGCCCATGGGAGACGTTAGCTGGATGTTAAGATCCCCGCGCCTCTGGGAGTAAATAGTGAGTTTCGCCTGGACGTGCTCGAGAACTTCCACTCCTTCGCACTCCTTCACTTGTAATTGCAACACGACCACGCTCTTCGCCGGGATAGGCCTGAAAGCGCACAACAAACGACATGCAGAATCGCCGTCAACGAAACCGAAATCGCCTACCTCTGGACGTGGGGGGCGGCGATCTCGCACTTGTGCTGCTCGGGCACGGTGACCCAGTTCCGGGCGAGCTGCACCATGGCGTAGGCGTCCATCAGCCCGTACCCGAAGCTGTGCGACACGTTCCGGCCGACGCCGTTCGTCTGCCAGTCGGGCGCTATCAGGTTCTTCGGCCGCGCCGTCCGCACGACGATGTGCTGCATGTCCCTCCAGGTCAAATTCGGGTTCGCTTCAAGGGCGAGCGCGCAGATCCCGGCCGCCAGCGGCGCCGAGGCGCTCGTCCCCGTGTGGCTGCTCGTGCACGCGTACCGCAGGTCCGTCGTCACCACCTGCCGCTCCCCCAGGGCGCCGCTGCTGTACGTCGACGCCAACGTCGAGCTGCACGCCTCGCTGTACCACGGCACGTTGCCGTTCTCCGTCGCGCTCGAGATCGACAGGCTGTAGATCGAGTTCGTGTACCCGTCGCAGTTGCAATTATCGTGGTCACGACCGCCATTACCGGACGCCCAGACGAAGATCGACCCCTTACCACTGCGACCCTGAATGAAATTAAAATGAAATGAGTAAAGGCGATCGCGCAGTTTTCGGTAGTGGTTTTACTTTGGTGACCCCCTCCATGAAGGCGCGGGTGGCGAGCTCGCCGGGGCCGTCGACGGTCTTGCCGTCGTCGTCGGGCCCCCAGGAGGCGCTGTAGATGTCGATGTGGTGCGGGTTGAGGCTGAGCGAGCGCGCCTCGACGGCGTCGGTGACGTCGCCGTCGAGCATGCGGACGCCGCCGACCTGGGCGCCGTGCGCCACCCCCAGGGCGCAGACGGAGTTGTTGCTGGTGGCGGCGACCTCGCCGGCGCACCTGGTGCCGTGCCGGTTCGAGTCGATCATGTCGTAGCGCGGGCTCGGGTCCGAGTCGTGGCTGTTGACGTCGTAGGAAGCCATCGGATCCTGAAAGCGGCCGGTTTGAGACGGGGCTCACCGTGGAGGATTTTCGAGGCGCTTACGTAATTTTCCACTAAGTCCGGGTGGTCTTTCTCGAGGCCGTCATCGAGGATGGTGACGACGGCTCCTTTGCCCGTGATCCCTTCCAGCCATGCGGGTATCACGTTCATGTCCAGGCCGTTCCCCCTGTTCTGTTGTAACACGGGAAAATATTCCTCAATCAATGAAATTTTAACAAATTCATTGAGTCTTTGAACCGGTCTGAATGAATTCCGTTTCGTTGGGAGTTTATTATTGGGGGGCTTTCAGTGGAACTTACCAAATACCACATGTTGGGCCATTTTGGATCGGAATCCTGCAGTCTCAAGTCTCTTTTAACTCGGCGTTTGGCCTTCTGTTGCTTCGACCATCGCACTCTGGTGTCGACAGCTAATCTCGTTCTTTTCTCGTGATTCTCGTTCAGCGACCTCTTGGCCACGCTCCGGTGCGAGAAGATGAAATGGTCGTGGAATATCTGGAAAAATCGAGAAAGCGGGGCGTTAGTGAATGGGCCATTGTCGCGTTGACAAATTGACGAATCAATCGGGGGCGCCGATTCATTTTCTTATTCGAGGGCGAACGGCGAGGGAAAGTAATTAAAATGCAAATACGGTCGTTTAGCGCCGATTCGGTTTCGCGGTGTCGCGTGTATAAATTTCGGGGCGGTTTGTTTTTGTTTAACACTATTCGCCGCCCTTTTCGACGTTATTTCTGCATTCAGAAAGGGGCTGCATCTTCCGCCGCCCGCCGCTTCACGCTTTACGCTGTTCATCCCGGTCTATTGTTCCCCGTGCTTTGCTCTCATATTTCCTGAGATCCTTCCCAAGCACCTATTCACTTATTTGTAAAGGAGCCCTTTAGATGAAAATCCGACCCAATTAAATGAGATCTTGAATTATACCTCTTTATTGTGTCTCTCGGGCAAATTGTACTAGGAAAGCGATTCTAATTTGCACAATACGACGGTTGCCAGTTTAAAACTCCGATTCCGATTCGGATTCCGGTTCGCGCAGCGCCCGGCCGGCCGAGATGACGGGCCGCTAACGAATTGTCCTTCATCGGTGCACGGACGAGAAGTTGAAACGATTTCCGATCCGAGCGCCGACTCGAATCCGGGACGCGGAAACGGCGAGGATGTCGTAATTAGTTTTGTTTAATTCGCCTGCGAAATGGGGCCGTGGGGGCGGCCGGCCGCCCCGCAACTGCTCGGGGGTAAACAGCATCGGGCCTTGATAATGCAGGGAAATTTGTCGCCGTTTGATGGGCGAATTCGTTTATTGGGCGCGCTTCCGGTGCCGTTATCACCGGGGGTCGCCGGTCGGATTAGGGCGGACGACGGTGATAGAATTTAGGAGCAACGGGCTGTTCAAATTTTGTTGCACAAAAGGCCCGGGGGGCGCGGGGCGGCCGGGGCGGGCGAGGGCGAAAGAGAGAGGGAGGTTTTGAGTGGCTGGCTGCATCGGAGCTGCCGCATTCGTTCCCTTCTGGCCTTAGTGTCATTTGCATGGACGGTTTAGCCGAGCCATTTCTCTTTCGGGGGGGCTAATGCAGCTGCAAGTCCGGGCTGCATTTTGAGCCGGAAAATCTGTTGAATTAGTGAATTTGGCAAATTGAATTCTGCCGCCGTCGCGCCTCGCGCACTCTTTAACGCCGAGCGGAATATTATTCGAGGCACAAGTGCAACACGAACACTAAAAGGTGCACACTCGGATCTCCCTTAACTGCTCCTCAACCGGAACTCGCGAGAGCGGAGCCAAAAACTCATCAGCCCCTCTTTCGATATTTCAAACCTCCCCTTTCACATAAACCTTTCATGTTGTATACCGAAGCACTCGGAGATCGCAGTCGGCCTTCGCTAAAAACTGTTCTCTTTTGCTACTAGCATAGGTGCGTGCCGTTATAAATAAAATGTATCGAAGGTGTTGTGAGGGAAATAATCGATTTCACGTTTGCAGAAACGTGTCTGGAAATGTCACCTATAGGAGCTTTGCCTCTGGTGATGCCGTTTTCATCGTTTCATCTCCCTATTAAGGCTCTTGCGGTGACTCCTACATCCTTCTTCGGGACTTTACGGCTCACATCAATGGCAGTGCGCCATTTTATCATATAAACGTATTAATTAGCCCGATACGACTGTCTTTGCACCCCTTGTCTCGCGCCTTGTAGTATATGTATGCGCCAGAGAGCTCCACTTTCAATGTCTGCACCAGCGTATTATAGTCTGTTATAGTCCTGTAGTCAGTCAGCGAGGACAAGACGTGATACGATATATTCCGCGACGTTCTCCTCTTCCTCCACCCCCGTCGCCTATACCTACCACCTCTTCCACCCCCTTCAATATAACGTATAACGTTAACGTACCCGGTTCAGTTGATCTCATCAAATTACAAGCTGGCAGTAAACGTCACAAACTATTTAAAGTAAAATTATTCATCTAAAGGGTTCACCGGAAAATTGCGTCTCTTCCACCATCAAAACGGAGTCGAACGAATTGTGGCCCATGTTAAATTTATACTAAACAACTTTCGAACTATTTCAATGGACCCAAATCCGAACTTTTCCGGAACGCCTATCGAATTCTTTGGAATAATCCCGAGCGGCGATTTATTAAACTTGGCACCGCAAAAATTTTTCCAGGGCTCCTTTTCAGACGGCCGACGTCGGCCTCACCAAAAAGGAAAGAGGAAAGAGGGCCCTCTTTCTGTTCCGTCTGTATCTGGTCCCTTTTTCCGCCGGCGGGGACGATAAAAAATGCCCGGTGGGACGTCAATAAACACCGGCGACGGTTTTATTTTCGAAAAAACCAATTAATCCCTAAGTGATGCGATGTGGGTAAGTGTATAGATTAAAAATCGGGCAATGTAAAGAGAGGGTGGCACGTTCGAGAGCAGGGGGCGCATAGACGTTGCACCACCGCCATCGATTAGTTCTTACATGCAGTCGGTCGGGTGGCGGCGTACGGCGCGCTGTAAATTAGAGAGGGGTGGTTTTTCTCAAAAACGCAACAGTCTTATCTGGAAGGAAACCGAGTCCAGGCCGGGGGCGCGTTTAACATGCGAGGGAGGCGGCCCCGGTTGACAATGTCGGAGGTATTTACGACAGCGGCGGCTGAAAAATCTTGACGGCGGAGTGTAAATCTGGCATGGCTCGGATAATTCCAGATATTTATTCAATCGATTCCGCCCCGCGCTCCGAGTTTCTGGATGAGAACCGCCGTAATTCTAAATGTTATTAAACGGCAAAACCTAAAACATAAAAGAATTCCCGAACAAACACGGAGAGAGTCGGGATTTATATGCGGGGCCGCACAACAGAAATGTGGTCAATTGAAATTTATGTTACGGGGCGCCCCACAAATAATGCGAACGCAAACGCTAACGTCAGTCTCGATTCGCGCCGCGGATCGTGCAGAAGCCACCGAGACGTCTAAACATGCAACGCGATTTATTAGCAAATTGTTCCCGATTGCCGGCGATATTTCCGAACTGGAACCGACATTACGTCAGATTTGGCCCGATGGATTCGGGGCGGCAATACCGAAATAGTCCTCCGCCTACTTTATGGCCCCGCCGGCCGATCGATTCTCATCGCATTACGGCCGACATGACGAATGTATTATTGTCCGATATATTTCGTAAGCATAATGCGAATAACGCGCAGTTTTGGTCGATCCCTCGATCCTCATCAAATTCCGCTCGGCCACCGACTAGTCACCAGTCGTCGGGCCGGGGAGGGTGGATGATGATGAAAAGTCGAGCTTTCAGTCCCGTCCCCCACGGCGCGGCTTGAAGGGGGCGACTGCGGGAGGACCGCGTTGATTATTAAAAGCACATGTTTGCCGGTTGTTGTTCGTAATTGAAATAGCTGTGCATAATTGAAGATTATACTGTTACATCACAACGAGCGGTATTTTCAACTTAAAACGTTTAATTTCACCCGCTAATAATACGTACCGGCGGTTCGTAATCAAAATGCGTATTTGCCGGTGAGTTTAATTAGCTTTGTTATTACCGAAACTGCGGATTATCGCGCCGGTTCGGCAAAAATATCTACTCGCCGCCGTGTATGACGATACGGCACTCGCTCGAACGCAAGAATCTCACCAAGCGCGATGCCTTTAAGCCACACCATACCATAAGTTGAATTACGCTTTAATGGAGCCGCTATCCGCACGGAATTTTATGTAAAATCGATTCGCGCGAGCTTCGCCCCAATCAATAATAAAGTAACACACTGATCCTGAATAGCGGGTCCTGAATGCGAGCAAAACGGCCCGCACTTTCCGCACGGGACCATCAATTAAGACTCAAGCGGTGGATCGGAGGTCGTGTGTTGTATGCGATGTGTGATTGAGATTTGGGCCGTTTCTATTTGTTGCGTGGCGGCAACTTTCGATGGCTCTAATAGAAAGCCATTTTCGGAACAAATTGGTGTTGTTCAGACTGTTATTGATGGGACATCATACAGATAAATCGGCCATTATGGGGGAACGATGAGGCGATCAAATTTCTTATTTTCCGTGAGGTGTGGAAAAAAGCGCACGCGGTCGTGGTCGTCATTTCTTACGTAATATATGGCATCACGTACGACGTTACTTTCCGGCGTGTTTCACGTAGATCGACCGATCGTACTCTGTCGATCGCAGGCTCTAATTATCCACTGATGCCGGAATATCCGTCGAATGGAATAATAGCGAAAAAGCGCACATTATACGCCGGAGCGGCAAAAGTGAAAGAGGAGCGCATCGGCGGCATGACCCGGCTCGCTCCCAGTTCAATTGGGCAAAAATTTAATTATGTCGAGATGGAAAACCTGGGGCATTAATTAAAATGGGTTCAATAGGAAAGATGAATTGTATATTGTTGAAATTTCATTAGACTCGACCTCGCATCCGCGTTATTATACGGGCACGAGTACGGGAACGACTCTGCATGTCTGGTTCCAGTTTAGAGGGTTGAACAGAATACGGCGTGTTAGCGGAGGATATATTCATACAACAGGTCACCGCTGGCTCCTGTTTTACATGTCTTATGAATATTCACCAGAAATAAAAGCCTTTTTGTTTTCATTGTAACAAAGAAGGCCTGATTAACACGACATCGTTTAGCGGAATGGAAATTCGCCTCATTCGCCACAATTCCCATATTTCTATTCCCTTATATTATACGTACCCGTAATCGTAATCGTATTCATACACATATAGGTGCTCGGGATTTTTGTTCCGGGTAATCGTTTTGCGTAATGGGAGCCGAAATAAGCGCCGTGCGGATATACGGCAAGAGCCCAGAGGTATAGGTTTCTGACGGATTTTAACGCAATTTTTACGCCTCGCGCGCTTCGGTCTTATCCCTCGCCTCTGAAAAGCCCGCCACTCCGGCGGAGATTATATTTTCCAATAAAAAAATTATCGGAAATTCCTGCCATAACCGCCGCCTCCGCACCACCGGCACGAAACGATCGAGCCGCATGGGCGCTACATGGGAAACCGTTACAATGCGTCAGGTCGGCTGCACCTCTTATTAAAAGCACCGAAGATTGCCGGCGGAAACCTCCAGAAGTAACGCCATTATGCACCGTTCCGGCGCTGGAAGCCCTTTTAACAGGCGTCTCTGCTGTTTAATCAGCGTCCCAGATTAACCGTCACAGTTTCAGAAATTTATCAACGGATTTTCCCCAAACCGACGTCCCCTGTAATCAGACCGCCGGATTAATCATAGTAACTATCCATTTAAAAACGCCCGTATTTAAGCCGGCACTCTCGAAACGGCCGAACGTAGCGCCGCACTCGCCGTCGCTTATGAGCCGGTCGTGTTTTTCCGACCGCACTTTCATCATCGCCACGGCGAAATTTTCGCTCATATTATCGATCCGTCCGGGGCGACGTTTCTTTCAAGATTTTACCTATTGATTCGGTCTCGAGTGGTTTCGATGCGAGGGGACGGCGCTTTTGACTCTAGCAGAAGGAACACGACGGCAAAAAGCAAATCTACCGCCCGTCCCGTGCCCCCAAGTATCGCAATCTCTCATGTTTTCATCCGTGTACTCATATCGGAGCAAAGGGAGGTTTTCGAGGGAATCGCGTCTCGACGTTTAATAAATCGGGAATAAATCGGGATCGCCACCCGTCAATAAGCAGCGCGATCGAGATTCCGTGTTTGCGACGGGCGACCGTCTCGAAAACGTCATTGTTCTATCGGAAAATCAAAGCAATCGCAATCGGAGGGGCGCGCCCCGTTCGCTCGCGAGTTCGCGTCGGGAATATTTCCGGCCGTGATTTCGGCGGCCGCGAGGAGAGTATCGTCGGTGATTGATGAAAGTGTTGGTTTTTTATGCTAAAACATGTTGGGAGTTCGTACGTGCCGTGCATTTGCGGAATTCCAGGTGCGATTCGCCGCCGTAAAATTTGAGTGGGTGTCGGAAGGAATCCGCGACGGCGGCCGCCTCCGCTTTGTATTCACCCCCGACGGCGGCGGGGTCGGGGGTCAGGTTTTCGGGTTTTCGGGTCCCCGGATGGTGAGGCGCCCGGATTTGCCGACTCGAAAATTGAGATGCGTCCCCTAATAACGCCGATCGAACTCGGCCCGCGATCCGATCGCGGGGGCGCATTTTCCCCGCCAGTGGCGGCGCGGTTGTTTTCGGGGGGCGCAGCCACCAACGCGATTACCCGGCGGACCGAGAAACTCACTTTGCCGTGGCAACTTTAAGCCGACTGCAAGGAAGGAAGACGCCCTAACTCGCGTTAGCACCGAAGGGCTAACGTTTTTACGGAAAGGATTCCTCTGGTCTTGGATTCCGATGACGCCGTGGTTTTCGATAAGATGTCACGAGCAGAAATTTTCGGCGTGCTTCGCTTTGTGATCACGGAGTGCCCCGATAACGATCTCGTCCGTGCCTCTCGGAAAAACCATTAAAATTTGAAACCGCGCCCGGGGCGCGCACCCCGGCCGTGTTGAGCGGGTCAGTGGCGTGGCGGCTTGGCGGTGGTGGTGAGGGCGGGTAATTGCGAGTCCCAGTCTCGTCGGCGCGGTTTCCGATTGCTTTGACTAATTCAACGGTGCAACGTCACGTCGGCATGAATTTATGAAAACAAATCGGGAATCTATTACGGCGGAAACTGCCGGGGAGGAATTGACCCGAATTCGGTTCGGGGGATGCATCCGACAGTTCAATAAGAATTTTATGTGGATTATTTGCTTTCGGCGCGGCGTGCGAGCCGCCGGGGCGAGTCCCCATTAAAAGGGAGGAAATAAGTTCGAAAAATCCGCGCCCAATTAAGCTCATTACGCTTTTTCCTTTACACGATTCACCACTGTTTCCCTCCCGTGCGGCACGAAACGATTTCGAGTGGTATTCCGAATTCAGGGCGTCGCGTCGCGTTTTAATTAATAACTTCGGCGTTAGGTACGTTCCTTCCATCATTCGTTCGAAAGTTTAATAATTTAATCACATGTTAAGGTGTGCAAGCGTCAAAACGCAATAATTCCAATTAGAATTCCACCGGCGCGGCGCCCCACCCATCAGACAAGAAAGTTAATTAATAAATTGTCTTATGAATACTTCAAATACCGGCAGGCTCGCCGATTTCACGGATTTTTGACGCAAATCGGACGGAAAATTCCACTTTTGGAATTAATTTCGATCATATTCCACTCAACGAGGGACTACACTACACCACCAGTTTCTGGTGACACATTTATATTGTTGATTAAAGCCTAGAGCCTAAACTCGATCCGTCCGTCGTCCGTATGTAAGTACATACGTTACGTATAAATTTAACGATGAGGTTGCGTGCTTTTTGCCGACCGCCGAGCTTAACAATAACGTGTGGTAACGCATCTGATTAGCACCATGTGCGGGTGGGGTCTCGGCATTATTAAAGCAGGATTTGCGTTTGCTTTCTATTAGCGGGGCTTCCGCCGTCACCATCCCGTGATGCAGCTTTGTATTGTACATTACCCCGAAGCGAGAGCACGTCGAACTTCCTCGCGGAAAACGGCGGAAAACGCGCCAATTACGAAGTCTCGCCTTGAAAAAACTTTTAATGAAATTATTGTTCCGCCACTTCCGTCTATTTATTTTCGTATGAGCCCCGATGTGCCCGGTCTAACGTGCCCCGGGACGCGGACGGGGAAATAAAGAATCATGGGCTTATTCAAAACGGGGTGCGCATTCGGAGTAATGTTGCATGTCGTCCGCCCCGCCGGTAATTAGAGACATTATGTTGTGTAATTTCGGTCCGATCCGGGCCGTAAATTACGAATCGCGCTAAATAATTATTCAGGCCGCTCTCCGTGCAGGTGTAAATATGAATTCCCGTCCGCTCTTATTCCGAACAAAAGGGTCCCGGGTCTTGTTATGTTACGCCGTGTGTGCGTCGAGCTCGCACAGGGCGGCGGGCTCACTTTAAATGCGGCGGTGCCCGTAAAGAGAGGGCGTAATTGTAATATCTCGCATGGCGTAATCGCAGGCACGGATGTGACTGGAGGAAGCGCACGAAATGAGAGTCGCTTTTTGCTCCGGCGTTTTTCCTTCGGCGAAGGAGGCGGACGGAGGAAACGGAGTTAAGTCCCTCAGTGTGCGAGAGGTTCATCTCCAAACATTCATACAATCGTCGACTTTTCTTTGTGCGGTTTTTCCCTGTCTTCTGGCTACACACGGCTCATTCCCGGCCGAACAACAATAGGAAAATAGACCCTAAGGACCGTATCTAAAGTAATTATCTAACAAAAGAAATGGAAGGAATAACTCGCAAGGCAAATATGCCTCGGACAGTTTTATTTTCATATTTTAAGCCGATAAATCAGCCAATTATCTGACGGCGCACCGGGGACACCGCCGGCATCCGGGGCCGATTTTCTCCTTACTTACTGAGGTGCTTAAGGGCGGCGGAGGGGTGGCGCATTCCATTATCCGGAGGCAGGCAAGATGCGCCCCCGACGACCAACAACATAATTGACGTAAATCGGCAGACTTCAAATCCATGCACACACCTCCCCCGGTCCCTCGCCCTATTTCCCTATTATACTCTAGCACCATCTGGTTGTGCCACAATTAAAATCCAACAATAAATTTTAGATTCAATCAATTCTAACCGAATCCGGACGCACCGACGCGACGGCGATGCAATCCATCATTTGCGTCCGGCATTGACAATAATTAATAAAAAAAAAACGGGGAAAATAATAGGGGCGCAATCGGGCGATTTTCGGAGGAATCGCGATGCGACGGCACAGCGTCGACAAATTGAATTTCGACCCGACGTTGTTGGTATCAATTCCATTAATAACGTAGCAGAGTGAGCGTGAAAATACGCAAGAATTAATATTTATTGGATTTCAATGGCGAAGTGAATCCGCACTGTCATCGAAGAAGCCTCGCCGAGAAAAATGTCAATAATTTCGGGACCACTCGAGCGCCTTTATTATTTGTGGCCATCACGCCGAACGTTACCATAAACACGGCCGTAAAAAACGAGAGTACCGAGTACACGCCATTAGGTCGGCGGATGCACATCTGAAAAAGTCCACCCGGGACAGATTGGCAGAGGCGGCGTTGCGGAGGCCGCCGCGGCGTTGAAGACGTCGCCGGGATCAGCAAGACGTAATTTCACTTCCGCAACTAACCGTCGTCGTCGTCGCCGGAGTAAAAATGCAATTATCCCGGGGAATATTTTTTATTCGCGTCGTTTTTACTCGAATGTCACATAAACGGGAGCCGGATGGGGGCGCAGCGCCGAAAGTGGGGGCGGCGCCTGTGAAAAAGTGAATCTTTTTAATTTTAAGCACACTTTTTACGGCTTCTCGGAGCGACATGAGCGCGCCCCGCCGTGACGCACGCTCCTAAATTTTTAAAAATTTCTAGGGCCGCTGGAGAGGATGAAGCCCAATCGATATGGAGACGAGAGGAGCGAAAAGGGGGACCGTCGCTCCTAGAAGACGCCAAATAATCGCGCCGTATTATTCTAAATAATAAAGCCTCGGAGGCGGAAGGGCCATTGATTACTCGGACGGAATGCGGATTTCGCCGGTAGATTTGGCCTGATCTTGTTTGCATAAAAGTTAATCAGGTGGACGCGAAGGCGGCGAAATTATTAAGAGGGATGAATGCAAACCCTTGGGTTTTTATAAAAACGGACGTATACATAGTAACGGCTAGAGAGAGGGCCGCGCGTGCATTCAATAACATTGAAATAAAAATTGATATTTATATCCGGCAGAAAGTATGAAATATTGCGATGAGTTTGTGTAATTTAAACCCCATTATATCCCAATGGATTCGTATCCATTCACGGAAAGGGAGGTGATAGGGAATACACCGCCAGCCCGGGCTCCACTACTCAAAATTCCACTCGTTCTGCCAAGATACGGAATGAATTTCGATAAAAATGATTTATATTCGTCAAAAACACCCATCAAAAATATAAATGGAGAGGCACTATTGGGCGATAGCGTCCCGGTCCGTAATTACTCGTCGAAACGACGATTTGTTGATGACGATATTGATGCGGGCCTGAATAATTGATTACGCATTAGTAATAACGCCGAATCGAACGAGTTTACAGGGGGATGCGATTCGGACGCTCCGGGGCGAAACTACCCCCGAATCGGTGCGATGACGGCCAAGGCCAGGTGGGCGCGTCAACTTGCCCTTTGTGATTTTGACGGGCGGATGCGCGGATACTTCGGGACTCGTCATGTAGCGATTAAATCTGCAATTTCCCGAGACTTGTTCGCCGATGCGGGGCGGTTCGCCCCCGCTTTAATTAATGCCCACATTTCACATAACTCTAGCTATCTGCATCAAATGGAAACGCTACGTTACATAATTAAATTTATTCTCGCGCTAGTAGCGGAACATGCATAAAGATGATGTTGATCATGGTGATGACGATGAGGACGACGATGATGCATATACGATCTGCAGCAGTTTTAATTAGGGAAATCCTCGTGTGCAACTTTGTATATCTATAAAGGCGCACACCACGCCGATGTGTATCCAGATAAGTGTCCCTGATGGCGCACCCGTCTATTTCGTATACATATTTCCGCAACTCCATAAGTAGTTTCAAGTTTCGTGGATTAGTTGTTGAAGTGATCGAAAAGTGCCCTAGAATTTGAGTTGGATCCAATATAAAGCCGAGCCAGCTCTGCTCGGTGCATGTCGGATTGAACGTGTCCGCCCCGACGATCCGTGTGTTATAGGTTAGGCGAACCTCAAATGCTGACGAAATCGGTCCATACAGGGTGTCACATGAATAACCGGCCGCCCGCCTCACCTTTCCCTCCTTTCGGTTCGTTTATTCCGAGGCGCCGTGTGTATTTCGCGGCGAATTCATTTTCGGCCCCTTCGGGTGATATTATTATGTGACATTTTTCCGTGTCCGAGCTGCGAGACTCGGCCGGAATATTTATCGCGTGCCGGCGGTCGGCCGCGTATTCGCCCTTTGCCCCCGCATTTCGGGGGCGGCCCGCGCGACCCTCGCCTTAGATTGCGTCGTCCTCGTGATTAATCGAAAGCGGCTCAGATTTCGGGGGCCTCCCGAATCGGCGGCGCCCCCGGTCGCCGGGACGAATGCGGCGCATTTCCCGGACACATTTTCCGATACGGTCCACTCCACTTTGAGGTAACGAGATACATCACCGACCTGGCCCCATAAAGCGGCCCGGAAGTGGCCGTTTAGCAAATCAACGGAGACACCGCCCGTCCCGGACGCCCGCTGGATATGATCGAGCCGTTTCCGCACCGCCGCGAATCCGGGCCGGCCCTAAATCGGCCCCGAATTGCGCCTAATGAAGCAAAATTTTAAATGTCGCCCCCGGCTCTAACGGCCCGATCGCGAATCGAACGAACGAACGGAACGAAACGAAAGCGAGGACGTATAGTCAAATTGTTGGCCTTTTATCGGCGCTCCCGGACAGGTCCGTAATTGAAATTCGCCGACGGGAGGCGCATCGAGGGCCGGAAAAAATCGGCCGATTTTCGGTCATTTCCATTTATGGGCGATCGCACGAGTCGCGACAGCGAAATGCGGTTATGGCCGTTTCGGCGTACAGAACGTTTCGAGCTGCCCGCAACACGTGCGAATGCACCCGGACGGATGAAAGGGCCGATCGTCGATAAGGGCGATGAAAATTCGCCCCCACGAACGCGAAAAATATGCCGCAGGATGAATGCGAGCGCCGCTTTAATATCGCGATACACAAAAAGCGGCCGGTTCGTTTCGTTTCGTCTCTCTCTCGCGTAGGCCACAGGACGTCACGGAGAGCCGAGCGGTTTTTTACGCACGAACCTTGACGCTTGAAGGATGGGAAAGGAAGATGTTAATTAAGAGAGCACCGGCAACGTCCTCTTGCACATCAGAGACGAGAGAGGAGAGACAGTGCGCAAAGTATTATGGGAGCGGACGAGAAGGTGAAGGAGGATGCGATGGAGGAGCAGAGAGAAAGAGCCGGCTGTTTGGTCGGTTGAAGGTGACTGGTGAGCGAATTTAATAACAAGGAGCGCCTAAATGTCACTCATTGTAGGTCATGGTATAAAGGCCCCGAGTAAACAATGGAATCCACGAGCGGGGAATTGACTAACCGCTCCTTCCTCAGTTTTCGAACTATCATGATTTAACCCTTATTGACTCGGCGACTGAAGAGACGCGGAGAACTCCTCTCTCGTAGATCCGAAGGAATTGCTCCGTGTGCAATTGCGAAAAAATATCGGAGCGAACCTTTTATGCCCACTCGCCCCTATTTGAAGTGTTGTTCTGTTGTTCGTTTTCCCAACGGAACGGAGGAGGAGCAGGACGACACCCCTCTCGTCCGCCCTCACCCTTAATCCATATATATATATACCGAATTTCGTTCCGGCGCCAGACTGACCAAATTAAAAACGTTATTACATTTTTGTCACAACATCACGGGGCAGTTTAGCCGAAATAACACCACCGACCGTTAATATTCGCCGCACCCACCCCCGGATTTAGGCCGGCCCGTATGCAAATAAAGAAAGTTTCGGGGGTGGTGCGCCCTCCCTAATAAAAACCCACGGCGACTGTGCCAATTACAAACAAACAAAGTTCGCCCCCGCGACGCGTCGATGTACTTACACCGTATAAAACGGCCCATTATATAAATTTGTGCGGGCGAATCCCCACAGGCGCCCCGCCCGTAATCAATTTTTAATTACCGATATAGGCAGGTACCCCAGATGTTAATTAATTATGAATTTTAAACTCGCTGCTAGACTCTAATTAGTTCCGAAGATAATTGCCTTTATAAACACGATTATGGGGCGAATAATGTGGATGGGACGATAACGAAGGCCCCGAATTATTGGGCCCGCTGTTTGGCCCTAATAATATTAACGTCCCCACGTCGCCCCGCGACGACGGCTTCATCTCGGGAGATTCCGCGATCCGCCGCGCGGATTTATCGCGTCCATATCCATATCCATAACCGCCGGATGGTTGCGCATTGTTCTGCGTATATCAGGATGTGTGCACGGTTCGGGAGCGTCGGGACGCGCGTTCTCTAATCAAATTTCCGCAAGCTAGTGGAATCCTAACATAATAAGTTACCACCTTAGGGATTAGTTCCACTAGACAAATTGTATTTGGAAGCTGCCGTAATGTAGTAACACGTTCGTTGTTAGCAGACACCGAGAGCCACACGTGCCTCGGTCGCAGAACTGTACCCACTCTTTCGCCGGAGCTAAGGAGGAGAACCCCGGGGTGAACTATTGCATAATAAAACCGTCCGGCAAATCGACCGCGTCCACTCCGGCCGTCGCGGAGCAATCCGGCCAATTACGCGCCCGGTTTTATATCGGCGGCGGAAGTCGCGTTTTTACACCCCCGAGACGGGGGTGTTCACCTGACGAGGCCGGAGGCAATTAGACGTAACGGCGGAACAAACGGGCGGACCATTTGGCTAATTGAACCGGCATCGGGCCGAGATTCGGCCTAATTAAAAGAGTCGCAGCCCGCCGAAGACACGCGCCCGGGGGCGGCTCCTCGGGGGAGGCGATGCGTGCCGTCATTTTGCGGCAAATAGCCAATCTTGCGAATATTCCGTTGACGGGGTTACTCACGCCCGAGCGGGACCGTTTTCGGGGGGACGCCGGAATTAGAATGCGCGCGATCCCGATCTTGACGGGGCGCGGGGGGCGAAGTCCCCAGTTTACATCGACGAAACCCCTAAATTACCGGAAACGGAAACCGAAACCGGATTTTGCAAACTTGTTTTTCGAAACTCCCGACCAACTTTTCCTGAACACTCAAAATATATAATACAATATATAATACAACATAACATACCCCACGCATCCGCTCAATTTCCGCACCGTAACATAGGAACCGTGGGGGTGGCGGGCGCGATCCGCCCCGTCTCCGGCTCGTCGAAAGCCTCGCATAAGTAAGAATCCATAAGCGCAATCACCGAGGGCTTACCCCTCACGTATACGGCGCACGAAATCGCACGAGTTTTCGAATTAATATAGCGACGGAAAAATCGCCCCTATTAGGGCCATCATCGTCGTAGAACGAGGCGTTTTGTTATAATGTCGGCCTCGTTTATTTGAGGATTCGGGCCAATTAACCGACGCAGTTGGAGGGAATTTAATTATTCATCGCGTTATGAGTCGAAACCTCGTCATTTACAGAACTTCGGAAAACACCCCTCCTTTACGACTCTTGTAAAAGTTGTCGGCTTAATGATGACCCGCAGATACGTAACGCGCCAACACTCCCAATTCAATTCCCAGCGTCGAATGAATGTGTATCTGTATAAGGGGTTGTTTTAAAAATAGAATTAAGTTCCGAATTCGCAGTCTCGGTGATATATTTAATGCAACGGGGAGCGTAAGCTGTTTAGATGGAACCGTGCAGTAGTTACGCCGGAATTATTTATGGCCGTTTCAATTTTTAAAATCTAATTCCGATACAGGCGCGAACGCCACCATATCGGCGCTACAGTCGGACTATTGTTTATGTACGGCCGTAGCGCCCCGGCGGCATCCGTGATGTAGCCGACTGAGGGGAAACATAATGCGAGGGCCGTTAAAACCGGACGATCGAATCGCCGGATTGCGGCGCGGGGAGAAAAACCGCGCCATGTCGCATGATTATTGCCGATAAACGGCGACACTCATAATCCGGAGTAATCGGGGCGCAATGAATGTCACTCGGAGGCGCCGGGGCGAAAATAACGCCTCTCGACGCGGCGTAAAATTTCAAGTGCGCCAATGCGTTATCAAGCAATTACCCGGCCCGTAATCCGACCGCATATCGGCGGGCCTCGAAACAATTAGAGGGAGGTGCATATCAACCCGGGCCACTTCGGCGCCCTCTAATGTATGCACCCCCTCGGGCCCGGAACCGGGGACTCCCGGAGTATTAGGGCACTCGGGACCGTCATCGCTCCTGTTATTTTTCTGCTTTATCGGCGGGTTCCGGGAGAGCCGGGCCGAAATTTCTAATTTGCGCCGGCACCTCCCCTACTCGTTACATAATAAAAACCAAGACACTCGCCCGCGAGAGATAAATTATAATTAAGCGTCCCATTGAGAGTTTTCATTAATTTTATCAATTTCGCGTCGCTCATTCGAGCCGGAGAATTCGCTTTCACGCAGGCAAATAAAGAGCGGGCCTTTTACGTTGAACCTTTATACCAGAACCAACACGAATACATCTTTCTATATATAATGTCCACCATTAAAAGAGCCGAGGGTGAACACCACCACCGCCGCCGCCGCAAACCCCAAGGGGGAGCGAGATTATTACGTGCACCTACAGACCAACCTTTATAAAGCGAACGCTCTCTCTCTCCGCACACTCTAAAATCCCGGCTCGAGGAGAGCCCACTAATGGAAAGCCACTATACGCTGAAATACCGATGACAACTTTCATTACTTAGCGTGAACTTTTCGCCCGTGTATCTCATCAAATAATCTCGGATTGCGTGACGGCGGAGAGCCGAGAGAAGAATTCCAGTCGGCGGTGATTTTTATTAACTGTTGAATATGGAAATGAAAATGAGCTGGAAGAGTCGGGTGAATTGGCGACCTAATCAACCGTCTCGGAGTTTATTACATTAATAGAGCTTCAAAGTTTCCTTAAAGACGGGACAGTTTTCCGGGCGGGTCGGTCCCCTCTCTCTCCCTCTCGCGCCTTGTAATTATTATTATTAGCACGAGTCGGAGTCTCGGTCTCGGGGTTGATGGGATGAATGGAATTGGCGATTTCCCGTTCGATGCGCGAAAAATCCATAATTGGCCGGAGGGCCAAAATGGGAGCGACCTTATAGTTGCGTAATAGGGTAATCTAAATTCCCTCTCATGTTTAAGAAATAAATATGTGTATGTGTGTATATAGGGCACGGCGTGGGGCAGATACGGAAATTTAGTGGAGTGGTAAGACGTGGCTAATAAATAGGCTTACAACTATTTGGCCTAGGCCCCATAGCCGGCGGCCGCATCATGCAGACTCGACTCGCTCCTCCCCATCTCCCTCTCGTATCTTATTCCGCACGCATCCCCCCGATATAACCCTCCTCGACAAAATAGACACTTTTTTAATATATTTGGATTTAATGAAATAATTTAAAGTTTCATCTGCTAAAAGCCAATTCTCTTACATAATTCAACGCCGTTAAACTTTATCGCTCCTCGAGCTTTAAATTTTAAATCTAGACCACCGCCGACGACCCTTCCGTAAATAAGGCCGCCTGCCACCCCGACAATAGCCATTATTAATCCTCCACACGATCAACCGAGCCGAGCCGCCTCGCCTAATAAAACGAAATTAGAATAAAACTGGATTCCGTTGCATATCATTATACTGTGTATTATTCATCATCTTCGCCGTATACTGTTATTACTCCGACAACTATAATACGCCTGTCAAAACCTTAACGTGTATTTACAACTCTTATTAGTGTGGAGTACGACGACACCAGTCATTATCCCTTTATATGGGAGGATCGTAAATTTAAAATGTTACCAATAATGGGTGCACTTACTAATTTAGTTAGTCGGATGTGTGAATGCACGAACGTTATAGAGGTGCACCGGTCCATTATGTAACATTGTAGCAATTCGCAAAGGTAAATTAGTGGGGCTCATATTCTCGATAGAGCGATTAGTCTAATCGTGTGTACTCCGGAATTGACATGGCAACCGATAATGTCATACCTGGGGTACTTTATGGAGGTATAAGGTGCACGTCGAAATTGTGTATAAAGTTTCAATTTAATTCCAGGCTGGGAGTTGCCGCCGCCGACTTAGTTTGTCGGAGTTTGTATGAATATTGATTTAATCCGGACCCAAGTATAGGGCGGCGGTGATGGGCCAGAAAAATCTCGCCTCGGGAATCGGGATTTTAAAGAGGCGCCGCGGGATGACTTTTAAACGGACGCGTTAATTGTTAAATATTTCCGCCGTAGCGAGGAGAAGTTCCGAAAAATCCGGCTCGCCGGCCGATATAATGGATAATTTGCATTTTACGACATAAGGGATGATGTTATTCAGTGAACAAAGGACGATTTGATGATGATGATGATGGTGACGCTGGTGACGGAGTTATACAATGTAGTCGCGGGGGCTCCGGTCGGGGATTATAACCGTGTTCGGTTTTCGGTCTAATCGGCGGTTCCTTGATGATGCCGTGCGCGTGCGAGGGGGTTGCCGGTGGTGGCAATAATGCGCAATTCGCATCGCGGCCCGAGCCGCCTGTCGAGGTGGCGGAGGTAGCAGTAATGGGGTAATAATATTCGGCAATTGGTCGTAACAACGTCGATATTTTTCGAGATTAATCGCACGGAACAATGGACGGCCGGTGGAACAATGCCCATCAATTCGTCGCAATTTCCTGTTGCGAGTTTTCGCCGGGCCGCATAACGCGTAAAGTCGGCTCCCGGCTCGAGGTTTGTTCAAGCAAATTTTTCCCGGGCCCAATTAGGAAGTGCCAGTTAATGTCCCGATGTGTGTGTTTGCTTTATTTATCACATTCGCACGAGCGCGGCGCCGAACTTCGGATATTGAATAAAACGACTTATTTCATCGATTCAAATGGATTTGCCAACTTCGGCCGGGCCCGATCCTGTCAGATAGAATGATTGATTTGTAAAGACTAACTTATCGAGTTTGAGCCGACTCTGCAGTAAATCAGTTGTTAGATGATTTTAACTTTGATAAAGTAAACCCTGCAAACTGTATTACAATCATTTCGATATTGTCCCAAGACATTTCCGTTTTGTATAAACGACTCTTTATACTTCCCCATACTTCTCTCGTCTAGATCTTATGAATGTCGGATGTTGACAACGCTCTTTCTTCAAATCAATGGCACCAGTGTAGGACTGCAAACGCTAAATTTCTCGGCGCAAAAAAACCCTATCATTATTTGCTTTAAAAAAGTCGATTTCTGTATCTTTACGCGTTCTCGAGATATTGCGATGTTAGTGCAGCTGTTCCCAGCATGACAGATCAATTTTTCAAGATTACGAAAATAGTTTAGATCAAGAGATATTTACTCTCACTCAATCGCCTTGTACAGAAATGTATTCACGACCTCAAAAAATCCACTCGCTCCTCACTCGGACCACTTACACGTGATTCTCATTTGTGAGTCTGCATCTCCTCTTGATACACAGTAGAGCAACAACAATTTACTAAATAATGGGGATTTAAATATTGTCTGATCTCGCGCGTGTAGTCATAGCGACCGCCTCCAACGAGTCTCTCAGACGATAGACAACTTTTACTTGTGCCAAACTGCGTGTCTTGCATCCCCTTTCCGATAACAGACCGTATTCGTATTCGGTCCTCCCCCGCCCGATATACGACTCCAATCCACCCTCTGATGGCGGAAACTGCATGGAAAAGAAGCGGCGAAACAATAATTCCGATTTATATGGCGAATCAGAGACGGCATTAAAATCCCGAATACAAACACGTTCTCATAATAATAACAGTAATAATGATAATACAGCGAACGCGACAATGATATGGCGGGTTGTTTCGGTTTTGGCAGCGAACATCAAGTCGACTGGCCGCTTTAAACTCCATCAACGAGACAGCCAGGCCGAGGGTCCAGTTTTCGAAATCGAGCGATTTTTTCACGTTGAGTCCGAACCATTTGTATACGTACACCATTCGGAATTGATTCGGTTTCGGGCGGAAAGAGGAACTAAAGAGAACCAGTTCCCCATCGATTTATCGAGTAATTAAATGAATTACCTTCGGAAACGCGATACGAATAACGAATTTGTTTTGTATATATACCGGCGCGCATAATGGGATTTGATTCCTAATTTGAATGAATGCGTCCAGTGAATTTCTTGTAGGCGCGACTCGCCCCCGATCCACTCGACATTCGACCTGCGTGCGGTCGCCGAAAGCGCGAAGCGGCCGTGTTTGGCCGGCGTCGCATCTCCCGAGTTCAATAACGACCGTCGAACGGCACAATCACAAATCACCGGCGACCCCCAGACGGATCCGACTCAATTCCGGCGAAATGAAATCTACATCATCGAATGCAAATGATTCGCTCAAGGTGCGCACTTTTTGCGGAGCACGCCTTAATCTCGGTCGCCGTGCCGTTTTATGACCACTCCGACAGACATAAGGCCGACGCCGTTCGATATTAGACTTTATGCACCACCGGGGGACGATATCTCGGTCCGTCCCGATGTCGCGACCCCGTCCCCGGCACTCGCAACCGGATCGCCCGGGGAGCATTTTAGCCGGTTGTTGACACATTGCGGTATAGTATTATTTTAGTCACCGGCAGCAGCCGGGGCGAACGCGAACGCGAGTTGAATAGTCGAAATTACGGCACAATCCACAATAACCCCGTGCGAATCGCAATCGAGGCCCGAGACGTATAACAGTCGCGCCCCCAGATATACATAATATTCGAAGGGCGGGCCCCATCGGCAGACCCGGCGCGGGACGCATTTGCATAACGCGCTAATGGGGCTTAAGTTGGGGCTGTCAGAATTTAAGGCCCCCTGAACTCCCGAGCGCAAATTGAAAACGGAAAGATGAAGGGCGCGCAAATTCATAATTAACGCATTCACCGGCTCTCTTCCGATCCCGACCCAGTTTTTCGGACTCGAAGTTGATCCGTCTCCGGAGTTCGGTTCGGTTTTGCAGATACGCCGCCGCGTCCGCCGAGATTGATGGCGGCCGAGTCACTCGAGACTCGAAACTGGAGACCGGCGGCGGCGGACTCTCGATGCCGCTCTTCGCGCCGTCGGTCGATAATCGGGCGAGTGCGTCCCTGCGTGTCCCCGACTGCGTTTCCTGCCTTCAATCCGGTCGCCTCACATTGTGCGGAAATTGGTTTACGGTACCGACTCGTCGAAATGCCGTTTTATTGGGCCTCGCTCCGCATACGTCACGCGTCGCGGCGCGGCCCGCGGTCCCTCCGGGATTAGCTCGGAGAACGAGCGACGCCGGCTCGAATTATCAAACAAACAAAAAACAATTAGGACGGGGCTTATATCGGGGTTCCGGTCTTCCGGCGCTAATCCGGATATTAAAAAATTCTGACGGAAACTCGGAAATTAATTTGGCCGGTACATCACCTCCTCGACTGCATCAATTCGGTGACGATCGCCCTCTTTCGCCGTCCTGATGGCCATTTATCTCGAACATCCAATAAACGTCGGCGAAGAATGTCGCCGTTAATTACGCACCCCTGCCCGGTTTTATTACAGATTTAATAATGGCGTTTTTACGCCCCTTTAACTGCCGGGACCAAGTAAATTAATAAATTACTCACGGCCCGTACGGTATTCATAACTGACGGCACCTCCTCCCATTTATTTATACACCGTGTCCAGAAATTAGCCTGCAATAATTTGTCCGATGATTCCTCTATAAAAACGATGAAAAAAAGTCCTAATGAACGTATGTCGATAATCGCTTCCTAAGGGAGATATACCCCCTGAAAAGTAGGCCCCCTATGATGGTTTATGTTAAATATCTCCAAAACTGTTCAAGATTTAGAAATCATATTTGGTACAATTATAAACCTTTTTATGCTCAACAAAATGGACTAGAAAAGAATTCAAAAATTCCACCAGGGGCGGGTCATCTGGGGGGGGCCGTCGTAAAAAATCTTCTAACTTTTTTGTATGATGCTTTTTTCGAATTTGGACAACATTTCTTGAAATTATGAGGAATTTCACGAAAAAAAGGTACTCTTGCTAAACATCGATAGGAGGCGCCACATTCGAAATAAATCGATTTGAACATTTGAATTTTTTTTCTAATTTCCGTTGAAATGTAACTTTTCAAGCAGTATTTTAATCAAGACATCATGATTAGCAATCTACCATCACTAACCATATCAAAGGCTTGGACATTAATTGGGAAATGCAACATTTAGGATGGAAAACGTCGCCCCAGATCTTACGACGTGTCACCCCCGTAATAGTTGTAATAGTTTTCCTTGAATTCAATGTAAAATGTTGCATTATTTGTTGAATTTTCAAATTTCAGTGATGTCAGATTGTTATTCAAGCTGTCTTAGCTAAAATACTGCTTGAAAAATTACATTTCAACAGAAATTAGAAAAAAATTTAAAAGTTCAAATCGATTTATTTCGAATGTGGCGCCTCCTATCAATGTTTACCAAGAGTACCTTTTTTTCGTAAAACAACTCATAATTTAATAATATGTAGTTTAAACTCGAAAAAAGCATCATACAAAAAAGTTAGGAAGATTTTTCACCACGCCCCCCCCTAGATGACCCACCCCTGGTGGAAATTTTGAATTCTTTCCTAGTCCATTTTGTTGTGCATAAAAAGGTTAATAATTGTACCGAATATGATTTCTTAATTTTGAGCAGTTTTGGAGATATTTAACATAAACCATCATAGGGGGCCTACCTTTCAGGGGCTATATCTCCCTTAGGAAGCGATTCTCGACATACGTTCATTAGAACTTTTTTCCATCATTTTTATAGAGGAATCATCGGGCAAATTATTGCAGGCTAATTTCTGGACACCGTGTATATACAATTTTGCGGAAGTACACGGGAATTATTGCGACTGACTAATCAATAATAATATGAATAACGCGGCATATTTTAAACATGGAGAGATTGGAATCAGTACGATATTGATATGCAAATGCGACGATATCGAAATGAACTAAACCATGATGAAGCGTATACGTCCCTATATCCTGCTTTTATTTATTTGTCCGCATTTTACGTATGTATATGTATATTTATACGTTTTACGTTATGGCCAATGGAATAATTTACGTGTGGGCAACATTACATTGTTTGACGGCCTAATATGCGAGCCGCCGAAAGCAATCGAATGAAAAAAATCGCCCACCACAATATCGCCTCGTTCAACTGATGTTGCCATTGCTGTTGTTGTTGTTGTTGCCCTCGCCAGTTCGCATATCTATAACTCGCTTTTGTACCGAGCGAGAAATGAAATTATGTGGGAGCGTTCCACTTAATTCTACTGCGGTGGAAAAATTCGTATACAAACGAAACCGAGCCAAGTGGTCGATGCACCTAAATCATTTCCGCTTATCGTGCCCGAAATTAGCACGGGGCACGGGGTGCATTGTTGTGCATCCCGGAGAACGTTCGGGGGAGATGAGAAAACCGGCGGAAAACGTTCTCCTCTCGGATCGGCGGACGCCCGGAATTGAGAGGAGAGGATACCGATTTTCGGTGATTATTCGCAGGTATACGTCGCGAACGGGTGCACTCTCGTTCCAGGAGTGCGCGCCGCCGGAATTTCCTGCCCTTGGGTCTGAAGAATCTGAAAGTGAGCCGAAGAAGAGGGAAGTTCTGACGGCCGTAATTGTGTTTTCATTTGAGCAAAACGCGTTTATATGACAGAGACAAATGAGATATTGTTAATAAATTACCTTGTTTACTTCAGGGCCTCGTTTTTTAAAGATGACAAATCATCATAACGCCGCCGCCACCACCGCCGATGGCATATAATAACTTTAAAATCGCCGCGGAATTAATCTCGCCTTCGATAACATAAATAGAGGAGAGGCGGCGCTCCGGCGCGATAATGCGCCGTGAAAATGTTTTTCCGAATGGAATTCGATAGGGGTGATAAACTGCGGTGCCGGCTCGATGATGATGGCGTTGCCGGTGATGGATTCAACCGGGGCCCGTCGGGGATTCCGCGTTTCTGATACCCCGGCCCTGCCGGGACGCCCCGCTATTCGCGCGAACCAGCGACAGTCCTTTCGCATAAAGGTGCGGATTAAAATAAAGCTCTTAAAACGCGAACTAGTCATATTTATGTGACGTAATCTCTTTCGGTCGAGCGGCGCCGGTGAAAGCGCCACCCCGTCCGGCCTCCGACCGAACCTGCCCGCACTACGATATTATGACGGAACGGAAGCCGAGCGACGAAACAAGCTGATTACATTTTCCGAGGTGACGGATTTTTATTTCGGTACTCGAGAGCAAATACATTTACTCTCGCCAACCGACCTTAAGCATCGCCGATGTTTTATTCATTTCGACTCCGCGACGCACTCCTGACTTCGTTAAATATTAACCAGCCATTAGCTAACGACCCTCGCGGAGCCGCGCGGCGGCACATTTAAACACTTTCTCCGCGCTTTGTGTGATTCCGTCGCCGCGACGCGATTATCGGGCCCCCGGCGATTTCCGGCCCTGGACGGGCCCCGAAAATTCGGGTCCCCGGGCGCCGCGTGATCGATTCGGCTAATTCGCGGGCTAAACGGTGACGCCGCGGCCGTAAACGGGCGAAATTGGCCCTGCGTCAGGTGACGCCCGGTCCGCCCGGCAGGAGATCGTTAGCTCTTAGGGCGGCGATTATGGCGCTAAAGGGACGGACGCTTTATGTAGATTCAAGAGTCCCCCGGGACGAGGTCAGCGCAAACACCGCAGGCCGCGCTGATGCCGGAACGGGCCCTCTCGGTGCGGCCCTATCGCCGTCTGATCTCGTTTGCCGCGTATAAAGTTCAATCGCGTAACGTCCCGGCACTCGACCTATAACCCATAATGGAGTCATCAACAATCCCGCACAAAGTGCGCTTATTTACATGCCCGTCGCCGGAATTTAATAGCGAGAAACAACGAGCGAAACCCCTGCATGGCGGGTTTAAAGTTTAAAGGGTCGCCTGAAATCAATCTCCTTTGCACCCTTAAAAAGCGGGCCCATCCATCAAATCATTATCTTTAGCGCAACAATTTTCCGCGTCAACAGTTATAAACCGTATTAGGGCTTTTTTGATATCGCTGTTTGTGTAGGAAAAAATCCCGGTGATTAAAATTTAGCGACGCCCGGGTTGTTGGCTTAGCGTTTTTAAAAGGGCTCGAGTCGAGTGTCGCTTTTCGCATTCAGCGTATTCGTGCGAAGTTCACCTGCATCGCGAATGCGGCAAGACGGGCCGCGTCCTTGGAGGGCTCTCGGGGCCCTCGATCGCCGGCGGTTGCGCTCTTTCTCCCTCGCAAATGAGAGGAATAAATGTGATTAAAAACGCGAAACTTGGAAGTTGGGAACGCACCATCAAAGTCGTCGAGCGATGCGTGCCATGGGGGCGCTCGAAACTCGACAAACATCCCGGTCGGTCTGCGAGGCGAACGGTTATTCGTAAATTACCGAGAATCCTTTGAAGAAAAATATAGCAATATACGTAAAAAGTTAAGGAGGACTTTGATATATGGGGAACCGTCAAAAATCCAATTGAATCATTTATAAAAGGGGAGCTCCCCGGTTCCGCGATTGTCCTAAAATGAACCGACTAAAGGCGCCTCTTGTAATTACAGTTGCGGCGTCGAGACGGGGATCTCGTTATGGGGCATGCACGATTGCAAGCCGGCAAGTGATGGCGTGGCGAAAACGGCTCTCTCAATTATACCGACCGAAAGAAATTACGAATAGGTGGGTATTACCGTTCGGCGGTAACTTGCGCTTTTCGATGAAATAACGAATTAGTCCTTGTTTCACAAAAGGAATTAATTCGGCATTCAATTAAAGGATTCCGGCTTTAATTATGGCACAGTCGAGCACCATCATCAGTTAGGCACGTTCGGCGGAGCGTGGCCGGTTTCTACCTGAATTATCTAACAATTTAGGGCCACTTTCGGACGTAATCAAGCGAGACTCGGCCACATATCACTCCTCGGCCCCGTAAAAACGGCCGAAAGCGCCGTTTCATTGGTTTAAATTCATAAGATAACGCGCCGATAAATCATACCTTGACGTGTGTTGGCGGTGATTGGCCCCTTTCAACATCTTTCACCCCCGACCCCGCACCCCCTCGCCCGCGCCCGTATTACCTATACAGGGCTCGGCCGGAGAAAATCCCTTTTCCGTCAAACTCCCCGAAAATGGAATCTGATGAGAAAGCAGAACGGGAGGAAGCCAAGAGTTGGCCGAGTCTCTCGGTCGGCTCGGACGGATAGCGCCCGTAAACAAAAGGGGGAGTGGAACGC
This sequence comes from Salpingus planirostris, assembly GCA_949788335.1. Classification (NCBI taxonomy): domain Eukaryota; kingdom Metazoa; phylum Arthropoda; class Insecta; order Coleoptera; family Salpingidae; genus Salpingus; species Salpingus planirostris. The sequence continues at coordinate 6,018,800 of OX460929.1, forward strand.
ATAAAAAGCGTAATAACATAACAAAATAGTACTTAATTAAGGGTTGACTACTTATTAGCCCATCCGGGGCCTTGTTTACTGCCGGTCCGGGGGTGGAGCGGCCTTAAAAATCCAAAATTTACACTTTTTTCGGACACGCCAAATACGCGCCCGTTTCGCCCCAGTTTATGCGGCCGCGTGTTTGTTTTTACGATGCCGATTGCAGCCCCTCTCCGGATGTTTCGAAACTTCTTCGCGTTGCACCGTAATTTCACCTTCGTTCACCTCAAACTCGGGAAATACAACCCTCGCCGTGTACATAAAACACATATTGTTACGGGAAAATTCGACACTTTTCATGCTACACGTATTATAAGCAGAGATAAGCGTCGAAAATTGAGCGTTTCGTACTTTGTTTTTTCCGCTCAACTTCTAAAACCAGTTTACGGCATCACTCACAGCCTCGTTTAGGAGTTTGTTTGTTTTAAAACTTTAATTGTTTACGGTGGATGTCTACAGTCAATTTAGGAGAGCACATCGGATTATGATGAGAGAGCGCATCCGATGCGAAACATTTATAAAGCGGCGCTGATTCGTTTTCCGTGCAACATCGCGTGATGGTTTAATAAACCTGCACCATGGCCGGCACTCGCATCCAGCGCGACCATATGCCGAATTGAAAATAACCACATTGTGACCATTCCGTTCCGAATGCACAATCAAGATCGGGCCGCGCGCCGGAATCGCACAAAGAACCGGCCGGAATGGGAGACAATTCGAATGGAACAATTAAACAAGCCGGTGGCGATAAAACACGATATTTGGTTTGGTGGGCATAATTTCGACAGGCGGGCCGGTGCCTTGCGGAGCTCCTTAATGACCGTGGAAAAAAGCCGAGGGACGAGGACTACGAGCGCGAGGGGCTTACGGGCACGATACGTCTCAAACTCGAATCAGTTGGCCATTGTGTCGGCGCTCCCTGAGAGTGTATACTAAGACAGAAACAAAGCTTTCGAGGTTTCGGGAACTTGGAGACGGCGAGCAGCGAGAAGACGGTGAATCGAAACTCGGTGCCCATATTCCGTCTCGCATTATATTATATGTAGCGCGGCAGTAAACAATATTGAAATTGTCCAATTTCGCATCGAGGTAGGTATCCGGCACCAGTCTCGACGGTATACGTTTCGTTGTAATTCCGTTCGCGGAGGATAGATGCCTAGATGGATGCGAAACAAAAGTTATGAAACTTGTATGAATTGTTTATGTATTCTCGGTACATACGTACATATGCCAGATAAATTTTTAAGGAGACGTTCCAAATAATGCCGAAAAGTCCGTTGTTTATGCCAAGTGAATAACAAACTAGGGAAGTAACTTTCAAACTGTTTCCCAAATGAGCTCGTTATCCTGCTCTCAAGAAGCCTCTCTCCTCCTAGACGGTCGGCTGCATCGTCCGGGCCCACCCCCCGAATCCGACGTTCCCGTCCGTTTCGGGGGTGGGCGAATTAAAAAAGGGCGCCGAATATATTGCGGGCTGGAAACCCGGAGACTGGCGGGGTCGGTGTGGCTAGCCGGATAACAAAGCAATTTAATGGATAATCTCGAGATAAATTGCGAGTAATTATTTATGGACGCCCGTGTGGTTATGCGCGCTCCAGTCATAATATATTAGCGAGGACTTGACAAAAGCGCAACAATAATTCAAGTTTTTCGACCGGACTGAATTAAGAAGTCCGGATTAGCTAGGCAACCAACAAATCCGATACTACAGCTGCGGACTTATTAACGGGGTGCAAAAAGCTGTTTACTACGGAGACACGGCCAGGCACAAAACGGCCTCACATCGGACCGTCATGAATGAGGGCCACAGATCCGACTCGTTCGTCCGTAATTATCAACCGAGACGTTCGCACCAAGCGGATGCTCGACATTATTTTACACCCATCATGAGTTTTTCGGGCATTCATTTTTCATTCGCATCCGATGATATACGGAGTGCAGTTACACAGATCTTTTGACGTATAATTCCCTGACATAATCTCGAAGGGGATGGCACGGTGCCAAGTTCGAAAACGGACGCGGCATAGGTAGGTGTACGGTGAATTAAAAACGGTTTCGGTTCAAATGCGGAAGAGGCCGCTAATACAATTTGGCTCGCATTCGGACTCGGCCTCTCTGACAGGCACTAATCACACGTGCAAACAATCACGTTTTAGTTTGAGCGCAATTAGTCAGATTTGGCATTCCTTACGCCTTCATACCCGCCATACAGCGTGGCCCCATATTCTAAACCGAATACTTTGGAATTTTAAGCCTGGCAGATTTCACAGGTTCTAGAAGGAACGGTCCGAGCTGAACACACGGTCGTCGTCCATCGGTCGGCCGGTGTACCTATAGATTAGAGAAAAACCTGGCGAGTCCATTGTTAGTTGGTCACGATTTCGAACCGCATTCATCCAAAACTAAACTAAAGCGGAGCAAACCGAAACGGCGAGCCGTACGGCTCGGAGATCTCGAGCCCGGGGCCCGTCATCATCGTCTAACCGCCGACGCATCAACATCGGGTCCATCCAATATTCACGCAGGTACGACCTCGAACAATCACATTATCAATGAACTACGGCCGATGAGGATGACGATCGAGCCGGCTGGGGAATCGGCGGGCCGCACCGACGACCCGTCGACAGCTTCCCCGGTTTCGATTTTAAATTTACGCCCTCGGTTTGCGTTTCGGTCGGCCGTGTACTTGTGCATACGACGACGCCGACGGTGGGGAAGTTTTAAGGGTCTCGTATAATGAATTTACAGTTTATGAGGACGGTGCTTAAATAACATTACCAATATCAGTAGTTCGGCTCTTGGGAAATCTTGGCCGTCGTCGCGAAGAAGCGTCAGCCGACATCAGCCACGGTTCGAAAGGAAATTTCGCGCCCCCGTAAGTGCGGGTCGACATAAAACCCGGAAAAAATGGCCAAATCGCGAGTCTCGGTACGTACGGCGAGTCAGGCGAGGCGGGGGCGATTCCACATTCGTTATCGAAATTATCGATCTCGTCGCGCCGGAGTAGATTGAACTGGTAATGAAAACGGAATCAATTTGGCGGCGGATTCATAATTCAGCCGAATTAATCCGATAATACGCAATTACCATCCGCGCAGTCGGACGGGGAGGGCGCGTCGTGCCGTTCGAAAATTCCGGACAAACAAACCGAAATCGGACCGTACACTTTCGCGACCCGCGGATCTAACGACAATTCCAATTACCTTAATGGGGACGCTGTAATTTCGCAAAAGGAACGCGGGACTGTCGCATCGTTACGCTGCAAAAATCGCGTACCGGTCTACCGTCGCGTTCGGGCCCGCGAGCCCGACCCTGTAATAAGCCGAAACGAAACGAAAACCGCTTTTGTATTTATCGTACAATATACGAGGGCAAACATGGAGAAACAAACTAAAGCGATGTTTTATTCATCGGAATGCTAAACGCTAATAATACAGATAAAGATGAACGCGGGTGATGGTGATGCGCAGGATCTATAAAAACCCATCACGGAAAATTCCGCAACGGGGGATGATGTATAATATTATCATCGTGATGAGGGTGCACGGCATCGCCCCCTCCCGTTATTAAATTACGACTTTCGTTAATTAAACACCCGGTTTAAAAGCGATTGTTGCAATAATTCGTCCGCGGCGAAGGAGACGAATTCGGACCAGATAGAATTCAATCGGGGGACATCAATGAAACGTCGATCGGGACGGCAGCCTCGGCCATTACCTACCCCACCTACCACCTATACAGCGTAACATAAAACTCAGGACTTCGGTAAACGGGCACTCTATCCCCGTCCCATCCGTCGGTCCGATTCGAACTTCCGACCGGCGCCCATTTGAATCGCCAAAAACCGTTGAATTAATAATATCCCTAACGCCCCCGCTGATAGTGCCGCCATCCCCGTCCCATAAATTCGCGTGTACCTAGTGAACGCAAACCGAGCGTAAACGAGGCGCGATAAAGGGGTCACGATGGTCTTCCTCTCCATCTGAATTCCATTAAAGCAAATACGGCGCGCTTTATCAAATCCCCTGTACCGTATTTTTATTTATAAGCGCCTTCGGCAACGACGTTTGCACACTCCTTATCGCGGGGCCGATTCCCGTCCGCAATTGATGATGGGAAGGGAACAACCGGTCCGCGCCGGCCGAGATGAGCTCTGCACACTCGAAATAATTCCACCGAAACCGTCATCATCATCATCATCGTCATGCAGTTACGATAATCGAGAGCGCGCGGTCGGAACGTGGCGGACGGATAGAACTGGAACTGAACTATCCGACAAAACAACATTATCAAATTGAGAGATAATTGACGCAAATTAATTACGACGATATATCGTTTATTTTGTTTGGGTGAAACGAAAATTGCGCTTTAAATCGCCCATTAATTGCGCCAATTCGCTATTGTACTCCAGTTTTGCGCTCCGCTCAACAATGGGCCCGTGTACAAGTGTACCCAACATACATACGTAACATACAGTGGTCCAGGAAAGTATTCGTACAGGCGAACCTAACTAGAATAAATGGATTTTAAATAAGGTCTGGATGGGTTTTCGAATTAGTTTCATTTATGATCTAAAGATTGAGGAATTGATGGGCCATAAATTTCATATTTTAGTATTCTGAGGGACATAAATTTGAGTTCATTATACGTGATTTCGAGGAAGTTCAATGAGTTGTCTGATGTACGAATACCGACCAAAATTTCGGATTAGATATCTCGATTGATAATTTTATTTGTGAAGTACTCGACTTCTAATATAAACTGATTTATGGCCTATCAATTCTCCCATCTTTTGCGTATACGGAAGTAATTCAAAAAGCGATAGTTCAAATTTAAAATACATATATTCTAGTTTGGGACTCCTCAGTACGAATACTTTTCTGACCGACTGTATACACATAAACCGACGGGCGCACAAAGACTCATCGTGTGACCGATTATTACAAGCGCACATTCAATGGACGTATAATACATAAATACACAAATGTCGTTTTATTTGGGTCGGTCGTTGTGTCTTTAATTTAATTGGATCACAAAAACAAATACAATAACGACCCAGATATCGGTTTCGCGATAGAGGTATTACTGTACGTCGTATACATACAAACCGTATAACTAATGTCATTACTGGTTGGGTAACGTCAGGGCCAGAGATAAAGATAAGCGCACTGCTTGCTGTTCAATACAACGTGATGAGTACATGACGTTATTCGGTTCGGCTTGCTGATGACTTTAAAGAGACTAATCATCGCACGCGCCCCTGAAATAATACACAACGCTATCGCTTTGTTCTCAGATTTATGATATCACGAACGCGCAATTTCTACAGCACTTCGCCGAGAAAAATCGCGTTTTACGTTCAAGACGAATTGAAAAAAGGCGGATAAAGAGTGGCGGTAATTAAAAACCAACAATATGCGCAGGAACTAATTTCCCGTAGCTTAGTGGGGAAAGCTGGTGGAGAATAAACATTTTTTATTCCCGTTGATAATCTCTAAGAATCGTGATTAAGTTGGTGGTGGGTAAATTTGTTTGATCCCGGGGTGGCGGAGGCGCGCGAGGGGCGGATTCTGTTTGTTTCCGTCTTCGCGGAGGAGTTCAATAAATGGCGTATGACTCATCTCTGGGGTAGGAGCACATATTGCGCCCGGCCCTTCGGAACACTATTATTAAGGTGAATCAATCCCCCTGCGAGATCGCGTAATTGATTTTATTTATCTCGCAAGCCGCCGGTGCTGCTGCTGCCGCTGGTGGTGGCGCTTTCAAGATATAATGCCCTTCCCGTTCGATTTGATCCTGGAGGGCGATCAAAATACGCAATATCGCCGGAACAAATCCCATCCACCTTCGGTAGTTATTATCATTAATACACTCTGACAGGGCGGGATACCTTCACAGGTGGTTAGACGGCCCTTAAATATCCGCAATCCCCACGATAAATTCACGGCGTAATCCCCTCAATCCTAATTAGGAACCCAGTTCAACTTAATTTCCAAATTTGCACGCACATCTAGATGAACTCGCCCTTAATCATACCGGCTTATACAAAAGCCACCGGTCAGTTTGGACTCATGCAAGTTTCGCGACGGCCATAATGCCCGCCACTATACGGCTCTTGAGCCTATTATTTAGTTTCAGTTCGGTTCGCCTAAATTCCACTAAAACGGCCAACACCGACTTGATAATTACTTCCCGGTTGACTTCTGTTCAGTTATAGAAGTTTGCGAGACTTTAAAACATAAAAACACTTTTTAACGTCTATTTAAATTAATTCTGCACTGTTGCATGTTTTAATTAAAAATTTAAATTTGTTGCTGCGTCAAGAACGCCGCGTCTACCAGCCTCCTTTACAGATATTAAATTTATTTCCGGTAGAACCGCAATATCACTTTTGTCTTGATGTTGACGATGATGATGATGATGATGATGATATCGTGACGAAATAAACCACCAGACCGCTCACGATCCTCGTGCTCGTGTTCTCTCAAGCAACAATTAATTTTAATTTCTGTCGCAATTATTTATACAACACTCCACCACCACCATCACACCATGGTGTAAAAATATTTCTCACTTTTAAACAGCCTTGTTATTATTATTATTTATGATTTTGTGACGTGGTATCTAGCAACGAGTTACTGGTATAATGATTCGCTGATGATAAGGCCACTTCCTCAATACGAAGGTCGTTCTGATTTAGTCTTGATTTAGTCCATTTCTACATATTATTACCGAGCATATCATGAACTTATTATAACTCCGTTCAGCTGCACGACGCTGCATGCGGACATAATTTTTAATTGACGTCGATCCGACGATAATTAGATGGGATCCGCCGGCCGTTAGCCCGGGGTGAATGCAGATACGCCGGTCCCGAAATGGCTCCACCATGCACATCTGCACTTGAGCCAATTAATTGCCAGAGATAAGGCCCGAAATCGGGACCGTCCACGTTAATTGGCAAGCCCTCCGACCTCTCTATAACCGGGACTCCTTCCTCTCGCACACAATAATCACCGAGGCCGAATCGAAACAGCGCCCGTAAATCCCCGCAAACCAATCAACCGATTCTGATTACATTAAAAGGTGCTCGAGACTCAAAAAAGAGTTCTAATTATAATTTCGTGAAAACGTCGAATGTGTTTCGCGTTTCTCCAGCGCGGCCCGCGTGTGCCTGGCTCGGCTCGATCGCGCACCACGTCGAGGTGAAAGGATTATCCGTGCCTTTTTTCCGATTCCGCTTTCGCCCGGCATAACGGTAATAACAAAGAAATAATATTTACAGCCCCGTTAAAATCGCAATAGTTTTGCGATAAGGCTGTAAAACGGAATGAATAAATTTTATCACGGCCCATTCTTCGCGAGGATAAAAATTACATATGCGAACGAGCGGCGGGGTAATGGGAACGAGCGGCACTAAATTTTTAATTGTGTTCGTAAAACGCGAAAGCCCTCAATTTCGCACTTAAGCCCCAGCCGACCGGTCCATCGGAATGGCCGATCGCGCGGTGCACCGTGCCGGTGGACCCGGCGACAAGTGAAATTTCCGATTTCTATCATTATTCATCTCGTTTCGTTGCGCCTTCGAGAATCGAGAAGAAACCGAAGGAGAGGACTCGGACTCGGACTCGGACTGGCGTTATAGTCGTAGCTTCATTCCATTTCCATCGGGGTAATGACACTCACCGGAGGTCATTGAAACGCGTCATTCGGTGACAGGTGTGATGATGGTGTTACGCGTGTGCCGGGTGCCGGGGGAGATGCGTATTATTGTTTACATTTTTACGACGGGCCGTCATACGTGTACGGGGGTGCCACGGGACGTCGCTGACACCGGATAAACAGCCCCGCAAAACAGCCACCCATTTCATTTCAGCCTATTCGCCCTCTATTAATTACGCCTGTATCCACAAACTGTCCGCCGAACAATGCGAACAGAATCCCGGAAACAAGTTCATATTGTGCATGATTACACCTGTTCAAGTGACCGGAATCGATACCACTGAGGGACACCTATATACAGATTTGGCCCAAATTACCTCGCAACTTTATGGCATTGCTCTATTATTGCCGGGCGATTCGGGACAATGGCGCCACACCGGGCATGCACACATGTGTACACACAATTCGGATCGAGTGGCGTGCGCCAAATTTGCGGACGTTTTATATTCAGGGGACTTTTTGCGTTAAAAACACGGCACGTTTTTTACGCGGACACACTTGCGATAAGAGCTGCCGACAATAAACAACCAAAACCGCGCCTGGATTTCGGAGGCGAACGGACCGATTATATTGCACGACGAGGGCGCTCTCTCTCCTCCTTGAATCTCGTCAGTGGCGCAGGCTAGGCTTGACGCCTACTAATAATAATACCAATAATAATAAAAAATTGGGAAGAATAACTTCCTTATTAGATGAAAAATTTTGAAGGGCTTCTAATTGTGAACGGATCGAGATATCGATTCGGGCTACCCGGCAATCGAAAGAGAATAGGAAACTCTATTAAAAAAGTATAGACATCTCCCAAAAGCTTTCGAATTGACCGAGAATCGCGCCTTTTAAATTTCGGACATCAAATTTTTACGAAAATTTCAACGATTTTCGCAAACTTTAAAGTGGCGTAACTTTCTTATTAGTCGAGATATCGATGAAAGATTTAAATTGGCTTCTAATTGAGTCATCAGGAGTAGAAACATGCGTCCGGTATTGGTTTATCTAAGGAAAAAAATTTTCGAATTTTCAAATTTTCAACTTTTGAGAAAATTCAAAGTGCTGTAACTTCTTTATTTGTTGAGATATCGATAAAAAATTTTAATGGGGTTTTAATTGAGTCATCTAAAGTAAGAACATGCGTCCGGTATTGGTTTATCTAAGGAAAAAAAATTTCGAATTTTCAAATTTTCAACTTTTGAGAAAATTCAAAGTGCTGTAACTTCTTTATTTGTTGAGATATCGATAAAAAATTTTAATGGGTTGCTAATTGAGTCATCTAAAGTAAGAAAATGCGTCTAATATTGCCGTACCGTTGAAAATAGAGTAAAATTTTCAAACGGCCATAACTTCGTTATTAGTGAAGCTATCGAGTCGCACGACCCGGGAATCGCTTAGTTAGCTCAAAATCTATCGGGAAAAGTGTCTGGATTTCGATTTGGACGACATTTAGTGATTTTCGATTTTTTCGAAAATCCATCACTTTGGGTACAAATTTTGCTCGAAATTTTCAATCGACCACAACTTTCGAATCGAAGCTTCGATCGGGATGGGCGGCCGCGCATTCGAAAGAGCGTCAAAAAATCTACGAAATGCTCCTAGAGCGCATCGGAAAAAGGTAAGTTTTCATGTGAATTATGGTCTCCGAAAAATCACCAAATCATCGGTCTCGTAAAATTAATACCGGTCTAACTTTTGAACCGATCGAGATATCGATTCGGGCGACCCGGCAATCGAAAGAGAATCGAAAAATCTATCGAAAGCAGTATGGACATGTGCAAAAAGCTTTCGAATTGACCGAGAATCGTGCTTTTTAAACTTTTGACATGAAATTTTTACGAAAATTTCAACGATTTTCGCAAACTTCAAAGTGACGAAACTTTCTTATTAGTCGAGATATCGATAAAAAATTCAAATTGGCTTCTTTTGTGTCATCTGGAGTAGATACATGCGTCCGGTATTGGCTTATCTGAGAAAAAAAAATGTTCGAATTTTCGAATTTTCAACTTTTTGAAAATTTCAAAGTGCTGTAACTTCTTTATTTGTTGAGATATCGACGGCAAATTTAAATTGGGTTCTAATTGAGTCATCTGAAGTAAGAAAATGCGTCTAATATTGCCGTACCGTTGAAAATAGAGTAAAATTTTCAAACGGCCATAACTTCGTTATTAGTGGAGCTATCGAGTCGCACGACCCGGGAATCGCTTAGTTTGCTCAAAATCTATCAGGAAATGCGTCCGGATTTCGATTTGGACGACTTTTAGTGATTTCCAAATTTTTCGAAAATCCATCACTTTGGGTTAAAATTTTGATCGAAATTTTCAATCGACCATAACTTTTGAACCGAAGCTCCGATCGGGATGGGTGGCCGCGCATTCGAAAGAGCGTAAAAAATCTACGAAATGTCCCTAGAGCGCATCGGAAAAGGGTACTCTTTCCTGTGAATTATGACCTCCGAAAAATGATCAAAAAATCAGGTTCGTGAAATTAAAACCGGCCTAACTTTTGAACCAATCGAGATATCGATTCGGACTACCCGGCAATCGAAGGAGAATCGAAAATTCTATTTAAAAAAGCCGGGACATGTCCAAAAGGCTTTCAAATTAACCGAGAATGGGGCTTATGAAATTTCCGTGGTAAAATTTTGACGAAAATTTCAACGATTTTGCGAATTTTCAAAGTGTTGTAATTTCCTTTTTAGTCACTATATCGATGGAAAATTTTGAATGGCTCCAAATTTAGTCACCAGAAGTAGGAAAATGCGTCCTATATTGACGTAAGTTCCTGGATTTCGATTTGGACGAGATTCAGTGTTTCACCAATTTTTGAAAGATTTCGTTCGGATCAATCAAAACGACCGCCATCGTCCAGATGCCGGGGGATTTTCGCCATAGCTTCGACAACTTTTCGAAAAACAATTAAAGAAAAATCGAGGTATTATTGTGGTGGCGGAGTTGGAAATTATGATCCCGCTTTTCGCGGACGTGCCGCGAGACGTCAACAAACAAAAACGCGGCCAGATCTGAATTTTTCGAGCACATTATCGCGAACAAGTCACGATCTTCGACCGGCCCGATAATATGGGGCGGTCTTTTACGTCATTTTTCGGGTTAAGGTCGTTCGCCGTTTTTGTAGTGATTCCGGTGTGCCCCTAATCCGCTGAGCGATAATGGTTTAAAACCGTATCCCAGTGTGTTAGTGTGGCGCGGTCGTTACGTCGTTATTACCGTTAAGCAATTCAACAGCAATCTCGATTGCCCCGAGACAACCGCGATAAAATTTTCCGGAATCATATGATGTTTAGATTACTGGTCGGGCTGTTTGCGAATACCTACCTAGTTTTAATAGAGCGGGGGATTTCCGGGTTAGCGGTGAGTTCGGTCTGCGAGGGTCGCTGCAGATGTTTGCGGCCTCACGGGCCGCGGGATTGCCCCATAATGGACGCCATCAATTAATTAGCCGAATAGAGAAGAGACGCGGGACGCGACCGAGGGTATGTTTTCGTATAGTTTGTCCGTTATTGTGGTGTTTTTGTTAAAGAAAGTGGCGTATCGATTGCGCCGCCGGCGCTGTTATTGGCGTATTAGTCGGAGTATCGCGTTTGGCAAAAACTCTGTTGTCGGAGTCAATATTTGGATGTGCCCTTGATGTCGGCCCGATCCACCCTCGTACGTGTTTTTTAATAGGCCGAGAGCGATGCGATTTTGCGAAATCGCCGTAATGCCGGCGAACATGGAAGTGTCGCCTTGCGCTGCACGGTGCACGCCACTTTGGCGGAGAAAAAGTCATATCCCCGGATTTATCGATGCTTCATGCTGAATTTAGCTTTCATATTCTCCGCCAGCCAGCTGAAAATGAGCGGATATAAACACTTTTCGTTATTATAACTCCGGGGGCGATTTTTCTCCCGGTCGGGTCGTGTTTATTTATTAATTCCATCAGAGCGGTTCGCGTCATCTTCCGGGGACGGTCGTGCCCTAATTGGGAAATGTCACGTGAACGAACCGACACGACTTGAAGATTTCCGCACGTTTAACCCTTCAATTGCGTTAGGGCTCCTTTATTACCCACGTGTCGACTGCTTCATCCCGGTCTTTATTAGTTTGTTTATCGCCCGGATCGCTTTGTTGCCCGACCGAAAAATAAATAACTCAATTCGCCCGAAAGGGAACTAACTGACTGGACGTTGTCGCCGTCGCCGACCGTAACGGAGGAGAGAACTTGACTTGACGGAACGGAAAAGAAACGTAACGAGATCCATCGGCGCGCCATTATTTACCAGTGTACTTTGTATCAACATCCGAACGAAAAGCGATTAAAAAAGGCTCCCCGGATTTTATGCCGTTCGACTCGGCGTTTTATTACGGGAGCAGCGCGACCCACTTCCGGCGACGGCTCTATTGGCGAAATCGCGCACAATGGTGCAGGGAGCCGGAGCATCCTCGGACCTTCCTCTTGAACGAACTCGCTGCTAATTTGCCGGGAAAGAGTCGTTAGCGCAAAATTCTCGCCTTTGTCCGAAAAAGCCTTGAAATCCTCCGCCTCGCGACTGCGTCTATACACCGTACACATCCACCGTGTTATTACGAGAGTGTCGAGTCGGCAAGGTCGCACTTTCTGTCGGAACCGTTTGTGGGTGCAGCATTGTCTCGGTTCACCTTCTCGGAGCCGGAGAACGTGATATAAAGAGGGTGTGTATTTCGCGAGGCTCCGTCTCCGCCATCATCATCAGCACCTCGAGCTGGAAATCTTCGGTTCCTGCCGTGTCTACCCCCATTGTGGCGAGACGCCCTTTCTTCCGCGCCGGTGGCCCATTGTGCAGTCCGGGAGCGAATTTCAATGACAGCTCCGATTGAAATCCGAGAGATATTCAATCCGTATGTAGCGATTTGCTAGTAGTCGTGTTAAAACACGGCGCTTCCGGAAGCGACGTACATTCGACACAATGCAAATAAAACGACCCCGATGGGTGATGATGATATCTCCCACCCCGGCGGAATTCTATGACTGAAACGTCGCCCCGGCGGACTCGGAGTGATTTAATTACCCGGACCGGGTCGGGTCGGTTAGGTGCCAGCCGATCGCGGAGGGCAATTCGCGTTCGAAAAATGACGGCGGGCCCGGCTGACGGAGAGTTCATTCGCGATATCCGCAAATTAAGCAGATAATCCCGGCAATTAGAAAATAAATCAAGCCCGGTTAAATTGCCAAAACTTGTCCTATTATATTATGGAAGTTTGCGGATGATGAATCAGCGAAGTGCGCGCAGAATTTGCGATTTCGGATGGTCATAAATTCGACCTTTTTACGACTCTTGCCCGGCAAAAACCGACTGGTGCAACGTGCATATGTAATACCGAGTGAGCAGCGCCGCGCCACGCCAGAATGTTGACCGAACGTCACTCAAAACCCTCCGCACACATCTCTATACGCGTGGAAACGACCTGTAAACTCATAAAACTTATTTTATAACGCGTATGGAGAGGAACTCGTCTCTTGGTACGACAAATTAAACGGCAGGTAGGTAGCTAGAAGCATTGAAATCTTTTTTTTGCCACAGAAAACTGGAAAATTCTTCAGACAAAAGTTGTAGATATCGACGAGACAAACATTTTTTGGAGTATATTGATTTTTCGTAAGTGCCCCGATTTTTGAGATACCACCCATATGGGAGAAATTGGAGAAATAATAATGAGAAGAGTTGTTATTATGATCGGGTCGGATGGAATTCCTCGGCGTTTAGTTCGGACGAAGGTCGGCCGGTGGTCGTGCATTAGAGCCGAATGTCCTAATGACCGTCGATCTGTTATCCCGAAGGTTTGAATTCCACGCCGTTGCGTGCGTGTTACCTGAGCGTGCATGACATGCAAAAACCGGAAATAACATCGCTACCTCTTTCTGCCTCACCCTCGTCTCGAATTACCCGCCCCAATACAAACGGAGAAATCGAAAACAACTTGTCTGCGAGCACTTCACCTGTTTGATCACCCTCCAGTCGACTGCCCTCCCCCCTGAATTATGCGCGGGGTTGCGTTACGAGGGGCGACCGTCTCACGGCAAACAACCGAGAATTGTATAGAAATTTTTCACTTTTTCCGTAAATTTTCATTCCGATGTGGGGGGTGCTAGTTGCGCGGACAGAAAGGGGAACGTGACTGCGTTCCGTGGTCCGGACTTATAATTGATTCATTCCGTGGTCCCAGTGTCGGACGCGAAATCGGAAAATCATTCGAGTCGAGACTCTTATCGGTTGACCCGGGGACGCAACCAAATCAATTTCCCCAGTTCCGGCCCATTTCGGCCATCCCGAGGCCCACTTTCGGGGCGGAATGCCCGCTCGAGACGCGCTTTTCCCGCAACCTAACGTCCCGATAAACCGGCAGAGTGCACCATCACTCAAGTGCATCTCGAGCGCAAATAACAAACACTTCCTCTTCCCGGCGCGTCGCGGCGGTGGGGTCGATATGGGGCCCACCCCGCGAAATTAAATTGTTGATCAGGCATTAACAATTGTAATAGGGGGGGTCAGGCCAGGTCGATCCTGCATAATGACGTTACGGCCGGGGCGCGAACAATACTCACCGAAATTCTCGACTCGAAATTATGCGGGGCTCGACCGGCAACAACCGCATTTTATCTAAGTGGCCCCAGTAATTAAAACGGAATTGCGCCCTCCTCTCGGCCCCGTTCGGGTCCGGCATGCTCGAGTTTCGGCTCGAGCTCGACAGTCGCTCAATGCGCCCTCTCGGCATGTCACGAAATTCAGGTAAATCGTTAACGACCCTCATTATTTCGGGCTTTAACCGCCTATAATAACACACGGAGCTCTAAATTCGAGACGGGTAGAAAAACGCCCCGGCAGGCCTGATGATGGGGGCTCGGTGCTCGCTTCACTTATACTTTACTTTACTTTACTGGATGCCTCCCGCGTCTAAATTCTAAACCGGGGACAAAAATATTCATCGTCTCGTGTTTATATTTGTATGGCGTTGTAGAATACGCGTATAAAAGGTGCGTATGCCTACTCCTCAGTTACTTTCGACTTTCGTTATGTCGTTATATATTATTATTTAACGTTTACGACTCCCTGGAAACCAGTGGCGGATCGTTTCTAAAGATATATCTCGGCTATTCAATTCGAAAGTGTCTTTTCCAGTCCCAAATTCGAACAGCTGAAACTTTGAATAATTTAAAGACGGGAAATTCCGCCTTCATTTAAATAAGTCGGTTTGTAGTTGCTACGAATATCGCGCGCTTCTTGGATTGTTTTCGTTTCGCTAGATTATCTTTATGACTTTAGATGCTCTACACGTATAAGAGCTAGTGAAAAACTTTCAGGGAGAATTGGTGGATGCGCCGGGAAAAATCGCGTTTCGGCGAGGATGCCATTGGAACTATAAAATTGTACGTATACTACACGCCACGCCGTGCAGGGCCGGCTTACACATCGGTGTGTGAAATAGTAGTCATGCGCTATTTTCGTCATAAATTCGGCGCTTCATTTATAACGGGAATCCTCCCCAACGCTCAAATTAAAAATAAACAACAACAACTATAACAAATGCACCTACACATGAATACAGATATTTATAAGCCAGATATGATACGAATTCAATGTGGACTAATGGAAATGAAAACAATGATGCACTGTGTTGTTTTAATCAAAGTACATTAATTTAATTGAAAGACAAACAAATGTCCATCACCGTACGGACTTATATAGAGGCGAATTTTTGCGGGCGGTTTATCACACACAACTAGAACACGGGGGAGGAAATGAACGGTGTACAGAAAACGCGTGTGAGTGACAGAACTGGATGCAAATCACATCCAAGCCGTTTTTGTACCGACGACGTGCCAAAGGCACGGGCTTAATGCAACGATCAATTCGAGTGCGACGGCGACGACCAGGAAGTCGGCTACTTTTTCGTTAATATTACGGCGAACGGTGTTTACACCGGCGTCCTTTGTATG
This sequence comes from Salpingus planirostris, assembly GCA_949788335.1. Classification (NCBI taxonomy): domain Eukaryota; kingdom Metazoa; phylum Arthropoda; class Insecta; order Coleoptera; family Salpingidae; genus Salpingus; species Salpingus planirostris. The sequence continues at coordinate 6,034,523 of OX460929.1, forward strand.
CCGCCGGTGAAGTTCAGAATAAATAGAGCAGCAAATTAATGTACGGAATTTAAAGAAGTACCAGTTTCTACTTGGGAAATATGTTACCCGGGGGAAACATTCAATTTCATTTACAAACATTTGCTATAACTTATAAGTACGGCTCTTTATTGTCGTTTATTTTATGAACACAGTTAATAAACTCGAGTTAAATACGAGGCGCGAGAGTTTAAAATCGCGACGCCCGCCATCCCCGCGACCGACAATCGACGAACTTTTTACGACACCTCCACCATCACCTATCCATATAGATCCGCCCCATTACGATTTAATTAAACGAAATACCTAACTGTTCACTGTTATACGTATAAAAATTTATCGTCCGAAATGAACCTAAAAACGCAATTACGCTCTTTTTATTGGCGTATAAAATAATCACCGTCAACCGGGCGATCGAGGGAATTCACTCAGGAACGCGTAATTCCCCGTGTTATGAATTATAAATAATAGTGCGGAGACGGACGAGTATTGAGTAAACAAATCGGAGGTGGAGGTGTTTGTGCCAGGTACAATTGGCTTTTCGCCATGACGGGCCGCGATTGTGCACCGGCCGTGCCCAGCGGGGCGGAGGGTCGGCCGGCCCGGGTTTTTCTCGATTATTTACGACCCCGTCCGTCCGTAATTTGCCTCTCGGCCTCGCGGTGCGCCCGAGAAGAGGCGAAAACTGAAAAGGTGCGAAATCCGGCGGGCGCGGAAACGGCCGAAATCAATCCGAGTCCCAACTGTGCGTGACGGTCAGAATTCCGCGGTCCAGTTCGGTTTACGGCAAGGATAGTGTTATCGAACCGAAATGGCGCGGACAGGGGGCCGGAATTTCGGCCGGGGACGCCGGGCGCTTCTTCGGGCTTACCTGGCCGTGGTTGTCGAAGCCGTGGTCCCTGGCGACCTCGTCCGCCACCTGGGGCCCGCCGTCGACGTGGACGGCCCACTGGCGGGTGTAATGGGCCTCGCCGGTATTCACAACAATAACACAGACACACACGCAGCACGCTAATAAATGCATCATCCGTCGGACACTGAAGAACCCACGCCGCGCCGGCCAATGTCCTGTCGCCGATGTGTATCGGCCGATCGAATATCGATATCGAGTGTATCGGAGGTCCGGTGGACGGGACTACCTCAAGACTCGGTCTAATAAAGTTTTCGAAAGTAAGAAAATTCGTTGAAATCTGAAACAGAAAAAGACCGAGCTGGTTATGCAATCGAAATTGTCGTCATATCTGTAATTCTGTATCGGCGATTTGCAGTCGAACGTGTAGTTGCTAAATAAATTCAAATGCCGCGTGAAATCGAGCGGTTTTGTTTACTTGCTGAATAAAATTCGCTTTCTAAACTTAATTACTCCGCCCGATAATAAAAGGCGACGGGCTTAAAAAGTAAGGCACCCGAAAAAATTCCGAAAACGACGGATCAAAATTTTATTATTAATGCACGAGAGCGGCGACGCTTTTACTTTATCAACGCGAAACGAGGCGGGTTTTATCAAAATCACTTTCACGCCGAGTGCATGCACCGCATTTAACACGAATTCCTCCACATACAATTTTCCCGTTTATAATTCGCGACGGCTATGCGGCGATGATGCGAGGGCGATTTACCTCGCGTTGTTATGCTAAAATAAAAGGGAGAGGCGATGAAAGAAAACTGCGTCCACGGTTACACGTAGTGCCCGATGTGGCGAGGAAATACCTGGACCGAGGCAGGTATTTACCTGGACTCCTTTATTGTCCATAATATGTCCGTATCTCGGACCCGAACATAAACGGGACAGGTAGAATAACCGTGAAACGAATTTCTGTTCGAGAGGACTCATCTCATCATTCGACTTCCGAAAGTACAATTCCCCGGCGTTAACCTGGACCGGCCCGTGCAGCTATCGCGGTATAATTTATTTAAAAACATTCATCCAAACACTCACAATTTATTGTTAAACTTTGAACAGTTTCGGTAAAGCCGATTATATTATTTCCTGTTCGACAACTCGAACCGCTCTCGCATGCATCTCGAGCCTCAGACATGCAGTCATCTCATCGCCGAACCGAACCGTTTTCCAGACTTGAACCACACTTTAGCCGATGCCCCCGCACAGGACAGGACACATCTTACGTGCACGCATCCGATGCGGTCGAAAGTGCGAATGTGCGAAAACGGGACGATTCCGGCCGTTCGCGGGTCGGACGGGGGCGAAAATCGGGGATATCTTACCGGTCGGCTGTCACGTAAGTCATGTTTTAGGAAGTCGCGAGTCGAGAAGCACCAAGGTGATCACATGTGCGATCGCACATCACAAAAACGCGGCCACAAGCCACCGCACCTCTGAACGCACTGGCGAGGAGCCGACCAAGAGTTACTGGCCCCACCGACTCTGGCTGTTTGCCGAACGCGAGAAGCGAGGAGAGCGCCAGCGCACGAAGAAACACACGAAAATAAGCTTTTATTATGTTGATCGCCAGTATCGGAATCTGGAAATTCGGCCGGACACCGAAAAGTCTCCCAGCCGACTGGATTACGCATAATGACCGCCAAACTGGGTGATTAGAGCTGTTTCGGTGAAAAGATTCTCCATTATCTTTGTGCGAAACAGTCAGCAGATGGGGAGCCTCAACCGCGAGTCATGACAGTGTTGTTTAATTTAATGAAATTGTTAATCGCTCATTTATTTATTCGAACTAATGAGCCCGTAATGAACGAGCGTAGGAAAACACTAATAATAACAAAACCAGATTTCCGCCTGTATTATGGAATAACGGAGCCGGTTCTTGTAAACACCGATGTAAACGAAAAAGCCAGTGACGCTCGATTTTTGCCAACGCATCTTATGAATTATAACTCCAGGGATCGCCCTTATCGCCCGTAGAACTCCGGGCATTATAATTCCTCCCCAGATTTTATTTATATTCGGAATGTGGAGACCGTATTATAACGGCAGCCTCGAAGGCGTATACGCGAGAGATTCTGAAACACCGTTCCGAGGTGAAAACTCATTCAATTTCGGGTTTTTCACAAATTAAGTCGTGGGAGGCCGGAATTGGATTTGATTTTTTACGATTACATACAACGAGTCAAAATCGGTAAATTGTCCAGAAACTGAAACTCTTTCTATTACGTCGAAAATTCGTAATTGGGTGATCATGCAATAATCATTAATCACGCCTTCAGCGGCAGCCCCATGACTTTGTTTCCACATCGAGGCGAGAGGGTCGGATATTATACGGAGGGCTTTCGTTTACATTGCTCTAGCTCCCTTGAATTTCGCGAGAGGCCAAATTGGCGGTTTTGAAAAGGCACTTGATGGAGGAAAAATCACGCGAATTTGTGATATGTTAATACAGGAAGAAATGAACTTTAAGAAGATTGCCGACCCACTTAGCGAACAAGCGACCGGAAGCATTGGACATGAGGTAAATTTTTAACATCATCAAACGAGACGTTTAGTTACTTACTTCCTCTAGAAAAATAAATATTTCTCTTTCGGCGATATAACAATAACAACCAACAACCTACGACTGAATCTACCGAATTCCGTAAATAAGCTCACTTATACGAGAAGACCGCTTTATAATAACCCGACACTATCAGAACTGACTGAATTGTATGTATAAATTAAAATAATTAACGTCGACATTCTCGCGATGCTCCTTATCCTTGCGCGTCGTGCATAAACCCGTTTCTCGTTTTATATAAATGCGAATGCACGAGAGGTGCATACTTATAGACGATTCAAAGTTCTGTTTACTTATAATATGATACGCGATTATTATTTGCGAGCGGTGGCGATAAAATGGAAAACAAATCATTTAGCGGCCGATTATTGCTTAAACGGCGATTTTTCCACCGCCGCCAGAAACCAGAAGAGGATGCGGCGACGGAACCGAAGGCGTGTCAGGACTGGGGCGCTTTTTGCGCCCCGGGAAACTGAAGTCCTTGACCGAAAATCAGGACGAGAACGTGCGCGAAATAATTACGAGCCGGTTAAAACTATTACCCTACACCAAATGTATCGTCTATAATTAACTCGCGAAAAATCGCCGAGAATTCGCGAAAAATTTACCCGCTTGCGAATAATTCCTATCCTGCGCCTCGTGTGTGTTATTCTAATAAGTGAGCAAGAGAGGGGAATATCCTTCATCCTTTCGGTCGCTGAAAGGCGCGCGTTTTGTGGGTTGCCTAACCGAAATTTAAGCCGGTGAATCCCGCGTGAGTTATTGCCCGTATTATTCAGGGATTATTATTGGGTGTATTTATGAGACAAATATACCTGGCCTAATCACATCACTCTCTGTCGCTAAGTACAGTCACTTGTTCCAAGTCGGCATTAAAAGTGCAAATGCGGCTTTGTTTGCCTTTTGCCGTTCCTCCGTGTTTGGATAAATATATAACGTTAACGTAATTCCCCAGTTGTTTACTGCCTGAGTCAACTTTCCAATTAATAGAGCTGTGTGAAATACTAAAAGTCCCCGAGCCCGCATGATTTTAACAGTAAATTGATTTGAAAAGTTTAAACAAAACAAGAGCACCAGCTTTCGTCCGGTTTTATTCCGTTTTGTTTCGTCATTTTCGTTCGGCGAAAATGTCGCACTTCATCATTGCATATCTAGATTTGTGACTGAAACAGTCATTATACGGAGGCTTTTATACCAGGAACTAATTTCAATGTCAATAGCGATCCTGATTTGCGACATATTGGTGCAATTCGTGTAATAACCGGCGGCTTCGATTGCAGCTCGCTAATTAGCTATTTACAAGTGAAAAGTTCGGTCTTTACCATCAATAGTTAAAAACGTTAATTAATTCGGGGACCCTCGCTTGACTGCCTGTTCCACCACCGAGCTCGCGTGTATTTCCGTCCGGGGTTATTAATTATGCGACCAAATTAGGGCGAGGTCGCGAAAAGTATATTTTCGTGTTGGTTTTGAAATTAAAACGATTTCCTCCAGCGCGAAGGGCATTGATTTATAAAACCGTGTCACGTGTTTCAAATATCCCTGATGCTTTATGTTGGGCAAACGCCATTAAGGCCGCGGCGGAACACGGGCGAAAATTCAAACACACTCGCTACTTTTGATTTAAGGGAATTAAACTTAATTTCAAGATCTGCATCGCGATCCCTCCCCCAGCCCCTTCCGCCGGTTCCGTTTCGTTTCGCTCCGTTTTTATATTCGACAAAGCACTGGATTTGTGCCAAAGCTTAAAAAGATTGGGTCATCCGGCTCCTCTCCCTTCTTGCTCACTTACTTAATGCACAGAAGCATCGCGGCGCTATTAAAGGATTAAAACATTTTTGGCCGCGCGAGCAATTCCCGGTCTCTTGACCTTTTCGCTTATGGTCTAGTCCGTTTTCGGCTCGACGGCCGGCCCGACCCATGGCCATAACGGGACGCAAGGTCCGAGTCCTTCGTCCTCACTGACTCAGGACTCAGCCCGTCCGGGTGAAGTCCGGTCAAAAGCGCCGGAGATATGTGCTGATTCGAGGCGATCAGCGGATTTGATAAGACCGAAGAACCCGGCCCCACTCTGCGCCCTCGCGAGCGGCGGGCGACCAAACGCGTACCGATGTCGGCGTGACGTCGGCCATCTGGGAGGTGGAAGGCCGAAAGTGCGGTCCTCGCCATTGGGCGGGCGGCTTTCGCCGGCAGGGAAGGGCGCCTCGTACAGCCGTGACGTCATTAATTCCACGCTGGCTCTCGTTGCTTTCGCATCGCGTGCAACGCCATAACATATTGCGTTTTGGCCGCGGTTTCCCTCGAGCGAATTTCGAGGATCGGTGCGGGAAAGTGCGAGTGAATGCGAGGGTTGTGAACGGCCGGGCGACATGTTCAACCCCGACATCGCCCAAATATTCAAGTCCGCCGCGGATGGGCGGTGCATCGACGACGGCGAAATGGAGAACATGGACATCGCGCTGAACTACGATAATAATGAATTCATGGTTCGTACTGCTTTTGCTTATCCACCCTTAAGACTTGACCAAATTTACGAAAACGTGCCCTCAATCCGTAAAATTGCACGCATTACATCTCGTAATTTTGTCGCGCCTTATCGGTGATCAAATAATCAAAGGTCAATTTGGGCACTTGAATGCATTACAATTACAAAATCATGTAATGATAATGTGAGAATAATCGAAAAAAAACCCAAATTGCTAAAATGTCTTAGGAGGATGACTCAAAACTGAAACTGTTGTTGTGCTTAATAACAATTGTCCGGTTCTATTATTACAGTTATTAGGCTAACTGTTCATTGGACCATTACTGATGAATGATTTTCGGGATTTTCCAGAGTTCCGACTTCTTCGACACAATCCGTTCCGTAGAAAGTGGCATTCAGGATGATTTCCTCAACAGCCCCATCGACGATTTCAACACATCGAGCGACACGAGTTCGCACATCGACGACGGCAACGCCTCCCCCTTGATCGACAATTCCGAAAGCGAGGGGAGCAGCATTTACACGGAAAACTCGTAAGTTTTCGATTTTCCGCCGAAACCGAAAAAGCCGGATCAAAAAACACGTGGTTCAGCATATGGAGCCGCCATCATATCCCCTCTCGCAACATTGCCTAATGGAGACTTGAATTGCACCAGATAATCTGTCTTTTCAATTTGTAATCTGCAACAATATTTTTCTAGGATTTCACCACTAAGGAGTGTCGACGGTATCGATGACTCACTATTCGACTTTTTGAGTCAAGTCCAGGATAATTTAGACCAAGTCCAAACGACCCCCATCATCATCAACCAATCACCGAAACCCAAGAAAATCATAATCCAAAACCCAGCCAATAAAAAAATTGTAAATAAGCAAATCATCAATGCAAGTAAGTTCACTAGAGCATCAGACAATCTGGGGAAACCTTATTGATTTTTTTTTCTGATTAGCCCAAATCAAGAAAATCGGGAAAAAGCAGGTGCTGAAGGTGCAGCCGCTGACGGCGAACGGCAAACCGGTGATCATCCCTTACGGCTTGAAGAGCATCAAAATCGTAAACGCAAGTGACTTAAAAGGTGAGAGGATCCATGTGGCGACAATCCCCAGTGCCTCGGCACTCTGCCGACGTAAAATCGAGTCCGTCAGGATCAAGGACGAGCCGGACGGGCCCGCGCCGCCCGACCTGAGCGAGGTCAAGCTGACCACCGAGGAGAAGCGTCTCCTGGACAAGGAGGGCATCCGCCTACCCGCCTACCACCCGCTGACCAAGATGGAGGACCGCGAGCTGAAGCGGATCCGCCGCAAGATCCGCAACAAGATCTCCGCCCAGGACTCGCGGAAGCGCAAAAAGGAGTACGTCGACGGCCTGGAGGAGCGCGTCCGGCGCGGCTCCGAGGAGAACCGGAACCTGATGCAGCGCGTCAGGGAGCTCCAGAAGAAGAACAAGACGCTGATGGCGCACATCAACAAGCTGCAGTCGCTGATCTTCAACTCGTCGTCGTCCAAAGCCAACCCTTCGACCTGCCTGATGATCGTGATGCTATCAGTCCTCCTGGTCTCCCTGCCCAACATCCGTTTGTCGCAGATGAACAAGGAGATGTCGACGGAGCAGGAGCAGGTGACGACCAGCAGGTCGCTCCTTTCGACCAACAATAAGCAAGTGGAGGACGACGCTTTAAACATGGAGGAGTTTTTCGTCTTCAACAAGGACGAGTCCTCGGATTTCGACGGCGTCGACGTCAACGAGACCGCAGCGGAGAACAGCTTCTTGAAGACCATCGAGGAGATGGAGAGCAAATACGACGTCAGTTTCGACAAGGGCGACACGGAGGGGAGTTTGTTCAATTCGTTCATGCAAAACGTCAGGAATTTGTTCAACAGCAGGGTGGCTCCGTATATCAACTCTGATTATGGGGGATTCCCAAATAAAAAAGGTTTTATTGAGCCGGATATCGATGAATATGACGGAGAGAGCGGCGGCGGTTTATCGAACGGGGAACCGTCCACTAAGCGGATGAAGTTGGTCGATGAGCATTACCATCAGAACGACGAGAACTTCGTTCCTTTAGGGAAACTGGTCGCCACGGTTCAGACCAACGCCAACACTTTGGGCGAGACCAAGGATAAGTAAAATTCTGCAATTACATATGCTGATCGTCATTAGGATTTCTGTTTGATATGTGTTTTTAAATTTATCGTCCTTACCTTATTCCTTTCGCTCTTTTGCTGTTTCCGATAAAGCCGCTATGAAAATCTACAAAATGTTCTGTTCTTCTAGATAATTCTCGCTTAATTGTTTAGAATAGCTTCACTTGGTTTTGACGGCTTCAATGATAGTCTTTAATGAAAATATATATTTTTGTTATTTTTAGATGAACTAAGTTTTTGCATTCCAACTCAATCACCGCATTGTGAAATTAGTCGACATTGCGATTTTTTAACTTGCTCCTCAACGTTTTTATCGAAAGAGGGTCCAGTTTGGTTTGAGATTGATTTGGGGAGACTGTGAAATTCGAGATTGTTGTACTATTTATTATTGATTGTAAAATTCAGTTATTATATTAAATTTTATCTATATTATATCTAAGGGTGTCCCTTTCCCATTTCTGTAGTCATTACCAATTAATAATGATGCAGTTTTATTTCAATATCTTGATTACTAATGATAATGAATAAAATATATATGTTTATTGTTTGTTCTTTATTTTCCCTGTTCATGGGGGCGAGGGTTGTTTGGTCATTTCTAATTGGGTTACAAAATTTGATCGATAGTGAGTGTGTAGCATTTCAATTTATTTGAGTTCAACAATTTATACATCTTACAATAACTTTTAAAATTGTAGGAAGATAAAAATGGAATTAAATATACATTCAATAATTTCAATATATGTACAAAAAGTCGAAATTTGTGAGTTTGCCGAGTTGTTTAACAAAATTTATTAGGGTTAAAGGAATAAGAAAACACTGATTTCTAATATTCTATATTTATAGAGCCACAAAAATTAAAATTAAACTGTTGGCAGGTAAGCAGCCGCTCAAGTTCCGAATAAATATTTGGTGGAAACTTGCACTCTGCTTGTATGTATTTATGTATGTATGTAGTAAAGAATAAAGCAGTCGATCAGTTTTTACTTGAGATCAACAAAAAGCAAATGTTTTTTATACGATTAAATCACAACTTTACGTTATCGTTAAAGTTCCTCAGGTCCCCACATTGAACGTGATGAATAAATTGCAATAATTAGAAATGTAGGTAATAATAATCGATTGAAACTGCTACGAATCAAAACGTTTTAACGTTCAACATGCGAACACTCTCTCAATTTCGTTCTCGTCTCGTATGTACAAACAGAAGGAGCAAGCTGTATAAAAAAGAAGATAGTTGTGGTAAATTTGGCGTTAAGATGATGCGTGTCTAAACAATAGATGTATTACAGTGAAAGGCTGTTATAATTATTATTTACACTTCCATAATAATAAATTTACAAAGTTCAGCAGTATCTCTTATCAAACACAAAACTCGGCCTTACTCGCAAAAAATCAACACGATATTCTCCGCTTAATGATAAAAATTATTAAAACATCATGGTTTACTAGAACACACACTATACTTACTAACATAAGTCAAAATATTGATACAATGTAATATTTGGTAAATAATAAATAGTGACATAATTCATTATTTCCACTCCCCGATCCCCGTCGCTTTTGCTTGCTAACTTGCTCTTTTTGCTTCTCGCTAAACTAGGCTACGCTAGGCTAGGCTGCTCTGCTAGGCTACGAATTTGATCATAAGAGTGGATGGAACGAACAACAGCCTACGATTGTGACTGACGGCCAATGCAGGCGCAGAATGCCGGGCGGGGTAGGAAGGCGACCATGGGGACAGGGAACCCAGACGGAAAGATCTGGCATCGAACCATCGGACTGGACTCGGATTGCGGACATGACATCATCTCATCGTTGGACCGGATCGGGCAAAGGTAAAAATACAAACGAAAAAAGTACATAACCGACGAGTAAGGCTTGCGTAGACGTTCACAGATATGGTATGACTTAAACTAACTTATTCATTAAATTAAGGCTAACCTAAATTAGCTACTTAATAGTACAACGTAACAAGTTGACAATGGTCTCTTCTTCAGCATAGTCAATTAAGTGTTGCAGCACTGCTATGTCCACATGGTAAGAGTGTTAGGTGTTGGTCTGTCTCGCTGTATTGTAGTCATTTAGTGCGCACGCCTTTCTTCTTCTTTCGTTTAAAGAAACAGCAGCACCTGCGAAACACGGAACGGTACCATTATAGCGCCTCTCCTGTGCCAATGGGACGAGGGTACTCACTTTGTTTCGTCGAGGAGCTCGATCTCCTGGGGCTGAGTGATCGGCGTGTTGCTGTGGCCGGCCGTCGGGTCGTCCGCGTTCAATTCGCCATTCGTCGAACTGACCACCTGTACAGAACCGTGACGATCAGCTGGGGTCAAGTTGCCCAAAGTACTCTGCTTCGAAGCTTCAGGCCATGCATTCGCTTTGCAAGTAGTCTACAACATGACAACACGAACGTTCAGTTTTAGTCACCAGCCGCCAATTCAGTCTTATCAGTTATCCGTTAGTGTGAGAGAGGAAAAGAAAACGGATGCCACGTACCTTCGCCACGCCGTGCCTTTCCCGGTTGGGAGACACCACAACCTCGTGAGCCGTGGTCTGCAAAGACCCGACGGGAGTGCTCTGCAAAACACAAACACTCAATCACAGGGTACAATTACAATAGACAAGATACGAGACAAATCGAAAGCAGAATCATCACTCAAAAGCCCTATAGCTATTGTTAGCATCGCTACCTTTTTACCTTCGCCGATTTAGTCTTAATAACGTTGGAAGGAGGCGCATGCCGCACTTGTTGTAACATGTACAAATTGGGTGGCTGCATGCATCATTTAGTCAGTGTATTAAAATTGTCACGTCTTCTGATGGTAAAACTAAAAGATTCAGTCGGTACCGAGACTCACCATAGTTTTGCCCGCCCAATCGAATTCGTCGTCATTGGGGTACCCCTTGCGTTGGTACAGGTTGTTGAATAAGTTTCGCAAATACTCGTAATCGGGCGTCTCGAAGAAATCCAGCCGACGGACATATCTGAGGTAAGTTGCCATTTCTTCGGGATGTCCCTCGCACAAAACGTCGATCGGGGTGGCCCGTTTCGTGTCCCCAATTTTCTGGTACCGCTCCTTGAGGGTGTCCGCCTTGAGGCCTTGCCACGGCAGCGACCCCCTGAGGAAGTACATGAACATGTGTCCCAGGGCTTCCAAATCGTCGCGCCTGGACTGCTCCTTCCCCAGATGGGTGTTGATGGACATGTACCGCGCCGTACCCGTCAGCGATTTGTGCTCTCTGTACGGGATGTGCTTGTTCGTCTCCATCTCCACGTACTCCTTCGCTAAACCGAAATCTGCAAAGACAATTCTGCCGTGAGGACGAATACCGCGAATGAAACGTTAGAAACGCACCGATTATGTGGATTATCTTTTCTCGTTTTGTACTACTTCGGCCAATGAGGAAATTCTCCGGTTTAACGTCTCGATAAATTAGGTGACGACTATGTACATACTCGATCCTGTGCAACTGAAATGAATTACACCGTTAGCGATCTAGAAAGTGGCTTGGAGATAGGGGGCGAATGCCCTCGAGGTTTCGAGTTGACATGCCGGCTCGGTACTCACTAGTTGAATTGCTATTTTTAAAACAGTCTTTAGGGAAAATTTCCGGTCGCACATATCGAAAAGATCCTCCAAACTGGGGCCGAGCAGTTCCATAACTAGGGCATTGTATTTCCCGCACGGCCCGAAGTAATAGACGTCTGGAATTCCCTCTGAAACATCGAAAATCCATCAAAATTTTATGGACGGCTCGTTCGCGGCGAATTACTCACCATGACTACCCAAAAATTTATAAAATCTATACTCCAAATGTAGTTGGGGAGCTTTAGACTTCATGGGCTCCATTTTAATGGCCACATGTTCATTATTATAAAGGTTTTTTCCTAGGCGCAACTCGCCGAAATTACCACAGCCTATTTTCTTCCCGACGCGGAAATTTGGACCCACCATGAGCACCCCGGAACTGGAGTTGGCCATGTGGCGAGTTGCATGAGACTCGTTGGTGCCTGCAACCAAAACCGATCGATTAATCAGCACCTCGATGGGAATCATTGATCACCGACCATGTCGCTTAGAATTTTTCTTTTGATCCTGTTTCTCCATGGTGGTGGTACCTGCGAAAAATAGTCACACATTATAAACGGTGGCGGGTCGAGAATGAGGCGGTAAACGTGAGGCCATCGACAATTATTTGAGTCACGCGCCTCTGATACAAAAGACTGGGCCGATTTACCGATTCACCAGATTCACCTACCTACTCAGCTTGCTCAGCAATAAAATCGCGTTATCGAAATGTCACACTGACAAATAATAATTCAAACCAGCGATTGGTTAATTATTGTAGAACTCGAACTAATCTCAAGCGGTGACGATCTTACAGATCATTTTTTTTCTCCCGGCCACCACGTCATAATTACGATAAATCTTGACGTCACCGCAGACCGCTGAATTATCTATGGGCCTGGAGCGGCCGGGGAAACGCGATAATACCCACCGATGTCCGAATAAACTCGCCCCGCGCGGTAATCGAGTTATTTATTATCGTTTCGGTAATTAAATGACGGACGAGTTCGAGTTATTATTGCGCTTTACGCTTTACTGCCCTATAATAAATGCGGAAATTGGCTCGAGCCGTGCCGGGCCGGGCCGCTCCGGCCCGGAGAGGTGTTTTCGGGGCGACGCCGGCACTTTCGTCGCACGCGAAAATGATCGATTCCATAGCCTCCGCCGGCTGCCATTATCAAGGTTGAGAGAAATGTGTGTAAAATCTGATTTATAAAGTACTCCACTTTACGGCTTCTGATTGCACCCGCCACTGCGTATAGTTCGGCTCGCAGCGAAGCCGTATCAATCGCCAGCACCTTACCTACCGTTATCATCATCATATTATAATGTCTGGAGAAATCGCGTGAATTTTCATGGAACCGCTCGTGATGATTACGGTGATGATGATAAACCGAAGGTCACGTACTTATTTATAATTGGATAGATTTCGACGATACCTGCTATATCAGAAATGGGTATTATTAGGTTCTCGCGATACTGATATAACTTTATTTAACCGATGTCGACAATGTTATTTGTATCGAAACGCAACATCCTGCTCGATACGCGGTTAATTGGTTGTTTGTTATGGCGATTGCCGTCGATTCGATGATGATGTCGAGTCGCCTGCAGGAATTAAGACGACCCATCCTCCGTAATCACGCTCGGAGCGGAATCGATATGAACTCGCGTACCGACCGGGTACCGGGTGGGATTGAATGGGGGCCCGAAACAATGCGCCTAGACGGGCACATAAAATAATTGTTGTACGGCACCGACACGGCACGAACCCGGCCGTTTCCTCTCGAGACAACAATTCTCGACGGCCGATACGCGCCGACTTTGCCCATTCCGCCCGGTCAAGGTGGCGACGTGCGGGAAAAAATCAATTTCGCCCTCTGCCATTTACCTTGGGCGGTTTACCGTTCCGCGACGCGAAACCGCCCCGAACGGGCCCGTCGCGGGGCCTCCGGAGCCAACGACCTCCGCCCTGCGAGTTATGCAATCGATGCCCTTTTCTCGCACACGCGTTCCGATCCTGCACCCGCTTTTCGACGTGCTGACCCAATCGGCCGATTTCGCCGAGGAATGCGTCGGGTCCCAGCGAGTTATCGGCTTTTCCGCGCCAGGTTCAAGGACCAAACCACGTACAGTCGCCGGCGGTCCGGAGGCGCCGGATTCGCCCCTGCGGGCGGACCGACGTCTTCATCCGTTTTCGCCCATGTGGGCGCTCGTTTCGCGTCCCTCTCACGGGGCGGCGATTCCTCCGGTCGGATTTTCGAAGTCGCGGCTCTTGCACGTGGCCCCGTGCATGTCGCGACGGCGAATTCGGTTCTGTCAAGTCGTTACATTACCGGCGACAGATGTTAGTTCCGCGTGAATGCGCCTTCAACATTTTCGCTCGGGGCGGTACGGCTAGTTTATGAGTACAAGGGCGACCCTTTTGTAATACGGGCTCTTCGTGGCGAATGCCTCATGTTATGGCCGAATAATAAACAAAACTTTCAAGATTGCCAGCGTCATTCCGGCGTTATCAACAATTACAAATTCATCGAGATTAGTATTGGAAAGCACAATGGAATTGGGTATCTCCGTGTTAGTTGATAACGCGATTAGGTATACACGATTATTGCCCACATCTATGTACTTATATAATCTTAATAAATACGGTTTTAGGTGGGACGTTATAGAAATGTTTGTGAACGCCACGGAGGAGATAAAGATAATCGTGAGGAGTATTAGAACAGGAGCAGGTCGTATCATGTTGAACGGATGGGGTCTTCGGCACCGAGACACTCGGTAGCGGTTTGTGGCGGTTTTGGGCGAAATTTCGGCCGATGGTCTGTGGCCTGGGTGCTTATGGGTGGACGGTAAATGTTTAGTACCAGCTACCAGCGGAGATCGGATATCGGATCGGATAGATTTGGGTCTAGGTGGTCGGGTTCGAGTATTCAAGTGTCCATCGGCGAGAAGGGGTTCGGCATATTGGAGCGTAGCGGATCGCGGCAACTCACCCTCTAGAACAGGTCGCGTTCGCTATGAATGTCTCGGTTTCGTATTGCAGAACCACTTCATAGAGATTTCGATGGAAAGATGCACTTTTATAAAATCATTTCAGTCGTTTGGGGGAATATCACATTTTGTTAGTATCACAGTGTATTACACAAATTCCGTAGCCTGTGGCGAAACTGGGGGGCGCGTCGGGACGCACGATTGCACTAGTCGTCCCCGATGTTGATCCCGGAACAGTTTTGAGCTGCCCTGATGTTGTGAAATGTCATTTCAATATCTTCTTGCCGTGGTTAGGTCTGCGAACGGCCAAACGCCATTACTGACTCAGGACCCGGTCAACGTCATTTGAACGATTGCGGTACTTCCACCATACAAACACTTACCGAGATGAAGGGCGAACCCCGAACGATTATTCACCGAATTGAACAGTCTGGAATTCACGTTCCCTTGCCTAGGAATTCACCATTTTTCACGCACTCGTCCCGGAGACGGAGAGTGTGCCGTAGTGTAACCATTGACTTGTCTTGTCAGGTCATAAATGTAACGCAAAGCGCATGCCCTGTATTTCCTCCAATATGTCACTCATTCACTGGAATTACACCGAAATATCGCACCCTTTGGCCACTCGGACCGTCCTCGAACGAGAAAAACTCACCAAATGTGACCCATCGACGACGGCGACTTCAGCAAACCCGGTACTTCCGGTTCTCCACCGACTGCTTATTAGTCATGAACGATGAACGAGGCGTGGTGAATCATATGTTCAGTTTCCGTGGTTACAAATGATGCTGAATTTTCAAATTGTCCCGCTATTTCGAGCCGATTGTCTCGGCAACAATCGAGGGACACGGTGTACGAGCAATAACCGGCAAACCGGTTCGGCATTACCGGCCAGTATACCCACCCCAGGAGTCAGTGGACGGAAAT
Source organism: Salpingus planirostris (assembly GCA_949788335.1). Lineage (NCBI taxonomy): Eukaryota > Metazoa > Arthropoda > Insecta > Coleoptera > Salpingidae > Salpingus > Salpingus planirostris. The sequence goes on from OX460929.1 coordinate 6,050,128, forward strand.
TCGCGCACGATAGTACTGAGGCATCCCAGAGTCCTATGGGCTGCTTAGAGCTAGAGCTAGAACGATTAGAATAACAAACGGAACCAATATCTTGATCATCGGTACTTAATTGGCGAATTATTTTGCAATTAATACGTTCGAGTGCTCATAATGACTTGGAAAGTACTAAATAATTGAACAGTTACAAAGAAAAAGTTGTTTCGGAGAAATTCGAAAATGTGTTTACTCAATTCGATAAATTTTTCTAGATCTTGGAATATCGTGATAAGAGAGCTATTGCCCTATTAAAATGAATTAACTAAGTCATAATAATCGATAGACTTGTATCTCAGAACCTCCGGCAGTGCATATATTCGACTGTATCAAATATTTATTCATCTGCTGACCTAGTGCGGTCATTCGAGCTAAATCAATACGCCTAGATGTGGGCAAAAACCAAAAATTTACAAACCCATAATGCTGCTGTACTTTTCAATTGAACAAATAAATAAACGAATAGAATTTAAGTGTCGTCGGCGTCGTTAAAATCATTTTTATTAATCTATCGCTGCGATTTTCCAGTTTTATTATTGTTTATGTTTGTTTTAGAACGTACTTTTGAATTCCCTACATAAAAACCGGTTTCTAGTCGCAAAAGAGCCTCAAAGCGCCCTTCGTAGAGCGAGTAGAAAAGCTCGACAACTCCCTGTTGGCGCGAACGCTCGGTGAGGCTTCCCGCCAAAAGATGGCGTCCAATGGCGGTCAGGAACGGCAAGAAAAACCATTAATTTATTCAGAAATATACCGCGTATTTCGAAGTATACGGAAAGACGGAAATTCCACTCGAGTACGGATCATATTTAACATTTCTTTCTGGAGACTTCAACGCTGGGTAAATGTGCGAAAATCGGTATCTTCCGAATTCGAGTTAGTTTTTCGATTTCGCTGGGGCGAAATTTTCAGTTTGCTGATTTCGGTGTCGGATTTGTGCGCGCATTTCCACCGCCCGTTTATAAATAGGATCTCATTGTGGCCGCGATTTTTTGATGTTCGGTCGCCCACACGGATGCGGCGCATTTCAATGATCGCACAGGCGAAGCGGGCGAGCATAGCGCGTGTGTGTGCGATGATGAAAGCCGCGCTTTGGGTGTATTCAATTTGAAGCTTTCACAATAGACAATCTCCGAAGCGGTCGATCCGCCGGATGATGATGCGGATGATGCCACTTCAACCGGCATTACCGTCGAGAGAAGATCCCGCCGCCGCACTTCGGGCACTTCACTTGCGATTCTCCATCATACTTACACGATTCGCGTGCATTTTCCGGGCGTTATTTGCCTATCCGCCCCGGGGGAGCCGGCTCTCGCCCGGAATGTCGCGCGCGGATGTGCGAAACTCGCGACGTCTGGATCCCGAACGGCGAACGGTGGCGTGATTGATGCGCCCGCCGGATTTATTAAAAGTAATAATGTTCTTTTGTCGGGCGCGCTTTATGGGGCATGAGCGAGCGGAATGAACTTCGTCAACATCGGGCTTCGCGAGTGGAGCGCATCGCACGTTCGAGTAGGTCCAGAGGAGTGTACGCACACATCCCATCTATATCCGTGTCCGAGCCGGCCACCAGAGGTCCCTGGAGGAAACTACTCCACTTTATCTCGCAGTGTTTTATGTTTCGGTTGACAGCAGATAAAAATATTCGAGTGACGGATGGCCCCGAATTGCCGGGGAAAGCGCTTTTTTATTCCACCACTATCTGTTTAATAAACAACTATTAGTTATGCCTTTTTCCAGATATTCGACCGATAATAGCGCAAGGGTCTTGAAATATAGCCTTGTCCGGGTCGGCCCGTCCCCGTCGGTATAAATATCGCGAAGATAATAATTGCGCGCTCCGAATGAAACGGAACGACCCTATCGGTCTCGGTCGGCGGCGCGCCATTGGCCGTGTTTATTCAGCCGCTTTGATTAACAGCTAGGTGGGTTTAATTAGGGGGTGTTTGCCCCTTTCGCTTATTAGACGGCGAGGAGCCGTATCGCCGCCGTCTCCGGTCGCGGCGGTCGGGACCGCGGATTCGATTACGGACCCGCCGGCCTGCGAGGGTATCCTGTTTGCGGAAACTCTAGATCGCAGTTAATGAGACCGACGGTTAAACATGTTTTTCAATGCGCCGAAGCCTCAATGGAGTCCATTTCAAAAGCGCGCTTTCAATGGCAAAGCTCGTTTGATCTTAATATGCGGAGCAGTCGCTCAGATAAAAGCTCGTCCTCCGCGCCACCGCCGATCGCGCCGTCTAATGGACCGAGCGCCGACGCCGGCGACCCACCACTTTTGATCTTGTGCTTTGCGCTTTACGATATTACTCCCGGCATCAGGTAATTCCGTCCGGCGATATTAAAAATTCGCGGGGATTAATCGCGGATGCCGCTAATCAGGGGCCGATATCGCCTTTGTGTCGGTCGGCGAATGATGCGCCGAGTGCGGGCTCTAATCCGAGAGAGGGCCGAGGATTCCGGACTATTGAGTCCAGGAATCAATTTTGGAGAGCGGCCGGGGATGGACGAAGCAAATCGTGAAGCGAAATCGCGCGGAAATTATAAATAGCTTAATTCGGGCGAAATCAAAAAGTCGGGCTTTCGCCCGGATTGATCCCGAGACTCCGGCGGTCCGAACGGACCCAACCCAATCCGGAACCCGAGCCTCATTCAACTCGGCATAACTCGCCGGGAGAGTTTTATTCGATTTGGAATTCTCCGCGGCCATCCCTCAAATTCGGACGGCCCTTTGTGACGCAGCCCGTCCTCCGTGCGGTGTGCATATTCTAATTACTCGGCGACGTAATTGATTTGGGTATCTATCCCCGGGAGAAATCCGAGAATGGATAGGTCCCCCGGGAGCAAATGGCATCGTTATCAAAACACCGTCATATTTATTTAGTTCACTTCGCTTGCACCAGCCACTTGGTCTCCGGGCTGACGGCTGATGATGCGGCCATTCGGGCTCGAAATTCGCGTTCGGAAAGCTTTCATCATTCGAAAGCGCTTCATGCGCAATTACATTGTCCGCAAACGGAATATTTTAGCGATTTCGGCGATCGCTGCCGCCCCGAAAAGGGCAATTATTATTCCCATGAACGCAGCGTAGACGCGGCTAAATGCCGTGACCGATGGAGGTTAGTCTTGAGCACGCGTTCAAGTTGTCACTGATTACTAATTACCACTAATAGCGGCAACATGTGCGTGTTATGAGAGTTTACAACTCACTTCGGGGGCAACTACTCCTGCTTACAGCCCGGACGATTACGTCATAACAAGGGTTATGTTTGCGTTCGCCTCGACATCGTTCAAGGGGTTGACGCGACGTCGCGCGGGGGGGATGGTGGGCTTTTTGGAATTTTCGCGCGACTCGGGCCCCGATCACATGTGTGTGGATGGTGACTGGAGCGAAGGCCGAAATTTATGGGATAATATTTCATAGGTGTGCGTGAATAAATCAAATCGGTGAATTAATAGCGGCTGTTCCGGGCCTCGGTTTAAGACCATAAGCTCCGACATCCCCGTTCGACAATCGTACCACTCTCTTGCCCGAGAGCTCGCTCTTAATCACCGGATTTAAACTGTTACTCCAGTCGCGCCATCATCAGAACTAGACTACGAGTATGAGATGATGGTGACTTTGAGGAGAGTACAGTCGACACGAGATAAATTTGTCCGAGTCCGGAAGATTGCTCGGTTTTAATTAGACTTTTGTGCCCGGCTCTGTGTGTAATGTGTAATGGGCGCGGTCGGGATCGGAATTGTGGATGCAGTCCATAAGATCCTGCGGGCTCGGCGTCGGTCTGAATTAGTGCAGGATTCGGTCGTTTAGGGTTGGCGTCGGATCAGATATGCAGATTCTTGCCGTTATCGGTGTCTGCGAACAAATGGGTTGCTATCAGGTCCGGGGCTATCGGCTTGCCGCAATGTGTAAAGCTTAAGTCGCGGTTTGGATCCGGCGAATGTTAACACCGGTTAAGCCGGCCGGGCGCTTTCGATTTAAACTCGCTATAAAATAGCGCCGTCGCGTTCCTTCGCCGACTTTTCGACTTTTCCCTATCGTCCGAGCCGCAATAGTTATCGGTCTCGGCCCGGTTTCGGCTCGGACAGGTGATTGCGTGTGTCGCGCTCGACTGACACCCATCTGACTCGAAAATGCGCTGATTTAACAATGTTTCACCCCCTCGGAGTCATGGAACGCTGCTCGACATTGTCCCGTTTCCGTTTATTCGCCGGTTAAAACATTGTTACCGCTAACCGGCGGAAATCACGGGGACGGCTGACGAAAACGGCCACCGCAATCTGCGTGATTTGTTTAATAGACGGTCTGATTAAAGACCCGTCATTATATCTGCGCGTATTGTCTATTTCGGCCGTTACAACTCATGTGAACCGCCACAAAGACGTCACCCCATCAACCGGCGCCTTTGTTTCGCCGGACGAACCACCTTCGCCATCTGCAAAAAACTGATTTTCCGCCCGGAGAAACCCTCAAAACCCCCGAAAATAATAAATCATTAAAGTCACAGAATTTCTAAATTACCGATGTTTCAATTCATCCGGATCGAGAGAAAAATGACGGTGATATGCGTTTGCGCAGTGCTAATTGTAATTAAGGAAGTGCGGGGTGCACTTAACCCCTCGAGCGTGAGAGATGAATTATGAGATTTATGAGGGTGAATGTGGTGGTCAGAGTGTCTCCGAGTTAATCGCTAGGGCGACAGTGGCTGCGGCGGTGTACACGAGCGCATCCGGAGACGCGATCTTGTCGCCTATTATTCCCCTCTCGGTGGGCGAAAAAAGAATACCATAAAGGAATTGCCTTTATGCGTCCAGTGCTCCAACAGCGAGTTTTTATCGGCGGGTGCGTCGTCAACCCTTCCGATAAAATCGGGGAGAGCGCGTTGAACGCTCCTGTCGGCCGGTGATTTCCGGTGCAATCTGGTGAATTTCTCGCCGGATTTCGGATTAGTTCCCGACGTGCGCCGGCCTGATTTATGGATCGGTCCTCGTTTTTATGTAGTCGCGCTGTTTCTTCGGTGTTTTTTAGTTTGTCTGATTTAATTTGGGAAATGGACTAGCAAGTGACACCATAAACACGAGCCAGTAAGCCTCTTGCGGTAACGTGACGACTGGTCCATCTGAAAGCTTTCTCCTGCCATTTATTAAAAGGAATAAGAGAGGCGAGCTTTTTCCGTCGAAATTCGTCCCATTTGGGGCCGCATTATACACACATATACTAGACGGGAACGAGAGGAGCGATTTGCAATGTGGCATAATCTGCGCCACGCAGAGTGAGAGTACCAACGGAATCAGATGGTTCGAGTTAATCGCATGGAAATTAAATATCTAAGTAATATCCGACCGGTTGAAATGGAAACGAGATAAAAATATCATCATGCCATTTCTATTCGGCGACACTATTGGTTTTATATCGCGTCCAATTTTTCTTACCAATAAACATGACTGACGTCTCGACGTATACGATTCAATCGTATTCAGGGATTATCGGTCCACGAAAATCTAGATATTGTGAAAGTGCGCACCCGCGTTCACGTCGAAACGCTGAGGGAAATAATGCATGATGACTATGACGATGATGACATTTCGGTCCCATGTGTGAGGCTGACCTTTAATGTAATAATTCGATCGATGGCGTGATTCTTAATCTAATCACCATCGAGCGAGTTGGCGTGTTGATTAAGAAATTGGAATGAATTTTGAATGGCATCACCGAGGGGGGGATGAGTGCGGTTGCGGTAAACCGAACGAAAGACCGTAGAGGGTGAAAAGAGGGTGGAAGGTATCTCCCCCATGTGTGGTCTGGTTCGCCGTTGTCGGCATCATTGCTACTCGCCATATACCGGGGGTGGTTTGTTAGTAGCGATGGTCACGAGTAATTTAGGTGACTTGAATGGCTTCACCATTACACAATCACTTTCCCTCCCCCATCGGTCGGTTTTTTTTTATTAAAACAGTCCGAGAATCATCCGTCATTCGGCCATTCGATCGCCGGGGAGAGCAAATCAACGGTTTTCAGATACTCCGTTATTATGTATGTATCATCATAGTATGAAATTTATGTTAAACATAAACCATAACATAAAGCGCGGTGTCGTAAGGGCAGATTTAAAAGCAACAGCCCCCGTCTTTTACGATGGCGAATATAAAATAATGGCATCTTTGTGACATTTTCTAAAAACACAAAAATACATTTACCGAAACTATATTCGTTTCGCGTCATTTACCTTACGAAATAGCTTCAAAAAATGGGATTTAGGCTCTTTATATCCGCAGTAAGTACTTTAAAAACATGTGTCTGTTGAGGGAAGGAAACACTCGCATAAATATCCACTCCGACTTAATTCGGGCGCGTCTCAACCCTCAAAACCGGGCGAGCGAATCGTGATGTGCGTCGCCCCCGCGCCCTGCGACCAAGACGATACGGGTTGTAAAAACGCCCGGAACTCGACCCCGCGGGGGCGCGATCGCGGGTCAGGGCCGGGGGCGAAGTCATCAGCACCGGGCAATAATCCGAGAGTGATCCTGCGAGGATCATTGAAAGGATTGAGATCGAAGCCGCCACGCCTCCGCATCTCGACCACTCCCCGCCCTGAGTGAATGCCACTCGCTAAACGGGAGCTTTATTTATCCCGCCGCTCCCGCCGCCGCCGCTCCCGCACCGCGGGCGCCGCGCGGCAAGACCGGGCCGCCTCGGATCCGGCGCGTTTTTTCAACGGGGCCCTACGCACGTTCGCCCGTCTCGACGATAATCATCCAGGACTAATTGGGGTATTAAAGACATTCCGATTCCGACCGAAAACAACTGGCGATGGGGTGTTTCAGGGGGCGAAAGGCGGCCCGCGCCACGATAATAGAGTCGCTCGTCTATGTGCGTTTGTTGTATTATATGTATGAAAGCGGAACTTCCACCCCGTCGTATTTTAAAAATAAGCTGAACGTCGCTGGCAAACAATTGAAATTTCTGCTAAATTAGGAGAATGTTACATTTTACATCTGGAACGCCAGAAAAGAGGACAAAAACGCGCCGGGGTTTTTTTATTTGACAAATGGATTGGGGTAGTGCAGACAGTGCTGGCGGTGTATAGTGGCGCAGTTGAATTTAAAAATAGTTCCCCGCCATCCACATAAACCCCGAATTTTCCTTTGTGTCCCTTATACCATAACCGGTGCCCGGGCGACGTCTTTATTATAATTCCTCGACGATAATTAATTTCTTAAGCATCATCAAAAAGAAATTAAAACAGTTATAAAGTCGTAAAGAAAAATTATTGTTTGTAAGGGTAGGTATGTTTTTTTTATCGTCTGCAATTTCCATTTTAATTACCAAATTACGATCTCGACGGTTTCTATTAGTATGGTAATCTCGAAAGAAACAGGACAAACACCGAACTATCGATTCAGGTGGGTAGACACTTCTTCTCCCTTTTCCGCGGCATCATTCATCGGCCATATAATATCGAAAGACGTGCGGGTGGCTAATTGGAGAAAGTGAAAAGATGGAGAGGGAGTAAGGCGATAAAATTGCGGACGCGTAAAATTCGGCGTCCCCTTGTCTCGATGTCCCACGTTGTCACCGTCGCCGCTTTCCCGGTACAACGTTGTGTACATTATCTCGATATAAATTACCCGCGCTTTAATTACTAACGAAGATGGAGATGCTAAGAAGACCGTCTTGTTTAATTAGGTACACAGCGAATCAAATTATAAATCATACGGTTGTCGGCGCTGCTCGTAAACTCTCCGTTATACACATAAATAGGGTTTCCACACGTTTTGACAGATTTTCCACTTTTAATGTCCGCCGTTCCCATTATCACCGTCTAACCCAATACGGGGTGCACGCGGATGGACGCGAATCGCAGCTCAGGGGGTTTATTCAAATGCGCCCCGATTCTATTTTTTTACGGGCGGAAGTGGCGCAATCGCGATCAGGACATATATCCGGCAAATAATTTACTTAGACACACGAGGACTCTCATGCATATATGGATCACTATAAACCCTAAGCTGTTACGTCGAAATAAAAATTTTATGATAATATGATTGCTGAATATGTTTTGTAAATGAAACGTTTTAGAAGCACTTTGGATAAATTCGCTATTTGCATAATTTTATCGCGACGGAGAATCGCGCCGTATCGGTCCGCGCCGATATTTTATTCAAAAGTGTTGTTAAAAATGCAACATTGTGCGAAAATGGCTTTTTATTTTCGAGCGTAATAGAATTTTTAACTCGACGCCCATAAAATCCGTCGTAAATTTGCGAAAAAATTAGCCGGAGAATGTGGCGAGAGGAAGACAGTTTTGGCACTCGCCAATTTCGATCATGATCCCAATCTTATCGGGGGGCGCCCTTTCGGACCGCGATCCGGTCTCGGGGGGGAAACGCGATCGCAATTGCGGCGATCATGAGACCGTGAAAGCACCGCCGCCGACCGCACGCTCCTTGCGGGTTTCCTAAGTTATGAGGTTCAGGTGCGCGTCTCCGACTCCGCCGTGGCCCCGAAGTCTGCTGGTTGCCCTTCGACTCCGAGTTCACGCTTCCTTCCCGGAAGGTGGTCTCGACTGGAAATGCGCCCTCGCGACACGTGAACCGACCCATCACACGTGCACGTGAACGATTTTTTAAAACGCGCCAGCCCCACGACCCACGAAAACCGAAAACCGCCGGAAACGCCGCCTCCGACCGAAACCTAAATCACCACATCCATCGCATCCACTTTGATATCATCCTCATATAGAATTATCGCGATTAGTTTCGGAGGACTCGGAGGAATCCGGCCGATTCGGCCACATGTGGATGACGGGCCGGGCGAGGGATCCCCGGCGGGGAATCCCGGAAACGGTCCAAAATCAGACGCGTCTAGGCCGCTTCCTCGTGCGGGTTCCCACGCAAGGGTTCTTAGCGCACGCAAAAACGTATAAACACCCGCTCGCTCCCGGTGGATGCGTTCCGGCCGGGGCGCGACTTCCTAATTCTCACGGTGACGTTTCCGCCATCCTCGTTCCATTAATAACGTTATTAGGGAATTCGTCGGAGGGTCGCCGAAAACGGGCGTACAGAGCGTCTCCGTATAAAGGCGACCCGATGCGTATCTGGGACGTCGTGCACGCAGCGCGCTTTTTTCTCAGGCGGCCGTAATCTGGGAAACATCAAGTTTTACGTATGGAGACAACTTAAGAACGTACGTGACGCGAATGCGGACGGGGCCTCATCGTCTCGCGGGTCGGGCATAAATTCGGCCGGCGACCTCTCGGCTCGACCAAAGGAAAATGTTGGGGCAATTAACACCCGGTCTCGGTCGGGGTCGCGAGGGCCGAAATCGCGACGTCCCTTTCCCGGCCAGGATTTATTTTTATTTCGCTTTTCCGATCGATATGATGAGGTTGGGAGGGTTGGCAGGGTTGGTGGGGTTGGGCTGGGAGAGAGCGTCGGGTCGACGTGTGTCAAAGCAAGATCGGTATTAAATTTCAAAATGTTGCGGTGCACGCCCGAACAAAGAATTCAATATTTGTAGCCCCAGCGTCGCATATGTTGCGCCTTATCACTGCATCTCCATAATACTAAACAGGATTTTACTACAAGAGCTGTCGGCAATATCCGCGAAGAGAACTTGAAGTGAAGTGAAGAGATGAAGAGATGAAGAGAGGGTTCTTCTGGTGATGATGGTGAAGAGGCGAGCTCGCGTTTTCGCTCCGCCGTATTACTTGTATGGTGATGATGATGATGATGATGTAATTGCGGCGACAATTAGGGCGGAAACACCGAAAAAGGGGGCACCGCCTCGGCCGGTCCTGGATCAACTCCGCGGGCTCATATAATTAATCATCGAACTTGCCGGTATTTGCTCTACTAAGCGAGCCGTCTTAATTTCTAAGATAAATACCTATATTAATTAGATTGCGTCAACAGGAGAGAAGTCGTATAATTACTTAGGAACGAGACAGTTTTCGTTCCTAATACTTTATCGGCGTACGGCAGTCGCGAATTTGCATAAATAACTCATAAAGGCGACAGCAGACGCTTTATTGAAATTTGCACCGCGGATCCGCACCTATCGTTTTATTGCCGTGGCAAAATTTCCGAAATGAAAGCCCCTCGCCGGCAACACAGTTTGTCGCTTTAGTTGCCCCCTCGCGGGGAATATTTTAACATATTTTCGTATTCTAAAAGCCTGCGGTCATTCGGAAGATATTGAAGATCTCTCTCTCCTTAAATCCACTGTATATGTTATGTAGAATATCCCCAAAACGTTCGACTGCCCCCGACGTAAAAAATGACGGGCATTAAGGACAGAAAATCTATACTGCCCAATCGACTGTTCTCGCATACACGCATACAGGGTTGTTCGAAAGTGCCCAATTAAATTCGCAACTCTTATCAGTGTGATTTGTGAGCGCATCGCTCGGGCAGTTTTCAGTCCCACCAGTCGAAAAAATCAATTCCAGCTCATTTCCGGTTAATCAAAAGTGGCAAAAATTTGTGCCTATGTTATGAAAGCTTGGCATATAAGTAAAAACTGGGTTAATACTCGAGCGATTTTCTAGAAAATATTTTTTAGGGAGGTTGGGATTTTTATTGGGAACATTCGAGTAACCCTGTAGAGTGGATGTTTATTTGAATTTTGCGGTCCTCGCATGATGGCTTTGGCCGTGCCGCGGATTAATAATTGGCACGCGACAGATATCACATATCCGCATTAAAATAACAAAACCGGCGATATCGGTTTACGTGAACCGGCGGCGACGGCGGCGGAGGCCGGTGGCCGAGTCCTTTGAACTTCAACCCTTCGAATTCGAGCCGGCGGAGAGCGCGCGGACGCGGCCGAGGCGACGAGAGGATACGGACCATCATCATCCCCGGACGAGATGAGAAGGGGAGTGGGTATAGTCAGCCGGCATTCAATCAGCGACCGTCCCGGAGGGATCGGCGAAATTAAGTAACCTTGGTTGCCCACATGTAATTACAACATCACCCGGTACAAATACCACCTCCCGGGATGCGACCGAACCGCCCCCGTCGGCCCCCCGATGCCATCTTCAGTGACAGCGCCCTAATCACTCCAACCCCGATCAATTACCGGCCGAAATTCGCCCCAACCCCCGGATCGGACCGGAGCGCCCGCATTTTACCATGCAAGATGCAATAAATTCCGGCGCGGAATTGATCAACCGAAAACTATATACGGTGCGATTCGCGAAAGTATCGCTGACAAACCGCGTTACATTCTACGCGGTTCATTGAATAGAGTGCTTTAACTTTACAAGGGCTTATACGCTTACACGTTCATACGGCATTCGGGGCACGTAGCACACATGTGAAAATTTTTGAATGCAATTTCATATATCTGAAAGACGAATGGCACCTTCTGACTGTCGCACCCGCAAAAATTTACATCCTAAACTTGACGAAATACACCCCACGAGCGAATTAGACCGGCCCCCCATATCTTTATTCAATATCGCAGGGAATAAAGAACTTTTCTAAAATCCTTTCCGATCCCGCCTATATCGTAATAATTATTCGTGAAGGGGCAGGAGGGGTCGAGGCGATATGAGTAAGTAACTGAGGCTGTTAAGGAGATAATCCTAAGCACTTTGCGCTAATCTCTTTAGGCGCACGCCAAATACCGGCTCTTTCTTCTGTCATTTTTATTACCGCTCGAACAAGAAGCAGACGCCCTTTATCACTGTTGCGATTCTCGCATTATTTGTTCGGTCGGGTCTCCGCGACATCACCGGCTAGGGCCGCATTAATGACGGGCCGAATTAGCCGCTTCCATCTCGCGAATGGGGTGCCGGGGTCGCCATATACACGAATAATTCGCAGATGCGCACCCCCATCAGGCGATTGAGCGTCACCTGGAATTTCGAAATTTCCAGATCGAGCGTGTACCCAATAAACGTCCCCCTGAATTTTTAGGGTCGGAGACGGTGAATACTTGAATAGTAAAATCAAAGAAATGTAATGAAATGTATATGTACGGTTAGCGGCGGATATATAACGATGTTATCGAACCTACTGATTTGCTAGGGTGGAGACCCTTATTGCTTTGTTCTCACTTTTGAATCTGGGGTGGTCTACCGCTGATAACCGAAAGCCAGTATTACATTTCGGATACGGCTACCCCTTCCCCCGACTAATTTACATATGTCGTCCTATCAGTTCAGACCGTCACGTCACTATTTTTCGCTCTTCACTATGTCCCCGCACAACCCCTTGCCGACTTTTCACCCCACGGAAAAGTTTTCCCTCCGCACATAAAAACTCCTTTTATTCTGGCCACAGTGCGAAACCTGACAAGAAATTCGAGAATTTTCAAGTTCATATCAGACAAGTTCCTCGACAATATAATATAATGTAATAATAACAACAATAACTTCGGGGGTGGTTTTGTGGCCTAGTGCCAAATCTGTGCAAGTAATATGAGCCGACAAAGGGTAACTAATACGGTTTTTGCCGCCCCTTCGCCACTATTCAAATAGATAAGGGTAGATTCAAAGCTTCTCCTAATTATATTATATCAGAGGGGTCATATATCAAGCCGAAATTAACCGAACGGTACTTCTGATATCGTCTTCACCTCCTGGCGCACCCTCATTTGCGTACGAATCAAATTCTAATTCTTTTCCTCTCCCAGTCTCGCCACTTCTTTCTTGACAATTATCATCGAAAATCGTGATGCGTATTTCAAAAAGTTTCTTTTATCTTATTAGCCGGCACGAAAGTCCTCCCGTGCCTGCCTGATTCCCGAAATTAATGAGAACGATTGTAAATAGGCTTATTGTGATGTGTTATGCATTCAAGCCGAGATATAAATGACCGTTGTCCGAGGAATTTCAACTATTTGCTTAATTAAATTTGCGGGGTATTAACGTTAACGGAAGTTTCCGGGGACCCCTCGCGACTTGCGACTACGAACTATACAACGTTACAACGCGTAGGCGGAGAGGAAGACGCAGAGCTTGATGGTAATAATGCGAATGCGAGCTCGTGACTAATTGGGGCGGTTTGCGATCGTGCATGCCGTGCGTCTCGCATCCGAGCTTTTTGAGCCGCGCGGACGCGCGAAAGAAGTGGCGATTTCTTCGCCGCATCACTCCGGGGTGAATCAGAGAGAGCATATAATGGGCTGCTAATAAAATAAAGCATCCCATCTGGGAGTTGAGCGATGATAACCCGCGCAATTGTTGACCGCAGGCGGTGGGAAGAGGGAACACACTCCGACACCACCAATTACATTAGCCCCGCAATTCTACATCATCATCACTCAGACGTGGCACTTTCCTCGGCCGATCTAATTCCCCGCAATTGCGGGCGATCTCTCCTCCGGTTCGACTCTTCCGGCTCGCGATGACGGAAGCGGGACGGACAGGTGACCGCGCTCGTTCGAATCAATCCGAAATCCGTGCAGGGGCGGGCCGGGGTCCGGGTTCGATTGTGCCCGGGGTCGGTAGCAGGTGTTCGTTTGCGCGTAATTAAACAGTGACGTCACATTTTAATAATCATAGAATGGGCATTGTGGAAATACAATGGTCATTGACTGTGGGGGGAGAGTCGTGGAAAAAGTGCATGAAACGTGGCCGCCGCGACCGCAACAAAACCGAAGACCGGAGAGGGTGTGTTGTCCTGTGCTTTAATAGAGATTTGCCATTAGATATTTCATACGCGCACCCATCGCCGTCCCTCTCCATCCCGCGTGTACGCGTATCACTCGGATCGGGCCGGCCGAAAAGTCAATAACGCACTCTTCGAGTTCGAGCCCCATCGGAATCAGAAAATCCGGGTATTAATTAGAGACGATTTTTAATTATTCCAGGGGCGGCGGCACGGGGAAACGTCCATATAAACGGGACGCAGATGCGATCCAGCCACCGCTAAGAGTATCTCATTGGTCATGGCGGCGCAATCAGCTAAATAACGCCAACAATAATAATTAGCCCCCTTCTCCGATTAGAGAGTACCACTACACTGTGCGTGCGTGATAATCTCGTTATTTTTCCACACAAAAAATCGTTATTAGTTGGGGAATTTTTCGGTGCGATAACGCATCACAGCGAAGATGCAATATATCAAACATTATCGTAATTTTTTCTCCAGTCCGTGATAGCTGTTATCATTATCGTAAAAACTCCCCTCGGGGGTCAGAGTTGTCTGGAGATAAGAGCGCGCTTAAGGTGCGGTTCGGTCGGGAGAGCATATCGTTAAAAACGGCCGGGCTGACCTTATAATTATTATCCCAGGAATATAAGGGACGCGTCTACGTGAAATTAGTCGCACGGCCCTGCGTCCCTAGAGTGATCGGGCCTGGCGCGGACCGTGCCTTCGGGGCTTCGCCCGGTGATTTGTCATAGAACTCAAATACAATTATGCCGAATTCCACGCATCTGCGTCCCCGCATCCACTTTTTAATCACCGCATCCCCGAAATTGGTCCCCGGCAGAGACGTCGTCCTTCGTACACCGCGATCGGAAATCCGCGCGTCTTTGTGAGGGCGGACCCTCGATACCTGACCACAATGGAAAAAGATCGTGACTGACTTTCGCCAAGAGTAAACTTAATCAAATTCCGAGCCCCATTGACCGGCTTGCATTACCGCATTAGCGGAGATTATCTTAGCGGCTTTCATGCCGGCACAATAATGACCCGCCGGCGTCTAATTAATATCACGAAAAATCGGTAATTGAAAAATTGATTACGGTTCGAGAACACCCATCGGCGTATGAGCGAGCGGCTCGCCACCCCCTCGATTATTTCAATAATAAATAGAGAGGCGCTCGCCGTCGCTGGGGAAAAACAATACAGAATGGGATGTAATGGGGAAGAAAGAGAAGTAAAGAGGTAGAAACTCCGGCGGTTTTAAAGATAGGTTATGTTTAAGTTCTCCAGATAATATCTCTAGCGTAAGACATATTGCCACTAGATAGCAGCACAATAGCATGTTATCTTCTGCATGTATATACGCTCGTATAACTCCAACGAGGCTGTGTCCCAATCCTTAGCTTTGCAGCGCCAATCTGAGATCTCCAATAAAATCCGAAATGGAAAAACCTGTAAAAGCTTTATTGGAGTTTTCGAACCCTTCTCTGTACAACTTCAATAAATTTAAACCAATTGAAAATACATTAATGATCGATAATAGGGGTCGAAATCGAGCCACCCTCCAACGTGCTCATGAGGCTCAAGTGGTGGTTATATAGTTCTGAAATTATCGACTAGATTTTTTTTAATTACATAGTCGGCCCGAACGCGACCGAGTAGAGCGGAGTAGAGAATCGGCACACAGCCGTGATCCGGTAAGGCACATACTTTGAGCGTATTCCACAAGAGTAGTCTAGATCTAAAGATCGTAAAACATACAAACGTATTGTTTAAATGCAAAGTATACACAGTGTTCGGCCACAAAAGCGAACTGGAAGAAATAATATAATGAGGTCTCGCTCCTTCCCCCTACTTCTCTAAACTCTAAACCGGGTGACGTATTAGGAGATTTCCATTTTTGCGGAGGGGTGTTGATGTGTTCAAATCCCCGACACGTTGTTACGCGCTGTCTCGTTAATAATTGATATCAAATTTCAGCAAAGTTCTTATACGCGTTATTATTGTGGAAAAGGCCAAAGTAAATTGGACTGGAGCGCTGATTAGTCCGGGTAATTAATGAGCCACGTGATACCGTAGACGTAAAGGGGACGCCGCCGCCCCCACCTCCGCCGCCACCGAAAACTTGCTCATTTTGCGAAATCGATCATAGTTTCCGCCCAAATTAAAAAACCTTATTGCACGCCTCACCTCGCCTTTGTCGTAAATTTAACGCTTTATGGGTTTTTACTTTCTGCTCGTAAATTCCTGGCCTGCATGGCGGATTTCTCGAAATTGCTCATCCTCAATCCCCGTCGTAAAAGTTATCGAGTATCGTTATTATTACCCGGACACGGGGTGGTAATTGCTGGTAAACAAGTCGGCGTAAATTGTACGTAACGCGTGACGCCATTTAAATTAGGAAGCAGATTTAGACGAAGTTATTTATGTTTTTAAGTAATCTTATCATCTCAAACGAAACTAAACCGAGCATTAAATCTGGCGAGGAGACAAAATGAATTAAAATGAAGTGGGAGAGGAGAGCGGCAAGCGGCAAGTTAATTTCGCATTCAGTGCGAATATGATCTGGGCGTCTTTTCTTCTTTAGAAAATGAGGAAGGAAAGTTTCGGCTTATCTGGTCTTTTGTGCGAAGAACTTCCATCAGGAGCGCCACGAGGAAACAATACTTCATCGGGAAAGCCCTGGATGCGCCTAATTGGGAATCAGACGACGGGGTTGGGTCGGGGGGCGGCGCACCCCTCGACTCGTCACTTATTATTATTATTTTCGTCGGAGGTGGCCGGCCGCATCCAGTTTTGCATATCTGGGGCATAAATCTGGAAACATTTGCGGACGATGGTTGACATGTCACACATGCACGCCACCGTGGGAACCACCCCGGGACCGAACCCCGGCGAAACCCTCGCCCCTGAAATACCTGCATATCAAGATTCGGCCCATCGCAATTAAAGACCTACGCGCCGACGATTAAATATCGTGACGCCCGGAAAATTGGCGAAATTTCTCCCGAGACACGTCCGTCAGGGGTGAAAAGTATCGCATGTCTGGAACAGGCACTAAAAACGGGCCGGGTTGAAACTTGAGAAATAGATATTTCTACACCTTATCCAGTTCTCCGTTGTATACGGTATACGGTATGGTATAGTGTAGTAGGAGCGAGAGTGACCGGCCTTTTTAGAATGCCAGTCAAGACAAGAGGGGGGCTTATGGGTTAACCGTGTAGGGTAGTAATAAATTAGAAACGTGATACTTTTCACTGTTTATGTTTCGGCGGTGGTGGTTCTTTTTCTCCATCATCGTACCTGTTGTATACGAGTGCATATTATAAGTGGTCTCGAGCTACTGGAAGAAAATTCATCAAACAAAATTAAAACGAAATTGATGGCTCGAACTCGAGAGATGTTTAATTCAAGTCCATTTTACGACCTAGTAGGACATAAAAATTAAATAGAGGCCAGATGTCAAACGTTCCGTATTGAGTTCTTGAATATTTCTTACCCCAACTTATTTCCGAAAAAAAGAGTCGACAAAGCGAGATTGAAATTTTTAATTAAAACCGTTTCCTCCGAGTCGCAAAGTGGGGCACACACACCGCAAATACGCGACGTATAATGCCGGCATATTGGGAGGAGGTAATTCACGTCCGGGGTAAAAGACCTAAGCTACTTACCATAATAGAGTTAGTGATGCACTCCGAGCCACCCCCGTAGAGGAGTTTACTTGTAAATGTCGGATTAACGCATTAACATTTATGGTAGACGGATTTTCAATGAGTGCAATGATGGGCATGCGTATGTGAGCCATATATTAGCCCGTTCTTGCTGTACGGACGCGTCATACCGTAACAATTACTCATACGCCTCGCTGAACGTTTCCAGCGGCCCTCAACCGACCGCTAATTCGCGCCGGAACGCCGCGAGCCGTCCGCGGTGCGCCACTTACGACGTCGCGCCCTTTTCGCACGCGGAAAAACCCGGAAGCGTTCCGGTGACGCCGGACTAGGAGCCCCCGATTTTCGACCGGATTTTTCGAAAAGGCGAGGCGAACTTTTTGGGGCTCCTGGCCGACGGCCCTTGGTTTAAATTGTCGTCATGGGCGTCGATTTGGTCCTTTGAGTCAAGAACTTGCAGGATTCGTATATGATGCATCTGCGTCTTCCTTTGAAGTATTCCAGTTGGGACAATAAAGTTGGAGGATACCTAGGTGTAGTGGAATGACGAGGACGACGTTTTCTCGTAAAGTATCCATTTGCGGATGCGCCACTGGCACTGCATATTAGCCCTTGTGAAGTTGCGACGGCATTGTTTGCGACATCGGTCGCTCTTGTGTTATTATATCGGGATCCGTGCGCTGGATAAAATCACGCCTCTCGCCTCGATATTAAGAATTACTCGTCTATAACGGCACAAGGGACGGGAATCATCGATTAAACACGCAACGGCGGACGCTCACAAATAAATAAGCCACTAAATTACGCTTTGGCGCCCACGAAAGGCCCTCCGGTCCTCGGCCGGCGGGGAGGACGAATATTAAAAACGCCGAAAACGATTTCCACGTCGCCGCCGAAACCCGAAGCGGCCGCACAAAAGGACCGAGAGGTGCGTGCTCCTTGCGCGTCAGGTGCGGGCACGGGGAGCGCCGCGTCCGCCGACAATGGACCGAAATTTCACGGGGCCTTTATATCACCGCAATAGCGCCGGCGGAGGAGCCGACCCTCTCAACCCTTCCCGTGCTCTCGCGCGTCTCGGTGTTTCGCCATTCTTCGCCTTTTACGGGGCGCGCACCCGGAGATTAGCCGTTTCGGACTTATTATCCCGCCAGATAAGCCGGAGAGGTCGAAACGGATACACGGCACGCGACATGCCGCGCTTATTCATACGTCAGTGGGAAACCCTTTCCCTGGGACTTTGGGACGCATCATCATCATCATCATCGTCGTCCTCCAGTTGAGATTTTCGACAATTGTGCCAATTCACCGGGAAATATACAATCGTCTTGAGTGTCGATGATGGTCGGACCGGGTGGTACCACTGGAAGATGGCGCGATTTTCGTAGTCGGGGGTGTCGGGGGTGGTGGGTGTCACATTGCGGGTCACTAGCGGGCACTTGCGGGCACGAGCCGGGGCGATAGCGATGACGGTGCGTTCGGTGCGGTCGGTGCGGTCGGCTCGGTCGTCGTTTCCGAGGTGCCGGGCCGAGTCGGAGGTTTAGTGGCGATAATCGCCGTCGGTGTGGTGGCGTCGACGGGCGCTCCGAGGGGGGCGGGAGGCGGCGGCCCCCACCCCGAAGGAGGACCGCCCCTTGGCCTATCGTGACCCGGCTGTGAACCAGGGACCTCCCCGGCCCGCCCAGGCCAAGTCGGTGTCGGGCCCGAGACCGAAAGGTCACTAGTAGAGGCTAGAGTGTGCCGCCGGGTTGACCTATCACCTCGGGACGCGAGATACGTGCTGAACGCCCGCTCCGGTACAGACGGCCCAGCGAGCGACCACGTCGCGCCCTTCGAGTGCACCGGGAGTCCGCGAGCGCCGCGACGGCGACGGCGACCGGGATGAGTGCGTGAGTGCGGACCGTGGAGTGCCCGCGGCCGGACATCGCGATGGCCCTGGTGGCCAGCTCGTGGCGCGAGGCCTCGCTCGTCAACCCCATGCCGACCGGGCTGAACGCGCTGCAGAACGGGCTCAACCCGCTGCCGCCCGCGGCCAACCTGACCGCCCTGCCGCCCAACATCAACCCGATCGCGCTCGAGAGCTCCGAGCTGGCGCTCATCAGCCGCCAGACGCCGTCGCAAAATTCGCAAAATAGCGCCACCAGCCAGGACAAAAACCAAAATATCGAGTGCGTCGTGTGCGGCGACAAGAGCTCCGGCAAGCACTACGGACAGTTCACGTGCGAAGGTAAATCCACACACCCGAAAAACCAAAATCGCCCCCACAAAATCACCGAAATCATCGAAATCACCGAAATCGTGCTCCTGTTCGGAATGTTGTGATACCGCGTGTCGTGACCTGGCCCACATCGGTGCGATGGCAATCCCACTGAAATTTTCGGCCGTCCACGGTGACAACAACGGAAAAAGTCCCATAAAAGACCGGTCAAAAGCCTCATTTTCATAATTTATCCGCATCGGAGGCGAAACTGAATAAATTAAATATTCCCCAAACGAAACTCGGCCGTGGCTGCATGAGCGAGGCGGCGGACGCGCGCTAATTAAATCTCGACACATCGGAATGATTAAGGAAACGGCTTTTATATGAACCGAATTCGAAACGAGTGTCAAAAGCTCCGAAATAAATCCATCTCGGCACTCTTTATTCCGTTTTGGAGCTCAAAGCTTCGAGCGGTTCAGTCGAGTACACATCAGATCGTATCAGCACCAATTATAATAGTAATTAAAGTAATTACTGGTCTGATGGTAGTTCATTCACTTTGCCCCGTTCTAATGGTATTCTAGATGTCGTAAAAATTCGGGACTTTTCCGGATTTCGTCTTGGTATTATCAGGCGCGATCCGGAAACGAACACCCGAAGTCTTATAAAGTAGTCTCGAGAAACCTTTCGGGCTCGTCGGGATTAAAATGGGATGTTTTCAGAATGTCGAAATGGCTTCGGATTCGATTTGAGGGCGGCGCATGTGTACTTTTGATTTTTAATCGCGATCGCGATGTTTATTTAGACGTTTAGGATTAAATCCCCCCCGCGTTTATTTTTATTATCTCGCAAAGACAAAACGTGAAAAATCTAGACGTCGTTATGGCCCCTCCGCCTCGCCTTTGACAGCCCTTTGGGGAATACGGAAGAAAAATGAGCCTTTATAAAAACATCTCGGTCATAAAACTATAAAAGAATTCCGGCCGAGATCCTCTCGCGTCCTCTCTCTCCGTGGATGGATGTTCCACGTATGACAGTCGAATTATTGCCCCAATTATTGCCGTCCGTCAAAAAAACTTTCACTATTTTTTAAACGGTTCGGATTTTTCGCCCGCCCGATCATTTCGAATCGATCCGATACGAACTTTCGTTTAGTTGAGATATTGTTCCTTCGGTTGCATAAAATATTTATAATAATTCTGCTTAGTCAGCTCGCATGATAGGTGAGTATAACTGTTTTTGATGTTACAGGTTGCAAGTCATTTTTCAAAAGGAGTGTTCGAAGGAATCTAACATATTCGTGTCGAGGAAGCAGGAATTGCCCAATCGACCAGCACCACAGAAATCAATGCCAATACTGCCGGCTCAAGAAATGCATGAAGATGGGAATGAGGCGGGAAGGTAAAAAAATTAACAAACCGAATCACGGAATGCATGGAAGCGATCAAATCGCCTCGGATATTTTGACACTATTTAGCCCGAGATGATTTTTCCGCGTGATCTGTATATCGAAAATCAGGATCAGGGGACAGATCATCCAATTATTTCTATACCTAAATAACAGTAGTATTAGTGATGGGGAAGTGAACAGGTGGTCCAGTTTTTGCATACGTAAAATATGTATAATAGTGCGCTACGGTCCGGAGAAGGAAATGATTTACATTTCAATAACCCTTATCAAAAATTGCGCAGCGTCGTTGCTTGTTGAAATTACCCAGGCAAAGTTGATATTTCCGAGGGTTTTCCATCTCGTATGAGTAAAGATCGTATGAAAATATTTAGGCTTATGTATGTATAATATAACCGAACCGACTCGACTGGCGAACCATAGCGTTATCCCTATTCTTGCAGATGATTGATCGATTTAATATACAAATACTTGACCGTAAGGTCCAACAAAGGCCCTTTCTCGTACCTAAAAGATCGTTTACCGCTTGCATACATTAACGAATGACTTGAGATTAATGGTCGTATCGGTGGTCAGTGTATATGGGAAAATATTCAGCATGATGCATACACACATAACGAACCGTATACCTCCGCACACAGGCAGCATCGGGGTTATACCTGAAAACGAAATTTCGCAATTTCGTCCCCGACACCGTAAAAATGGGCCAATTATTTCGATAAATGAAATTGCTGAATCGGTGATTATTATATTATTACAAAGTAGTTCTCTACTGTTTAGAGAGTTCCGTCTGGACCGGCCGCTCCAAGTACTGGAAAAAGAGTAAGAACTTTTACTTACTTACATAATTCGAAATTTCCAAAACCGGAACTGAACCGGTACGGACCACGTACACATATGCACGTACACGCATACCTCGCGGTGCCCGGTCCTGTTCGGTTGGCATATTCTTTTAATAATAGCGCGTTTGACAAAACCCATCGCACATAAAACGGAACGAGTCAGGTAGTGGAAGAATTGAAACTAGTTTTGAAGGGTTCGCATCGTGCAGACACCTTGCGATTTATACCTAAGGGTAACGGATAGTGGATGACCAGTGTCCAGTAAATATTATGTAAATTACTCGAGGGAAACGGAGGGACTTTATTCAAATTCGTGGGAACCGAAACCTTCGAGGATTACATGAATCGCCATAAGAAATACGGCTTTATGCCATTGCGAAATCCATGCGTGACATACCACCGGAATAACATTATCTCGAATTTTTCTATAGGCGCGGTACATAATGCGGCACAGGGGGACATAGGGGCGCGCGGAATCTCGCATTTCGCATATTACTGTACGCGCGCATGATACATGCAAATTCCATCCGAGCCGATATCGGACGAGGTGGTCGAAAAAAGTCGGGCCGCGTGCGCCCATTGTGATCCGGCTCTCGCAGCATCTGATCGCCGAAGCCGGGAGAGGTGCGGGCCACCTGCGAGCCTACCTGGGACCCTCTCGGTGATGGAGCTAAAAAGGTGTTAAAGCGCGTGTCGATCCGAGAATCGCCGTTTTCCGTATAATTAGAACGCGCCGTCGAATCAAAACGGGCGACCGTCACACCACAATGGGCCGCGCGTAAAATGTTTGCGAGCGAACGTATTAGACGGCGAATGCCATTGTTGGGGCCCGTAAAAACGGCGTGACAATCGAACGCGCGAGACGGAGAGCTTAATGAGACGAACGGAAAGGAGAGGAGTCGGCTTTTCGTCGGGGTTACGCGACTGAAAAGTTTTCATGGTCGAAATGAGTTTCGGGGAATCGCGGCCATTAGTTTCCCGACACGAGGAAGGACCGTGGGACATGACGGTGCCGTCGAGCAGACGACAGTAATCTCGTCTACACCGCATTAATTTAATTATAGTGGCTCGTTCAGGGAATATGTCCTCTTTCTGGCGGTACCGTGATATATTTTGTGCCCGTTCCGTTCGGCGGCAGTAACGAACGAGAAATCCGAGCCGGTGTAGGGCGACACCGACACCGGCCTCTTTCTTCGGTTTTTGTGACCGGCAGGGCCCAGGGGTCAACTCATATTCCAACCTCGGCCCATAAAACGTCCGGGCGACCTCTCGCGCGGGCACGGCGCTGCCCGGTGCGGCCGGGGCATACGCGTACGACAACCGTCGTCGGCGTTTTCGCCGGCTTTGTTCTTCGATTCTCCCGTAGCGCATTGCCGACACCGTCGGGCACGGCCATGTGCGAGCCGGTCCGGTCCGCGCCCGTAATTGCGCTCTTTATTAATAGCCGAACCCGATTAGCATAATCCGGCGTCGGGGACGGGGGGCCGCTAAATTGGTCACAGCGCCTCACCGGGGCGACCCATTGACCTTTGCGTTCGGCCATTTAGAGGTCCGTGCGACATCCCGTGTCGCCTGCGCGCCGACAGATAAGTGCTAGGACGGAGAGCCGCATTATCCGGCGTAAAAATGTTTTCGCGTGGAACTCGGATTATAATTCTGATTCTGAAGTCTTAGGTTGCTATGCTGAATGCGGTTATCGTGGGAAATGACCTTACCTGACCCTGACCCTGTAGCCTTACCGAGCAGCGAGCAGCGACCAGAGACCAACCGAATAGCGATGGTACTCCACTACGTGCGCCGTAGCTAAACACAATCGGAACCGAAATATTTTTCGAGAAAATCTCGAAACGACATCACCCCGCCGTTACATCGTCATCCGATCCTAAATTTGTGACATTACCACTATTAATAGCCGATACAATAATGTACACGTCAGAAAAATTTGAAAAAGTTGAACAGCAATCAATGTTAATTCAAACGTCACGGTTTATATAAATGATCTTAGACAGCCGTGGAGCTTGATTAATGGTGTGTTATTCGTTATACGTTATATACGTTATGGTCTTGAGATGCTGATGGACTTTGATATCGACCAAGACCACGACGGCGTATACACCCATATACCCATCACCTCGCCGCAAGTATAATAATAATAATAATGGTGGTGATGATGATGATAATGCGATAGGTGGATGTGTCGTATCTTTTCCCGGCCCGAAAATCGGGCGCAATCAAGGCGATCATTCTTCGCACCTGCCATGCGGCGATCGGGATCGACGGAAATCTCGAATTCGAAACTCTTTCCCGCGATGGCGATAATAACGGGCCGATAATAGAGCGCGCGTGAACCCTGCCGGATAGGAGACCGCGCTATGCGGAGAACAAATTTTTTTTCCGGCCGGGGGAGGGAGAGAGAGAGGCCGTGAGCCATTGATGAATCGAACTAAACTCATCTTTAACGTGCCGTGGAGTGTGTCAAAACAAAAAAGCCTGGCATTCCAAACAACTAGACACATAATCTGCAGTCGAGAACCTGTTTTTCGTTTATTTTCACCTCCGCTCTCTCCACCGCAAATTAACTTTGACAATGCATCAGCGCGGCCAAAAAATATATTGCTAAAATAAAAGTGTCATTATCTCCCCTCGGCAATTAAGCCATTATCGTCTCGCGAGCCGGTATACATGCATAAATACATTCATACACCTGGTGATGTTGGTGATGATGATGATGACGGTGATTATTATTATCATCATCATCATCGTCGTCATGGCGGGATGGGAACGGAATATTTTTCTATTTCGTGGATCCGCCTAGAAAGCTGGCCGGTAGAAGAAAGTGAAATAATTTGTAGGTAGCTATAGCCGTATAGTTATGGCTTTGTTTACTTCAGTTCCCTCCGTGCCGTAGAGGTACTATAGGTATCCGTGGGTCAGACAAGGTCAGCTTCGCCGTAAAAAATGATAGAATTTAAATGTCCGAAATGAATCCGAATGCGGCTACCTGTATGCAAATGCTGGAAATTAATCTGATCGGGGGTTGATGCGCGCGGGGCCACCTGTCGCGTTATTCACGCCGTCCCAGGTCCGGGGGGAGCGAGCCCGCGCTTCCGGTCGGCCCGTGCTCTTCCCTATTTGTTATTCGCGTCTTATGGTTTTTCAGCCGTCCAGAGGGGCAGGGTGCCGCCGTCCCAGCCGGCGCTGCCCGGCCTGTCGAACCAATTCCTGAATTCGGCCGACTCGGTCACGTCCTCGCTGAGCAACCACACGTACCTCAGCAGCTACATCTCCCTGCTGCTGAGGGCCGAGCCGTACCCGACGAGCCGGTACGGCCAGTGCATCCAGGCCAACAACATCATGGGCATCGAGAACATCTGCGAGCTGGCCGCGCGCCTGCTCTTCTCCGCCGTCGAATGGGCGAGGAACATACCGTTCTTCCCCGACCTGCAAGTCACGGATCAGGTAATTTGAACCATCGCCGATCGAAGGATCGCAGGGATCGCGGGATCAGGGATACTGATAATGAGCGAGTCGCAGGTCGCCCTGCTGCGGTTAGTCTGGTCGGAATTGTTCGTCCTGAATGCCAGCCAGTGTTCCATGCCCCTCCATGTGGCGCCCCTGATAGCGGCCGCTGGTCTACACGCCTCCCCGATGTGTGCAGATCGAGTCGTCCAGTTCATGGACCACATTAGGATATTTCAGGTAACCGGGCGCAATCGAAATGACGCAACGATGCGATATGTCTGTTATGAATTTCAGGAGCAAGTCGAAAAGCTCAAAGCTCTTCACGTCGATTCCGCAGAATATTCCTGCCTTAAAGCCATAGTCTTGTTCACTACCGGTGAGTTACACTTATTATTATACTGTGTTTTTGATTCGTTTGATGGAAATTTGAAATTCGGAATTAATCGATGCGCTTTGTGTCGGGATTGAATGTGTACGACGATAGTTGCACCAACTCCGATAAACAATGCATTGTTGAAGTCGTGACATGGTCACCATTGTGGACTTTTGCATTATCAGTGCGGTTCCTGTGTGCGCCAGTACGTGCTCTACCCCTTCAACTCGGGCCCTTTTCGTTACCTTTCAGACAATCGCCGTGCTCCGAACAATATGCCCCGTAATAATCATTCCGTGTGCGGAGTCGCGTTGACATCAATAAAATCCTGCCTCCTCCCGGGCCACCGCAGATAACGCCCGCAATTAAGCCGGGGGATCGCCGTCATCAGGGCCGCGCGCAATTACAAACTATTTGCTATAAACACGGTGTTGTTTTTGCCATCGTCGCCATCGATTCGCCGCGCTTTTCGGCTGATGGAAATGGACCGAACCGTTGGAATTCGCGCTAGTCGCGATGAACACCTGCGTAAACTTTGACCTATTCCATCCTGGTCAACGTTCTTCTACGAGTATACCGACCATTAGCTGGAATCTCGCGCAGGTTCACCACCGCGCCACCATCATCATTATTATTATTATTATACGGTAACGTACCACGACCGAGATCTTGTACACGAGGAAACCTAGCGGAGAAATAACTGATGGGAATGAATATTAGATTCGAGTTTGGCGATTTCGCGATAGGATCCGACCGAATTGCTACAAGAATCGCAATAATGCCGTCTCATTTTTTACGGCGGCGAACCGCAAGCCATCTCTGCTCCAGATCTACACAGGAATCTGGTCGATTACCCTATAATGGGACCGAGCTTTCTATACCGAATCCGAATTGCGCTCCGGCCGCGGTCTCGGACGAAAACCAAAGTCCGGCGTTGCACTATGTGAGCGGGACTTCTCGTGTGTGAAGTTGGTAAGCAGGTTAGGTTACGAAAGGTCGTGACTCGCTGGTACGCCCGAGGCCTGGGGCCATCAAAGTCCATGAGCCACAAGCCGCGAATGCACTCCCCGCTGCATACCCGAGTCCACGAGCGCCACTCCAGCGGCGGTGGGGGCCCGGACCGCGCCGCGGACCGCGGACCGCCCGATCCGCCCGCAGAAGACGCGAGGAATTCGAGCCGGGATCGGAGATCGTCGAGGAATTTCCGCTCGCCCGCGCGGTTTCGCCGCCCCGACCGGAACCGACCGCGGCTTCCGAATCCGAGAGCCGATTAGCGCCCGCCCGGAGGTCGCGCCCCCGAGATAGCGTTTCGATTCGGATCCGAACGTACAGGACACCGACGGATTTTAATATCGCGCCCGGATGGCTGATGGCCTTTAACATAACTAACGAGGCGCTTTCGCGCCGCCGTCCGTGGGTAAACACGGATTTGAATACGGGATTAATCCGGGACAAGGACCGGACCAATTAGCCGGCGGTGGCCGCGAGGTGGCCGACTCAAAAAGCCGGTGATTCGATTTGCCGGCGGGATTTCGGCCCGGTAATCGGCCGCGATCCTCCCGCGCCCGATAATCCCGCTGACTGGGTGACTACGCAACGGCCGGATGATCCGATTTCTGATCCGGCCGGATCGGTGCGTTAAATCGGGCCGAGCGACGCAAAGCAAAGTGATCTCGTTACGATTCTTTCGAGTGTTAATTCCTTTCGCCCGGTCGGATCGAAAGGGGGGAGGCACGTCACTTAATTAACCCCGATGCGGCGGTCATTGGATGAATGCGTGTTCGATAATAAAATCCGAGTGCCGTACGGCGCATAAAGGCGATCGAGTCCTCGCGGCGATAAGATTGGTCGGAAATGGAGACGGAAAGGAGTCCGTGACCTATGGAAAGGTCATATTTTACTGTATTAGCGGGTAAATCGTCCCTTTTGGGCCATAAATCGCCGGAATTAACCCCCGGTGACCTTTGGGCCTCAAAGGTAAAAAGTCATCTAGTAAACGTGTCTTTTTTAAATGCCGCTTAATCAGAAAATATCAACGACATAAACGCCCCCTCGCGATCGTGTTATGCGATTTTCAACTGATGACGGGGACACCCCCTAAAAAAAACCGTCCCGGCATTAGTCACGTGTAACATATTGCGTTTCGGGGATGAGGGAGAGAATGCGGTTCCGTTTTTCCGCGTCCGCCGATCCCGATATGAAAATGTGTGCCACTTGCGGTCCGGGGCGAACCTGATGTTCCCCAGCTCTGATTGAATTATAGGTGTCGGGGCGATCCGTTCGATTTCCGGCCTACGTTAGTCGGATCGCGCGGCCCAGACGTCGGCCGACTATGTTACGATTGCTATAAATCCTTGCTAATAGCTCGAGTACAATGGCGCAACGCGGTCGTCGTGAATTCGGCGATACGCCTTTTCACTGTCGCCGCCGTGCGGTAGGTACGGCACGCCGGAACGGGAACGAAATCATCTCTGAGGGCGATGATATTCGCGACGCGCGAAAATTCGGGCACTTGGATTGTCCGTGCGCCCCGTCGAAAATGCACGCGTTATCGGCGCCGTAAATAACGCGGCCGTCATCGATTCGGCCCTTCGGGGGGGCGCGATAATAATTGCCGATTTGCGGGGGCAAATTTGCGTGTCGTGGTGAGATCATCCCGGCCGCGACGTGTATATGTATAAAGAAGAGCGGAAAAATGAATCGTAAAGGCCTCATGTTGCCGCAAAATAAAGAAAAGATTTATTCCCGCCACTTGGCGCATTACATCGGAATTGTGTCCGTAATTGGCACGCATTAATCCCCGATATCAGCCGCGCGGGGGCCCCCTCTTTCGTGCCGGGGCGCCGTTTGTAGTTCGTACCTCATCTTTTTCCGCAAGCGCGCCCCTGTGGCTCGGCCCTGCCCGCATCCCGGCTCACAATGGATTTATGCAGATCGAGTCCAATTGCAACATGACGCGGACGCTCGCCCGTTTTCCGTGTGATGATATTAATACGGACCGACGAAAAGATCGAATCACCGTCATGACCGAAACGCGTCCCTCGCACATATCGCGCATTTGCCCTTTTGTTGTGCGCCGTTCAGCTTATCGCTGCGATAATTCGGATCGGCCCTCGAGCACGGCGCGGCTCTCCCCGATGAAAGGGCCCGGAAGAATCCTTAACCTCGCCTCGGCTAATCGATCATTATAAAAGCGTCCACGGTTTTGTAACATGTTTTCGCGGCGTCCTTGCGCGCGTTATCGCCGGCGATAAGCGCGATTTTCGAAAACAAAGTGCGCCGAGATGACGGCGGGACGGCACGCCATTATCTTTATCTTTGAGCCAAAGTCGTTCCAATTTAAAAACAATCTCCAGCTAATGAAATCGAGGCGCGATGCGTCCCGGATTACTCCCGGCCCGGTCGACACTCGGACGCGCTCTCCGCTTTCGGATCGCACCGGGGGCGCTTATCAAAGGGTAACTGACAAAGGTATCATCGCCGTCGTAAAAGTGGGAAGCAGATGGGAGCGGATGAATCCGCCGTTTAATGGCTCGGGCTTCTAATAAGAAAAGGGCGCGCGCTCGTTCTCGAGTCGCGGGAGAGACGGCACCAGTTCAGTTTAGAGCCGTGTCGTTATGTTTTTGTGGGTAACGTCGCTAAGGCATATCAATCCGGGAGAAGAGGAGTCGGCGGCGACAAGCCGTAATTAGTCAATTAAGAACGTTCGTTCGGCTGCCGAGTGCCACAAAGTCCCGAAGTGTACGATGAGGCGGACGAAACGCACGACTACGAATAAATAATAAAATGCTCGTCGTCGTATACCCGGAGAGACAATTAAGGACAAGTGTTACTTACAACTCCCCGGTAATTACTAATGTAGCAAACTTTAATTGTTGAAAAACACCAGCTGCGTGACAAATAATAATAAATATAACCGCGAAATTGCGTAACCGTTCATTAAGAACTTGTTAAGACTAAAAATAACTGAACATAAAGAAAACTCTTCATTATCCGAATATCAGGAGTCGGGTTGAACCGGTTGAGGGCGATGTCGCTCTAATTTATTTAATCAGAGAGCGCGGAGGAGGAGAGGGCCCATCTAATTCATCCCTCTCCCCCGATGATGTCGGGTGCATTCGGTCGAGTTGTCGACGAACATTGAGCGGTGCACTCATTATTGCTTGCTTATCGATTGTCGCGCAATTTAAACGGCCATTTGTCACGATCCGCTGGAATTCGGCTTGATTTCATAATTGCCACCTGATGATCTATGCGCCGCCGAGCCAAGTATGCGGATTGCGTCCGTGCATAATCCGGGAGTATCGGATGCGAAAATGCGACGATTCCACATCAACCATGCACCGGATCATTAGACCGTCGGCGCGCCCGATTATTAATCCGCGCGGGCTTTTACGAACTTTTTAAATTTATGAAAGTTTTTCCGGCAAGTAATAGACGTCGCCCGATGCAAATTAGAAAGTTTCGAGCATAGCGAACCATCATTGGTCGTCGCCTCTGTTGTGTTGATGGAAATTAATAAATATTTAAATAATATTTACAATTCAAAATAAGCGCGTTTTAACGGGGGCGTTTTTGTTTTCCAGTAAATAATATCGCGAGTCCGGTCTCGCTCGGGGAGAAAAAGTGCGGAGACGTCACGCGGCCGAATCTGGCCGAAAATCGGACCGCAAAAAGCCTCCGGAGGCTGCTTTGTTATGCACCCCAAGCTAAGCGCGCCACTATTTCATTGTGATTTATTTGCACTTCGGTAAAAGAATCGAAAAAAACGAATCTGAATCAATCAACCATTACTTCAGATGGAGACCTGCGGAAGATATAAGACCGGGGTCAAAGAGAGGTCAGTGTCATTCCGGCCGCGGCCTCCTCTTGCGCCGGTCATCCGCGCGACTCGCCCGGCATCCCGGCATCTGCATCTCCGTCCCGCCATTACCGGCTGGATGCCCTCGCGACTAGGTAAAATAATCGGTTTCTGACGTGACGTTTTATGGTAAAAGTGTGAGGGATTAGCCGGCGACATCACCCACCGCCGCAGATTATTCACCCTTCTAAACCAGCGCGCCTGGGGCGACATCCCTAAAAATTAAAAGCCACAGATTTGCACTATGCTGTTATAACAAAACTACCCTACCCCCCCATCATCATTCAGCCACCGCCGCATATTACACAGCCCTACTTTCGAGGACTATCGGCCGTGAAGAAGTTGAAAAATCAATAATCATCCCGCAACAAAATGTGTCATCCCTCTCCGCCGTACTGTTATTACCGACCACTGCACCACTCACTTTTTCCACCACTGTACAAAACCTACGAGCAGTTCGGTTATTAAAGGGCGATTTTTATTTACAGACATATTCATTAGAGTGTCTCCGGCTTGGTGCGTTTGAGTATGTGTGCAACTCGCTTTGTACAATCTTGTCGTAAATAATGGCGTGTTTATGCAAATCGAACTGACGTCACAAGGCACGTGTCAAAAGGTGACGGGTCAAACGAGGCGATAAATACAATAAATACAATACACACACCGACCGTATACTTCCACATTGTCATTGTTTCATTAAATACATACCATCATCATAGCATAACGCACACTAGAAACGCTCGTATTTATGCTAATAAATCGTAAATAATAGAAAGACGACTCTAATCATTATTGCGCAACTCCATTTCTCTTTTTCGGCGCGTTTTCGTCCCCGATGCCGGTGCCGGCGTTACGGGCCGTCCAATATCGAAAATTGCTCTATCCGGCTCGTGCGTAAAGTCGGGCGAAAGTTCGATGACGGAATTCAATCGAAAGTATGCGCCCCGTTGTTCGTTTATTGCTTTATAAATGATTGATTCCCGCGAGTGAGGCGGGCATGATGGAGCACGTGCAAGGAGGTACGGCGTACGATGAGGAAGTCTTGTAGAATTTTTATGACACGGGCATACGCGGGTCAGGCGACCATATCGTGCCGGTGCACTCGCCCGTACGCCGCCGAGGAAAATTACTGTGCGAACGTCGAAGAATGCAAACAATGACGGCGGAAATAAAGGCACAATCCGATTTCGACCCTTCATATCGCGCGCCGGCGGGCCCTTTTGGGGCGAAAACCGGCAAAAGACCTCCCCGCCCACAGCGGCCGTGTGTCGAACCGGCACAGAATGCCCCCGGAGGCCCAGATGTCCGGCTAAATACGCCTTGAAAGCCGAATAAACCGGCCTGACAAAAAGGTGGAAAAGCAAATAAGTTTAAGAGGAGGCGCACTCGGATGATGTATCGCACCTAGGCAAACCAGGAAGACCAGATGGATTTCGCAATGGTAACAGCTAACAGCGATTCATCCCCCGGCGATTAAAATTTAAAATCGGGGTATAAAGGCGTTCCGGTCGACGATCGCGCCAATCCTTTCGAAATAATCGTCAAGTTTTAATTGTCCCGATTGCCATTTAAAATTGATGAGCGCTAATTCGGATTAGCATTTGTGCGCGACTTTGCGACTTCGGCGACGGTATAACGAGTAGAGGCGGAGTTGGTGCATTCCTCCGATCTGACGTCGAGTGGATGGCATCGGGGTGACGTCGAATTAAAAATTCCGAGCGCGAGACAATTGCAATTAAGCGTTTATTTATAGAGAGATGTCGAATTTAAGTGCCGGGTCGGGAATGCGTCCGTATTTTTAAACCGCATTCGGGCCGGCTGGGCGCGCTAATGTCTTAAGCCGGTGCCAAAACGGATTCCGGTCGGGGCGCTGGATTATGATCGCTGACGGTGCTTTTTGCAGATGCCTGCGGCCTGAGCGACGTCGCCCACATCGAGTCGATCCAGGAGAAGTCGCAGTGCGCCCTCGAGGAGTACTGCAGGACGCAGTACCCCAACCAGCCGACCCGGTTCGGCAAGCTGCTCCTGCGGCTGCCCAGTTTGCGGACAGTGAGTTCGGCCGTGATCGAGCAGTTGTTCTTCGTCAGATTGGTAGGCAAGACCCCCATCGAGACCCTGATCAGGGACATGCTGCTCTCCGGAAGTTCGTTCTCGTGGCCGTACATGTGATACTTGAAACTGTACTAGGTGCCCTAGTCAAATCATCATTCAAAAACGGACTGGAGATCATCCAAAACGGACTGTTAAAGGGGCGGGCGGGGTGGACGGATCCGGGATCGGTGGTGTCAGTGCCCGACGTTTCTCTATTCAAATTTCGGCAATACTTCGCGAATCACATATCAGCAGCCACGCGTTGAACGTGTTATCAAATAACCAAAAAAAATTATAAGCGACGACGATTAAATTGATTAAACACATACATGTTCCTTTTTATAAGAGATCGATTATATACCATACACGATGCATATAAAATGAGTTTAAAGTGGAAACTTATTGTAATAATAAAATTACACCGTATATACATAAATGTGTATTAGTAATATATTTTATTGGAATTTGTATCATATGTAAATAGGCAGGTTGATTCACTCCTCGTTAATTGGAGAACGAACTATTATTATATACTATACATTGTTTTTTTTTTAATTAACTAAATAATTTCCCCAATTTAGTCAGTGTTCAGATTTGTTTTTTATGGTTTAAGTAGTTGTTTGTTATTAGTTGTTATCATCATTGTTGTTATGACTTTCACTTAGTTTTTCTTATTATTATTTTTTTTTTAATTAATATTTATCTCGTCTTAATGCGATAGGTGGCCAGTTTCTGTAAAAAAGTATTTTACTTAAAAAAACACAATTGTTAACACTCTACTCAAAAATTTCGTACTTATACCACTGGAGTTCTTTGCATGAAGAAAAAAAATCAAACCGAACCATCATTTTATTTCAGTTGTGACAGCGTCTCGAAATGAAATCCAAATAGAATAGTTTTTAGTGCAATTTTTACTTTTTAGTGTATACTCACTTATTTATTGATATTTCTTATAAAAGTTATGTTTATAGTGTTAGAAGTAAAAAAAATAAAAACGTGAATTTAGAGTACTATACCCTACATACAATTTGGCTTTTTGATTAAGGCCAGTGCCAATATCGATCATTAGTCGATTTTAATCATAGTACATTATTCGGGATTTCTTTATGTTTGTAACAAACCGTGTATATAATGAATAGTAAAATAAAAATGACTGTATTTATATTACTCGACTACTTTTTCGTCTATCCAGTCCCGTATACAATCGAGTCGATTTGGGCGATTTTGGGAAGCACGACGATGGCGAAACGGATATGGAGGAGCTTGATTATGCAATCAAGTAGAACGGCTCAGGTGCGACGCGGTGTAGTTAACGATGGCACTTAGCACCGACCAAGACCGAAGAATCGGTGCCCAGCTGCATAAAACACGACAAAGTGCAAAGTTTCTGAATAATAAATTTCTTTCTAATTATACTGAAAGTTCCGAATTCGTCAGCCGAACTTGACGCGGTTCCGCCATCACCGTAACGTTCCTCCCAGAAAAAAAGTACGTATCGCGTTCCATTCACCGAAGAAAATCGGAACGGGTGTTGTTGAATAATAAACATGTTTTTAAAAGGAAATGAACTTTTTATCTGGTCAACCTTTGACATCTGCTACAAAGCCCGAGTGTGGTTGATTGACACTTTTCATTTGGTCTTGTTTTCAATTCTAAAGCCATCCCTCGGCCGAAAATCAATGGCCCCGTCACATTTTAAAGCGAAGACTCCATTGTACGCCGCCGTCCGCTCTTCGGGACGAGATGCACAACTCGCGATTGCGGCCGGACGACTTTCGACGGGAAAAAGCTCTCAGGTGCCAGAAGCTCTCCGGGCTCCGGCAGATCCGGGCCGCGTATCGATCGCGATTGGCCGCGATAATTCAGCGAGTCGCACGGGCCCGTGCACCTGTTGACTTGTAATTAGTTCGACAATCTCCGAACGCCCCGATCATCCCGGCGCTCCGGGGGCGGCGGGGACTCCGGGCCGGCTGTCATGCATTCACCGGATCGCGTGGGCGTATCTATTGACAGTTTTCTGGTGGCCAATCGCAGCGGGTCAACCGTTACCCCGGGTTACCATCTTTGTCCTTACTTGCGATAAAGGAATCCGCTCCTTCGGATTACGGCGCCGTATCACGGCAAAAACCCGCCGATTACCATCGGGGCCGGGGCGCGCCGCCCGGAATCGAAAATCCCCACGGAAAAGATGACGATAACGGCCCGACTTGTTTACCGAACGGCCCGTCGATAATGAACTCGCATAACTCGCAATTAGCGCGATTTTTCTCGAATCGGAGAAAACAGCGATAATAGCGCGCATATGAAACGTCAGTCGGCTACAGGATCTCGCATCATCATCGCCGGCTCTATTCGCATGAATAAAATGTGTGTAATGGAAGCTCGTTAAACAAATCTGAAAATATCTGGAACGGGATGACGTAATCGCTGTGTTGTCGTATCCCCAATCTCTAATACGAATTGACCTTTGATTGACACCAATAAAGAGTTGTTGAAACAAGCCACGGCTAATGCCACGATACGGTCCTGGCGCCCTCGGGCTCAATTATTATTAAACTGGCCGGCTTTTTATTTGCGGCACAAATGCCCCGACCGGCACTTAAGGCCGTTTCGGAGAGGCCGTCGTTTAGAGGGTACGGCGCGTTTCCATTACGGGCCTGGATTCATTTATAATCGGGCGCGATTTCTAAGGGACGAAAATGACAAATTCGGCCAGGTACGGGCCGATTTTCTAAGGGCGACCATTAGCGCACCCGTGTGCACCGGACACACCCCGGCAGTTACAATTAGGAACGATGCGGTGTCAATATTGAAACGGCCGAATCTTAAGTTTGGACGTTATTAATGGTGACGATCGTGAAGGAGAATCGCCGATGCGTTAAGTCGGGCTATTTGTCGAGCCGTATTCCCGTCGGTTTTGACCGTCCGGCGATTCGTTCCTCAATTACGCCAGTGAATTTATGCGGCGTATAATGGGGATTAATTCACGGCGAAAAAATGGTAAAAATTTCACGATACGGTAAGCACGAAATAATATCATGGAAATAAAGCGCGATTCCTTAAGAATTTCGAATAAAATATGCCGGGGCCATTAAGGCACTCTTGCAAAAGCGGCCGACCGGGGGGATCTCGTCGGGATAATTTATGGGCGCCGAGAAGAATTCTGCGGAAGTATCTTTTTTATGTGGGCACTTGATTGTAGGTTATCAAGATCTATAAAATATCGGGCTCGCATTATATGGGAGAGGACGCCCTCATCTTCGCGTATACATACAGGCGCGCTTCATTAAAAGTAATTAGTTTGGGA
This sequence comes from Salpingus planirostris, assembly GCA_949788335.1. Classification (NCBI taxonomy): domain Eukaryota; kingdom Metazoa; phylum Arthropoda; class Insecta; order Coleoptera; family Salpingidae; genus Salpingus; species Salpingus planirostris. The sequence continues at coordinate 6,085,975 of OX460929.1, forward strand.
GATTGATGGGCTCACATTTGTACGAGAGCCAGGTCGGTTTAGGGCGACTAGAGGTGTCCGTGTCGGTTTTAACCCCAGAGAGCTTTCACAAACCGACCAACCCTCTCAATTAAAAGCCCGTGTACGCCGGTATTTACCTACTTTGCGGGGTCGGGCGGAATCAGAGCGTTCGCGCCTTCCGACTCATTTCTTCATTATGGCGCATAAAAGCGAATCGTGTTCAATTTACGCACTTCTCTCCACTATACGGAACACTATTAATCGTTACCTGTCCGGCGATAATGTTTCATTCCGTTGTGGTGTAGTAACGCAAGATATTAGCGGCCTTTTTGAAAAGGAATCGGCAATTAAAAAGCTCATCTCGAAAGTAACGGTTAACAGTCCATCTATGCTATATTATAGTAATAATATATCTTAAAGACGAAAATTAAGACAGCTCCTTATATCTTTCCGAAATAATAAAACAAGAAGAAGAAGCAGAATTGTGTCAACTTATTACTTACGACAATTAAATCTTGAAGCAATTGAAAGAGTGAATTATTTATGGTAAAACATGCGGGCATTTGTTAAAAAGTCACTAACCCTTCATTGGGGCCTCGATAATAACGATCATTTATTAGCATTTTTATTGGGTGTGGGTCATTTTCGATCGGCTCATTTCGTGGTGATTATGCCGTGCTTATAGTCGAATTTTTTTAAAAGAGGCTTCATCGGCGTACGTAAGCCGCAAATGAAAAGTGACAGCCACTTAGTCCGGCTTGAGACGGCACCGCAAATTGTCACATGTCACAGCAACGAATCTTCTCGTCCTACCAATTTATATGAATTGAAGAAGTGTGTATCGCCGCGAACCCCACGAGGGCGCCGACGGTCTCCCGGCAAAATCAGCCCCCGCGAAGCCTCCCTCATGTCGATGTCGCGTCCCGGCGTCCTCCATTGTCTTATCCCGCAGCGGGGAAATAAAAAATCAAACGGTATGGGGAGCGTGCATCATCACTTAGGACTGGGGCATTATTCCGCGGTTGCGGTACTTATTATTCGCGTTTATAAATGATTCCGCAATTCCGCCTCACTTCGCCGTCATATTCCGCAAGATTGCCATAACAGAGGAACTCTAATGACGCTACTTAACAAGTTATTAGCCCAAGTCCTTAAAATCGCATCAATTATTCAAATTTTAAAAGCAATTCCTATCGAGGGGTATAATGGAATCAAAAATGGCTCCCGCCCATAAAATAATTAATGAATCAACAACGGAACACTGTGACTGTGAGAGACTTTCAAAGCCGCAAATTGTTTGAATTACGGTCGCTCGCTCATTCCCTAAGTAATAATGCGCAGTCTTTCGGTTTGGAAAAAAATCGAGATAACTCACTGCGAGCGCCATCTCTGCAACAAAAATCCCAACCACCTCGGAAGATACCACCCAACATTTTTAATACGAGAGGGTCGCAAGAAAACGCCGGTAAAACTTGAAATTTTATTTCGAAACAAAATTAAATAACTACAAAAAATTAAATATCGAGCCTTGGGCCTTAAGGATTGCTTGGAGCTAAATCAGACTTATAAGTACGCAAAATTTGTCGATAAAATAAAATAAATTCATCTAGAGATATCACTTCGGTAGCTGATGACTGTCGGTTTGTACTTTTTATTATTTCCGGGAGTCATCGAGCTCAAAACTGTCGGCGCGTGCAGGTACGGACTCAGGGGGAATCGGTTTCCCGCAACGTCGATCTCGTACGACGCGTCTTTGGCTAAGATATAATCACTGGCGATGGTCTTCACACTCGAGGATTTAGGCCGATGGATGAAGCCCACACAAATCAGCTTGTCCGCGCTGAATCCATACCTGGATTACCAATTTGAAAAAATCAATCAATTAACTGATTTAAAATGGATAAAAGCTGGAAATAATTAAATAATTCATCAAAAAAATTCAGTTACCCTGTAGAGGTGACAGTGCCGACGAATTCGCCCTTTCTGTAAAGGGGTTCTCCTCCCCAAGGCCAGATGTCCTTGTCGGGGTCGATTTCGTTCAAATGGAAAAACACCAACTGCTTGGTGATTCCGTGCTCTTTCTGCTTTTGCAGGGCGCTTTTCCCTATGAAATCCTCCTTTTTATCCAATCGGACGCTGTAACCGTTTCCCGCCTCAAAAGGGGTCGTGAAACTTGACAGTTCTTCGGCCCAAAAAGGGATGAACCTCTCAATTCGCATGAATCTCTGCGTGAGAGTCCCCACGTCCCTCGCCCCGTAATCGCGCCCTACCCTCATTAATTTATAGTAAACGTGAAGGGCATATTCTGATGGGACGTATAAACAATACCCCGGTTCACCCGTGTGGGTGAATGACATAACCATTACGTCAGACGCGTAACCCAGGTTGACTTTTTTGTAAGAAAACGGGGCTAACTTCATGTCGGTATTAGAGAGCTCGTTTAAAAGCTCGCTAGCTTTCGGACCAACCACATTGATAACCGTGTACATCGAAGTTAAGTCGTTTAAATCTATGGTGGAGTTCGAGGGGTTGTTGCGAGACATCCATTCGTAAATCCTAGTTTGTTGACTTGTTGGCGAAACCATGAAGTAACTAAAAAGACCGCGATTAATTTCGTTTCGATTTGATAAAAGGGAAGATTTCTACTTTACCAATTATCCGATTGTCTGACTAGCATGCAGTCGTTTTCGTAGCCACCCCTCTCGTTCTGCATCCCCGTGTGCACGATTGATCCTACAGGGATGTCGATATCGTTAGAGCATAATTTCTGGAGATATCCGACCACTTCCGAGCCTCCGGATTTGATTTCGATTTTAGAAAACGAAGACATGTCGATGATGCCGACCCCTTCGCGGCAGGCTAGGAACTCTTCACGCATGAAATCGAAGAACTTTGGCTTGAAGAAACTACCCGGTGGCATCCTAGGTGGAGGGTCACCCCCTGAAAAAATTTCATCAAAATCCAATCAGAGAAACGTCAAAATAAATAGTACTTTTGTAGGTGGAGTCGAAGTAGAGCGCCCTCTCGTACGCCATTTTGATTCCAAAAACGGCCCCTCTGGTCTCCAGGACGCTGTAAAGCGGCGAACACCGTAATTTCCTCGCGTATTTGTATTCACATTGATGGGGGTACAAAATGGCGTAATGTCTTCCCACGACTTCTTTAGTTCGCTGCTGTAAGTACCGTCGGCTGTTGTGGATATCGAGGAACCTCTGCACGTTGAAGGGGAGCAAATCTTGGGTCGGTTGGCCTTCGATTATCCACTCGGCTACCGCTTTACCAATCCCGCCCGCTCCTTGTAAGGAATTACCGTTCATGCCGCAAGCTACGAAATAGTTTGAGACTTCTGGGGATTCACCCAAAATCCAGCGTCCATCCGGGGTGAAATTATCGGGGGAGTTGACTAATTCCGGGCTTCTACATGTTGCCAATTCCGGGATTCTGTTGACTGCTCTCTCCCAAAGAGGATCTAGAATTAGAAATTCAGTTTTCGAGTTTCAGATCGAGGATGATCGAGATTACGGAAGTGTTTGAAGTCTTTTTGGACGTGTTTCATCCAATCCCTGGGGATTCGGCTCTCCTCGAAAGCCGGTTTGGCCTCCTGCTCGAACCAGCCGACCATGAAACCGCCCTCGTACTCCCTGGCGTAGGTGTTGGAGTCGTAATCGCGAATAATCGGAACGCTTTCGTCCACAACTACAAGTTACATACTCTATAATAGTTTATAATAAAATTTCATCGATTATCACATTTCGGTAGGCGCCCGGTGGTTGCATAGAAGTGGTGGGCAGGATATGCAGGGATTCGGACGTTCGGTGAACACTGGAGTCCCAACTCTCTGGCCCACATTCCAGCGCAATTTACGAAATATTCGCATTTTATTACGCCTTTTGGGGTTTCGACCCCGTAAACTGCCGAATTTTGGGTAAGTACTTTATCCACCGGAGTGTGTTCGTAATATTTCGCGCCCCCTTGTTGGGCTAAAGTAGCCAAAACGTCGCAAATAGCCCTCGGATTCGCCACAGCGTCTTCAGGTACCCATACGGCCCCTGTTAAGTCGTCCACTCTTAAGTACGGGTGCATTTCCTGCAGTTTTCTCGTGCTGATTAATTCGCAATGGAGTCCCGTTGGGATGTTGTAGGCCATTCGCCTTTGTAGGGCTATCAACCTGTCAGAAGTCTGGGCTAAATTGATGCTTCCGCACTGTTTCATTTGAATATCGTAGCCCATGTCTTGTAGTTGTTGGTATAATTTAATGCTGTACCAAATGAGATTTCTGTGCGCTATCGGCTTGAAGAGTCCCAAGGTCCCGGAGCCGAAATGTGAAGTGCCGCTGCCGATTTTCCCCTGTTCCAGTACGATTATGTCATTCCAGCCGTTTTGCACTAGGTGGTAGGCGACAGAATTGGCGACCACCCCGGCCCCGGCTATTACTATCCGCGCTTGAGTCGGGGTGGCCGAATTTGACGAATGGCTCCTTTCGTTTGGGGTTCTCAGGTTGACGGAGCCTAGACATCGCAGTTTGTTCAGGATTCCTTTGCGCACAGTTTTCTTGGACAGGAGTGACATGCTGTTATATCACCAATTGTGGCAGTCTCATGGTTTTGGGGCTATTTCGCAACTCCTTGCGGAGACGCAGATCTATAATAGGAGGGGTTTTATTTATATAATTCATTTGAAAATACAAAGTCTAACCTCAATTTGAGCAGCTGTCACTCTGACGTCCACTTGACAGTTGACAAGAAAGGTTCGAGTCTTCGCTGTGAACGACAGCGCCATCGCAAGGGTTAGTGCCGTTTCATGTGAACTACGTAGTTCATGCGGTTGACCGCTAGATGGCTATAGCGTGGCGAGATTCGATTACTTTGACATCTTACGGATTTTTCTTGAACTACAAGCTTCGAGAGTTTTGGCGCTGCCGTCGAAGTGGCGCGTCGTGGTAGCTAAGTGTATTATTGGTTGCATACATTTCAAGACTTATATTCTAATTTGATATAGTTAATTTAATGATTTGTAATCAGAAATTTAAATGAACGAAAAGAATGAATAAAAGTATTTCCGATATGTTACAGTTTATTGGAAAACATACAAAACAAATCAACGAAAATTTTCAATGAATAATAAACCTTATTAACAGAGATAACAAACCACTCCAGGCTAGGTACTTCAGTCTTGAATATTTGTTTCTAATTTTTCTAGTAAAAATTATATACCAAACACTGACACTACATGAAAATAATTGTAAAAAGTAAACAGTCACCATAATTTCAATCGCAATACCTGACTGAAGTACTGGGCCCTAATCGGATTTAGGAAAACTACAATTGTGTGGATTATGATAATATACTCAAGTCTACTGACCACCTAAATTTATTCTGAATATATATAATAATATGATGTCTTATCACCAAGCTGGCAAAGCCATTTTTAAATAATTTACGATAATCAGTTTCGAGGAGAGAACTGAACCTGAGCAAAATTGAGGCTGCGAGTCTCTTCAAGAAACTGCCACTTTGTTATAAGGTGTATGTATAATGTGAGCTTTAGCGTTTATAAATCTGATTCACTAGTTTCATTAACAATTTTGATATATAAATCTAATTAGATTGCGCATTTTAAGTGGAACCCTTCATATAATTAATAGTTGAATGAAAAATACAATACTTGTGCTCTTACATTACAATTACAACTATATGTTATAAAAATAGCGTTATATTATTTATCATATAAATTAATTATCTTCAAACTAGTTTAAAAACATGATCTGGTCTACTATTACTACTATCAAGATCCGACATGTACGAATAAATCATATATAATAAGTAACTTATTCAACTTCAATTGCATGCACCAAACCTCACCATAATATCGCAATTACGTTATAAATACAAAGCGAAATTCCACTCGATTCACTCGACATCTTGAAGGAACACCTTAAAATTACTTAATAAAAGTCACACGTTTTCCATATCACCTAGCCATAAATTAAAAAAATATTATATTATTCATAATATGTACATAGAATACCTATGCTAAACGAATCAAGAAAAATGCTCTCCATGAACAGAAAACCATCGTGAAACCGTTACAGGACCGTCGAAGCCCTCACGCACTCCTTTGTACATTTTCCCCCATTACCGAGCGAACCTTACGATTACTTCTTTACCGACTTCGCTCTGACGCTGGGAAACACCGGAGGATCGTCCCGGCCGATTTGCGGCGTGTTTATGGTGGAGGAGACCGCGTCGCTCGTTTGGGCCGTTGCGGCCGAGCCTATGCCGTTGTCCCCGTCGGCGGAATCGTCGAAAAGCTCGGTGAAGTCGAAGTTCGTCCCGTACGGCGCCATCTCGGATCCGGAGACCATCGGGTCGGCCGAGTCGATCATGCCGACCGGCTTCTCGCTCATGTTCAAATCGTAAACGGACGGTGACGGCCCCTCGTGGAAAAGCTGGGGACGAGAATCGAACGGTTTAAGTTTATTAGGGACACCGTTGATCATATCTTACACTGACATCTCGGATGTTTGCGATTTTGTTGATCTCCTTGAAATAAAACACAATGCTTTTTATACAACGGGCGATCGAAAGATTTTCTAAATAGCGAGGTTACGAAAATGCACCACTAGTTTGATTTCATGACCCCGCTCGTGAAAATTCATTCAAACGCTCTGTACTTTAGTTATCAAACCCACGAACACCACAAACTAGCTTTTTGGATAAAATTCCTGATAAACATGATTAAATTTTTTTTAATGAACTAAACTCACCCCAAGAAGAGTGTTGGCGTCGACGAACGCGTTGTATCCATTGAGGATGTCTTTGAACTGTTCCAATTCCGACTGAGTGCTCTCAACGTGGGTCGTCAAGTCATCCGTGTAACCGTCACTAGTTCCCGGTATACTGTTAATGACAGATAATCACAATGATGCAAGAAAAAACAAAAAACTGACAGGAGTTGTACCTTTTGACAACGTCGACATTTGGGTCGCGAGTGGCGACGGTCATAGTCGGGTTTGACGTCGACGAAGCTGTCACGAGCTCTTCATTCGGCTCATCTTTCTCCGTCTTTCCATAGATGCCGGTATTGTAGTTTCCTTTAATCAGATTGCTCAAGAGCTTGTCTTGGTTCGTGGGGTTGAGAAAGACTTTCTCCGGGTCGTCGTCGCCCGGGTCCAAGGTGTTGATCAGGCTGTCGTCGTTCAGTTCGCTGTCGATGAAGTCGCTCGGCGACGCCCTGGCGATGGCCTGGAATCGGGCGAAAATTATGGGTTAAAAATCTCCTTGGTTCGGTTACGCACCACGAATTCGGGTTTGTCCCAGGCGTCGGGCTGCGTGTTATCCGCGTCGGCCAGCAGGACAGACTGCAAGGGCGAATTCAGGTCGGTCTGCTGTGAAGCGGTAGAAGTGGCGGGACTATCGATCTAGACAAAGCGAGCGGTTACGGTTAACAAAGTGACGTTTCCATCTGCAGTATTGCCAACATCACCAGAGAGACAGATAACTTGTTGAAAAAAATGAGCGCAATATATCTTAGCAACTTGCTAGGAGATCCCTATTGCACTCCTTTGTTCATCAACACTTCTCTCTCTGATGATTTTGGCGAATTCTCAACAGACTCCAGTTAATCTCACCAATTATCTGTCCATAATAGTTTACGTTACTAGAGGTAAGTAGCAAATTAATTAATTTCCTCAGTTACTATGGTTACAAAACAAATTGGTGCCAACCTGATATCTGCTGCCAAGAAATTCCCTAACTGTGCGATCGTCAGTTGTACAAAATTGACAACTCTACATGGCGGTCATAGATAAAAGCTGACAGATTTATGAGAAGGAGTGGAGTCGATTTAGAATGTTATGGTCGATATTCGTGCGGGAAACAATGCGTACAGAACTAAAGGCAAGCGATCATACCGGATCATTTTTCGCATCTGCGTCTGCAGCAGGGCAGCCTTCCACCTTAATCAAGTCGCACAATTCAATCTCGAAATTATCAGTTTCATTGTGTTCATAATCGCCGAATCTTACCAATGGGAGCTCCTCTTCGTAGAGATTCGTCGACATCTCGAGCTCGTTGTCGAGTTCGTGTATTGTGGGCCCTTCGACGTTCGGTTTGTTGTTGTTGCCGACCTTGCTCTTCTTCGGCGGGCTCTCGTTCAGCATCAGCTGATAGGGGCCGCGCTTCACCCCGACCGTCATCCTGGAGGGCTGCACTAGCGTGACTAAGAACTGGATTAACTGCAACAGGAAAACTGTCAGTATCGGAGCCGGCACCACCGTCAGGTTTTTACACCATACTTTATTTACAATTTTTTGCTGTTTCAAGTGTTTCTGCCGCAATATGGCCACTTCGCGCCACAGCAACGCGTTCTCGTGTTTCATGGCGCTCAGCTGGCTGTCGACGGTCGCCTGGCGACCCCTCAGCTGTTTGACGTCTGTCAGCACCTTGGTGAGTTCGTCGTGCTTCGGGGCGCCGTCGAGGGAGGTCTTCGCCGTGGTGGCCTGGGGATTTGAGCTAGTACTCTGACATAACGGCCGTCTTGGCACACTCACTTTCCGCTTGATGTTCCTGAGCAGTTCCGGTTGGTCCTTTTGAAAGAAGGGGTGCGTGAACTGGATCTCGTCCTTGTCCGAGTCCATCGTGCCGTTTTCGACCGTCGACATTTTGTGGAAACCATCTGAAATGACATTGATTCAAAATGGACGTCACATCTGTCAAATAAAAAAAACATGGCGGCTTGGCAAGTCCCCAAGGTATTATGATCATAACGATTTCCTAAGCGAAAAAAAGGAAATACTTACACATATTCAACTGTCTGACAAAACTGCTCATGTTATTGTGCTTGTAGTAGAGCGGAAGGAGCTCATACCAGAACTGGGCCTGGTTCTGGATAACGAAACTGTTCCCTGCCTGGAAAACGACGGAATCATTACGATTAAATGAAATGGTCGGAAATCTCCATAATTTAGTGATGCGGTCCAACTTTAGTAACAATTCCAAAATTAAATTGTTATTATTGGTAAAGTTAACCCAATTAAACATGGCGACCGGATTTTTATTTCACTGGATGAGCGGATTTTTACAAATTGGGGCCGGTCAAGGTAAAGGTGGCCCCACTAGTCCCGGCCTGGCCCTAATATGGTGTTGACATAGTGGTAACCCTTTTTGCGTATTTAGGCTGCCGCTGAGGTTATGGACGTCCTCAGCTGTTACATGGGCCGAATTGCGGTCAGTTCTTTTCGAGTGACGAAATCGGTTGTAATAAACGTTTTCAATCCGCATTATCCGTAATCCGGTTACTTACGGCACCCCAGCAAATCAGATGGTCCGTAGATGGGTCGTTAACCATTTTCCACAATTTGCCCAAAAAGGCTGGCGTGTTTACGGTGTTCTCCCCTAACGGCTGCATCTTCGATAGAAGCTTGTTCGCACTTATTAAATTCACTTCAAATTTACTACCCTAGGGTATTTATTACCTTGAATTGTTTATTGAAACCATTAAAATTGTACCAATTAAAAACGCAAGAAGTCTCATAAACCATTGAAGGAGACGTTGGTAACACTGTTTGACGACAGTTCAGTAATGCCAACATCACGAAAAGTGCGCCATATTTAAAATTGACCAATCAAAAGACAGGAATTCCTGAACACAAGTTAGGCAACCAATTATACTTAACTCATATTTTAAATTAGGGGTTGATTTTTGAATAATTTAAACTGAAGAAAACTCTTTCAGTGCGTCTAAAAGCAGACTAGGGCTGTATGATTTATATCTCTGAGTGGCATTCTTGATGATGACAAATTAGGGATGTTCGATAGTGCACAAGTTTCCAAAACACCAAAATCTCATTGTTCCAAATATGAAATTATATAATTATGGTTTGGAATATACGTTTTTTTCTGTGGGAATTAAGCGGAGATAACACAAATTATTATTATTTATTAGCGAGCATAATGATTGCGCTGATATCTCTGTGCGGTTGAATTTGAGGAGGCAAACAAACACATCGCCACGACGGTTCGCGATGGTGACTGTAGATAATTTCGCGTCAAAATTATGTTCGTTATTGCTCGAAAAAAATCCTGACGGTGAGTCAAGTGCATAAATGTCTGAATAACAAGCATGAATTTTTCGGAAAACCACTGCATTACGTTATTTATCCCGAAATTATTTAATATTTTTACAAGCGGGTATCGATTTCTTATCAGGAGACGGTAAGCGCCTGCGTCGGCTCCTATTACACCGCTAAACGTGCAGGATTATTATTATATTTGAAAAAGCTTTCCTAGAGTCGAGCTGCTCAAACACGTGATAAATGATTAGTCATTACCTGGATCTCATTGTAATTGTAATAGCCTTATCAAAATAATTGGCGCCCACATATCAGCCAGACTGTCTAGTAATGATGATCATTCACATTCATTATACTTCTCCGAGTTCAATCGCGTAGCATGATTATATAAGATTTGATAATTTCATGAGCGAATCCGGGAAATTACTTACTTGCGATATTTAATCTAATTACAGACGAGATTGTCGAGTGGAGATTACTGGGCCAGGAAAAAGACGGCACTTTATTATTCAGTTGGGTGCAATCCACCCCTTCCCAACAGACCCCCCCGAAAACTCAAATCGGGGCGTACAATTTCGCCACTAATGATCTAGAAATAATCCATTCGTTCGAGTCTGCGGTTAATTGCGTTCAAGCTTCCATCGACAGTTACAAAAAGTATTTAGCGTACGTAATCAAGGAAATCGACCCCAATAATGACGACCAAAATTTCACGTACAAACCTCACGTGCGCAACCTCGAGACGAAACGCACCAACAATTTCGAACTGGAAAGATCTAAACAAATTTTCGTGCAATTCCTGTATAGGAAACATTCGGTTTTGACCGAGAATCCTCCATTGAAATTTCTAGTTCTTGTCCACCAAGAATGTGAGTCGCAACTTAAATTTAAAGCGAAATCGACCATTAAACTCTCTTCAGGTATCTTGCAGTATCAAATTAAGTCGGACGGGGAATTCGCGTTCGAGAATCTGGTCAAGAAATTCAGTTGGGCCCAATGGGACCCGACACACCAGACTTTGTATTACATTCATAATCGAAAACCGACTAGATGTCTGGTCGAAGGCGAAGAAGAACCCGAAAGCGCCACCGCTAAAGTGTCGCCGACTCTATCGGGACTGCAATTCCACGACGATTTACCGCACGAAAGTGTGGTGAGAATTATTAATAAATCCGCTTTGAGAGGCCCACAGATAATCTGGTTTTAGCTAAACATCCCTTTGAATTTACCCCATTTATCGACCGTTCCGGGCACCTGCGGCATTTACGAAGACGATACCGTACCTTTACGCATACATGATTGCTCTTTAGATTTAGTGGTCCTCACAGATTCCACAGGATTCGTATGCGTATGCCACCATTACCTATACCAAGTAATTTATCGCTAATTCGGTGGAGTTGATTAAAATGTTGAGTCGTTTTCAGCCAATTCAGCCGACTGCAGAGTTAAAAGACGACGACACGAGTTTAGTGCATTTCGCTTATTCCGTCACTGTACTGCACCAAAGTTGCGTAATGCATTGCGTCATTCCCGCTTTGCCCTGGCGGAAAGCGAAATTAATTCGCCCGCTATTCAAATTCTACGGTAGACGTCGATTTCGGGGAGACCGTTTCCTAATTTTGTGATTTTAGGTGAGCACATGTTGGTTTTCATCCCGGATGTTTGCACTCATTTACTCGATATAGGGTCGATGCATGAACCCTGCTGCCATATTACGATGAAACCGCTATTACCGGTGGTTCAAACGCACAAAATTTGCTTAACACCTTTGATAAATATCAACGATTACGTGGTCAACATCGCGACTTTGGATTTAATCGATATGAGTATCCCGACGAGTATTTTAATTCAGACGTTTAAAAGCGATACGGTTATGGAGAATAAAATGGCAATTATTCATTATTTAATCTTACATAGGACTGAGATCGATGCAGTTACTGAGGTAATCGATTTCTTAATTTTTATTATTGGGAGATTAATTTGCGTAATTTTAGTTGATTTCCTGGCAGGCCGAAAAGCCGCTGACTTTAGGGTTGCCCCAGTTATTGAAAGAGTTTCTAATCGGGAGCTCGTACGCTTCGGTGCACCGAAATCTGCCTTCCGATGCTAGCCATTTAGTGAATTTACTTCCGATAACTACTTTCCACATGGGGTGCGATATCGAGGTGAAAATCGATGATAAAATGGTCTGCCTCTCCCAGGATGTTTTATGGAACGCCTCGATGATGCTCCTGTCGCCCCAGCAGCGCATCGTCCCTTACAGGAGCGACATATGGGTGAAGTTATGGGAGCAGTTGGCCAAGATATCGAAGGGAAAGCAGCGATTTCGGCCGAACCAAGTCGTGGAGAAGCTGCTCGTCTCGCTCGTTTGCTATCAAGTAGGGGGGTAGTTGCTAGATAAATCTCCACGATATCGATAACGCCGTCGATTTCAGCCCGAGGCCCTGTCGCGATCGAGCACCCCCATGTCGCCCGGCGGCTCGCTCGGCTCGTCGACCGCCCTGAACGATTTCCTCTCGATCGGGAACCAGTGCGGCAGGAAGTCGCAGTTCGACGCGCTCCCGTTTTACGAAATCGAAAGCTGCACCGCCAGTAAACAGGAACACATTATTTCAGTCGTACGGCGCACTCTCCCCATTAACCCGCTTAGACGGAACCGAACTGAAAAATCCCTTTCAGAATCTGCGCGAATTGAGCATGCACCTCCTGAAGCAGAGCGCCGAGAATAAAATTAGCAAATTCCAGTGGCAGTCCCAAACGCCCATGCACGTGCACGCCGTCGCCACCAGGTACATCACGGCCCAGCTCGAGCAGTCCCGGTACTTGTGCCAGATCCTATGCAAAGCGGCCACTTTCGACCCTAGACTGGAACCGGACAAGGGTTTTGTTTACATGTGAGTGGGCGATACGATAACGCGGCCGATTGCTCAACCGAGATTACCTCGACCGTAGAGACCAACTGCAGGAAGAGCGCCGCTACATTCTCTTCGCGATTTTGGAACGCTACTATCTGACCGTCGAGTCGATAGCTTTCCCACTTCCTCAAGGATTCACGTCGTTCTTCACCTTTTTAGGCTACAAAACTCTCAACTTCGACATGTTCTTGCAGTACATCAACAGGAACGTCTTCGAGCTGCAAGTCGACGTCATGAAAATCATCATGGCCGGTACAAATCCCCAAATAATCGCATTCATTTAAATCCTGATTTTTCTGGATTTCGCAGATATCGATAACAGTAAAAACGGCGTTCAGCAGAAATTGAAATTGTTGACTCTACTGCCGAGGTCGCGCGCGAAACGGCTGTTGAACCAGTGGCACTCCCCGGTGAGCTTGATGTTGAGGGCGCGCGAGCACGCCTTGAATATCTTGTCGGGGGTCGAAAGCGGCAATTCCCGCCTGCACGGGATCCAGAAAAACAAAGCGTTCCGAGGTAAACGACATTTTTCGAAAGCTCCCGAAACTTCAGCAAGATTGTTGCAGGATTAACCGCATTTCCTGCCGGCGACCGCCTGTCTCCGCTCGACACGTTTTTGGATTTACTCACGGCCAAAGCGAGCCTGACCGATCTGGATTTCGGGCTACTCATAGAAGCGACCGAGACTTCCACCGAAGAGTTTTCGTAATCACCCACAAGCAAAATGTGTCAAATAATAATTCAATAAATAAGTTTATAATAAGTTTGTTGTTTTCGTTAATCAGGCGCCCCCACCAATTTTGAAGGATATGAGAAGAGAGCGGTCTTAATTAGGGAGGGTTTTGGGGGTGGTGCATTTGCATGGCGTCGATCGTTACACGGGGGGCGGCGGATCGTCCGCGTCGTCGCGGGGGCGGCAGGGGTGGAGGGGGATGTCGGGACGCGCACATGCACGCGGTCCGCTGTTCGAGAGTCCGACCATGATAGCCCGGACGCCGCGAAACGTCATCGGCGTCGTAGCGATATATAAATACTCCAAGGGGCTGCCGACGTCCCGCGTCTTTTATTAATAGAGCGTCGGGACGGGAGGCAGCGGGCGCCGCATCATAGACCGTGTGCGCGGCGGACATTTGCAGTGTGGAGGAGCTCCAGGTCGGCCGCGCGGAGTCCGTCTTCGCGTCACGTTTCCGGGCCGTCCAGTGCGCTAGCGTCTTAGACCGGGGGCGGGTTTGCGTGATGTGCGAGTGCCACCGCCGTCGCCGCCGACACGCCGATTCGAAGCCAGCGGCCGAGGGCACGAGGAGCGCCGCCGTCGCCGCGAGGGGCGCCGAGGCGGCGGACCGCGTCCGCAGTGCGCACTGAGCGATCGATGCGGAGGCTGCCGGCTGCCGGACGACCCGACCGCGTAGCCCCAGCCCGACGGTCACCCCGGAGGCGCCGCGACGCCCGTTCCCGTTCCGATGCCGGCGATGGGAGACGGCAGGCAGCGCGCCGCCACCCGGTGACGGCGACCTCCTGAGGAATGTTCATCCCCGACACGTTGCGCAGCTGCATGGTGGAGCCCGATGTGTCCTCGTACCTCCAGACGCCGTCCTCGGGACAGGTGCCTACCCGCTGCTACCCTCCCATTCTCCCCCCGCGCCGTCACGCGTGATATGTAATTAACATGATTAACATGGGTGTTATTCTGTATACGTCCCCCGGCCAAGTCGGGACGCCGCCTCCACCCGATCCGGGCCCGACCTGGCCGAGGCCCTCGATGTTGACATGTTCCGTTATTTACTATTACACTATTATTATTTATTCATTAACCCTTCTTCTTATTCTTCTTCTTCTTTTTCTATACTTAAGTATGTGTCTTGCACCCTCTCCGTAATACCGTTCTTATTTTTCTTCTAATTATTTCTATTTATTAAGTTACTATGAATTAATTACCTGTTGTCTTGTGGCTGTTCGCTGGTGTGTTGCTCTGACGCTGATCGTCACATCGACGTCGCTCTTTCCGTTTCGTTGGTCCGACGCTCGCTAGCGGCTAAAAATACGTTCGTATAAATAGGCGGAATTCGAAGACCACGACGAGCGCGTCTATCGTCCTAGACGCGTCGAGGGCCCGCCGGTCCTTCGGGGCGGCGGCGGCGCTCACGGGGTGGCGAAGTGGCGGCGCTCGCCGAAATTTGGATGCGCCACGTCGCCGCGATTCGCGACACATTCCCATCCGTTTGTTGTTTGTGCAATGCAGTTGTTGTTTTATGCATGAAAAGTCCGGTACGTGATCGTACCCGATGTTTGTTCGCCGCCCGACGACGGCGATGGCCCCCCCGATTCCGTCACGTCCACGCACGTTGCTCGGATTTCCTCGAGAGACCTCGCCATCCCCATATAAAAGCTCCTCATAAGAAACCGCGATGTGATGGTCATCCCACTTTATGTCGTTTTCATTTATTTGTTATGATTTTTGAGAATCGTACCCGGCAGTTCCGTTTGTAGTAGTCACAATATAGAAGACACGAGTCTCTTCGTTTCGAAAATATCGCGCGCCGGACAAGAAGAGCAAAACAGAGAAGCCACGCTGTAGTAATACTGGTGCAGCCAATAAATTAGATAGATTCTGGCCCGGCTGAATGCTCCCAGAGAGGACGCAATCGATAACGCGGCGGCAATAAAAAATAATAATGGGACGTTTTCGGAACGGAGAGAGGACTCGCTCCTTTTATTTTAGCATTTCGTGTACAAACTCCGTCGTTCTTTCTATCTATCTGTACATCTATCTATCTGTCTCTTTGACTGTTCTAACACAAGTTGATAAGGCTTATTAACTGAAAAAAAGTTCGGGTCGTTGCGCCGATGAGTTAAAACGATGTGTCCGTATTGCCGTCAGGACGAGTTCCACCCATTCATCGAGGCACTCCTGCCGTTCGTCAAGTCCTTCTCCTACACATGGTTCAATCTGCAGGCGGCCAAGCGGAAATACTACAAAAAGCACGAGAAGCGGATGTCTCTGGAGGAGGAGCGCCAATGCAAGGAAGCTCTGCAGGTACAATGTGCGCTCTTCCGCTAGTCCCGACGCGAATCCCTCCAATCTCCCGTATAATCGTATTGTGTCGCATTATCGGTCGGCGAAAGATCGCGGAATCGCGTTGGTATCCTTCGAGAGCCGATTTATTTTTACTCCGACTAACCGGTCGGCTGTATTATGTAAGTCGGATGCCGCTTTGACATTCAAATGAATGATACTCGCCCGATCGAAAACGCTTTGACAAATCGACTGATCGATTGTATTTTTTAATAATAACATTTCCGACAGCGGACTATTTTCGTTCGATTCAATTTGAGATTACCCGAGCACGATTATCTTATTGAGAGTCCTCCGTGCGCGCCGTGGCTTAAATTTTGTATTCGTTTTCTGCGAATCTCGCTGTTTAAAA
This sequence comes from Salpingus planirostris, assembly GCA_949788335.1. Taxonomy (NCBI): domain Eukaryota; kingdom Metazoa; phylum Arthropoda; class Insecta; order Coleoptera; family Salpingidae; genus Salpingus; species Salpingus planirostris. The sequence goes on from OX460929.1 coordinate 6,102,387, forward strand.
TTCTCGTTTATTGTTATTCCGCAAACGTCCGTATCAGAAAAAGTGATGTTGCGGGAATTTTTAAGCGGCGTTTATTTTCGGGCCGGCCGCCGTTTCGGCGTCGACTTTTCACAGTTCCGTTGTGTTGTTCCAGAACGAAAAGGCCGAGGTCAAGCAGAAATGGGCGTCCCGGCTGTTGGGGAAGCTCCGGAAGGACATCACGCAGGAATGCCGCGAGGACTTCGTGCTGAGCATAACCGGGAAACGTCCGGCGGTATGCGTGCTCTCGAATCCGGACCAAAAGGGCAAAATGCGCCGCATAGACTGTCTCCGCCAGGCAGATAAAGTTTGGCGCTTGGATCTCGTTATGGTGATACTGTTCAAAGCGATACCGCTGGAAAGTACGGACGGCGAAAGGCTGGAGAAAAATCCGGACTGTTCACAACCCGGACTCTGTGTAAATCCATATCATATTAATGTGTCAGTGCGAGAATTGGATCTTTATCTAGCCAACTTCATCAACAGCCACGGTAAATAAACACTCCGCTTTTATTACTCCCCGGCCTCGCTCTGCCCGCTGCAGTCGTGTTTACAGAAGGAAGCCCGCATTTTCGGTTCGATTCGTCCCGATGGCGCGGCGTCGGATGAACCCACCCCTCGGGCCCGAATTGCCGACGTAAAGTCGAGGGCGAAATTACGGAATAATAACGGAATCGACCACGGCGGCCGCAATTCGCGACCGCTCCAGAGACGCTCTCCGGCGGAATTGCTTAGCTTTTATCAAGCGAGAGACTCGTGATTTAGACGGCGTGGAAGATGCTAAACGCTGGAGCGGTGCCAAAATGCGATTTTCTCCACATTTCTAATGGCAAAACACCTACTATACGAGCCGCGCGATATAGTCAAGGCGACCATTCCCGACGTCGCGTGCATGCCCACTTTTGAGATCGTCCGTCCCAGTATTTTTAATTACCGCCTTGCGAAATTTTCTAACATTAACCGAAGGAAAGGTCGACACTTCGATAAGTTATGTTAACAGAGGCTTGAATAATCGGTCTGCTTGATTCACAAATTTTTGGAAGTTTGCCCAGACATTTAAATCAGTATAGCGTGGAGAACACTTTGTGCGATATATATTTTCCAAATTTGTAAACATTACAATAATTTACTGCCTCTAATATCCTTAGAACTTTGCCATCATTATGTGGCATACTAGATAAATCAATTAGTTTTTTTGACTATTGGGAAAACCGTTTGGAATTATTTAATTGTGGGCGATGGAGAAAGGACGAGGAAGTCGTTTTCGTCGTGGTTTAGCATCAGCACTGCATCTCGGAGCGTGATGAGGAAACAGCATAAAACTTATTAATAAAAATAGATCATATGTTCTACGGAACAAAATGTTCCTCGTAAATTACACGTGCGGGTGATTCTAAATATAAACTTGCTGAAAAACGGGCTGTAACTGAAATCGGTTCTGTTGGTTTTTCAGAAATCTTAAGCGGAGTTTGCTATAACAATAACAACAAGAAGGAGGACGATCGAAAGAACAAAGGTGAGTGGTTGCGATCGGGTCGTTCGGTGGCGCAGGTAATTGGTAACAATTTCGTTATGATTCTCGCTGGTCGAAGCAGTTTTCAATAATAATTACGCTGATGAAATTATTTCCAGTTACAGGTTACACCCACAACCCGTACAACGGTGTAATATGCAATGACATTATATTAGCTACAGGGGTATTTTCATCAAAGGAATTATGGAAGTTGTCCAAATGTAATTTTCTTTAGACGTGACCCGGAATTCTTGCTAATTTCCCTCATTTCAGCTTCCATCTTACACGAACTCTCTGACCCGCAACCCAATATGAACAGCGTCAAGCTCGAACACCCGGCTTACTATTGCAATAATTATTCAGAGCAGGGCCCGGTAGTCGCCGACCGGAACACCTCCGTCGACGCCATGGTCGTCTCGGCGGCCTACTGTAAGTCCACAACCATTTCCGGCGACCGATTTCAGCACCGAATGTTTCAGCTGCACCGCAAAACACCACACTAGTGTCTTCCAGTTCTCAACCCAGTCCAAGTACAATATTTTATCAGCACAGTCCCGAGCCGCACCAACATCAGCACCAAAACCAAGTCAAGTACCCGGAGAACGGGCACGACACCCTATCGGATTTCGTCACCTTCGTCTGCCAGGAGACCGACAGCAGCAACCAGAACGCACAGGTACTACAATCACCCAATTCCTAGTTTTCTATTGACCGTACGTGTGTTAAAAGATGCAGACGAATATGTCGCGAAGTCCGAAGAGTCAGTACTTCTCGACGACGATGCTGCCGCCGCCACCCTTACCACCGATGGCGCGGCCCGTGCCTATCATTCGGTCTACCGGCGACGTCACCCTTAGCGGGGCTAATTCACCCCCGGCTAGCATAACACCCCCGTGTGGCGAATCATCGCCGGCGGACGACGTCCCGGAGATCAGTTCTTCGCCACCCTTAAGTCCGGGCAGTCATGAGAGGCGCAAATCGCCCTCTCAGCGCGGCAATCTCGTGTCGAGGTCGGGGCCGTACTCGCCCAGCCAGGACTACTCGTTCAACCACTTCCACGGGCAGCCGGGACATGTTGGTAGTGTGTAAGGAAAGCCCCCGGGACCACCGAGTGACGCCTTGTTCTTGCAGCTCTTCAGCTACCCCGGTATGAGCGCGATGTCTGGGGTTATCAGCCCTACGAACCTCAGCATGTACTCGCCCAGCGCGAGTTCGTCCAGAGGTACTCCGCGTTCTAGCGGCATGGCCCGGTGGAGCACGCCGCTGTTCACGCTGGACCAGGAGGACTTCAACATGATCACGCACCAGTCGAGCGCCGAATCGAACGCCATCATCCTGATGGATGACGGTACCGCCGGCCCGCCCCAAACCCCCGAGCAGCAGCACCCGGGACAGTGCTGCAACAGTGCGAATCTCATGTGCGACACGGACAGGTTTTTCCAAGCGGGTGACGCCTTAGAGAACTCTGCCCAGAGGGAGTCCGATAATCAGCTGCCCGCGCCGAAGTCGCCCCAGTAAAGTCACCCCCTCCCCCCCACCGAACAACGAACAAACTGCCTTACGAGTCCCGCAGCAGCTTCCTTGCCGATTTATGTGTGACGATTATGTTGAATTTTGATCATTTCACGCGACCTTAGGCTCAAGTAGCGTTAGTCCGCCCTTTAGGGTTTTAGTCCTTGTATACTGATAGTATAGACACCGGTGCCAAGACAGGCTGTGTGATCGATCGCGAGGGGTGGCGGCCCGGACGGGGGCGACACACCCCCGTCCGGGCCGAGACCCGGGCGGCCTGCCGGGTAATTTCGGCAGAGGTCGGCCGTGAAACCGCCCGGAACCGCCAAACTGACGAAATTCGGAAAACGGCCCGCGTTTCTGACGCGGTTGCGGTCGGGGTTCGGCGGGCAGTCCCGGCCCTTAGTTTCAATTCCGTTCCTATGTTGGGTAGAATATCCAGCGATGCTTGTCTTCCACGAACGTGCTTGTTGAGCGAACAAGCAATGAGCTGGGTCTGTGCCTTAGTATTACAATAATATTAATACTGTTACCGTAGCTTTAGTTAGAGACGTTATAATCGAGCTTGCTCACAGCGCAAACCGGCTCAACTGTATATTACGACTATACGTGAGTTGCCAGCTGCACCAAAAACGGCATTAAATAGTTCACATGTATATAATATATTTATATACCATTGTACATTGCGTCGCGACGCTCGAGCTTCCCCTTTTATTACAAGAAAACAAGAAACTGATGTACGATAATGAATCCACCAGAAGCCGGAATTCGATCAAATCGATGATATATGATAATAATTTTTAAAAGGAGGACCCAGAATGGCAACCGGGTCGGGTCCTCCGTTTGTTTGTAGTACTGTAATACTTTAAGTATGACTATTTATGACAGTTGGTGGTGATATTTTTGGGGTAGCTCTGGTGATCAGGCGGTTGTTAAATCTACTGTGATTGAGTACCTTTAAAGCAGCCGCGGTCGAGCGAAGGGTGCGGACGGACAGGTCCCGGCCGCCCCCCAGGTCACGCTCATCCCGACTTCTTTATCCTCTCGTTTCTAGTCGCGTACAGCAGAGCGGCCCCGACTGACGTACCTACTCCCTCCGCTCTGATATTATTAACGAAATAAAATAAAATGAAACTAGTAATAACGATAATGCTCTTCTCTGGGCGCTCTGCAACTCGTTTACTCTCTCTCTATCCCAATCTCCGCAGTACAAATTTTTAGACCTTCGACCCGAGACACACTCTTAAAAAAGCTTACTTGGTTAAGAAATACATTGTGATACTACATACGTAAAGCGCCTCATCCATCCAGATGCGTAATAATTTTGATATTCTTGTTGATGATTGTTAAACATTATCGAGAACTGAACGAAATAATAACGAACGAAAAAATCCAGGTCTAACCGCTATTTTTTAACTGATTCAAGCTTTAGACACATACCCATGACGACGAACGCGTGGAGATCTAACAATTTGGAAACCACTCATATAATAATTATGTACTCCAAGTTACATTATATTAATTATACCGTAATAAATAAATAACAAAAGTATTTGTTACTTACGCATATACTTATAGAATCGGGTGATATTTAACCAGTGCCATTGATATTTTTGATTCAATTGTTGGACGTGTTCACGTCAAGTAGTGGTTATTATGATTATTATTACTATTACTATAATTTTTAAGTAGTATGCTTAACAAGAAGCGATTGTATGACCTTAATTTTAAGAATAAATCAGAGGGTTTATTTCATAAAACGTTTGCGTTTCATTTCCTTCAGACTTTTATTGGATACCTAAACTTGAAAACATCACAATAATCAATTTGTTTTGAAATTGGCATGCAAAATAATACTCTCGAAAAATCAAATCAAGTCATTTCCGTAAAATAATGTGTCGACGTTCAGAATGACGATGCGGATCTACTTCAACCTGAGGCGCTCCCTGTCGAGCATCCACTGGAAGTACCAGTGGGCTTTGTTCCTTTTGGAGCTTCGGAAATGGGCGCGCTCGAACAACCAATCGCTCACCTGCTCTTTCTTCCTCATTTCGTTTCGGGCCTTGTGCAAATTCGAGTACCACTGTCCCGTTATATTCGGTTTGCCTTTATCCAGATCGCCACCCACGATCGGGTACTTCTTGCGTCCTTCCTTCATTTTGTAATTCTTATTCTTGAAGTGCTTCTCATGCGTTTCTCCTTTTTTGTGTTCCGATTTTGATTGCCAATTTTTCTTGTTTTCTTTGTCGTTATATTCTTTGTGATGTTTCTTCTTCGGCTCCTTTCCGTGTTTGCGGCTTTTGTCATTTTTCCGAAACTCTTCAGATTTTACCTGGTTATTATTATGCCTGTCTTGTTTGTTAGCTTTCTTAACAAAATCTTCTTTCTGGTTTTTAATTTTTTGCTGAGACTCTTTCTCCACTTTCTGCTTCTTATTCCTATCGCAATACTCGCGCTGACTATTCATTTTAATCTCTTTCTTGATCAGGTCGTGTTCCTTCTTTATCAGAAACTCCTCTTTTTGGCGCAAATACTCCTCTTTGGCTTTCAACTCTTTCAATTTCTTAACATTGTCATCTTCGTTGTTTACGACATCGTCTTCAATATTGTCGACATAATGGATATGTTCATTGCTCCCAGCGTTTTCCCGCATCTTCTGGGAATGATCATCGATCCTGATCTGGTATTTGCGCTTCCGTTCGTTGGATATCTCCTCGAATCGGTTGATGCACTGCTGGACGTCATGGCTTTCAATGTAATCGTCTTTTGTAAAACTTTGAATACAGTAGGAGGGCAGGTCATTGTCTTGCTCGAATTCTTCGTTGAAGTCATCGACGGCATTCGGAGGCTGGATGTACAGCTGGAGGGCCAGAGAAACGATGACGATCACCACGGCGCTTGTGGCGAAAGTCAGAATGTTGCTTTCTTGATGAGGGTCCTCAACGTTGGAGGGAACCTCGAGGACCCCGGTCAAATCCTGGATCCCGTTGCTGATGTCATCGATATTGTCATCAACGTCATCGGGTATTGGTATCAAGGGTTTTTGACTCAGAAAATGAGGTAACTCGTCGTCATCGTCGCTTTTGCCGCCGTAGGAGCAACCGTCGCTGTCGGTGAGTATGCTAATGCTGTCGGAATCTGAGTCGAGGTCGAACTCTTTCACCGCTTCCACCCCCTCATCGGTGACCACATTTGCGCAATCATCGTCGATTTCCAGGACTCCTTCGTCGACAAAGACCCACGACTTCGTTATTTCAGGACTCTCTTCCGACCTCTCGCTCATTGTCTGTTCATGTAAATGAGCAACGAATTAATATTTATCAATAACAATAATAAATAACAGCATGACCTACCTTATGTTGCACAATGACCGATTCAGTCTTTGTTGCGACGCGATTCGAGGATTTCTTTGTGGATCTTCATGCGAGAGCACTTCGCACGCACTGGAGCTTCGGTCCGAGCTTTGTCGTCTCTTCTCTTCTGCGATAATTCGGGAATTGCGCTTCAACTTTTGTTTATTTTACCCCAGCGTGAACCAAACATTTGTCATCGTCAGCTGATTGTGCTTTGTGTTGGTTTCTTGCAGAATCGAGGGAACTACCATTTCCTGAAGTCTTTCGAAAATCCTGCAAGGATATTTCAGCAATCGAGCTTTCGACCAAAAGATGGCGCCTCACGTCTAGATCTTGTAAAAGACCTCCCTTGATCCAAAGTTTTAATATAGGTAAACATTATTCATTCAGAATAATCGCAGTTACTTACAATGATAAAAGGGATTATAAAATTGTGCATGAATTGATTATTTCAGTTGTATTTTTTTAGAGAGAAATATGTGAATGTTTGTTTTTCTCTATTATTTATTTGCGGTTTGCTCATAAAGGGTTGTATTAAAATTAATGAGGTGTATAATGATTTTGGGGTTCCTAGCCTTTTGTTTCGGTTTTGCGGTTTATTTTCAGCAGGAGAGCTTCCAGCGAAGACGGTCGAGAGGAATGCGGTCGGATTTCGATTTGGCAAATTCGAGACCGTGTAAAAGATAAAGCGCAATCACTTTTCGCATACGCCATCCTCGCGCGACACCCTCGTTCGGTAATTTGTTGTTAACAGGTAGGGTTCGTGGATTCCGTCCACCGTTAAAAATCGTGATATTATCAAGGCATATAACGTGCGTCTCATATACCGTGCACCAAATGAACATGGGACCATTAATGTTGGGGAGAATAGATCACCAGCTGTCAGGTAAGCAGCAATCATAGGTTTTACCTGGTCGGCAAGCGGCACTAAGAACTTCCCCGCCCACTGTATCACAATCGCTCTCCCAATTATGCGGACCACTCTACACACACACTACAGAAATTAAACGACCCCGGTTGGCAAAACATTAAATACATAATAATGACCTACAACAATCAAGCCTTAACGATTTGGTGGATCGTCGAATTATACACGAGGAATGCAGCCATCGTCGACACCGTCCACCTGGTGGAGCGTTGCATAGGGCCGAACGAGCGAGAGCTTTCGGGGCTTTTTACGTGTAGAAAATCCGTACCCGTTGACGATATTATTAACGATATTTATGTATGCGGCTGGAAAACAATAAATTTCCATTGTCTGCCCCCTGAGCAGCTGATCGGTTCTGAAATTGATCGCGTGTGGTTCCGAGGCTGTTATAAAAACAACATTGCAGTCGTCTATTTGTGAGCGGCGCATTTGCATAAAAAAGACGCGGCCCTCGGGCACCGGGACGCCGCCCTGCGTCCTCTCGGTCCTTTGGGCCGTCGCGACGCTTCTTGGGCGAAATCCGAAATCCGGATCGGATCGGCCGATCGGGTCATCGTTAGACGTTGTGCGCCGTGATTTAGCGCTTTGTCCGCTCGGAATCGGAACCTGCTTTATGTGGCGCACTACACACAGTTAGAACCCAGCACGGCTAATTACCCTTATCTGCAGATGGCATCTGTGCATGCGAAACCTCGTAACTCCTATCTGATCACGCTATTCCTATTTGTAGACCAAAATAAATTACAATTACACATACGTAGGTACCACACATATACCCATGTACCGTGGTGTGCTCCTCGTCCAATCGCAGTGGATCTGATGCACTCTTTACTCGTTTTCTCCGGTATTATACAGTATATGCGAGCGATAATAATTACGGTCGAGAAAATTAGGAACCTCCCCCGACATTATCAAAAATGGTACCCGACGAGCTCGTAAAGTCAGAAAAAAGGTCCTGGCAGCTGTGCCATCTCGTGATTAATTACGAGCTCGCCCAGCGATTTATCAAAAACTAACCAAATCCGAATCGTGGACTGCTAATGGTAATAATAACGTAATCGCCGTTTAGAACCATTAAACCTAAAATCGCACCTATTATTATAAATTGATAATTTCAGTGGCCTTTCGGAGAGAGGAAAGCGTACCAACCCCCGGGCGTGGAATCAATCAAAATTTTCGGCCGCTTAAAAATCCCGACTAACTACAGTTCACCGGTTGACACGACAAGGCTAATTCAAACACCGTCACGTAGGTACCGGTAAATATTAGGCGGTTATTCCGTATTACCCACCACATATTATTAATGGAGCTGTTATTAAGCTGCGCCGTTGTTGGTGCATGTAATACAATTCTTTACATGTGTTTGAATACCTAGCAGTTTTGCATAAATGAATTTATCTAGAGTACCGAGTCGAGTTAATAAGCCTCAATTATATCGAGCGATTATCATGTTGTACAGAATATCGATTGGAACCCCGTGGCCTTTAACGAGAATTGAGGGAGGCATTCCGGAGAATTAACGACGAAATACTTGTGACAATCCTTAATTACATCTGCATTTCCAGTTTGCTTTATTGCACATCCAGAGGACGATTAGGTAGGTGTTTCAGCCCGTTGCCGGTCGGTTTTTGAGCCGGCAAAAAGGAGTCATTATCCTTTTAGGGTTTAATGTGACTGCGAAGAAGCGCAGGAAAGACCGTTATGTTTTTATTTTTCCCCGAGGAACAGTTCCCGACGAAACGTCCATCGCCGAGCCGGCTCTGAACTAGTAGGGGGAAAATTTAAAGTGACAGCATCGAAGCGGGATTTCGCATTAGGACCTCTTGTCCTTTGTCAAAAAATCGTGTTTCATCGCGACCGCTCGTCCCGTTTGATCCCCCCGAGCAGGGAAATTTTCATTCAAAGCGGTGTAATTCTTTTCACCCCGAAATGCGATTGCGTTATTAAATAAGCGATCCCGAAATGATTACGCCGATCGGTATCTGGTGGCAGTGACGGCCTTAACACGAGAGAGGAGAGACCGTGGCCGACTCGGCTCGAGATGGTTCTCGCGTCTGAATTAATCAGAAACATCGAAAAGCACGGCCGGTCCGGCATCATCACGAATAGCGGAATGAAATCCGAACAGTTATGTTTTAATGACGAATTACTCGTATCCAGCCACATGTTGATGATCAATTCGGTTTTACTCGGGCGTGATAATAATTCGTAAAATAGATTGATGATGGACGCGACATCGAAATGACAGAGAGTCTTCCCATCTTGGGTGGCCACCTCTCGCCTATCGTAAACTATTTTCAAAGCACCACCGCACTTTCATCATGTCTGAATAATGACAAGTTTTATTTAGTCGCAATAAGAAAAGGCTTCTGATTGGTGCCTTTTTACCTCATAAAAGACTCGAATATTTTACGGCCGGCCGGACAATATCGTCATTACTCGCGTGATGCCATCGACAAAGGTGGAATTTTTCACCGACTCCTCGTAGGTAGGTAATAATATTATTGTGTAATAATATCCGAGGATAAATGCGGACCGAAATGCGGCCGCCGCCGCCGGCCCGAACCCTCCCAATTTCCCAACTCTCCACGGCCCACAATCCGCAGTGACGTTCCGAGGGTAAAAAAAGGGCTAATCATAGGCCGTTGTTTATTGACATATATTTCAAGGGTGTCACATGTCACTGGCGGGTGATCGCGAGGTGTGTAATCTTGCCATCAGACCGTGGGGCACTTCGGAAAGACTCGAAATTTCGAAGAGCGCTAATTATAGGTCGCGAAACGGCCAAACACCGATCCGTGGAGCATATTTGACAGCTCATAAATGCGGTAATAACGTTTTATTGAGCGCGGAGTTTGACATCAAGGCTGAATTATGGTTTAAGCTAAACATCCTAATGAGGACCTATTGGCGGTGTTTTCTGTTGTGATGTTTAGAATGCCATGGCACGCACATACTGACAACCTCTCGGATCACAGACATAAAGGAAAGACACATGCGCTTAGAACACCTAATATATCCGACACGATACCTATCTTTTATTACTAGTAATAATAATAATAATGACTAAATATATATTATTTCTTGATTGCGAAATATATCTACATAATGAGCTAATTGGCCGTATTCGAAATAGGAGTACCGCATCAGTGTACATAAAGTGATTTATTTCTTATAGATATCCACTTTATAATTAGCAACAGGATTGATGGCCTAAATTTAATAGGGGACCGGGGCCCCGAACTGATATTAATAAAAATATTTGTCGAATCCTCGCGAGGGGGCCTTAATGGTCCAGAGTCGAGACGTCGTGAATTATTTATGTACAGGCGGGTACTAAAGTAAATATTTGGAGATCGGACATAAACCATTCTATTCTAATTCACATTTGGTGACTGGGGATATTCCGAGAGTGTCATTTATAAACCTCCAACTTGTATTAATGTATCCACCAGTTTTTCACATGTCAAAATAGTTTTGATATATTACTATTGCATATCGCAGTAGCAGGAGAATGATCTAATGATCTATAGCCCGGAATCGCTCCTACCGTAAGCGGCATTCTTTGTGAATCAATCAATATTAATATGTAGCCGCTTGCCGACTTACTCCGTAAACGAGGGATATTTATTTCCGAAAGAAAGGAACACAATTACGCCGAATCGGGACGAACCGATCGGCACCGGGGGTCCACATCTCGTCCAACCTCGACCATCATCATCATCATCGTCATGATCTTTTTCTTCTTCTTGTTCTTCTTCTGATTTTTGACCCTCGATGCCGTCGTCGTGATTTCCTCCTTTCTTTCGGTCACCTACTTGGGTAGGTGTATAATGAGTGTAGTTGGCATCGGTAACGGAGAGCACCGCCCCAATTGTCGCGTAAAAATCGGTTAAATTTAGTCTCCGTTCCGCCGAACAATAAAATCAAATTTCCTCTTTATTAGACCATGAAACATTATATAAGTTTATATCAGTGTGCACGAACTCAACTATTTCTAGGACGTGGTGCGTATGTGGTGTGCGTGTACGGGGACCACACAAAGTGGGAAATTCTGTTTCTAATGGGGAGTCCGCATTCTGTTTGCACAATCGAGTATTTCCGTCACCGCCACGCTTTTTGCTCTTTAAAACCCGGAGGAGACTCTGCGTTGTGTGGAAATGACGAAACCTCTTAAATCTCATCTCCCGCGTATATACCTTTTCCCGATGCAAAACTTTCGGATTATTTAAGCGGGATATTGCCAAGTTTTCCGTTTGGGGGTGGTCCGGCCACCCGCCGTTTCATTAATTATTAAGGGAGTGTACGGGGCCGGGACAAAAATCGCGGCGAAGTGGAAGAGTTATTCTCCGCGATCGAGAATAAATTATGCAGGCGGATTTTCATCAAGTTTTCCGGCGGGCGGGCGTTGTTAGAGACGAAAACACGCATCTAATTATCATCACGAGGGCGAGCATTATTATACCGACAAAATCGGGACGGCGCGGCGGGGTGGATTTGGAAAATATTTTCAAAGGCCGCGTCCGGTCGAGTGAAATTGCGGTCTCGGGTATTATAATGGGAAAAGGGCCGGAGTAAATAAATCAATCGATGGGAGAAGTGAAATGGTGCGGTAGGAGCGAATAAAAGCGGAATTGCAACCCTTACTTTGGGAATCCACTGATTTCCAATACTGGAGAGTAACAATGACGCTACGTTATTCTAAAGAGCTACCATAAATACGAGATCAATCCATCTCGTGGTCAAAAGAGGATGCTCTCTTGCGGTCCTTTCAACCCCTCGAATCTCATTTACATTTTCAGTTCAACTCTTCAAAGTCCTCCGGCGTAATTAAATCGTTCGACCGAATAAGAACCATCAATATTTTGAATTAGGCTATCCCCAAGTCATAACGCTCGAATATTTTACGCTCTCGCTCTCCCGGTCTGTATGTATGTATATTAATGAACCATTATTAACTGCAAGATATTTAATCGACCTGAATGTTTTCTATATGGGTTCCGATTTTATTTGCTCCACCTGATACCTGGACGATATAGTTATAGGTACTCGTATAAACTTAAAATAGATGGCTAGATAGATGGATAGATGGATGGGCCGAGTTTCATTAATAAACATGTCATACCCGGAGATGAAAGCCCAACATTTATTTTATCATTCAGGAAGGATCCTTCAATATGTGTTGATATGAAAAGGTGATTCGTCAATTTTGTATTCTCCACTAAAGTTCTACGGACAATAAGAAAACCCGCTTGCAAATCCCACGAGACTTTGGAGTATTTGTGACAAAGGAGAGCGAAACAATGCGAAAGAAAGAGGGAGCGGGCCGAGGAGAGCGCGTGTTACATATACATTCTCATCAATAACTCACTATCGTTCTCGTGAAATATGGAATTGTGGCTGTTATGACGTACGACCGCCGTCCCCACGGGGGGATGATGCGCCCCCACCCCCGCCGGAGCACGCGGCGGCCTCTCCAGATTCATCTTAATTATCGCCGGCCGGCGTCCACCCTCTCGATCGCAATATCGGAAATCGTCGTGATTTTACAACAACTCGATATTTACAATCTCCGTAAGTGGCCGCCATCAATAACGAGAGGACGATGGGTAGTTTTTCGCCCAGCGGGGCGCGATCGGTAATCTCGTGATATGGTACACTTTTAAAACCGTCCCGATTGCAAAATATCGCGAGATTGATGAGTTATTACGCTCTTTGATTTCGCTGTTCTTATATACCCGGGTGATTAATGTGGAAATCGTTAGCGGGTACTTCTTGTAGCGTGACCGTACGCTATGCACCTATTGCATAAAATTTTGTCACGGTATTTACTGTAACCTGCTCCCTCGTTAGTTCGTTCGCCGTTAATGCGGCTGTTGACGCTCTCCGTCGTCGCGACGCGAAAATTCCGCGTCGGCCAAGTGGCCGAAAAATTAATCGGGTCGCGACCCGATTCCCCCTCGGATACCCGGATAGGTAGCGGGGCGCGATCCATCATCGCGCGACCGGGGCGGAAAAATCGCGTCGTTCCGGAAAGTACCTTATTCGCCGCGATAATATATAATGTCAATATAAATTATAAATAAGATTGCACGGTCAGTAAATAACCAATGTCCGAGTTAAGACGGAGAGCCGGCGGAAGATATCATCTTTGCTAAAGTCCTATGTCTCTGAGTAAAATATTGCCCCATTTATCACGGCGCTTGATGACATCAAATTCTAGAGATTTTCTACTTAGGTCACTCGACGTTCGCCACATCGCATCGCCACCGCCGCGCGCGATAAAAACCTCTTCTCCACCTCCAAAACAATAATTATCCCTTATCGACACGGTCCGAAGTTCTGGACGGCGGCCCGGGCTGTCCGTCTGATTGATAAATTATTCTTCTCGTATTCACCCTTACTCAAGGAATTGTCAGTTACGCAAATCCTCGCCCGAGTTTTATCTAAGAGAGTTGCGGCGGAAACCTCCACGGTGTCGATAAGAACCCACCGGGGGGACTTGAGCTCTTCGAGTGCGAAACTCGGAACATATCCCGGTTTCGAATTAATTCGGCGCAGATGGCGGGGCCTTTCGGGGTTAACACACGACGTCCATCCACTCAAACTCAAACCTAAATTTGAAAGCATGCAAATTGGACCAGCGACCGGTGCATTTTACGCACCGTATTTTACATAACGGCTAAATAAAATTAGTTAAAGTACATCGACCACCGATGTGGTTTTACTTGATAAAATAGCGTAGGAGATCAGGGGATCCGGCGGACACTACAACCACATCCTAACCCCGAATCTCGATCTTACAGCGGTGGATTTTCATGAGTAACGTTTCCGTCAACTATCTGGACCGTGTGGAAATCCTAATGTAAACTGTCAGATCGCATGCGAAGCTATTCCCGTCGTGAACGTCTCAATAAAACGCAAATCAAAACATCAAAATTTAATCCTCGACGGACTCGTGAGAGAGCTTCGCCGGCGAATTTCGGATTTCGGCGAAGAAGACGCCCGACCATTACCGTCACCGGCTTTATTATTTAGATTGGTCCGGTGAAGTATTGTAAAACAATATATTTCTTCATAGAAAATTAAAACAGTATCCAGTGGTGATTGGAAATGAATACGCCCTCCTGGGGTAAAGTCTCGGATGCCCCCTGCGGTAAGTCGCGCAGCCTCATTATTTACAGGGTCTCTTTGCGAAGGCCGCCTAAGTCCACCACACAAAAAAACACCACCTTTACTCAAATACAGCAGATTGATAGTGACTAATTCCCTCTTCGCTGCGTCGCCATCAATTCAAAAACGACCGTGACGCAAAATACCAATTAATATCCCGGCTCATATACGTTATACCAGTTACCGGTACACCTCTCTGCCCGATGCCTCCCATAATCCAACGGCTTTGTCTCCTTTTCTCATACTAGACGCAGACTGCACGTTCAATAATAATATCATCATTATTATTATTGAATATGTAGAACAAAATAGTGTTTAGTTCTTATCCCCCTAAAGCAGCATATAAGTATATCATCAGTGTAGATGGGGAATTGTCGATAAAAGGGGGTAATCATTTAAATTGCTTACCGTGACGATTTCATGTACCCAATTTGTAATTAAAAGCATACATCACGTGAGGGACGTAGCGCAGGCAATCGTTGACATGCCGAAATGACGATGTTATCGCCGTTATTTATCACGCTCTCGATAATTATTTTTCTACGGTCTATACGGTGGATGTCTCTGGGCCGCAGGCTAAACGTTTTATCACTTTGATCATCCGTCGCGACGAGGGTTGCGTTTGCGGGACGGGGCGCACAAAAAGTCGCACCCCCTCGATCGATTTTCCGAACGGCGACCGGCATCGCGTTGGGTGCGACCGGCCCCAGGAATGATCGATTCGGGGTTTGATTTTTTCCACGGTACGCACTCATAATAAGGGCGCTATCTCGTTCGGATCGCGGATCGGGGCAAGCGGTGTACGTATACGACGTGAGCGCGAATCGCGTGGGGCTTGGGCCGGGGGACTTCCGGAGCAGCTGCTCCCATCATTAATGGTCATCACCGACACGGTCGTTCTTCTTTATTCATTTTACTTAGGGACGTATAGGCGTAATTAATCGGCCGGCGACGTTTCCGAAGCGGACCGGTCGACTCGAAAACGGGCCGCAATTATGTGTCATTTCGGAGACTTGAACGCCGCCAATTTGTCAAAGGATCGGGCGGTCGAGTCTTACAAAATAATAAGATAAATATACCTATGTACGTACTTACCTACCGACCTATGGGTGTTCGTTCCTTGCTTACCTTATGTGTATAAGTTATAAGTGAAGTGCAGCGGCAATGCCGCGATGTCCCTATAAAACGCAACCGCTTATTTATGGCATATTTAAAGCCTCACGATTCCCCGGTACTCTACCGATAATTACGGCATGTTTTATAATTATTAACCACTATTATCTCGAATAAAAATAGTGTGATTCATACAATTACTGAAATTACTTTCCATCGACGCATGCATATGGGATTACGAGCGGATAAGTGAGCGCAATATCAATTATTTCAGTTTTGTCACGACAAAGTGCATGGTTGCCAAGGGTAAGTCCCTGGGTAATTGCGTCCAAGTATCGGACTTTTCCTTTTTGCGCGAGATGAGATACAAAACGAAGTGTACGTATGTAGTTTGCGGTGTACAAGTACCCAAGGTGCACATGCGGTGTACCTGCATTGTGGAATTTCCTGGGTTGTCGGTTGTCGTCGTCCCGATGAACTGGATAACTCGGCGGCATTAGCGGAAGGCGGAACGTGTGAGGAAAGATGAAAATAAGACGAGCAATAATGGCAATATGATAGCAGAAATAAACTTTGATGCATATGAAAGTGCAGATGCCTTGGGTAAATTGGATAGTAAGTGGAGAAAATGTTTCACTCACGAGCATAATATTAGGGAGACGTTTCAAAAGCGACGTAGGCATATCCAGTCACTCCGCAGGCATCGGTAATGTAATGCAATGTAACGACGATAAAGTCTTGTACAGGGCGATCGGACGAATTCGCGATGAGCGGCCGCCATTTTGTTTCCCCCGGTGGAAATTTATGCGATCGCTCTGTAAAAACGCCGGCACAAACACATCAATCAAAAAGGGTGATAAGAGCATCAACCGACCGGCCGGATTATCTGCAATCTCCCGGTCTCCGTAAAAGTATGAGGATCCGGGGTCATCGCCGTAATCACTGCAGGAAATGGGCGAATTTTATTAATCTAGGAGAGGAGGAGGATCCGAGGATCGGTCTCTTTCATGGTAATAATCGTGGGGGCATGTGGCGATTTCAGTTTAATATTCGCATTAATTACACATCACGTTATTATCATTTTGAATTTTAATACCGCGCATACCGCGGACCGGACTGTGGTGTGGAGTCGAGCGTATCTCTCTCTTGCCGGTATCAATCACGACGTTAATAAAATATTTTTCTCCATAATTTTGTGTGCAAATTTCGTTCGCATTAACCTAGCAATTTCATTTAAAACGGAGAAATTTTAGACTTCCATTCAACAAAATGCAAATGCGACGTCTCGTAACTAAAATTGAGAACGATTTGCAAATTTCACGCATGCATCAGTCAGCCCCGAACATTAATTATGCTTCGGATTTTGCAAATAATCTATTATTAGGTATTCTAAATAACGGCGGTGGTCATTTTGCGAAGAGCCAGTCCAGACTGAGGCGGTCGCCGCGTTTCCCATACCACACTCCGAACGAGCCGAAGGAGACGAAGGCGCACAAAATATCCATCAGTAATGAAAAAATCACGTGTACGGGAACGCGGTGGACATTATCATTAACGAGAGCCGGCTCTCGTCTTTTTGTCGGTAACGTTCTCGTTCGTGGAGAGCCTGAGAACCGGCGCGCGGTAATTTAGAAACAATTAAGTGCGATGATCACTGGCCGCATTATACGAATTTAACACATTATCTTAAACATAGTAATTGCTAAATAATGATAGAAATGATCCACAATGGAAACTGCAATAGAACTGTAAATATTTGTGATTAATTCACGATTAATTTTAAAAACCAGCTACGAAATTATATGTAATTTAACGAAATCTTAATTGCTATATTCCGAGAAAAATCCGTAGACCCATGTCAAACCTAAAGCCGCTGGTCATACCGTATTATTAGCGTGTCACACGCTGTATGGCTTTGAGAATACGCTCATCTCTCGGCCGGCGCGGCAATAAAAAAAACGGAATAACATCAAATCACCCACTAATCACGCACACTTACCCACCCCATCCCACATGTGCACTGCTGAATTCACCGCGGCCACTTCGAATAACGCCAATCGCAATATTGTATTATCGACAACCCATCGGTTATTTCGAAATCGGACGGACGGAAAACGTAATCGGACCTCTCCTCATTCATTCCGGCTCTTCTCAAACCTCAGATTTTACCTAGTCCAGTATACTAGGTACGCCGAACTAATCGCGATGAGTGCATCATCCCGTTGAATAATTATGATAATCGCAATCGTATAAATAAAACAAGCAGATTAAACGATTAAAGCTCCGGTATTTGAATGAAATTTGCATATTATCTGAATAACCGACTACTCCATTTATTGTTGGTTGTTGGATGCTGGATGGAGATCAGTTGTAAATCCCTGCCGGTAGTTTTCCGAGGTGGGCGCGCGATGGCGCTCGCTGCTCAAAAGCTCGCCGTTTGCCGGACGAGTGAACAATTTGAAAAATGTCTCATCGTTTCACGTATGAAAAAATTCCAATTATACGTGACTCGTCTCTGTCACATTTTGACGTGACACATTTGTTAGTTACATGCTTGGGGGGGCGACTAAACAGCCGGCTCTTAGGAAGTAGCCATGTAATTGTTTACACAGTAACCGTGTCGGCGTCGAATAATTATTTTAAGCTCACTTTCCTCGCCAGTTTACTGTTACACGCAGTCCTCGTCCGGCGAATTTTTATTTTTAGCCATTTCGTTCCTTTCGGGGGCGGTTATTGGATTTGATAAATAATAAAAGAGATATGATTTTTACGACAGCTATAAGTTTAATGAAGCCCAAAGGCGATACATAATGGTTACTGTACACTGGAGTGTGAATATGCAATAACAAATAACATTTACAGAGGTGTGCTGTTTTAGGATATTACAAATATAACATTAATTTGGATTTTTCGAAAACGCCCATGCATCGGCGAATGTGAAGATGCCGCCGAAAAGTGCGCGATCGAAACGCAAATTTAATGCCGACACAATAGTTGTTCGTATACATTCATTTATGATAATAAGTCTAGGTCAAATTTTCACTATTTAAATCATAGTAAATATATACATCTATACATTGATAGGCAAGATAGCGTATTTACAAAGTTATTGCACATTTAAATATACACGTTTGATTTTATTTCAAGTCGTTTCACCGATGGAGTGAATATATTCATTTGCATGCATCAACAGTGAGACCAAATACGGTTAACTGTCTAAACAGGGAAGCTTCCAGTGTGCGAGTGCTCCTAGTAAAGTCACAATCCGTCACTCTACCACTAGATAATAGAGATTCAGAATTAAGGTACTCACTACCATAAGATACGATATACAGGTAGGTACGTATCAGTTAGAGACTATAAAGGTAATTAATTAATTTTAATTTGATTTATCAATTTTTTGAATATCTTAATTTAGACAATTAACGTCGTATTTGCGTATTTATGGGTACTTTAAGGTAGTAGGTATTATAAAAATGAGCAATTGAAATATTCACATTAATAGCGTATCTATAACAATGTACGGGGGAGATCACCTAAATTCTACAAAAATCGTTTATAATTATATACAATATGAGTATTGTTCAAGACTGGCTGATTTGTATAGGAAAGTTTGGAGGAAAAATCAATCATCATCATCAATATAATATGAATAGGTAAAAATAAAAAAAATAAATTATAAAAGCTGGCTCTTAAGAGTAAAAACTAATTAATCTAATAATCACATATATGAAACCACCTAAGATCTGATAAGTACTTAATCGGCGGATCGGATCACCACCATAACGGTACGGTCCTCATGTCCAAAAGGTTAGTTAATGGTCACGAACTCTCCGAACCTTTTCTCGACATGTTCACGTGTAAACTGTCGTTCTCGGAGTGCACATTTCGCCGCGTCCTGGACATGAATACTTTATTACAACCCATTATCGTGCATTTGAACATATCGGAAAGGTGGTTGTTCTCACAGTGCTCCTTCAGCTGGGACGAAATGGGAAAGGAAGTTTTGCACAGCCGACAAGGAAGGTTCCCATCTTTATCCGGAGTAGGTTGGTCCTCGTCCACGCAGTGGGTGTACTTCAGCGAGAGCGGCGACAAGTTCGACGGGGGCGGCGACCCCGACTGGGGCGAGCTCGATCTGGACGAGCGCTCCTTGTGGGCCGCCATCGGCGAGGACCCGTTGAACTGCGCGAAGTGATTGAAATTTCCCAACGGGAACGGGATGCTGCCCAGCGGGGGCAGCAGCAGCGGCGGGTGGGATATCCGGTCGCCGTTCAGCATCAGCTGATCCAGATTCGGGGGCGGCAGGTGGTGGTTCTTGAGCGCCTCCTCGGCGTAGAGGCGCGTCAGAAAGTCGCCGTGCAACGCCGGATTGCCGGCCAGCGACGCGAACGGCGACTTGTCCAGGAACAGGCTCGCCGCCGACTTATCTGAAGAGGTAGACAACAATTTCCTATGTAAGTTTAAATTTGCACTATGCCTGTCTCGGCTTCGCTTCGATGGAAACGCAGCATTGCACCCGTCAACATTGCATTTATGCATCAATTTCAAGTGGACGTTCTGATAGTGCGTTTTCACCCCGAAGTGATTTTGGAAAATCTTACCGCAAGCGGTGCATCTCCTCGGGTTGTCTTTATCGATCGGAACGTCCATTCCGCTGATAAACTGGCCGTTATCGAAGTGCCCGAACAACTGATTCTGGCTGTTCTCGTCCGGGGACTCGCCCCCGTTACTGCTCCCGGCCGAGGACGCCTGAGAACGGGCAGGACTCGGAGGACCGCCGCCCATCATGAACGCTATCGGAGGAAACTGCGGCCCCTGCCCTCCCAGGCCCAAGTGCAGCCCTTTGGCCATCAAATCCCCGAAATGGCCGTGGGACAGACTCTCCAAATGCCTCAGAGCGTTCGAAGAATCGAACGATTCGTCGCTTTTATTACTCTCCACCGAACTGCCCGGCCGTTCGCTCTCCGGCTCCTCGTGCGTTTCGGTTTCTTGAGGCGGTTTCTCTTTTTTTGGTTTATTATCGATCATGAACAGAGGAGCCAAACTTTTTTTTATCTCCGGACTCGGCGGTTTTTCCGATTCGTTAGCGTTCACGTCTGCGCACCGTTTCTCCAAATTGAGCGGCGACTCGCGGTTCACGTCCATTTTTTCGACCTTTTTCGAATCACCCCTGCATTCGTCCCGCTTTTCGTCCTTCTCCTCCTCCATGTAGCGCCGCCGATTGCTCTCCGCCAGATTCTCGGACGCGAAGACGTCGTTGGACGAGTCGCAATCGCTGGCGGCGTCGTCCGTCATCACAGGTACTGCACACTTGGTCGGGTTCTGACTCTTGCGTTTCCTCTTGTTCGTCTGCACGTTCGGCTCGTCCTTAAGACTGTGCGTGTCCACCACACTCAAAGAGTCCTCGTTACTGTCCAAGTTACTGGTGACGTCCTCCTCGACGTCCGAGACGGACATCTTCGGCCTCTTCGACGGCATACTGAAGTCCTCCGGTTGATCCGGCTGGGCGATTGCCCCGTTCGTGATTTCCGCCCTTGCTTCTGCTTCTTCTTCTTCGTCCCCTCCAACTACAACGATTCCATCGTCATCGTCATCGTCGTCTTCTTCCTCCGACTGTTGGTGATGGTGATGGTGATGATGTGCCCCGGCCAGACTCAACGCGCTGTAATCCTTGATCGAGTTCTTGGTCTCCTCGAGTCGTTGCATGCTCAGATCGAGGGACTGCTTGAAGTCCATCGACGAAAGCGGGGCGTGGTGCCTGATATCTGGCGGTGGGGTCAGCAGGGGAAAAGGCCCGAACGGGTTTAAGGGGTTGAGACCTGCCGCCGCCGCCGCCGCTGGTAGCGAAAGCCCCGTCTGGGGCGGAATAAGAATCGGGTGCGCCTGGGCGCTCCTACCGTCGTGAGGCGAGATCTTCCTGCGAAGATGAGGCGAATGCAGCTTAGGATTCGGATTAGCGCTGTGCCTGTTCCTCGACCTCCTGGAGCTGAACATCATGTTGCAGCCCTCGACCGTGCATTTGTGCATCTCGCGTAGATGCACGGCGGAGAAGTGGATTTTCAGCGCGCCTTTATCGCAGAAAGTCTTCAGGCAGACGTTGCATTGCACCCGCTTTTTACCCGTGGCTGGATTGATGAACTGGGTGCCCAGATTGAGGGGTAAACCGGGTGACCCCCATTGCCTTTTGGTGGGGGTTGTCGGTTTTCTGCCCGGAATCGCGCGAGGCTGTCTGGGGGCTTTCAGGATGTCTCGGTCGCGGCTTAGGTTAAGTGCACTGTGCGAGTTCTCGTCCACGTCATCGTCGTCTTCACTATTGTTATTGCCACTTAAAACTTCTGCACTGTTGGGCGACTTGCATCGCGTGGTCATCCGGTTGGACATGAGCCCCGGGAAGGAGGAGGCGACCAGGCTGGCGGCCGCCAGGGAGTTGACGGAGACGGCGGCGGCCATCGCGACCGCCGAGTGGTGGCTCAGGTGCGACCTGGGCGGCGGCGGGGGCAGGCAGGAGGCGAGCGACGTGGACATGCTGAGATTGAGGCCGACCGACTCGCCCTCGAGGGTGCGCCGCCTGCCTAAGTCGGGGCTGACGCGGCTCGGGAAGGCGGCCAGGCCGCCGCCGAGCTTGCGGAAGTCGAAGGGCTGCATGTTCTGGAGGCGGTTCAGGGGCGACGTGTGCAGCGGGCTGGTGCTGACGCTGCGCGGCGGCGAGCCCGCGCGCGGCCCGTTGGCGGCGGGCATCTTGAGGAAGTTCAGGTGCTTCTGGTGGGGCGACATCGTCGGCAGGCGCGACGGGTGGAAAGCGGAGTGGTGCGGGACGGTCTGGGGTGACGGGCGATGGTTGGGTGACATCGCCCGGCGGAGGTTCGGTGAGTGCCGCCGGTCCAGGCGCTCCAGCGTGGGGTCCTGGAGTGCCTGCTGCGCCAGAAGCAACTGCTGCGTTATGGCCCGCGTCTCCCCGAACCTGAGGAATTGTTGGAGGACCAGAGGCTCCTCCTCAGGACTGCAGATGCTCCATCGGTCCAGAGTGCCGCCGTGTGACTCCTGAAACAACCGCTTCGGTCAAAACCCCGTCGAAACCCTTCGGAAAAGTTCGAAAAATGAACGGGCCAGACTATAGACTAGACTCTTATCGATTCGGTCCTTGCTTCGCGATAGTCCGCCGGACGACCCGAAACGAAAGGAAAATGTGTGCAAATTAATCTCGTTTGATTTGTTTGGCTCGTGCGAGTGCAGCAGATTGCAGGAGGAACAGACTTGAAATGTATATTTTATGAAGGCGATGTATAAAAATATCGGGCTTCGATAGCATTCTTGTTTAGAAAGGAAGCCTGCAGAATGTCTCCCGCGCGTTTATAAATAAACGGGGTGATAGTCACCTGCCCCTCTCAAGTTCAATCTACTGCAAACAAACACGCGGTTCTAGCACAAGAGGACGCTGCCGTCCTTTCAGACCCCATAATCGAACCACTATTTTAAGCGATGTTCATTAAAAGCTTTTCGATATGCACGCAGCGCTCTCACATAGGTGCTATACCAGTAGTAGTCGCTTTCGCTTATATATCGAGCCATGTAATAAATAATGCGCTTCCACATGGGTGTTTATTTATGTATAGTTGAGGCGCATCAGGTAAAGGAATCCGCTCAATTAGGGTGACATTTTGTTATTATCGTTCGTCTCACGCTCGCCAAACCACATATTTGAGCTTTAATAAATTATTTCGCGGAAAATGCCCCCCGAAAATAACGAACTATTATAGACGAACGCTATCCAAACAAAACCCACACGGACGGAATACGAAAATGCAGACTTGATGATGGAAAATTCGTTTCAATTATTTCTTAATCTACAAGTGTAAGTCCCTAATTAGCTACACCGTCAATTAGTACCATCCACAATGATTCCGCTCAAACAGGAATGCTTCACTTCCAAATCTATATTATAGCCAGATGGTCGGGTGAATTATTATTAGCGGCAACTGTACAGTACAGGAGTCTCGTATTAACAACATCAAATTCACCGTTGCCGAGATGCTCAAGTTTTTATTAGAAGCTGTTAACAAAACGGAACAAAATTGATTAGAAATCAATGGGAAAAAACCTCCAAACCGCAATGTCCTAATTTGATGGGCAATTATCGTTAATTGTGTCCGCACGTTAATTGGCCGAACAGGAACAATATTCATAATAAAAGTGGAAGAGTATAAAATTATTAATTAATTCGCGTCATAACATTAACATACTTGATTTGTTGTCGACGAAGCGGCCGGGTTTTAAGCCCTTATACAGGAGAGCGACGGTCTCCCGAGATCCATATTTTAACTAGCGTTGTTACGTTGCTAATTCATATTTTAGCCGAAATTTACATCTAATTTATGTTTGTAAATTGAAATTATTGCACACTCGCCCCCGACCCGGGTTCCATTATGATACCCACGGCGGGTTCAGTTGGAAACATCGAAATTGGGCGCATTCCGGGAACGAAATTGATTAGGTTTTACGTCAAGCCGAGTCAAAGGCCTATGCGTCCTCCTATCTACCTACCTACCTATACGGAACGGAGGTAGGTGCCTACTTTATTCGGGTTATTGGTGTTTCGTCGGCGGCCGCTTTATCGCCCGGTGATACCTGCTGTGTAATTTTATGGATGACAAAAAATGTAATTTCGGATAATAGCGAGCGGGTCGCCCCTCAATCACAAATCGCCCCGCATCGCGTATTATATTATAAACACATCATTAATTGTCGCGGCCGCGCCGGCATTATAAGAAGGCACTTTTAATCAAAGTGCAATCCGTGTATTATCACGGCACAGCCGCAACGTATCGGACCCGCCGTATATTATGGCCATCGCGTATACGGCATAGCCGGTGCGACGTAATTATGTCATGCGATAACTGCGTTGAACTTGACACGGAAATATGTAAATAAACTTCACCTGATGAAACATCACAAGAATTTTTAATACCATCATAGACTGGATAAAAAATTATCGCGAAATTCCTACCGTCTGTATAGCGCTCGCATAATTCGCATTATTTCACGATGTGTTGGGCGCAAATAATAGAGAGACAAATTTCTGTTTATTCATCGCCGCCAGTAATGCATATCAATTTTGACATCTCGTATTTACTTGAACTCTTGAACTATTACCAGTGCATTTATTACGGATGTAAATGATTGACATTTAGGTATTTTTAGAGAGATTCTTGCACACACACATACGGGCGCACACAGTTGAATGATGGCGTTATCTTAATGCGGCTGTAACTCAAAATCTGCACTTTTTCCACATTTCTCGGGGCGTAAAACTATGCGAGTCGCACCTATCTACTCTATAAGTAATTGTATTGGCGGTACAGATACGGCTAATGAAGCGGAAAAGCCGTCTTTTTTCAATTAACACGAAAACGAAACGTTCTGCTTGGTATGCATTGATTAATTGAACGAAATTATTTATCGCCATCATGCGGACTTGGATCGCTTTTTCTTTCCCATTTATAAACCGATGTGTGTTTATGTCAACAATTTAAATTGTTTTACATTTTCGTTTTTTACAGACGCATATATCTCTAGTACTTGCATAAAAGTGGAATTATTTTCCATCGTTATTTTTCAAATTGGCGATTAGCGGTGTTCGCAATTAACTCTCATACTATATGTACCTAGCCGAAGTTTCGGAAACGAGGATGGTGCACAAACCACTGGGGTTTAAAAATAGTCCACTGTTCGTATACCGTTGATTATAGCCATCCAAATGGGCATTTAATCATAACCCACTTATTACTTAGGAAAATGTATCATTAAGGGCCCCCAGATCCGACATTAGAGAGAGCGTGGAGGCCATGGGTATACAAAATAAGACGAGCGAAAACGGCCATTTTCGAAATTATACCCAACGAAAAATTATTGCGTCTCGCAGAAATGATATGCAAAACACCGTATAATTTGAGTGTCTGTGATTCGGCGCTACGGTGCACGAATCCGCGGATGAATTGAAATTTTAAATTTTAATCAGGTCCGGACGCATTCGTGCCAAGAGATTGCTTTACTATGCGTTTAGGACCCGAATTTTAATCAAAAGGCGATCGAATGATACAGCGTATATAAGAAAGAAAGGCGAAAACGAGACGAGAAAAAAGAGCGCATTTTGTATCAGTCTTCTTCTCCACCTCATCGTCATTTATTATTATCATTATTAGGCAAAAGTTTCGATAGTCGAGAGCGAATTGAATCGGCCGGCAATTAAAAGACACACCAGAGTCGCGCTGGGATGTTGCGTTGATGATGCGAGATGCGAGCGAGCGTCGGCAGAAGCAAAGGTGAGCACTTAAAGACATCAGTCGGGAAACACAACATAACATAACGTCGGCAGAACCCAATTTGGTGTCATGATAAGCAAAAAAATCCAATTTTCGACGGCAACTTTTTTTTGTTAGAATATGACATTGGGATATACAAGGGACGCTAATAAGCATTTGAGAACGTGTGTCAATCATAGTTTTTGTATCGATCCCGATCGGCGTCCACTCGTTTTCAATACGGACGACTTTACAATTAGTTTTAGAGGTGGACCCGGAGGAAAAGCACACCGAAAAACTCACTTATTATATCCCATTTCACACTGTCAGTGGACTTAATTGAGGCCCCGACCGATTGACAATCATCCGCCTCATATACCGACACCAATTCTGCCCGTTTTATTACCGTCATCATCATCATTACCATTATCATTATCATCATTATTATTATTGCGCGCCTCTGCATGGACAAAAATTTCCAATTTCCGCCGAGGTTTCGAAAAATCACTTCATCACAACACTCACTGTCATTACGGGCCAATTACGAACAATCCTGATAATCACAAAGTTGCTGTCACAGACCACAAGTCACCATTCTGAGTTTGCATCAACTTGGATTACCTACATTGCATCGCTTGCATTTCATCGCAACTCCCAACAGATAGGACTGGAATGATGGAATACCGGCATACCCGAAGAGTCTTTTAATTTTTTTCAATAGGGGTATATCCGATAATAATAATGTAATAATTGACGATTGGGTTTGAGATATTTTTCGCTCGATGCGGGACAGTTAGGTTTTCAAGAAAGGTGCCAAATGCCAGTCCGCGTCCCAGGTGCTAACGACAGTTAATTAATGGCATACAATGAAAATACCTGCAGTATATATCCTCTTGTGTAATCCTCGGCGGTCCAGCCGAATCCATGCAACACCTGAAGCACTTGGTCCCGTCGCAGCACAGAAAACAGTCTATCCAAGAGAATCTTCAGCCGGATTGGAAGCGCCTGACATCCGTAAAGGACTAAACTGGCGATGTCAAACGCGGCATAAACTTGCACCGGTTCAGGGGCACTATTACTGAAGAGATGTCGCGTTCCCAACTTGTCCAGTGCTGTAACAAAAGTGGGGATGAGCGTTTTGCGTGCGCAGCCGGGGTGGAGCCAAGCTTTTTGGGGGGGTGTCAAGGTGGACGCACGGCGTAGGTGACGATACCCCCTTGAACGGCATAGTGGGACACGATCGCACCCCCCGTTATTGCCGTCCCGCTGCTCCCGAGCCGAGCGGTTTTGCTTTTGCTTTTCCATTTCCTTTGCCCTCGCTCGATGCCCGCCGTCCTACCGACACACCATAACCACTACCATACCACTACTGGTACCATAACATTACCATACCCACCGTCCGCATCAGTTCAGTCATTATACCATCGGGTACCACTCTCTCCTCGCCTTGCGCTATCGCAGGAACGAGCGCTATTCGGAATAGTAAACCAATATTTGTGAATACCTGCGATACCGGAGACCCGAGACTGCGGAGGAAAGTTATTCGGTGTGCTCCCGCGAATTTCCCGGGGTTTCGTTCTGCCGTACGCGGCTTTCGATTTCGGCGCGGTTTCGGTTTCGTTCGAGATTCCGGCCGCACGGTTAAGTACGTCATTATCGCGAACACACCCCCGTGTCCCGCGACGGTGATGACCGTGCGGCCGTACAACATCTGCCCATCAGCCATCATGATTCGGTGATGCGCCTTCCTGGGCCGAGCCGGCCTCATCCGCACAAAATACGAATTAACATCGAAACCCTAACAGTATAATGCAGCTGCCGAGCATTTTTATCCCATCACCGTGTAGTATAACACACACACACGTACATATACGAGGAACAGACAGAGAGGGTCGGACATTTGCACGATTCGCCATAAAGAAATTATGGACGATACAATGGCAATATCTATGAGTACATATAACTGCGGGAGAATCATAATTTAGAAATAACGCACGCATGTGGTAAAATGATTGAGAAACCTACGTTTTCGCTTGATGTATTCGTTTGACATTTACGAAATGATCTTGTCTCGTTCCCCGTGATTAGTGCCGAATGTTTCGGAGTTTATTGTAATTAAGTCGCCCGCGGCGCTGGTGGGCGCGATTAGCATTTTTGATTGAAAATCCGAATTCGGACTGCGGGGCCGCGGGCCCCGGGCGACCTATCCCGGTAATTAAATTTGGGATTCTGACGTTTTACTTATGCAAGTCGAGTACGTGAGAAACAATTACTATTTATATCTGGTACACGATTAATCACGTCCTGAAAACTAATCAATTACTCGGTAATCGATAAGCTAACAACACTTGTTCGATAATTATTTTCTTATTTTAATTAACATCGTTAGAATCCGGCACCGATTGGTCGACTTGAGTGTGGTCGACGGGTGTTTTTGAAAAGCGTATTGCCCGAGAGGATATAATGATGATGATGGCGCTGAGTCTCTTTTACTTTGCGCTAAAGAAATTCGCGCTGGATGGCATTTAAACGAAGCGTCTGCAATATGTATAGCGGATGGTGGAGGGTACACCACAATAATAAGCATCCGAGCCAATTATTTCCGTTCCAGATTTTCACAGAGGAGCGAGGAGCATCTACAGTCTGTCACATTTTAAAAATGAAATAAGAAGATTAATTGGTCATTACGTATTGTGCTCTTAATTGAGGATATAAAAACTGAGACAATTTTAGCGGTATTTTAAAGAATAATACATTTCATTATATGCTCGAGTTCACGCTTCTAGTGAACCTGCCCGATAAGTTTCACACTCGGCAGATGGCGCTACGGGAAGCACAATAACAACCACTTGCCAATAGATTTTTTATCATTTTAATCAGCTTCATGCGTTAAAAACTCGAATTGCATGCGCTTTTTGCCCGAGCGATTTTATTATACCCGGGCATATGCAATTCAAAAACCGGAGACAACGAACTCGACGCTAAGCAACTACTGAGTGGCGCGGTTATGCCGGAGTGTAATAGAGAAGGGAAGAGACTCTCGAATTGGACGGACGCTCGCTACTCCTTCGAAAACTGCTCACTCGATAGTAATTAATCGAATCAGAGCCAATTAGAATATAAGGAGATCACCGGGAATCCGGCCGACGCACGCTTATCGAGCAAACGCGACTCGGTTCTGTTGACGTAACGGGAAAAAGTTCCCGGTGGATGTTACGAAGATCGATTAGGAATCTCTTTACTTTCGATTCGTGCATCCACCCGTTGGAATTAAATTATTAAGCGAACGATTTATTACAGTCGCTCACTTGTCTATATATCAATGTTGTTAAAAATTCACCGATTCCGTCTTGTTCGCCGGTATTAATGTCAGGAGTAAAGATTTTACGATTGTATTATTCACGCGGCATATACGAGGAATTCATAAAAATGGTGGATGCGCTCGGATAAAGATCACTCTCTACACGTTATCTCGGCGATTGTCCGGTCCGTACGGTGAGCACACCTAATTAGTTCGAATCGAAAGTTTTCGCACTTTCGTCGTTCGACGATGATCGCCGGTTGGCTCGGGTATCGGTGGCGAAATTACTCTGTTATGCTTCCCGAGTGAGTGTTTTCTAATCTGATAAGTGGTAGTTGCGGAGTAATAAATATGTAAAATAATTTGTTCAAGGGACCGCGGTAAATTGATCGTAATTTTTCTCAATTAAACATAATTTTCGCCCCCGGGCACGGGTAATTGTTTATGTATTCAATGTAGTAGGTATTCGTATTTAAATATACGCCGGTGTACCTACATACAGGGCATCATATGGAGGAGGTCGGTCGGTATTAGCGCGGTGTTGAGTAATGTATTCAAATCTGGCAGGAAAGCGCCAAAGTAGTAACTAAATTAGTAGCAAATATTAGTATTTAAATGATTGTTTCCCGGCTGTTTAGAGTAATGGTAATTGCTTAATTTTATCCCAGCACTCGGCCGACTCGTAAATCACCTTCCGAATGAATATTTCGGTGATCCACAGTGACAACATCGACTCGACTGTACTAAATCGCGCCAGTGCAATATTAGCATATTAATATTATAGTAGCTGTCGACCACGCCACAGGTGTTTGCCTGCGTTGATAAATAATTCCGGTAATTCGTATTTATGTTAATTTTTCATGATTCGCGCGACCACTCTGCCTTTCCGTTTAACAAAACGGCGACGATGATAATAATGAGAATGCGTTATCACGATTACGGGCGATTCTCGTCTCGCGATGATGACAAAACAATTAAAACGAAATTTGTCTGCGTAAAAGTAGAGACAAAACGAAATTGAATGACCGTCACATCACGGTCGTATTTTATTTAGACTGTAACCGGGCGCATCATGGGTGGGCCAACCGACAAAGCAACTTAAATGCATTAGGATACAATTGCTTAGCTGGATACCGGTAAAGCAATGCCATTCTTATTCCGGCTTTACATTATTGACAAATAATGGGGTTGTTACACTTGTTTTAAATGATAACTGCCCGTTTAATCAGTCGTGTAATTGCGATCCCTTTTCAGAAAGGGACTTCTGGCCGAAGTTAATTCGGGCAGGTAGCAAGAAAACAAATACAAATTGACATGTGCCTTCTGACCGACTTGCCGTCGACAGCTCGACGGGGAAAACTGACACAAACCCCCCCAAGTTGACCGAAAACAGACCGACAACTGCTACCTACGAGTGTGCACAACCCAGAGGCCGAGAGAGAAACGCACCAGAGATGCCCAATTACCGGAATACTATTATTACTGCACTTTATTGAGCCATTATCATAGCAACAAATGTTATTAAATGCTCACGATGATAGCAATTATTTGTTTTGTTACTTCCCGAGCATTTCACTCGGCGGACATTCGGTATGTCGAGGCGATAAGAGCGGCAATTAATTTCACTCAATTGACAGATACATCAATTAAATTATTTCAGAGATAATGGAAATGAAATGAGTCATGAAAGATCACGGTCGGCCCTAATAATAATAGTAACGATAATAAGTCGCGCATTATGTAACGTAATAATTTCGATACGTATTATGCAAATCGGACGATGCCGATGATGTGCGAAGGGTACACCGTCCGGATGAAAAATTGGTAATGACGTCCCATTCAGGGTGTCCCTTATGGTAATCGTGGCGGCCACTAAAAGCTGTAGTGTAAATATATCTGGGACAAACACATGGTGTGCCCACTTAAGGAGCGATCAAGATAGTCAAGTCCGTACTCATCAGCTTTAGCGATTGTATAATAGTGCAATGTCATCCTTCATTGTGTTTCTTGTATAAAACTACGGCGCCTGGCTAGCACTCTTTCAATTACAAACCAATAGTGGTCGTCTGTGTCAGTAAATATTTTTCATATCGGTCCGGCAGAATGTCATTCGGGCATTTGTAATAATAATTGTGAGACGGGATTTTTCATCTTTTTATAGGTTCTGTCACATCTCACACACAAAGAGAGGGCGAGATTAATGTGTGACGTTCCAAGGATTTTTCTGTCAATTAATGATCCGTTCGGTAGCACTGTCCACGTTACTAAATCATTTTAATGACGGTGCATCGAGATTCAAAGAAAATCTTCAACCTCAACCTCCGGTGTGCAGTATACAGGCATTCCCATTATTGGCCGGCCAAGTTCTTTCCTATTACTCGTCGTCCATCTACGATAATACACGGTGGATGTATATAGGAGAGCTCGGCTTAGAAGAGTCGAGTTTAGGAGGGAATGCGGATTCGGATTGTAATTAATAAAACATCAGGATGGAGCTATTTCCTTACAAATCCATAAATAAGAAAGTTAAAAGCTTCCAGATTAGTGAGTTGCAGAAAATGTTTTAATGGATACAGTGCAAACTCGGACCGGATCGATTTTCACCCCTTCTGCGCTCGCTCGCACAGCCCGAGTGTATAAGGGCGTCTCCGGCGCGACGACATCCCATTGACCCTTCTGACAGATTGACAAATAAATATGCAAAGATCGGGCCCGATTTTCTCGCGACAGTGGCTTCGTGCTCACGCCCGAATCCCCATCAATCAATGAGACTTTCCCATCGGTCTTGCGTCGCGCAATAAATTCCCACCCTCATCACGGGGCCCGCCGTGTATTTATATTACAACTCCGGTGCATGGTAATAGACAGCGGGCGACCCCTCGCATTTCCGACCATTCACAAATTAAAACATTGTTCGAAATCTGAGCCGCACGAGTATTACTATGGGCATATGAGCACGTAAGTATATAAGAGCCGAGATTCACCCCATCCCCAGTCATCCGAAATCCACCCAGCGGCAATTACACATCATCGTAACGATTTTTCGGAGGTGCACACACACTCACACACACGGATTTTTCGGATAATATTATACGATGAGGGGAGTAACCCCATCACGGTCGCCATTTTCCGCCCCGAGTAATAACCTCGACAACAAACTATCGGAAAGGGGTGGGTAATAAATAATTGTCATGTGCCTCTTTTGAGCCAGACGATTAATCTATAGGAAAATCGGCCCTGTATGCGACCATAATGGCGTTTCGTTTAACATAAAGTGAGGATAATTTAATAATATATCTAGATTATTCTGGCCCGCATGATGCATGATGATGGGTCGGCCTATTCGGGAGAGTCGCAGGTAAAAGCGTCGAGGGTCTGTATGGGATAGCGCCGCTTTTTAGACACGGTACTCATCCGAAAGCTAACTACCTTAACTAATCGCCATAGTTGAAGTCGGGGGGTTTAGGGTCAAAAATCCCGCTGATAGACCGTCATCGTAATCGTAACGATACAGAAGAGAATTTCCCCATCACGCCGGTCGACTATAACTATACAGGCGCGTTCCAGAACATATGATATCAAGAGGGCGAGAAGAAAAAGAGCCTGAATTAGTGATGAGGGCAAACCGACCGCCACCGCCGCCGCCGCCACCGAGATATATCGCCAATTGAGGGGTGGAAATGTGGCGGTGCCGTTAGTGGGGCAGTAGTGTGTGTGTACACGATTGTGTATTTGGCTGATGACGTGAACGAGAGGGCGGTGAATTTCAGCCGAAATGTTGGTATACTAGGTGATTCGATATTCTAGCCGACAACGCTCGAGGGCGGATCCAGCCCAAAATAAGGACAAAAGTCCTTGCGAAGCAAAGCAGATGCCCATATCGTTACGTACGGGAGGAGCTAATGGGAAACTATCGCGTTTCTGAAAATCATGAGTACCGCACTATGAGTACCGTACAACATTTGGGAATGCGAAATTCAGAAAATCTCAAGCATTACGAGCAGATCTGGGCAAATACTCGCCGATTACAAAGCGAACAAATATATACAACTAATTCATGAAGACCGTACGGAATATCGAGTACTTTGGATGTTCCAAATACTAAAACACCAAAGGAAGTATTTCTGGTAGATAGTGAGTACAATATCTAGAATTTGCCCATACGTGTGAATATTTTCATATGCTTAAAATTTTTGTGATTTAGATACATAAAAATCATATTTGATGAAATTTTCCATTTCCAAGTCACCAACGTACGAGGAGTTGGAATGGAATGCGTTTGCGAATTTTTTACGATTTTCACTAAAAGAATCAGCCATCAAGTTTGTTCAGGGAGATATTGTACTGTGCGGCAAGCGTACCAGCGGTAATTGTTGATGCAATTAGACTGTTTGAATAATGCCATTGTCGTATATCGTTAAACGCGCCAGCTGGTAATATAGGGAGAAATGATATATATCATAATTAAAGTTCAATCTCCCTGTAAGAAGTTACGAACTCGGGTTTTGCACCGCGCATTTCAGCACCAGAGCGGTATCAAATCTAAAACCGAAGCCATATTTTCGTCTATGATATATTTATATGAAACCCGGTAAGTAATAATGGTGGCAATAAATGTGTCGGTTTTTGGCTATGAAGATGAGGCGTCGCCCGGTCGGGTCCGGCGAAGATTGAAGAGCCTGGATCTCGTTATATTAGTTACGAAATATCCAATCGGCCGGATCTCGGCCGAGTCTTAATGACGGCGAGAGCCGAGACAATGAGTTCCAAGACACATATATTATACGACCAACTCATCGCGGGGCCCAGGTAAAGCTTTACCGTTGCCGCAAACTAATTCCCTCCGCCGTCAGGGAGGGCGGATCGTGGACCTGCGTGCCTGTCACTTGCCACTGCCCGGCCTCGACCTCGGGACCTACACCGCCCCCGATGTGCCGTGCGCGTCCTCCGCAGATGCATCGGCCTTTTACTTAGATCCCATCTCTAAATTCTAATTGAGATTCCTTCCCAGGCTCGGCGCGCCCGCCGCTGCCCGCCGTTGCCCGCGGTCGGTCGGCTCGCTCGGCCGTCGTCGCGCACACACGGCCGCGATCCGGCTTTTCCGAAATCGCGCGATTCGCGCCCTATTAACTCACATCGCGACCGTTCTCTACGCAGCGTAAATGTTTTATTATGCGGACAACCATGTTAGTATTTTTACGAGCCTCTCGCAGCGGGGTGGGTCGTTTGCGGGAAGGTTAACTGCGAATAAATTCAGCGAACCTTTCTTACTCGGCGCAGAACCGCCCCATTAACTGACTTGACAATTTTATCATATATTCGCTTCGACCGAGGCGAGAAGTAATCGTATACCTCGCATATACAATACGATCTTCTCTTCGCCCGACCATTATCATTATTATCATCATTATTATTAGGTCCGCAATGCTGAATGCAATATTGTAACCAAGTATAATGTAGATACAGGAGCTTCGATCACGTCTCGCAATGTTTAGGCATCGGTTTCGTTACCTCAAGACCGCATGCACATCATGCGGACTCGAGATCGAGGAGACGGTTCTCGTTCTCAGGGTTAAATAAGGCATCATCCGGGCGAGTGGAGTTCTCTCGTCGCCGATTAAAGGTTATTCAGTGCGTTTTAGGGTTAATTAAGTTTCATGAGGTCGCCGCATTGTGTCTAAATCGTAATTTTTTTGTCGGCGGGGTGAATAATTATCCGCGCCCCGATACAATATAGCGTTAACGTGATACATTTTTGGGCGGTTTTTAGTCAGGGGATGAATTAGTAAACGGGCATTGTTGAGTTAAGATGATATGTTGCCATAGCGGGGCACAAATCGCGTGACTCATGCAACGTAAACGCAGTAGTATACAGCATCCGAAGATAAAGCGGTCATCCAGTTATAAATAATACAGGGCCATGATGAAAAACTTGTGCATTGTATGTGCGTATAAAGGGTTGGCCATTAATAGCTAACAAAGGGTAAAAATGCTGGGGTGCCCCCTCTTTTAGAACTAAAATCTAACTTCATATTCGATGACAGCTCCGCACTCTTCGCCTCTTCCGGGATTTTGTTCTCGGATCGCCGAAGATGACTGGGTACAATGATCGGCAATGCATCATCATCATCATCAGCGGACCGAAATTCGAGGTTTCGACGCCATATTTTTGTCACATCCTCCGCGGGCGCGATCTGCCGGAGATAAACCTGCCAGACGCGTATATGCCGCATCTAGATGGGAATAATTCCTCTTATCTGCGACGCGGCGAACGTTCATCAATAATCCCGAGATGACACTTGTTTTCCACCGCTATTTGCCACGCCGCTGGCACTTTCCTGATTTTAATCCGCGACTGACACGCCTCATTTTTACGAACACCGCGCCGAAAATCCTCTCGCATTCCTCGTTCTTCCCGAATAATTCCGACAGACCGATTATAATATACGGCTCGTCCATTGTTACGGTGCCGAATGGCCGTTCCATAAATAACTCGTTCGCATACTTATACGAATAAATTACCTTTAAGTAGACGAAACGAAAATAAAACCGGCCCAAGTGCGATAAGTATAAACACATTCGTTACGATCACACTCGCCACTTAAGGCGCGCTTAATTATTGTCGTCTCTCACGGTGGCTATCCGAAATAAACATCGACATTGTGGCTACTTTGTATCGTTTTTCTCCTCGTCTTCGCCTCTCTTTCTCTCGATACGTTTCCATACAAGAACTCGTACTTACATACTACGAGATACAAGGGGACGATTCGTGTTGGTGTCGGTGGTGGGAACGAGTTCTTCTTTGTTATAAACGTTTATATCGTATAGTTTACCTAAAGTGAAACTAATTTCGAAAGGTGGACATCAAGCCAACCTGTAATTATAGGCAATCTCGAGTTTTTCCTTTAGGAGGCATCGCAGACCGCTCGGTCCTCCACCCATCATACCTATCCTATAACATTATTCTTTCGGAATTTATAGAACCGTCATTTTTTGTCTCCCCTCACGACATCAGTTGACAATCTGCATTTAGGCGACAGCGGTGTATAATTTATTATCATTTAAAATGGAAATTATGGGGCGTCCAATCCTCGTCCATCGGCCTCCACATATTTCTGTTTGCGTCTCGGATAATTAACTATTTTAATAGAGATTTGCATTTTTATGGGACGTTGTGAAAAGACGCCCGCTTTCGAAATTTCGCAAGCCGAAACGGTCGGGGCGGCAGCCATTTCGTGCACGGTTGCGACGATCCGATGACGGCAATTCGGTCGGGCGACATCAGTTGCATGACAATTACGACAATAGCTCATGAACAATTATTCCCGGCTCGGGAGCCGATTGGCTGCGGCGAGACGAAGTGACAAAAGCGACCAATGGGGGCAGAATCCGGAGGAATAAGCTTCACAATGACATCAAATGCGTGCATTATGTGTAATACCGCTCCGCAGAAGGAGGATCGACGATGTGTGCCCACATTTTCATTCTCCGGGTATATACCTGCCCGCGTGGTTTTTATTCGGCTTGTTTGGCGATCGTAAGTGGCGTCTTTAGGTTTTGTGAAAACAACCATAACCATCGTTGTCATTATTACATCATCGGGAGATGATTGACAGCACAATACCGGAATATAATATATTTTCAAAGAAAATGCCATTCGCGTATTAGTTCTCTCCATGAGTCGGTATACCCGGTCCGGTTCAGTTTTGTGTATAGAGAGAGTAAACTGAACTATAAACTAAACGCATCCCTGTTTTCATAGAGACGAGGGCCTAAATCTGTATCAATGGCCCTCGCCGTATATTATGTTTAATCCAGGCTTTGTAAGGACAAAGAATTATGAGTGGTCCTGATGCTCATCCGACCATATTGGGAAATTTTGTATCGAATTACCGAACAAATAAAAAATGTATTTTTCATATTCGCAGTAAGTAATAATAACGGTCGGATAACTTTCTATCCTAGCACGGATGTGACAAGATAATTGTGCAGGTACTTATTTTAATTGCGGCAATCGGCGTGCAAAAGGAAGCGGCGGTCGCAACAACAACTCGCCCAGCGATGGCAATGCGATCGCAACTCTCAACGTTGAGTTAAGTTAAGTTAAGTTAAGTTAAGAAATTGATAATAGTGCCCGCCGCCTTCGGTGGTGTGTGTGCGACCGTTTTTATTCAAATTTCGTTCATTGTTCATGGCCACGCAGGTTCTCTCCTCTCTTACTCATTCTTAATGAAACGATCAAGACTTTTATTTAATACGTAGAGAGTGTAGTAGTGACTTTGTGAGAAATGTATTCGAAGATGAAGATTGTCACAGTTTGTGCCCAAATCTGCATACAATGCAATGACATGTCGTAATGGGAAAAGTTGTTCCGGCGAACGAACCGGCGGACGGTATGCTTCTTGAACACAATTTTCTATTAATCACAGTTACGTTCCGTTAATTAAAAAGTTCAACCGTATATCTAGTTGTAATCTCCACTCCAAGGCGCACTTTTTCTTTTCCCTATGTAGTTCGCTCGTTTTTATTTGTTATTTCATTTCTAATTGACACACTCATCCTTATGTACGCACCTAGCAGTCTATTCCCCTAGTCTATTCGGGATGGGAACGTTATGCTACTTTATGAAAATTTCCGATTGTCAACGGTAATAATGGCATTATCTCACTTAAAATAATAACCATAGGTAATATGTAAATTACCCGACTAGTTACAGCTAATTTAACGGGAATACGGACGCGCACAGAACCATCGCCCGTAAACCGGGGGAAATGAGACACGCCGGTGATGCCACCAAATAAAAATCGCCCATTATTTATTGCGTTCGTAATTGGTTTAATAGCCGAGACACCTTCCTCGTTCTCGTAAATAATCGTCAACTTTATTATCATCCGACGATAGGGCCGCGAAAATCGCTAATTAGCGACCGCGTAATGGCCTTTACAGTTGTCACTTCTTCTCCCAGTTATTGGTCATTAGCGCGTATTCATTTTAGTAAAGTAGCGGGTATCTAATTATCATCCGAACGCATGCATTATCGGGGACCTGAGCCGGTGTAGACAATGGGGAATAAAAGTTTTATAGCGACCCGAGTTCGCTTTTACAATCAATAATTATGTCATAATTGCGGCTCGTTTTCTCATGGTTTGTGTGCGGCGCATACCTACCATGGGACGCCTAACGGTGGACAATATTTTAACGGTTTCTTCGCATAATGACGATCAATTTGAGTTTTCTTGTCACATTATCACGTATATAAACGAGTTTCAGGTTAAAAATGGCGGTTGGATTTGAGTGGATCCTGTGAGATGCCGGCCGGCTCAAAAGCACATGCATGTGTGTCAAGTAGGGTTGAACATCTGTCATGTGACTGTTTTCGATGCAATGGGGTCGTGCGGATAATGGTTCGTACCCTTTCATATCGGCGAAGTGGAGAGCACTGTACCGAACGGCACACACACATAAGGGGCGCTCCTCTTGCCAATCAAAAGGGTATATTTTAGTAGGTGGAGTTGCTTGTAATGTTGACAATTGTGCGATTTCTATAAAATGGAACCGCTTTCTCCCCCGAGTGGATCGGCGGAATAACTGTCATCCCCGATGCGTATATGCAAATTGCGGGCATTATCCGTCTCGGATATTACGGCGGCACCGGGGAACGCGAACGCGAACGCCATGCACCGGTCTTAACACATGTTATTTGAGCGAAAAAGTGCCGCATTATGGATAGCGCGTCGTAAAAGGGATCAAGTATTGTATTTACGGAGTCAGTATTTGCCTCTCAGGCAGGCCCCGTTCGACCCAAATTCGAAATTATTGTTATATTCATCGAGGCGTCTCGTTCTGTTCGTGAAACGAATAAACCGCGTGGTGTGTATTATAGGGTGAAGCGGCCGTGAATTTGGGCGTCGGTTTTGGCACATTTATTACGGCCCTAATATTTGGTCGTGCGCTATCTGCACGGATATCTCGGCGTTTCTAAAACAATAAAGAACATTACGAGAGTTAATTGCGGGTTGTCAAGGTGTCGATTTGTAGTCCCGTAGATGGTATCAAAAATAAATATTACGCGTTGAAACAACAAAATTGTCCATTTGGTGGGGCGGCCGGGTCGGAAAGGGGACCGTAAGGCGGCCGGTGGTAGGGGCCACATTTGAGAATGGAGCGCCCAAGTGGAATGGACTGATCTTGATAAATTTGATTGAGAGAACCCAGTTCCGATTGCATGTCACGTTTGTTAGCGGAAACGGAAAGCTATGCAGATGGCATTGTTGTAGACACTTTACATGCACACCTCAGGAAACCCGGGCCCAATTTCATGTCCGACAAACTCCCAACGAACTGCGATATCTAGTCTCATATATGTGGAACACGCAC
The DNA here is from genome assembly GCA_949788335.1 of Salpingus planirostris. Lineage (NCBI taxonomy): Eukaryota > Metazoa > Arthropoda > Insecta > Coleoptera > Salpingidae > Salpingus > Salpingus planirostris. The sequence goes on from OX460929.1 coordinate 6,141,976, forward strand.
AACCGGCGGCCTATCGCTCCTCACGTTATTCGCACTCTCACCTGAAAAGCCACGATTTTCGAATCGCCATTAAAACTCGATTGCCATCATCGGCGCGAACACTCTCTAACGGCGAACGCTCTCACGAAATTCATCACGTCACATGCATGCACCGGAGCGCCGTATCGGAAATTCCGATTTTTCCAACGAAAACCGTCCCCTCGCTTTAGATAGTGATGGCTTATTATAAGCATCATACCTTTGTTATTATTACACGTTGTGTGCAGATTTACGACATGGGTGTGGCGGCTTTCCCGATGGCTCAGATTGCGGCTTGATATAGTCGAGCGACAAATTTTAGGGTCTCGTAAAAGCCGGCAGGGGGGCGGCCGCCCTTATCACTCCATGTACAACAATAAAGCCGCGCAAGCAAAGTCGAGCCATCATCCATTGGGACTTTAATACCTTCAGAGTCTACTATATATCGAACCGAAATTAAACCTAGAGAGACTCCGCTATATACTATACTATACTATAGAGTAGAGTGGACCGACTATAAGGACTGTAAGGACTCGAGGGTGAACCGATGGAGCATCGTATAAGTTAGGTAGATGGGATGATCAGTGCCACCGCCACCAACAGAGTCGTTATTTGTGTTGGAAACTGGTATTCGGAATCAGATAGTGGTCATTAAAGTGTAATAGCAACCCTTATTCAAGATAAATGACTTTTTCGCTGCAAACCCATGTAAAAGGTCGCTTAGACAAAGGTTATTACAAAGTGTTTTCGTTATCTTGTTCATCGGGTTTTCACACCCAGCGTTTGATGGATGAGTTGGGCCCATATCTGATGAACGCCGGTCACGACACCACTTTCATAGAACTCCAGATACACAATCATATGGGTATGGGGCATGGGCATGGGCATGGGCATGGGCTGTATGGGTGTATATGGTACTTATGTGAGTTTGTGATAAATCTGAATCGGGCTAAAACGAGGGACTTCCCGCGGTCATCGCACCGCACAAGGCCTGTAATGAACATGAACCGACCAAATTCACGCAAACACCAAATTAATACCTTATCAATCATCTACTATCTCCCCATTTTAATTATAAACACGGACACGGTGTTTTTTGCCGTGTCAATTTTAGACGTAATACCTCGGCTAGGTATCTGGCACGGCATACCCCGCAATAATAATATCTCATCTCCTGCAGTACGCATTATAGGTAGGTACCCATCATCTTCTCATCTATATCCACGGTGGTGCGGTAGTTGAAGAGAGAGTGAGCGTATGCGCTCTCGAGGCCTGAGACAATTTCGTTTCGGTTTTAATAAGACGGCGCGTCGGACTCAGGTAGAAAACGTAAACGCCATATGCGCAGGAAGCAATAAAGGTTATATTTTATTCCCTTTTGTCATGCCCAGAATTAATTTCGTTAAATATTAATAAATGACATACGCAATCTTGATAATGTCGTTAGGTTGTTAAGCCTTAACGAGTCCATTATTAATTACACGCTTTAATCTTAATTTAAAATCTGTGATTTTGAGCACGCACGGTTATGTTTCATATTTTATTTAGCGGTTTCATTCTATATGCACCTCCGCCTCTTCATCCACACCGTACTGTGTGTACCCTCTCGTGTACCGGAGATTCCCTTTCCCTGGTGCACATCATCCACGGGTTATTCGAACTCGCCGCGTTACGATTATGATATGATATCGATAGGGTGTAATAGGTATCCTTGCATTTGCGAATTGCGAATTTTCAATTCAACATAAACTGGATCGATAACCAGCGGGAAACAATAGCGACAAAGTGTTATTTTTGCCGAACAACCGGCTGTCATAACAGGTATTCAAACGTCATGTTAGAACGCCTGGACAAGAGACAGGCGACAGAATATACGTGCAGAGCTTGTCACTTGCTAGAAATGTACACTGTTAAATATTCAAAATTCAAACGAGTAGAACGTTATAGATTTTGCATATCGCATGACGCGCCGCGCCGCACTCGAATAAACGGTCCGATTTCGGCGATTTGGCAGACACCATTACCAGATCGAAATCGAATAGTACCGTCAGTTGACCGACGAATGACCGAATCGTACGATACCCCGTTCTGTGTAAAGGACGGGAAAGCTAATGATTAATGCTTTTAACGTGCTTAATTAAATTTATTCAAGAAAAGTATACAGTCTCATGGTGACTTGGTTCTTGAAGCATAAATATTAGAGATTTTATAGGGAATATATTAGTTATGGTCGACGATTGTCCTGCTCCATACTCGCAATAATTAAACATTGCATCCGTTATTTATTTTTAATTTCGAATGGAATTGCCCCCGGTCACGGAAGGAGAGACGGCGAGAGCCTCCGGCTGATGGCCCGAAGAGAGACGCGGCGGGTCCACGTGAAGACTCAATTATTCAAAGGCGGCACTTCGGTTATAAGAGACCTTGCATTTGCCTTAATTTAATTCAGAGATTTCCCAGCGATATCTCTAGTGTCGTTAAGGTGGTCACATAGCGAATCAGATATGGAGATTAGTAAACTACTCAAGAAACAAATGAATTTTTAATTAAAAAACAAATACATATGCATTTCGGAGAAGCGCTATGTGAAACTCGGTAAGAAGGAAGTGCGCGAGGTCTCCATTGTCGTTAAAATTGTCCCGCGGATTAACTGATGCACGAAAATGTGCGAGAGAGAGGCGGTTACGCAATTATTCTAATTAGAAACCTGAATGAATCGAAAAACAACAAACAACAACGGAAAAGATTCCTCGACGTAATAACGTAACAAAGGTGGAGGGTTGTGAATCGCGTCAGGTGTTTCGTGTCTTTTTTATCGAAATTATTCGGCCAGTCTCCAGGTGTAGACAGAAGTAGGTAGAAAAGTATAGGAGAGCAGGCGGCATCAGGTTCGCGCACGCTGTATGTAATACCGAATTAGAAAGGTTTCCCACAGACTCTCTCAAAATATATCGATTGCCATAATCGAAACAATTTCCGATTTTTGTAGTGGCCATCGCATCGCATAGGACGAACGCCAATATTTGTGTTTTCTGTGTAAATTAGGAATCCGAAAAGCAAAACCTGACCGTTCACTCTGTTGGCCAGTTAACTAAATCAAGTTCGAATATGTCAATAGTAATTAAAAACGTCCGATTTATCGCATTGTTTGATTAAACATTATGTATAGGTTTGAGCGACGTGCGCCATCTGCAGTAATGTAATAGGATACAACGTCAGTGTTGATCAGCCCGCAAGCTACGATGTTACCGATTTTAACATCATGTTAAATGTCCGGATTTTTCGGATTTCGCGGATAGGTTACACGAATCTGACGTGTTTGTATAATCAGAATGCACAATGCATCCTAAACGCATGTTGTAAACGCCCGGAGCAGATTTATTACATATCATCTAGAAACGGAGTTAATATGACGAAAGTACGAAAGCTCGATTTCTTGGCCGCATTCCGAAATCCGTACGAAACGAAACGAAACGAAAACCGAGCCAATATTTGTTTCTGGTTAGGGAGGCCGTTACGGCACGGCGGAAACTCGCATCCTTCCACCGACGAATTATATTACGGCTCTCCTTATTAGCATATCGTCACAACCAGCCGACTTTTTACCACGGCCTCTCTTATTCAAATGGAATTAAACGAAACATCTCGGATCAATTATTTTACCCCAATAAAGATAAACATCACGGTTTTGCCTACATAAAGTCTGAGCGTGTTAAATCGAAAGTTACACAAGATTAGTTCCCGCTCAGTAAAAATAGCAGAACTGATTTCTTTATTGAAATGTCAAATTCTAAGAATGTCGATAACATGGAATCATCTCTAGACTCTTTTTACGGCGCAACAATACCAGACGATCGGTGCTCCAGTGTTATTATCATCGTCGCATTATCGCCGTGCGGCAGAAGCACCGGGGAGGATGCGACTGTGGAGAATCGTAGCCGCGGCAGCCTTGAAGGTGCGATTTGTACACAGGTATCGGAGTCGTCATGATACTTGTCGGAATCTTCCGAATTGGGGGCCTTCGCTTGTCAGGCGCCTCCGGAGCTCGAGTCAAGGATACTCCTCTGTCATCCGGTCATCATAACACGAACGCCCGCGTACACGAGTACGGCCGGCGTATTGGAAACGATGATACGTCACATTCGGATTCGTATTCGAGACGGACGGCCTCGTTTGCGTCATCTTTCTCACGTATTGACCAACATACAATGGGATAATTGAAAACGAGGAATTCGGAGTTCTTTCGGCCGGCCCGACGTCGTCACGTTACAGGTACCACATCGCGCAAGGATCCGAGAATCACGACGGCCGACGTCACGACAGCCTCCAATTATAATCGTTTACCCGGAAAATCGGTCGCATAATTGATTGCGCTTTTTGCGCCGATTCCCCCAAACCCGCCGAGTCGGATCCCCCTAATAAGGGAGGCGGACGAAGCACCAAACTATGGAGCAACTATCGAATTTCGTTAAAACTTTGGGGCATTTTTCCTGGTCGAATTTAGAAAGTGAGTCGTGCCGGTATGTGTCGTTCCGTGTGTGGCTCAAAACGCCGTGATCCACGGTACCGCGGCAAATGTCGCGTTACGAAATCCATGAATTATTCACGGGACGCGGCCGAAATCCCGGCGCGGATCTCGCTCGAGAGACTCCGCCGAGTCGAGAAACTCCTTCCCGGAAGCTGACGGCCATTAACGACTTTCCACCGGAATGCATATAGCGCGTGCAGAGTTAATTGCATTAATTATGGCCTTAACTGTACTCCCGATGGCGTTTCGATCGCATAATCGGACGGCGAACGATCGATTATCGGATTAATAAGGCGATCGATGACGGCAATTAATCGTGGACGGCCTTTTCGGAAAAAAATTATAATTAATCGGGTTCCAGGTTTTCGGGCTGTTATGGGTTTCGAATTATTTTCCCTTCGCTCTCGTATTAGGTATTTAGGTACACAGGTAAGCCGAGAGAAAAAGTTAATGGTGGGACCGTTTTGAAGACTACCAGATAATTAAAAGAGCGTTTTGTGGCCGGTTGCGTATTATGCGATGGCTCCGGAATTAAGCACGATTTCGTTGTGAGGAATTATCAAATTTTCCGTAAATTTGGGGTTCCAGGTTAATCGTTGCGTGGCACGACAGTTGCGCCATCATCGTGTGCCACACTCACTTTTCTCCGGTGTGCCGTAAGTGACTACGATATCCTTCGGGGGCCCTATAATAGTATACGAGTGGGTACGGCATAGAGAATCTGAAATCACGGACTGACTGACGGAGACCCTATTATTATTTTTCGTTATTTATGGTGTAAAATTAGAACAGAGAACGCTCCGGCCGCCTAAATAAATTGGAGCTTTTTCCATCACCTGGGAGGAAATCGAAATATCGCCGATTTCGGCCGAAAAGCGACTTTTTAATTGGCACGAGCTTGATAAAGCGGACAAAGTGGCACAATTATGCAGTGTGTACGAGAGGGACGACTCGGAGTTTCGGAGAGGCCGCGGAGTCGGATGGCTTTAATCGATATGTGACCGACCGGCTGGACTTGAAAGTATATGCACGCGCAGGGCCCTATCAAGATCATTAAAACTTCTAATTATACACTTAACCGACAATGTTTAACCGCGATCGAATCTGGGCTCGCCTTGAAATTGGCCGAGACACCCGCATGATATAATATCGCACATTTACCTGTTTCGTATATTGTTGTGCATGTGCGACGTGAGAGGGTTAAAAATTCGCCTCCCCGCACTTAACGGTCGAGGGCCGGGGCGTTATGGCCATTAACGCAGCGTTAATTGGTCGCCGGGCGGCGTTAAGCGTCGCAATTAGGTCGCGTTTAAGGAATAATGACACACGGGTCCCCGGGGAGGGCCGAATTTGCGAATCGGTGGGCGTTTTACTGTCACAATTTCATTAGGTAATAGACATTTAACACGGGTTCCTTGGTAATGCACATAAATGGCGGCCATGATGGTAGATTTGATAAGTTGGAAACTGGCCATTATATGAGGGGATTATGATCTTCCGACCGAAATAATTAGTCGGGAACTGCGAATGAGTTCATATTAACCCTTAACGTGCAGGGGTTCCGGCGCGCCCCCCCTGCCGGAGTTCGGGTTATGTCAATAACCGCACGGATATTCCGAATTAAGGCAGATTGTGGCCGTAATTTTCCTCCATTTGCATTACTTGATGCCCCCGTACACATGTCAAACCGCCGCCGGCCCCCGGCTCCACCGGAGCACAACAACAATCCAATCTCCGGTCGAAACGATCGCACGAAGGCGGCGGATTTTTCCGTCCCCGATTACGGGATTGAAATGAGAGAGGATTAAATTCTAACGCCACCGGATTCCCCTTTTTTCCATCGGCGCCGCGTGCCGCGCTCACATGAGCCGTATTATCATTCCGCAAAAATGACAAAACGTAAATTGAAACGGGGTGAAAAATGTCTGGATTATATCCAATCGAGCGCCCTCGGGGTAGACGCAATTACACCCACTTTTGTGCAAATATCGACCGGAACGCCACCGAGCCGAGCGCGATAAAAAGATTTCGATTTTACGGCACTCGACTCTCGACCCGACTCGCAACGAATTAAAACCAGATTTGAATAAATTAAAACGAGACAATCCGCGCCGAACGTCAAACGCTCCCTCTCGTGACAACCTTGGGCTACAAATTGTAATTGTTTCGAGCGCGCACCTGGAAGATTTTTCGCAAAATGAGGTTTCGTGGGTCGGCCAGCCTCGCTCGCATCGCGAGAATAAATGTGTGTCGCCTCGAGTGTACGGGAGGACGGGCGAGACGAGACGAGAGAACGTACAATGTCAACCGGGTGACATAAGCGTTGGAAAAGGTGGTCACGACGCCTGACTAATGTACGTTACCGCTGCACAAAGAGGATGTCTCGGCGATGACTCGTCGAAAAAGGCCAAATCCGCGAGAGAGAAAAAACCGTGCTGTTTTAAAGTAATTAGCGGGCCGGTGCGAACGATAAATTATGTGGATGGAATAATTCCGCGGGTCTGCCGCTCTTTGTAATTTTTCATCGAAAAATTTCGAGAAAAAGAAATTTTAAATTCTGTTTGCGCCGGGACGCGAGCGCTACTGTATTAATTTGATTTGGAAAATTCCCCCCAGCGCCACGTGGCGGCCCATACGCGGAATGCGGATGTACGCGGAACGCGCGGATGAGGACACAAGGGGGCGCGTGTGCGCCCCCCACCCCCACCCCCGAGATCGGGTCCCCGAAAAAGCTCATGTGTGAGGCCGTCGACGGCCCCCGGATGCCGAGGTGGGGCTGCGAAAGCGGCCGAAGTGGAGGGCGTAATTGCCCTCCAAGTTTTACAATTTCGCGTAGCTCGCCACGCGGCTCGACCCCGGAACGGCATATTCAATAAGCCGCGTCTGTCCGACTCTCTGACTCATTACTCCAGGGATCGGAATAATATCAATTATGAATCTCGGCACTCACAAAAACGCGTCCTGAAGATCAATCGATATCCACATCTGGAACAACGTATTACGATCAACCCCCAAAGGGTGAAAGGAATTTATTTTTAGAGATTTTTTTTGATCAAGCATTATGTACGGAAAACCGCCCTCATCCGACCCGAAAAGTGAACCACCCCGAACACGGTGAATCGTCGATGCTAATACCACCCCCAAAACTCATAAACAATAAAAGTAGTGACTGTAATAACGTAAAATAAAGGGGCCACCATGTGTCACTTTAATGGAGCATGAAGTGTCGGCGTACCCATACCGGATCCCTAAAATACCAACATTTGCACCATAATGTCACTGTTTATCGCCCGCGTGAATTATTTAAGACACTTTTTGGTTTCGACTTTTGTACTCTCGCTATTATACTCGCATTTTCCGAACATTTTCATTATTTGTCGAGGTGTAAGTAAGTGCGCTCCACTTTCTATTTAAACGTGTTTATTGTTTAACGTTCTATCGATGTACGAGGATCGTTCGTGAGGCTATAAATAAGTAATTTACATGATAAAGAATCAGTTTGTCTATTGAAATTTAAAAATGTACAATGAGCGGACGGACGCATGGACGGAGGCATTTTTATTATTAGAAAGGCTCGAGATGTTGGCGATTGTTCGGTCAACTCGTATACTATCGGACCGATGATGGGGTTGGGGAGCGGGAGAGAGAGCGGAGGCCCAGTGGAGGATTGGCGTGGCGCATGTTGGGGTTGTAATTTAAAAATTGAAAGAGAAACGTGGAAAATGCCATTATCGGCCAGGTGAAATTGGAATGAATGAAGCAGGGGGCACACAGAGACAAGAAAACAAGCCAAGGGTACGCTGGCGAACAAATATTAAATGAACTGAATATTTTTCCAGTTGGAAAACACTTTCTGAATATAAAAACCGAGGTAAGCTTAATTAAAAATCGCAGTCGCACAAAAAAGTACACGTATACATGAATAGGACTGGAGTCCGCAAACTAATTACAACTTCAGAACTTTTCAAAACGCGTGCTTGAGGGCCGGAACGTTCCGCTGCAATATTTCCAACGTTTTCTCATATAAATAAACATATTATATCTATATACTTAGTCCGTGCATGGTGGGTATACGCCGTGTAGTTTTTCGATTTATTTTCATTTTGCAACTGGTGGCGGCTTTTCCATGGCCAAACGGGACGAGATATCATGGAAATGCATTTCGTCGCGTTTAGTCGAATTTGCATCCGATTCGGTTCGGTGGCAGGACTGCGGCGATGCGAGCCAATATTTTTCGGTTTCGAGTTACGTGAAGTGAAAATGACGTTGCGACAGCGCTTTGCATGACAAAGGACCACTTGACAGTCTTGTAAATATGTGAGGAATTATTCATGAACGCGCGATATGGGGCGCCCGACTGACATTTGTGGTGGCGCTTCGTTATATTCTCAAAGAAGGAGCATGTCGCATTAATATGGATGTACCCCCATCATGCCACCATGGGTATCATGAGTCCACCGACGCGGACTCCCACATTATTTCTGGCGGACTATCTGGATTTTCCCGAATTCGAAAAATCGACGACGATAAATAATAATGAGAATAATTCGGGTGATATCGGGGCGAGGGGGCAAGTTGCCGAATTCCGTACGAGAGCGTCAAGCGTCATAAAATGATCGGTGCCTGGGGCGTAAACGTGTTAGCATACATTACACAGTGACAGGGCGGCTGGCAGCCTTTGTGTTGTGCGATCGAGACAGGCTAATGTCATCCCGAGGCGCACTTGTTCAAGACAATCCCATTTGCTGTCAAATTGGAGCCCGAATCATTTTAAAACCACGCATGAGATCGAACCACGACTCGATCATCGTACGGGAAGCTGCCGCTCTCCGCTATTTACAACACCGTCATTTCGAATAATAACACACCGCGCCGGCGAGTACGACCGCAGAGAGGAAGAAGAAGGCCTCGGCTCCGGCAATCACCGCCTCTCGAATCGATTCTCCTCAATGTCGGAGAGAATTCGCCTCAATTCTCGGACGCAAGTGAGAAAAACGCCCCCGGGGCCGCCCGACGATGATCGCGGGACCCGCGGGGGCGTCGGGTCCTTCTCGAATTTGCTGCCAGTCGCCCCCGATCGTGATACTCCCAAGGCCCGTTCGCGATGGCCTCTTTAAAATGATTCGTACCTATCGAAGTAGCCATCGCAATTACAATTATGTACGTTCGGGCCCGGGACTGGAGGTACACACTGTATAGTACACAATAACGCGCCTTGCCTTGATGAGATTAGCGATCACGACCGGGGAATATGAATCAAATCGAGGCAATAATAAAGCAATATGACAAAAACTCACCAGAAGATGACCTTCCTCAGCCTTGTCAATGCTCATTTCATAAACAAAGGACTTACCTGTAACAGAAACAGAATAATCTTGAATAAAACAACAAAATCAAGGACGTTTTGCATTATTAAAATAGGCCCCAATCGCCGATAACGATCATAATAATTATTATTAATAATAGTTGATGTCAGCTCGGACAATTGAAATTTATGCGAAATAATTATTGTTATTGTCGGGTGGTTTTCGAACGTTCGCTCATTTATAGTTCGTATTCGTTCGATGTTGGATAAATCACGTTTTTCGATTTTCCACCTCGTTCTCCAGCAGCGACACCACCGCACTCTGTCCGCGTCCGATGATGGAGAGGTGGGGTCATCTACATACCTATAAACCGAATGTACCGTTCGTCTCGGTCTCGAATTGAACAATAGTAATAATTTCGGCCTTAATGGTCTTCGCGTCGCCTTAATTGTGACCCGAACGTAAATTGATATCGTCAAAGGCCTGAATATGAATAATAATAACAACAACAAAAAAGATCCAATAATAAATCATCGGCTCGGCGGAGGAGTGAGGAGAGCCAAAAGCGGCCCTAAAATGAAACAAAAGTCGAAGCATCTGGATCGATAGTCGACGTATCTTCGAGGCACACGGAGCGAAAGAGACGGAGACAAAGGCCGAAGCCGATATGGACATCCTGCTGGAAAGGTAAATGAGACTTGATTATTTATACTACGACCTATGTATAATAATTGCGACAAATAAACCCACTTTTTTAGGATCGTACTCTTCGGTCGTGAAAATATCGTGGGTGTCGATTTGCGTATTGAGACGTGGAAACGTTTTTGAGAATTTTCACTCGTGGCGTCATTCAATTAAAACGACCCAGCAGGTTGCAGAGGACAACGTTTTGTTGGTCTTATGTGTCCCAGCCGCTCCGGTGCCCCGGGTTACTGCCGCTCGCACCGGGGGAGCACAGCTGTTGGTCCTCAGCACAATCGAATTTCTACCCTGGGCCTCATCGCCTACGATCGTCTTTGTTTTCCGATGTTGCCGAAACTTAATTACGTTATAAGATTGTAATTAAAGTCGAGCGTACGCCGCAAATGGGACACATTAGATCCCGTCAACGGCATAATGAGCCTTTCTTTCCTTCTCCTCACTCTTTAGTATTAACTTCAACTCCAACTCTCCGTCTCGAACTTTACTTTTACTTCGGCCTCCAGTTCAGTTTACTCTCGGCATTATATCGAGGGTGATTTTTCAGGTGTTTGGGGGAATTGAGAAGGGGGTAATTAAAACGAGACGTCTCGCGGTGGCGGCGATGAAAACCATTCGGCGGCTCTTTCGCTTTCTTAATTCCGGCAGGAGAATGAGGCTTAACAAATCGGGAGATAATTTGTCAAGGCGGAGCGATTTCTATTGCGTAAAAATGTCAGGCATCTGACGGCAATAACGTTCAAGATTCATGCGGTTTTTGCTTCTCCTAATCAAAACGAGTTTTTTTTGTACTCTCAAGACCTCAATTATGTCACAATGTCCCCTTTTGAAGGAGGAGATGGCGAGTTCTTTAATAGCCGGTTGTCTTTCTTCCGCTCCCGCAAGATTCGAACGAAAAGTCTGAGGTCTGGGGGAGTGAATGTAAGTCTTTTATAAGCATCGAGGGTGTTTTTTATCTAGCCACTTTGTCGCTGACGTTGACATCCACTTGTTGAATATCCCGAATCATTTTCAAAAGACTTGAAAAGAACAATATCGTGGATGAAGGTCTGGTAAATGACTGTCAAAAAGTCGCCTTTGACATTTCCTCGACACTTGCTGATTCACTCCTGATCATTTTTACCAACAACACGACTTAAATGATGGGCATCAGCTGCCTCTAACGATGCGTTTGTGTCCCTTATTCTCGCCGCGTATTATATTAAAAAGCGAGAGCCGCGCCTCGTTTTTACCGACCATTACTGGGCGATTTCTTGCGACATTTCCACGATTTCGTGTAATTATCTTTTTATGTCACTCTATTAAAGTAATGAGAAGACCCGTAATCGCGCGATAATCAGGCGACTCCTCGAGCGGCACGCAAAATATAAATTTGATATCTTCATGAGTTTACGGAGAAAAATAAGCGACGAGAAAGGGTCGTCGCGATATAGGCCCGGCCATTATAATATGCCACAATTTCGTTTCGACGAGTAATGATAGGTTCGGGCACATGTCTCGGGAAGTGTCACGACCGAGAGGCTCTCTTATCTCGTATACCCGAATTGACCGGTCTGCCGCATTATTACGTCAAATTATCGGGACTATTGCCGGTGGCCTTCACAACCTCTATTTTTCCCGAGGACTATTGGTTTTGTTTTATTAGTGTTATTATATCGCCCGTGGCCCCATCGCGTCTACGTAACAACGGGCATGAACGGAAAATTCGTTCGATTCGGTTTCGATGTGAGCGAGGATCGCTCGCACAGCCACACAATCGATAATTACGTCCAACCTCAGGACTGAGAGATGCTCGGGACGGAACTGAATACATTAGGTACAAACCGCGTAAACAAATTCTCATAAAGTTAATCACGTACCATCGGCGTAAAAACCGTTGTAATCCGACTTTGTATCATGTCCGGGTGTCGGCCTTTTTCCCAACGGATCGTCGGAAGATGACGAACACGGCCGAATATCCATTTGTCATTTTGTCCCTTGGACGAAATCACGGCATTTGAACCACGTCAAGTCTCTCCTATAATTAGTTTTGTATCATGTTGCCTCCAGGCCGCCATTCTCAATGCTTGACTTGAAAAAATCTTCAGTGATTGCATCACTTGTCTCTCTATAATTACTTTAATTATTACAAACTTACGTAAGTTATATGGAGATGGAGGGAACATTTAATTGAACCGACGCGGACGACGACGGTATTGTGTCCCGGATGGCCCTCATTGTTTTTTTCTTCCGCACTCGTCCTTTTATTCGGACGACACCCGACTCGGTATCGAGAGGATCGAGGATCGAGGAACGACTCTCTCATGGTTGCACTGTCATGTCTCTTTGAAATTCTCAAGGATTTTGTATTTGTATAAAACGACTAAGGTTCTCTCCACGCCGGTCTATCTCTATCCATAAACAGTTCTTACATAAATTCGTGAAATGATTGATTATGCTCACTCAATTTTGACATTGATAATTGTCAATGAATTTGTTATGAAGTTTTTACGGGGTCGCGTCGCGTCGGCGAGAAATATTACCTAACTACGCCAATTAGGCGGGAAAGGCGGTCACCGGTTATTTTTAGAGGCTTCAATCCGAAGAGGTTAAGACGATTTTCTGACGGCGTCGATAAAGCGACTGATTGCATCCGAAATGACAGTAATTTGTGATCGGGTGCATTTCCGCTCCACCAAAAAACGAGAAACCTTATTATGAAGACTGGTAATTTCGGCGGGGATGCAAATCACTTTCGGCAACGGCGTGGACCGCGAAGAGAAGAACGAGAAAAAAGAAGCGTTATAATGACCGAGGAGGAGAGCGAACGAGAGACGGCCAGTAATGACACGGAAGTGTCGTGCGTTTCGGGTGGATTTTCGGCGATTTTGACGGATCCGTGCGGACGGAGCCGTGTGGGAACCGAAGTGTGGACGCCGGGACTAATGGAGAGCGGCTCTGCTCCGGAGGATCCGGCGTGTACACGCTGTCATTGCTGTACATTGTAGTAGCCACTGTCGCTATAACCAAATCGTGCCCGGGTACGGGAGAAGAGGGAGGTAATGATAGAGTGCGCAACAATCATACACGAACCTATTTAGCACTTGAAATTATATGGACAAAGGATATTTTGATTTGCTCGCCTGCGATTTGCGGTCGATTTCGCCAGTTTCTAGTGCACGTGAACGGGTATGGGGCGCACAATCGAAATCCGTCCGGTGGTTTCGGCGATGAAAAACTTAATTGATCGGGAGGGCCGCGGGCGATCGGTGCGTCGCGAGACAAGAGGAGACACTTTCCGGGCGCATTGTTAGGTTGACAATACCCGGTCCCCACAAAGAGCCAATCATAATAATATGAAGGAACATTCTTCACCTTCTCATGGTCTCCCCGGTATCATTAAGTCGCCATTAAAAAAATCATTACAATCATTTTTACGGCCGCGCCGTCCAATACCCACGTATTAGATCGAACGCGATGGCATTGACAAAATCGATTTTTCAAAGATCCGAAATTGCCTCCTTATTATACGGTGTATGCGCTGCGTTCGTTATTTCGTTCGCTCTTGTGGCGCTTATAGTTGTTGATAATGGGTTGGTGTTTGGTTGAACATGAACGATAAATGTGGTGGTTGAGTGCAAGGTGCAAAAATCCGCAAAATGCGCAAACATAAAACCCGATTATCTCGATGTAATATGTATGTAAATATGGGAGCGCGGTATCAGAGAACATTAATTGTATAGTCATAGTTGGTGTTGGGCAAATTTATTAATTTGTAATTATGCGTTTGTTCGCACCGTTGATTCGCTTTGGGTGAACTGAATTCGTTTGCGTTGCTGTTGTTGTTGTTGTTTAGTATTGTGGTTGTTGCCTGTCGATAATAGTGTCCCGCGTGAGGCATTTTGAAAAAAAAGTTGATTGTACTCGGAAATTTATATAGCGGGGACGAGAACGATTATAAATGACGCCTGTGGCAAGAACGTTCCGTTCCATTCCATTCCGTACCAGCATAGAATAGCATAGACGTAATATCTATATAGAGTAAGTATAGTAACTGGTATATATAATAGAAATGTGCACAACAAAGGACATACATAAAGAGAACACAAGACACACGGCATAACATTGAAATATCAAAGATCCAAACATTGACTTTGATAGGCACTCTCCCTTTGCCTCTGGTACATGTTACAATTATGCTGAAATTTAATCATTCGTGTAGCGATTAGTTCACGCTTAGTGATCACAGACCGCGACGCGAGGAATGTCCAGACCAGAACTACGATTAGTGGAATGTAAATTGTTGACGATTCTCCGCCTAAAAAATTATGATCAAAGCGAATACAGTTGATTGTTTGGCGCTTTATTGGAAAATCATGTGTAAATCTGTTCGCGTCCTTTGAATTCCTAGATTTGTTTTGCATTTTAGAGCAACAATAGCCGGGCACCGGCCGACCCATCCGCATCCACCGCCGTACAAAACTGAGCCGACACAAAGCACAACAATTTCATCAAATACATAGGTACCTATCTGCTAGACAACGGCATTAGCTTCATATTATCGAATGAATGAATGAATGAATGAATGCCTTCACGCGTTCAGGTTTCATGAAAATGTACCTATCGCAGATGTCTGAAATAAATACCCACGTCGAACGAATTTCGCGAACACGGCCGCAATTAATTATCGAGCTCAGAGCTTTTTTGCATTTTTAACAAGCGAAAACCGACGAACCCCTTCCGTTACGTTTTTATTATCAATCTCTCTTATTCGACATCGATCTTCTTGGCCTTTGTTTTGTGTTTGTCCGATTTTCATATTGCACCGCGGGCTCCGATAATAGTGCACGCCTTGTTAGAAATCGACCATTATCTGCTTATAATTATGCGTGTAACGTCGACGGCTTTAAGCCGTCTGGTGTTAGAGGAGCTTTTTGCGAATTTCAGTTCAAAGAAGACCGCATATTGGACGTAACGCGTACAACGCAACTTTGTATTTTAATATATGAAATTCTGCATGCTTCGGTTCACTTGTTACTCCGACGTATAAATATTGTCCTTTGTACGCCCAAAGAATTCCTGTGTATGAGTGTATGAATTGTGCTCGAGCGCACATTGTTCGACAAATTTATAATATTCGAAACCGGCCCACCGAACACATTCCGTTTTATTTTAACAGATTTACCAAACGTTCCGCATACGTCTCGATACTCGCATCTGCATAATAGCGGATGCGTTTGCATGAGGGATGCGGAATCGGAAGAAAGGATGGTCTCCATCAGATATTTTACAAGAGTAAGTTTTTTAACTATACACTAAACGGCGCACCGATAATGAAGAAGTTAGATGTCTGGGCACTTTTACTGATATATTTTGAACAAACTAAGCGACTCCTGCCTCGCTCAACTCGACAGCTCCACTAATAAGCACTTCGAAAATTTTGACACAAATTTCTTCAAAATTTTCAAAAATTGAAAAACCACTGAATGTTGTCTGGGCACAATTCCTGATAGATTTTGAGCAAACTAAGCGATTCCTGCCTCACTCCACTAATAAAGCAGTTACGGCAGTTTACTACATGTCTAGTAATTACTAAATGGTCAAATTTGAATTCCGGAATTCGTTCACGACCCTCAGGATGGTAATTTTGGCCTTTTTACAGTCCCCCGGCCGGACATAGTATGTATGTACGAAGGTGGGCCCTATTAAATTAAAACATTTTATTAGGGAGGCAGGAATGTAGGTACTTGAGGCGAAATGATTATTTAAAATTTCGAAACAGGCCTTTATCGCTTTAATTTTAATTGGATTGAATTACCTCTGCCCAACATTTTCAAATAACCATTCGTAATAATGATGGAGTTAACATAAAACGTAACGGGGTTTTAAAATATCTCGTCGTGCGGTTCTTTTAATGATAAAATATAACACGGAGCGGAGGACGGTGGTGTCGGTGGCTGCCGAAACAATAGAGTCCCCTCATGAAGAGAGAAAAGTACACTTGGCCATTTGGCTGTTTTAACATTTCCAGCCGTGTTTATAGACAAGAATTGTTTGAAGTATAGTAGTGTACAATGTTCATTGTTTTAGCTAACTGCTCCGTTTCCCCTTCAAATTTGAGGGTACTTTTATTGTTAAATAATCCTTTTGATACGCTGCCACAATAACATTTGAAGTCAAGGTTTTGTCTCGTGCGGAGGGCTTTTATGTGCAATTTTCGCCGGGCGCGGCGCGGCTCGGCTCACTGACGCATAAAACCACCTGACTCGGACAATTAATTCGACGCCGCCCCCTGGCACCGGCGCCAGCGGAAGGTACCGCGCAGACTATTAGACGATTTTTCAAACTGCTGGGTTTCGTGGGTGACGGTGCCCGGTGCTCGATCCCCGACGCCCGGGGTCCCCGAAGATGGTTGATGGCATCGAGAAATAGACTCTTCTCTCAACATAATATAACGCTGGGCACCGGGCGCTGGCCGCGGCTAGAGGACTCGAGGACTCGAGGAGGGATCGAGCGATCGAACAGCAATTTCTTGTCAACGGTCCCGGCACAGGCGATTAATTTCAGTCCGTGTGGGTCGTGGCGAAAATTACAATGAGAACGGGTCCCCATAAAATGTTTAATTATAGATTGATAGATTCTTATAAAGTATATAAAAGGTAACAAATAGTGAGTGTCATGGGCCTTTGTGCGTCCCGGCGGGCGGTAAGGGCTCGTGGGCACCGTCCCAGTTAGGCCCCGCATTGTGTCGCCGTACCTGCTTCGAATTACATTTTAATGTGTTTCTCCCAAAACAAATGGATGTCCATTGTCGGCCCCTTTGACTTTCAAATGCCGAAACTGGTATTATGCGTTTTCGAATGCGGACTGTCCATTCGGATTTATACCAACTTAACACTTTATTATTTATCGACTCACGGAAATTTGTTTAAACACATACAATGTGATTTACGATCTTGATTTTTCTTTGTTTCTTATTGTGGATCACGATATATAACTTACTTGTTAGTCTGCCCGGTCTACCAACTTGGTTCTGTCAAGGCAATATGCATTATGATAGATGCTCTGAGCTTCTTGCCTTATTTATTTCTTAATCATTCCAGGCTAAATACGAACTCGCTTATTGCATTTTAACCGGACGGAGCGAGCGACGAGGCATCATCCCAGCGCGCAAAACGAACAAACGCCGCACAATTTAATTGCAAATCTAATGGCGAGACCGGTACGGCTCGAGATAATCTAAAGGAGCCCAGGTGAGCTCGATGCCTCGACTCTGGACGGCGACCCGGTGCACATGACCCGGGGCAGCACCGTGAAACCGAATTCGAATGACAAAAATATGCCCCATGCACATTTTTGAGAGACGGCCCATCACCGCCATCGGCCCGGCAGCCAGCAGCCGACCGAGGAGCTAATTAAAAAACGAGGCCATTACTGTTCGACTTTAACGACACGGTGCACCCCAATTGCGCCCTAAATCAGGGTGTCCTAAAAGCCAGCGACAATAAAACCTGACGTTTCCTCCTCATTCAACGGCGAGATTTTCAAAGGCACAATTTTTACACCTCTTCAATAATTAACGATTGTATAACCAGTTTTTGTCTCGTTATAAGCCGCCTGGTTATGGGTTATTTCGACCCCAGGTACGCCGTAAAAACGCGCATCGGGGTTGCGATGCCCACCTACCGAACACAATACCGAACGAACCCTCTGTATATACCGCACGTCATATCGTATACCACCGAATCTGTTATTTGTTATCGTGTCGTGCGGAGGATGCGGAATCATGTGAATTACGATATTACCGTCACCGGATCACTGGTTGGTAGGTAGGTAGGTAATAATTAACATAATTCATTTTTCTGTTCTATATTAATGCACTTTTATGTCCGCGTCTCCGAGACCGGAGACGACGCCCCCCGATGGGATGTTATAGATTGATATATAGAGTCAGCGGCGTGCTTTTTAATTGGAATATATTTTTTATCTCCGAGTAATGGTAATAAAAGAGGCGACCCCCGCCAGCTCTCGAACGCATTGTAAAACTATAATGTTTACTGTCCCCCGTAATTAGACGAGAATTCAGAGTTTGACACGCTTTGTCCGCTAATCAACCGGCAAATGATTACCACTTAAGACCCGAGGATCGCTCCACCGTTGATTGCCGCACGAATTATTCATCTATCCGTCCGTCCGGACGTACGCATCTATCGGTCGGCGCGGCCGAAATTAATTCGTATGAAAATCGCATTTAATTAGCGATCGCGCAACTCAAATTGTCACTCAAACGCACCGGATCGTGACACAATCTGCGATTGTGGTCTGGCCTCTCCGGGTCTCTCGGCGCGGTGAACGCAACTTAAGAATTATGTTCAAAGCCGACTGCTGTCGCGAACGACAGCGACATTTTTACATGATGTCATATGTGACACATCACAAAACGAAATACAAAGTCTTTATTGTACACCCGTAGATAAAGAGTACACTGTGAGTTATTCGTTTGGTGTGCAGTAGGATGGAGGACTCGAGCTGACCCTGAAGTAAAATTTACTTTCGTTTCGTATAACGTAAAGCCGACCGTACGGGGAATTTCGTCCATAGTGCGCTCTTTTAGGCGCGTTACATCATACGAGCACACGAGTTCGGCCGGCGAACCTGTGCGTGTACGGACGGCCTTAGGGTATTACGGTGTGGACGGACATCGATCCGGACGATGCATGGTATAAGATAATTCAGAGGATCGTGTTCCATATTAGATTGCGTACGCTCGTACACATGCATGCATGGGCTATTCGAATTTGCACGAGGAAATAATTGCGGCCGGTTCGCGATCGGAATATCACTCGGATTTATTATCGCCTAGCCGGAATTCGTACGAGTGTAAACGCAGTTTCAAAGGAAAAATAACAGTGTCCTGTTTGTTTACCCTATAACATTAAGAGTTATAATTAGGAGAGAGGTCTACTACATGTGCGAGTGAATTGGGCCAAAACCGCTTCTCCATGTGCTTGCGGCTGGGCCGCAACAGATAAAAACCCTTTGTTTCTAATAGCGCGTGCATTTTCGGTGAAGACCACACCGGATAATATCGCAACCTCCCGTGTGACTTTGTCGCTTTCAGGTGGTTTCAGGCCGATGGAGCTTTCGCGGTGGAATTCCTCGATTGTAAATTGCGAATCGTAATGGGTTATATAATATAATGTAATAATGTATTCAAGAGTCTTGGGGGTGTAATTTATTTGTCCCTCGGTCGGATTGTTAATGACGCCCAAGAAAATATTTAGATTGGCCGTAACCGTCCGTGAGCACCCTTTCTTATCGAACGGAGAAATCCCTTGGGGACTCCATGAATGTGCTAATTTTTATGTTTAAGCTCGACGCTCATTCCGAGCGGAGATGCCGTTTTAACGAGACTAATTTTAAAACTTATAAGGCTTGTTCATAAACATAAATGCTAAAAAGGATCCGCGCTACTACCGGGACGAAAAACATCGCGGCCCAGGCTCTCCTCTCCCAGGATATTATTTATTATAAAACGAAACTTGTGTTCGCTCTGCCGGGCTTCCGAAGCTTCGGCTTCAGCTTTGGTTTCGATATGCGGAATGGCCGATATCGGGTCGAACTCCGTATTTTGGATCGAGCGAAGGTGGGAAGTGACAAAGGGATTTTGTTAAAATTCCGTGCAGGAGATTAGTTAACATCGCCCCGGCCACGCGCGATTTTTGTTGAAAACTTCGCGATAATCCCAAAGCCCCGGACGGGAACATTTTCGGAATGGAGAATAGGATATATAAAAGTCAAAGCTCAACATAATATTCTAAAAGTTTTGTTAAGAAAAGCTTTCTCAGTATAAGCAAATTCCCCCGGGCAACGGCATAAACTTTATGTGAAAGAGTTGTCAGCGGCAATGTATAAGTATGATCGATAAGATTCTGTTAAAATTTAAAGCCGAGAAAATCCGGAAAATTTAATCATATTGCCCGATAGCTCTGTTCTGTTCTGCAAATTATTCCAGAAATCTTGAATAAACTCTTTATTAAAACGAAAGCTTCACTATACCGCTCGCTCGATTGACTCGATGGTTCATCAACGTAATCATAATCATAATTATCATCATCATCATCATCATCATCTTGTCGTACGTATACGTATTCACATTGTAGACAAATAATAATATCCGTGAAAGAAAATAAACAATAATTAAGCGCCTTTGAAAAATTGACACCGAACACCACATTATCTACAAGACAAAGATAGGGAACGCCGTTAGTCATTGCACCGGTCATCCATTTACTTTCTGAGACAATGTTCGGCTCGTTTACTCTACAGTCGGTCAGCCATTGAGTGACTTTAAATTGGAAAACCCATGGAACTTTACAGTTGATCAGACGTAAATCATTATCACGAGCTTAACGAGATCGAGACACCACGAATTTATTATTTCTTCTAGTTTCTTCGTCGTCGCTTTCAGCTCGACAATAATTACAGGCGAGTATGTGTACCATCACGTGTACGTGCATGACGATCTTCCTACCGTCATTATCGTGATCATCATCATCATCATGGTAACGATGAAAGCCGGTGATGGCGGCGCCATCTAGTGCACGTCCGCGCCGAAAATATTCTTATGGGTTTACCGGCACATAAGTATGGTGATAATAATCCGGGGAATATAATAAGTTCGGACCATAACTCTAGGTCGTCCAGGTACGGACCAATGGGTGCTTAACGGTCACTTAAGAGCCGTCCAGTTCTATAAAAGTAGGCGTTTCTCGGTCGTAAGATCATCTTTTAGTTTTTTCAGAGACAAAGCATTGATTGATCATATGTGGCTGATGACCTATTGTTCTCGGCGCAATTTTTTCGTTTTGAAATAATTACGAATTCGAGAGAGAGTGCATCGATATACGTACACCGGTTCACGACCATCACGCTGATTGACTATTCTGATTATTATTATAGCCGTGTCTCTCGAATTCATATACTTGATGGTGAAAATATTTTCGGCGTGTTCGCACCTACTAGGCGATTAGTCAAATTCGGTGACAGTATTGTTTCAAAGTTGATGTTTGATGAAGGTCTGTCTGGTGTATAGAAAAGAGCGGGGCGCGAACAATTTGAGCCGACTTTTTGTTAGCCTCATAGTCTTTTTCTTTTTGTGGAGGAACATAAATGTTGTTAATTATGATAAATATTCACAGCTTTTTCCTGGGAGAGCCATAGAAGCGAGCGGAAGTCTGTATTGTTATTCTGCGGGAGTTTCGTTTGTATTAGTGTTTAACCCTTGCCTTTTAGCCCGGTAACTTCCTGCTATCCTGGAGCCCCCTGGGACGGAGTCCTGCGAGTTTAAATCCAGCCGGCGTACCTTGTGTCCTTTGACTATCGCATCGCTAGATTCCACCTGCGGCCATATTCGATATTGAAGGGAGAGGTCCATGATGTTAATTTGAGCTTTTCTTTTTGACCCTTCCGTTCCGTTCCGATCCATCGGCCTGCGGTCGTGCCACGGCGAATCTCCCGGGACCCTGTGATATCTCTTCCATGGACCTCTTTATATTTATATATTCAGCTAAATCAAATCAAACACGACCCTGTTTGATATTAATTTACCGATCTGCGTTTTTAATCACCTCGAACTCGCATTTCGAGCCGGAATCGAGCTCCCCGAGCTCCGAAAAGAGGTGGTGCAGGTAGGCCAGGTACGGACGCAGACATAAACATGAACGGCGAGCGAAACGAGGGCGGAACGGATTCGACCCGATTCCCGACTGTCAACGTAACTCACGTCAGATAGACCGTAGTTTATAATTCAGGTTGTTGTAAAGGGTCTACAAATTAAAATGAATAATTTACGAATCATCTATTACTTAATCCCTGCGAGCAATTACTGCGGCACGGGGGTAAATCTATAAGACGGGGTCTCGGCGCGACGTTCTTCGGCTCTGCCAATTAAAATTGATGCCATAATTACAAAGCCAATCAAAAGTTTCCGCCGGGGCTCAAATTACAAGCCAAATTAAACGCGATCACAATTATTCCACCAAAAATGACAACCCGAGTCAATATTTAACCGGCAGGAGAGAAATATAATCCCGCCCTTACCTCGCACTACACAGTATATAGGTATTCGAGGGGTTGATTTCGTATGAATGGCGACATCAGTCACATTAACAACCGACGTAATTAGCGTCGAGCGGATTCGTAAACGGATTCGCGTCCCGTCTAATGTAATCGGGATTCATCGGAGCATTCGAGAGTGAGCGTCACTACAACGTCAGTAACGTCATCTCATTACGATGTTTGCCGAACCGTTCGAGTTTGCTCAACATCTTAAGATCTCGAGGCCTTTGTCTCCAAGACGTTATTATCTACTGTTAAAGTTAAGTTTAAACTCATGGATTAGGAACCCTTTGTTTGTTTTGCTTAACTCGACTGAAAACGATCTTATTAGATCAAACAAACGAAACGAAACGGCGCGGGCACCTCCGGTTCGGGTCGTACCGCACTTCCGCGTGCATTAATCCGCCGCGGACGTTTCCGGACGAAAAAATTCATCGCGAGCGCCGATAACATGGCGGAGAGATGGAAAACGGCTCATCGCTCGGCCCCCCCGTTTATTGTTTGATCGCAATTACGCACTGGAACAGACTCGCGTTGAGGGAGTGAAGGGTTTGACATGGTGCGGGGTCGGATTCGCCCCGAGGCGCAGCCATCGCAGGCCCTCGCAGGAAGAGATGACATCGATACACGCTCTTATACCCAATTCATACACGACCGAAATATCTAAATTGTCTGAAACAACACGAGGGCTCCCCGGACTTGATTAATTCATTAGACGGGCGCATTTTTCACATCCAATTATGACGGAGGGGAATCTCCGCACTCCATCTACGACCGCACACGGGAGATGATGACCCCTCCGGAGTCCGGACCGAGGAAAATCGTCTTCTATTTAAATTTTCGACGATAACCACTGCGGCAACGGTACTCCTGCATGGTACACTTGTTGATTGTAGATTACACGTCATGCCTTGTGGCTTACATTTATTGCATATCGAATTTTTTGCTCCGAGCACAATGACCAACCATAATACACGTCAAACTCAAGCAGGGGAAAACAATGCCAAGACTCTCGCACAGCTATTTCACACTGCATCACATATGAGTACCCCTAAGGCCTACAGAATCATAATAAGCAAAAAACTAGGGATTTCTTGACAAACTATTAAATTAATATTATTGGCGAATCTGTAAGATGACGGTCATTTCGGTGGGGGATATAATTACAACTAACTTGTTCAATTACCGTCCCATATAATTAAATATTATTCTCTCCGATTGTCGCGGCCCCCTTTCTTTAATCGAATTAGTAATTTATCGACGACGGATTACTATTAATTCCGTATCGATCCGAGGCGCATGGACGAATCGCTTTATAAGTTTCGTTAAATAACGGCCGAATTCCGAAAACGATAATTAATGATAATGGCGAGGAGCGAGGCGGTGATGTTTTCCACTGTACAAACACGGTGCACTCGACGCGAATGTGTACGGCGCATTGTGTTCTGTACGGTGTTGCGGTATCGCTATCTATGCACGTATGGTGTATGCAATACCGGGCCGGCATCGGCAGACCGGCCGAATGGACGAGCGACCGGTCACCGGCTAATGTATTCCCCATTAAAAATAAGAATTTACATTACACGCTCCGCTAATGGATTTTTAATTACCTGAAACTAAATTATCCTAGATGTTGGCTTTCTGATCGAGATTCTAATTACAAACTGTAATTAACATGGCAAACTCATGTCAATTTCAATTACACGAATATTAACGTTTCACCTAAACGACCGTAAGGGTTTTTTATCGTCTTCCAACCCTAGTCCTGTGTATCATTGTAAGTGCGACACTAACTTGCATTTATACAGTCAGTAGGGCGATAATTAATTACCGTAACCCAATTAGCACCCCGTCAAGTTGTTACGGTATGTTGTTACGATATGTAGATAGGAATATTTGTGTTTATATCAATTCGGAGCATTCCGGTCGAAATGAATTAGGCAAAAAGCGCCAGAAAAAGCAGTTGTTGTAAATTGAGTTGTAAAAACACGTAATAATTTCGGTTGCGATTTACATTATTACCACTATTATTATTACTATTATTATTGCGATGGATTTTCGCAATATCGGTGTGTAGCGGTGATCGCGCCGATTTCATCAATAGGAATAACAATTGGCCGATTCCGTTGTGTTTTTGTTGCAGCTAATGGGGTTTTCAGTGGCGTCGAAAATTGTCAACGGGGCGATCGGATGCGCCGAATCGATTCGTCGTCATCGCATTGTCCGGAGGAATCAATTTGTCGTCGGCGGCGTCATAAAAGACCGAAAGAGCGGAAAAATAGCGGTCGTATCACGGCGCGGTCCGTGGATAAATCGCCCAGAACGGGGTTTATAACGAGGAACGCTTAGACGTCGAAGGGGTCATCTGTCATTATGAAAAATTCAAATTACGCCATTAATCTTTCACCGTTTCCCGTTTTTGCATCGCCGGGGCGGCCGGACAATGCCGCGCTCACGTGCGCACGTGACAGCGTCCGGCCCGGATCGGGGGCGCGGGGGCGGCGCCGCGGCGGCAGGGCGGGCGGCTACGGGGCACCGGGGAGACTGAGTGATACGGTCGCTTTCTTTGCATTATTTAGCGCGGACGCCCGTATCCGTCGCTCGGAGTGATAGCTTATGTTCGTTACCTCCGGTATTAAGCTCGATCGGTTCTCCAGTTTCGGAATCGGGAATTACGGCGGCCGGCCGTCGTATACACGTCGCGGCGTTAATCGCCGCCGCCGTCTGGCCGGGCCGGGGCGGGAAAACCGCCCGGCGGTCGCAATCGAATTGCAAATTCGACGATTGCCGCGCGGTCGAATTTCGCACACACGAACGGCCGAGACGGAGACCGGGAGGAAGTGCCCGGTTTAATTGCACGCACGGCCCCGAGCGCTGCGCCGGTCCTGATGGCCTTACGCCCGCTTGCATGATTCCCGATCAGATAAAACTGCATTCGAACATTTTTATATGCAGTTTGATACGTAATGAAACCAACAATTACACGCTTATGAAGGATTACTTCCTTTAATAATGTTCGCATCGGTTTGTGTAAAGGGGGGTCCGCGTCGAACGAAAAACCGTCACGCGACCGTAATGAGCCTTAATTAAATCATTTAATTGTGTGTTGGCTTGTGTTGCCCCGGATCGGCCCCAATTTCGACTTGATTTTGTTTTAATCACACACCACTTCCTCTATTCATTTATCAAAAGTGCAACGTTATCATTATGTCGATGCGTTTTTAAATTCGGCTATTTCGGAATTTCGCCATCATTATCGGGGGAATTTCGCGATAAATTGTCAGCGTCAGGCGCGGGTTCGGGCATCAGAGGAGCGGACAAATACGGAATTAAAATCCGGCGTGTTGTCGAGGCTCAAAGCGAATTAATCCCCCAGTAATAACAACGAACGGTTTCGATGATTCGGGCGTATCGAATGTACAATTATGTCGCGATTTCGGGTTTTAATTATTCGCTAACCGAATGCGGGGGATTTTCGGAATACGGGGGCGATTATTATTCGTGATTCATGAGTATGGGCATTCCGACGAGGTGTCTCCTCACGGTTGCGTTGCGGACTGCGGGCCGCGCTCACTAATGAATTTATAAGGTCCCGGAAGGGCGATATTTTATATAAATGACACCGCACGCACACGCTCACGACACAGAGTAAACACGGATTCTTCCCTTAAGTTGGAGCCATTGATTACGGCGGGGTTAATCCATAACTGTATGACACTAACTTAATATCGGGCCGGGGCCAGCGAAGAGCGGGTGTCGCCTCCATAACTAACGTCATTCGTCTTGATAACGACCTAATAACTTTGCGCCGCCGGGTCCTCGAGGAGCGCGCCGCCGGCGAAATTTCCGAAAATTAATTTCGCCGGACCGCCGCAATTCCGGGCCGATCGGCGCCGTACGGCCGAATATCGCGCGAGGACGGCGCGGTGACCCGTGCCGAATATCAATCGCACGGTTGACCGGTGCGTGGATCGTATTTCTCGACGCTGAAATATCATCGGCGTCGGTAGTATGCATGGCTCCCGGTACAAGGCGACTGATGGCCCGATCGTGTGCTGAATATATAAAGGGGATATTTATGCCCACCGTCCGTTTCTGCGGGTCTAACTTATGATTTCTCGCAGGTTCCGTGCGGTGGTGCATATTCGGGATTACAATATCCGAAAAATTATTGGCCCGATTCGACCGTAAACCCCGTACGCCCCCGTCTTCATAGATACATCCGATCCGGATCGAACCGCTTCCCGTCCCCGGAAGAATATTACACTCGCGTAAAGCGGGCGGCATCCACTCCGTGAAATTAATGAAGTCGGCCGATAATTGAATTAAGATTTGATTAAAAAAACAAAAAGTGCGCAATCAATGACATCGAGGGCCGCGAGAGAAGGGCGAGGGGGCGAGGCGAACTTGGCGCCAAGATGAGATTGGAACTGCAATGACAGCCAAGTGACTCAATCCATCTCGTGGTCCTGCAGGGAAAGGACTGCGGCTCTCCCAATTTCTAGTCCTGATCCTCCGGGACGGCTACCTGTTCCTGATTTATCACTCGTCTGCTCCACTTTCCGTTAAACTTATCCTTTCCTTCTACCGATCCTTGATATTTAGCGAGATTTACTATATTCCCCCGGAATAAATTATCCGGGAAATCACTGAGGAAATGGCGCAGGGATGCCACTTACCAACACTCTCGCTAATTTATAAATGAATTTTTCCCCCTCGGATCCGACTGCCCGAACGGGATAATGCAACCGAAACGGAACTGCAGGTGACACGGAAATTTTGGGTAATTGTGCAATAAAGTCGCCGGTATAAAAATATTTAGGTTAAGATATATATTTAATTCTTGTAAAAAAAATGACGAGTGATGCCAAAGTAAATATTATTCTAACATCTATAAATAGTAGAATTGTCGTTCGAAATAGGACTTCACAGCAATCGGAACGTATGTGTTAACGGCTGTCGCGATTTGTTTACAGAAAACGACATGTGTGTATGTAGTTAGTACCGCGACGCTGTAAACAAATCGACGCCAAAACGGTCCGACGCTTTATGACGCGAACGACGAATGTAACTCAGGCCACCTTTACATCTGTTTACACGTTCCGGGGCATGTTTAAAACTAGACCGTTGACAAAATGGGTAATTGCTTTCAAAGATTATTTACACTACTTCACGCTAAAAGAAATTTAATAGAAACGAGGCGCCAGAAAAATATACGAAAATCCCGAACTTTAATGCCACCCGTGTGCGCGATGCGTGCGTCCCGTTTTATTTTCTTTGCCGAACCGCGACACCATCATCAACACCTTTAACACCACCCACCTATCTATCTATCGTTCTTCCAATGTCTAGTCTGTATACGGCGATATACAGGAGGAAGAGGGAAACTGGGCGATCTCCTCGCTTATAAGAACGGATAATTATCATATCATTTAGATTCCTAATGAGGGAACTTGATATACGGTCCGATAAATAAGTGAGTAACACTGAGGATATAGTCGTGCTGCTACATTATTCCCTGGCTGTGGGGCAAATTGCGGTTTGCTCATTTCATACTTTCTCATGCAATCCGCGAAAAACTCATTGTTGCTATTAAGCACACCTTATAGACCGCTAAATCATGGAACAAAGACTCGATTCGCGATTCGAATGCGTTTCCTCTTCTGAAAATGATGGCTCGCGGATATCGCCTAATGAAGGTTATAACATGGTGGAACAGAGTAGAGAGTGGCGGTCTTTAAGAGTCCGTAAGTACTAATACCTACACGGTACGTGTTGAAAACTGTTTTAAAGTCGAGTCGTCGGTGCGGGTGTCAAACTAAAAGTTAATTTGTTTCGGAGCGCTGAGCTGTGGGAGTATTATAATACTTAGTTAGATGGATGTAATAATTTATCGGCGCCGATCGCAAATGGGATTGCTCGTGTGGCAGGCAAATAAGACGAGAAAATAACAGTGTTGATGATGATGATTATGACTAGGGGAGGGGTGGGGTGGGCCGTGCGGAGGCTTTTACCCGTTAATAGTCACAAATGAGGTCGACGCCAGTTGGAGACAAAGCCGAAATTTTGATATATTAATTCCCGACCCCGACAATTTGTAAACGGCGGGTGGTCGCATCTGAGGGGAAATTCCTGCCGCTCTCCGATGGCATCGAGTGACACACGACGACCGTGCAAGGCCTGGCGCGGGTGACTCGGCACAAAGGATTAAATATCGCCCGGCTACGGGGCTCACTTTTAAATTAAATTAAAATGTAATGTTCCTAGATGTGCCGGGATCACTTATTAAATTACGACATGCAACTGTATAGCTATTAAGGGCCGACAAGACCGAGGCCCCGAACTGTTTTAATATTCCGCCAGACCGGGCGACATGGGGCCGTTGATAAATGCCTCGTTAAAATATCACGCACTCACCCCTCGATCTTATTCCGCCTTCCTCCCGTTTCCTTTATTTTTCGCGAATCTCTCTCCGGCAATATTATGATAATTCGCTAAACGGTCAATCCAGACGTCGTTATCAATACGATCGCCTTGTTTATTGGCCGGCCGGTGTGTAGGAGCATTACAAGTTATCGAATAATGAACTGTCATCCTTGAGTTATAGACAACGGTTGCGGCATCGCCAACAAGAAGGATAGTGGACCTTTTCGCCGCGCCCAGTCATTTAAAATTTACATTCGTTTTGGAAACGGTTTACTCCGGTCATCTATAGTCAAATGTGCGACCGCGCCGGTTGACCGGCGCTGCGGTGTCTATGCATAGAAAACGACGTCTCGGACCGAACGGCCCTCCTGGGATATTTTTACTTTGATATGTATGATATACTGTATTGTCGACGTATTGAATTTTTAGATATTTATGCCGATACTTCTGCACCCGCTTCTATTATTATTATATCGGTTTCGGGCCGCGATCGGTCCCGGTCCGGGTCCCGGGGGACGGACGATACATTTCTAAACACATACATCTTCCATATACGTGACAAATCCGGCTCCTCTGCATAACTGCACTTACCTTTCACTTAATTAATGGCCGCAGCACCGTGACCGCACGCCAAACCGGCGAGAAAGTCAAAATTTCAACGCCTTCCGCCATTCCCCGCACACAATCCGCCCCTCGTCCCCTTTCGGGAGAGAAAAAAACCGAGCGATTCGAATCTAATTAATCGTGGGAACGCGCCCGGCTCTATTCGCATCAAACGCGCACCCACTTACGGAGTAATAATCTAATCGGCCGTTAATTGAATTCGTATGCTCGAACGGAACAAAAAAAAAACATGCGTTGGAAATATGTAAAAGTGCTCACCGTGATGAACCCAGCCGTGTTTACAAGTTTCACAGTAGCGTAGGTGGCACTTCCCGGGAACAAAACGTTCACAGCTGCAATTAGGAACTGTACATCGTATTGCCTGTAAAAATACACACATCATTAACGGGGAATTAAGAGCACGCGTCTAAACAACAATATCGAACATTTCAACACGCGAATTCTCTACTCGTTATACAGCGTGTACCGATATTCGAAAACCCTGTATTCCATGAAAGTGTGAATAACGGTTTTTCAGTGAATGGACTAAATTCGGATTGCGAAACCGCACTTGAACTGTGAAAATTAATGTTATATTCAGGGGCACGCTGTATGCATGAGCGGCGATGGAAAAAGCGGTCGGAAAGAATATTTTAAAATTAATTTCATCCCTTTACGTTGTGAAGGAGTAAAAGGTCCCTCATGAGAGAGGTAAGTTCCCTTCGGCAAAGTCGCCTCATTGTTTCATGTCGGAGAAATTGGCGTCAACCTCAATGGGACCTCGGGGAGTCCTTAAAAAGACCTATTTGAATATTTCCGACATGGATTTTAAGATGCGTGAATTTTTATCACCCGAATATCGCCGAACCCCAGGCCGGCAAGGGGCGGCGAGATGACTAAACCGTCAAGATTATCCGGGCAGCGCAGCGCCAGCGGGCACCCCATAATAAAATCTTGTCGTGTATTGTATCGCATTCGGATCGCGTATGAAAATAATACAAGTGCCCGGCTCGGAGAGTGCAAAAGGTATATTGCCAGAGGTAATTTATATCGAGTGTTGACAGTGGGCTGGTGGGTGTGGGTGTAGTTATGGGGCGTCCGGAAGAAAAGTCGACTCGAACGCGCTTCGGCGTTATTGTGAAATGATTGCGAGGGAAACTGTACTCACTGGGCGTTAAAAGGTCGGAGCGCCGAAAGCAATAAAATTCCGGGCAGTAAAATCAAGTCAAAGAAAAGTGTCTAAAGTAAAAGGGTGGAAATATGAGTGAAGTGAAAATTAAAACAAGACACTCTGCAGTAGATGAGCTCCCCAGACAGATCTTAATTAAAACACGACAAAAATTACTGCCCTAAAATTACTTTATGGAATGAAAGTTTTATTACGTGGAAATTTGCTGATGAAATTCATCACCTGATGGACGGAGAATAATAAAATTGCGTCTCCCGTAAGAAATTCGGGGATTTGATTAAATTATAGTAGCGCTTGCGAGTTCGATCCGGGAAAAGAAAAGGGTCGCACCTCTCTTTAATGAATCACGTGGACACCGCAATTCTTGTGAAAGCCTGGATGGACATTAGCGATAGCGGGCGCCTCCTCCTCCATTGTGCACCGGCCAGTACCGTGTGACACGAAATGTCCAGGAAATGACGACCGTATTCCGGATTCGGAGCCGGGGAAACATTTTTTAAGATGGCAATTTGTTAATCAGGAAGAATGGGACACACCTTCGCACGATTAAGACTTAGTGCATGTTGTCACGGCACGCGGGGAAAATTAGCCGATCAATCAATCAATAATAACAGTACGAAACGATGTTTACGAAGCATAACTTACGAAACGGCGCTATACCTACCTGTGCCCTCCAACTTCTCTACTTTATTACAACGCGACCTCGTCATTAGCGAAATCCACTATCGAGCCACGGAAGCCCTACTAATAATAATAATAACCGTCCGCGCTATACTCTCTTCTATTACACAAAATGAGTCGAGAAATCGATTCCGAACCTGATGTTAAGATATCAAAAAATATCTCCAAATAATCAATTATTCGCGTTCCGGAGGTTCGAGACCCCGGCACCGTCGGTTGGAAGTTCCTAGTTTAGTTATATTCCCGGAATCGAGGGTTTATTTGAGTGGCTGGTGGATAATTCAGTGTGTGCATGCAGACCTGGCGTCTGTTTTAAAATCAGTGTGCCGGATAAGGGCGCATTTCGCTCCCGCTCACGAACCGGGGGTGTGCAATATCGCGGCTTCCAGGCGACATCGCATAAATTATTAGTTATTTTTTGTTATTCCCGCCCCATTACCCGCCGCTTTAGATGTCTGCCGTTAGAATATTGCACAATAAAGCCATCTTTTCCGTTCCTCGAAATTACTGGGGGATTTCCGGCGCAATTTAGGGGATGATTCGGAAAAATTACCACCACTGCCGTCGCACAAAGAAAATAACCAAATCAACATCTTCTCACTTCCGTTTTCACCTCACAATTTTTCGTACTTCATCACTCATTACTTCATAATAATAATAATACTAATATAGAATCTATAATGAGCGTATGATGTACATACTCACGCATCACCGTCATCGTCATCAGGTATAACATTATAAGAATATCTCGAGAGATGATTTTTTATTTGGGCGATACGGCGCGGCGATGGTTCCTCCTGTTAATAACTTGATTGTAATGGGTTACTGACAGTGAATGATAATCCGTACGATATTTTAGAGTGTATATCAAAATGGCGTGCAATCGATATACTGTCGCTATTGGATGATGGCCGAGGTGAGTGTTGACAGTTCAATACTGCATTAATCCATTAATACACATCAGCCTAACGACCCCACAGATTACGCGGCCGCTGTGGGATGCGGAATCAAAATCGGAGACGGGAACGGTATCGCATTTTCGGCCTCGGGCCCCGAACGACACTGCAGACCGAACTATTTCGAATATCCGCCATCGGCCGGGCCCAGGAAGTTCCGCAGGAGCGCGAGTATTCCGTCCAGTTTTATTATCGGTATGCTCACCGGTTGGGGCGGTCCGGGAAAGCGGAAGGGTGAAGAATTCGGCCGGACGTCAATCGGAATTCGTTACAAACTTACCATCGACATACCAACATCATCATCGGCATCGCCAGCAGGAATCGACGGGAATTATTATTATAAATTTAATAAATTCCTCGATCATCCCCGGCGCTTTCGAGATAATACGTGCACCGCTCGTACGCGTCAATTATTCCCTCTATCATCCCCCTATCAGGACCTGGCTGACAAAAATGTAAATCCGTTTATTTGCGTCGATTTCGCCGATTCGTTATTTTTTGTTTGCCCGCCATCAGAGGCAGAGACCGGGCGGATTTTCCTAAGAGTTTTGTTTGCCCGCTGTTTCCTCCGACTCCCTGCGGATGAACGAACGGGTCGAGTTTTATTGATCAGTGTGGTCAGCTTTATTCGCTAATTAAATACCATTTGACGCGTCCACATTTTCCGCTTTCGTTTTATTATCGCATCGTATTTATCATCATCATCATCATCATCATCGTGTGTTTACACCGGCCGTTATTATCGTCATCATCTTCGGCGAGGCAAAAACAGGATATTTCTGCATAAAACCGAAGGCGAAAATCGTCCGCACCACCATCATCACTCTTGATGTTCTCTCTGATGTCATGTTCTCGTGATTCCAGCTCAACTTGCTCATTTTTTTGTCCGCTAAGTGCACTTTTTCTCAGCATGACTCTTCAGATTCAGACTAATGTATAGTAGTAGTCGTAGTAGTAGTACTTTCTACGGGTATATGCGCGGCATCATTATCGGGGGATTGATCTCGATTTCCTCATTGCGCTGCGCTATTATGCGTGATGTCCCTAATTGAAATGTAGAACGTGATATGATACGTCCTGAAGGCGATCGGCACCTCCTGGATTTTTTCAGGGGGTGGCGCTTATACAGAGTCTCCAGTCTCCAGGACTACGAGATTTTAAGGGTGAATTCATGGGGCGAAATATTCTTTGAAGTAAATTGGACTCAAGACTGAACTTTGACGGCCTACACATTTCGAGTCGATCTATGCAGCCTTATTTTCCAGTTATTTTGAGGCAGGATTTTACCCTAAAACTTGGGTATGGAATATCGGGACACGCTGTATGCTCTTCCACGGTGCGTTTTCTATTCAGGAGGGAACGCGCCTCGCATTTCGCACTCATAACACAGGAGCGAGCAGATACTTTGGATATAATGGGGACGCGCGGTCCGACAATATGCGCGGTCACAGCGTAATCAATCTTGTGAAAAGATCAATCAAAATCCGGGGCTCTCTCTGGCCGATTTGCATGCCGACAGGCAAGATGTTTATAAATGGGCCGAAGACAGCCTCTAACCCTTCCCGGCAACCACTTACCGATCCCACTCCGGGGCCGATATTATTCGAACGTCTGGGCGCGCACATGATGTCGCACCCCGCGTGCGGGAAAATCGGACGCGAGAGGAAGTGGCGGCGAATGCGCGGGGTCAGCACGGTGTCGGTGAACCGCGACACGATAAACACGGCCCGGTTGACATCGCAACATCTTTATGGTGTCGTTATGGCGAACGTCAACTCGACGGCTGATCAAAGACGGCCGTACCGTGCCGGGGCCTCTCGGTTCCCCCGATGTCGTACGGCATCGAAGACGTACGCCGCATGCCGTCCATCAAACCCGGCGCGGCCTCGGTCCCATAAACGGCAACGCCGTGGGGTACCAGACGGGCCAGTGGTCGCAGACACACGTCGGGGTGTACGTCGTGTCGCGCGGCGAAAAACGCCGCCGATATCGGCCCATCAACCCCACAAATCAGCGCCCCGCAACACTAAAAATCGACGAGACACCGCGAGGAATAACCCGTCTGACGGTATCCTATTATAATCTATAATGCGGACCGTTTTAGTTACAGAGGGCCACCGCGCCGGTCTCGAAATTCGAATCGGCCGTGTATGCGCGATCTGTTATTAGCGATTGGTTTTCGATTTGCATAATTCCATCTCTAGTCCGGACTGCACGATGTGAGACACAGTTTTTCCAGGTTTTGAGACACGCAATTTGAGCGTCACATACTCGCATTCGCGCTATTTCTGCAAATTAAGGAAATTTTAGCGAATTTGCATGATTATACCCTTGATTTACTGCGGCGGATCGACGGATCGCCCAGATCCCGCCGGATCGGTCGAATAAACTTCCATTTAGCCGGTTGTTATTAATATGGAACGACTCGAAAATACGCCTAATCCACCCTTCCAGCCCTCTCTTTCTCTCTCTGGTAGATAAATATGCATCAGCTCGAGAACTGCTACTTCAACCTTCCCATTGCTGCTACCAACATAACATAACTGTGCTGCCATTCTCACATAGGTGAAAATAACATAATTCAAATCGTCATGGTCTCCAGAATGTGAGCTCCTATGCAGGGTGTCCCAATATCACCCGAGGCGCTCGTGATGGTTGAATTCCTTACAACATTCTAAGAATTTTTATCGATGGTCCAATGATTAGCGAACGAGACGCTATTGAAATTTCGCAAAAAACTAAATTCAACTCGACATAATCCGTCGATGTTTTTGACAGGCAATTGCGTTATAGGTTATCGGTTATGGTGGCGATAATGTGACACCCGTATGTGGAAGTGGGTACCATCTGAGAATACCCGGTGGATAGCGAGCACGCAAGTATCGTGTTTTAGTGTTAATTATCCCAAGTATTTATTAAAATCATTATCACTGGACGCACCTGAGTATCGCATCAACTTTCTCATGATATAAAATTGTGTATAGCCATATCAGTGTGTACATCTAAATTGTGATCGCGATAACGTTATAGAATATAAAGGAAACATAAAGGGGAGAAACTGAAAACGCTCTTCTTCAGTTTAAAACGTTTCGAATTCGAATCCGAAAGTTTTAATTGTCTAAAAACGGCGATAAAACCGGTCGAGGCGCGCAAATTATGGGAAACCGAGGTGGTTCTTAAAGTGCCTGCCGAATGGGGTATTTTAACAATATACAAATCAAATATACGGTGGCGAGCCCGCGACTACAAATAACTCGTTTTAACATCCGGCAGGGTCGGA
Organism: Salpingus planirostris; assembly: GCA_949788335.1. NCBI lineage: Eukaryota > Metazoa > Arthropoda > Insecta > Coleoptera > Salpingidae > Salpingus > Salpingus planirostris. Next base: position 6,177,761 of record OX460929.1, read on the forward strand.
TCTGGGCGCATCGGCCGCACGATACGCGCGGGTAAGGCGATGCCGAAAGTGTGGGCGCCCCGGTCCGGCCCTGCCGTGTGTGTCGAATATTCTTTAGGGCACCGATTACACTTTAAATGTCTCTGGTGCATGCTTTACTGCGCCAGAGTATGGTTTACTGGCCATATTTATTACCTGTTGTTCGAGTGCGGTTTCGAACAAAGGGATATTTTCTTTACCAGAGGCCTTGTTAACGCAACCCATCCATATTCGCGGTGTACCTGCTATAAATGGCCTCTTAAATATATCATTCGGTGGTGATTTTCGCCTCGTCCTCCCCGGTGCTTTGCGCTGATAATTAAATTATCGGCGATCATTTCAGATAGGAGAGAGGACCCGAGTGCTATCTTCGCTCGGTGCATCAGGTCGTACCGAAGCCGGGAGAGAAGAGACCGCATTAAATTTAATGCTGCCGCATGAACACATTTACTCGAAGCTTCGCGATAATTTACCCAACCTTATACTAGAATATGTGGCCGCATGCTATGTAGCACGGGGGAAAAATAAAAACCTACGACAATTTTATTTAAAACCGAAAATGTGTATTTGCCTTTCATTTAACCTCCTTATTTTATTTGTACACACGCATATGGATGGGTAACACAGCCACTGTGAAAATAGACAGAGGTCGCGATGGGTGACGGCGAACACTGGACAGGTAGGTAACTAAACTACGTGAAGATCTGGTTATACATACATCGCGGGCGAATGTAAACAAACATCGAATAACTGTCGAAAAATAGATAGGGCGTTTCTGTAAATTCACGCGGACCGAAAACACGACTCGAAATTAATTTAGTGACAGTAAATTATGATCTCATCTAAACATTTATTTTCCGCGGATTTATTACTCGACCCGTGGACGTCGAGACGTCGTCGTCACGCATCAAACTGAGACCGGAAGTTCATCACGTATCGTTCGCAGGACAATCCTCAAACACGTTGTATAATATTGAGATGAGATCGAATCGAATCGCAAAAGTGACGATTTCCTGTTTACCACATCATTACGTATTACACGCAGCGAATAAATCATGATCCAGTATTTAAGAAAATCCGGCTAAATTTAGATTGTCATTAATTATGCACACTGGTACTGATAACTTATCGGCGAACTCGACACAACTACTGTCCTTTATTCACTCGCATGTGAAGTGCATGTGGTGCATTATTAATCGGGGAAATTAGTCGCATCCTTATCTGCGGGTGTCCACCTGCATGTATCGCAGATTTGTTAATACGAGGAAAGTGAGCGAATTTCCTTGAGGCCTCTCGCTGGCGGTACACACTTGACATTTCAGCGTTGGCAAATAACCGTTCGGAGTAAAGGCGGCTCGAAGCCGTAAAAACCATCTGAAACTATTAAGAGAGTGACTCGGCGAAGACGGCAAGACGGCGAGATAGTCCAGACTCGGCGTGTAAATGGGTCCACTAAGAATTTCGAATTTCATCATACGGACACAGAGAAAGAGGTCTCTGTCCGAGTCCGAGAGAAGAGTGCGCCCGTGCGGGAGCGCGAACAAGGTAATTTTACCGGGGAGCGTGTTCACTAATAAGAACCTGTTTATTTCACGCCAAATCTAATATCTATCAGGGCCCCGGCGGTTTATAACTCGGTGTGTTCTCGAAATGTAAATGATATACGAATGTAAATGCCGGCACCCAGCATCTTGAAAAATATGCCCATTAGCCGCCCCAAAGACATGTCGGTATTTACAAATTCGTTTCCTTTTATTTTAATTTGAATTCAGTTTTATTCATCGACTCTGTCGCGGGTGTTTACACTAACCCATCACCGAAGATTAATGTCGGCAATAAAAAATTTGTTTGAATAAAAAGGATCGAAATCGAATAATCAACTTTATTGTACGCACGTATAACCAAGATACGGACACATTATTTATCGTATTTGAGTATTTGGAAATGAAAGAGGGGTCCCGGTGAGGGCATAAAAATTGCAGGACAATTCGTTACCTATATTGATTAGGGACTGTTGGTGGAACTGCTCCGGGTCTTACACTCGAACAATTCAGAGGTTACATACGTATTCCCTTTAGTAATTCGCTCCAGTTATGCGTTGCCTCGGTTACTCCTAATTGGAACCTTTTCACTGTTGTTATTCGAGATATATATTCGCTGTGTCATATTTTGGTTCTGCCCGAGCCCCACACGTATATGTAGTATGTACGTCATTTCAATATTACCTTCGTTCCTAAAATATTGCCCGTCCGGGATGAATACGACCCATTAAGCGCCTAGAGAGATTCGTTCGCGTTTTCATGCAGATTTCGCCGGAACTCGAAATAACACTCGACGGAATCCATCATAATACAATAGTTTACCCGTACGCGGATTTAATATCTATGTTTAAAAAGTGGTGGCCTAAGTACTTATAAGTAGACGAGCAGAAGTGTATAATAATTGTGCAGCATCATGGGAAGGTGCAAAGGCACAAAGATCTTTCCTAATCAAGGGGATGACCGAGCCGATTCTTTTGTCGGGTCCGTTGTCATTTGACGGCCTTTGAAAAGTAACACAGCCGGCTGTCGCTCAAATCGGCTCGGCCCTCGTATATGTTAGGTACCACGATATTTCCACCGTGCAGCCAGTTCTGACCGTACGGACATGAAACCAAAACCGAACCGTCAATGCGATTACCGGTGGGCAATTACTCGAATTTGAATTCGACGTCGTTAATGGCCGGAATTTCCCGGAGAGGCTGCGCCGTAATCATAGAGCGTGCGTTCGAGTGTGCGGCCGAGAAATGTGACGTCCGGGTTCGCGTGTCGAGTCGAGTAGGTGACATGGAAAGAGGTTGGCATTTATGGAAAGGAAATTGCCGGTTGTCGCGCGCCCGTTAACCATTGCATAACACGTAGGTACATGTCAGGTGAGGTATCCCGAGTACCGCCGAATCCGAGCCCCCGCACTAATGGAATTCTTTATATCCAATATCCGACCCGCGGTGCCCATGAATTCGTCATGAATCCACCACTCACCATGCATATGGAAGGCGGCTGGAAGACTGCCGGTTCGCCCTTTTCCGCGGCTATCGGCGGCGACGATTTCGTTGACGGCGACGACGACGATGCCGACGACACTGACGGCTCGGATTTCCGAGCGGTCCGCTGGTGGCGGTGCGATTCACAACTCGATGATGAACATGGCGACTCTTTCTTATTGGCCATCGCTGTCAAAACCGACAGTTCCGGGTGTAAGAACCATGATGACGACTGCAACAGAATCCGATTTTAGGTACTACATCATCGTCTTCAAATAATTAAGCGAGATTCAGGCCAAAAGAGATAAGGAGAGCTTTTGAACTAAGAACTGCTAAATCTCATCTGGAAAAATTATTTTTGTACTTCACTAATGGAAGCACTAGACACATTATCAAAATTATTTTAGTGACACAGCCACCAGAGTACACGTGCTCGATTGTGGGTGTAAAAATACACGGTTTTAGTTACGTACTTCATAATATTCGACGCCACTCACCGAACATTAGCCATGTGACATCAGACAAGACAAGACGGGACGAGACGCGACGCCAGAAATAATTTTAAAGTACGTCGAATACGATCAAGCGAAATAAATTCGGGGATGACATGACTGATGTCACTCGGAGCCGTCTATAATTAATAATGCGAGAGCGCATCGGGGCGCCGTTCGCCGCCGTCGAAATAAATCGATGTTATAGACCCGTGCGGCCCGTGTATTATAGTCGTCGCATAAAAGGTAAATAGATTTTTCGTCAGCCATCGTCGTCCGGGCGCACAATGGCCCACAATAAAAGTGATATTTTTCTAAGCATAAACATAATAGCGCCCCTTTCGCTAAGGACCTAATATGGGGGTTGGTACATAATTACTGAACCCCTCAAACCGAAAGGGTTAATAGAGACCATAGGGTGGGAACCGCGCCATATTTGATCAATAATTGAGTTAAACAACTGATGAAGGATGTACTTATATCCAGGACTCACTCTCTCTCTCTCCCTCGACCGGTCGGACCGAGCGCTTCCAGATGATAGTCTTCAATCATTTTCCATCTACCATTACATTACATTACATTACGCTAATATTAAATTCACCCGATTACCTTATACGACCTTATACCACTGCTTCCACTCCCTTCGCATGATGATTTTTTCCATCTAATACCTGGGATATTATAAAAATTACCATTAAACTCTTTTCCATGCGAATGGCTCGACTCGCTATTCGGTGTGTATGAGTATACAAGATTGGAGGGTGGAGGGATCTGCACGCGCCCTGTTCCACATCGTTGCCGTTTAATTAATGTAAATAAGCTTAAAAGGGTACGAAATTCAAACTCGCTCAAAATACACAACTTCACTGTCGTTAAAAAATACATTTTTCCATCATCAGGCAAAGAGTCCGAGCCAATCGCCGTCCGGGGTATCATCATTTACGAAAAGAAAGGCGTTTTGTTGTGTCAGTCGCGGAAAAAGTCTGCAAAGGCTTGACCGGCAGACCGTATAGCGACATCTATGATGCGGAATTCTGCACGACACTGTACCGTGATATAGTGCGGTGGCTTTCAGCATTGTGTTCATCGGGCAAGGAAGACCGAGCCGAGACAATAAACAAAGAGTGTTATTAGAATATATTATTTCGGTTCCAAGTTCCAAGCTGCGAGCCAATTTAAATAAAATTGAACCCATCACGGACATAACGCCAGATCTATGCCATAATTATTCAAATAAGCCTTACGCTTTATAGCTAGATAAACATCGGAGAAAACTCCGGGCCGGATCGGCGGACGCGATGATTACGATGACGGTGATGATAATGACGGTGACCACGAAAGAAATCGTGAAACGTATCGCACCGAATGCGCCGCGGTATCGATTCGGCTCATCGAAAATTGATTTATTTGCTCATTTGGGTCGGCCGGCCGGTTTCGGCCCGGTCGTCAAACGTAAGAGAAGGGGTGGGGTCGCATGACAGAATTTGTCACTTTATCATTAGGCGCCCGTTATCGGCGAGGATCTACCGAAACGAGTATTACCGCGGCAAAATGCTCCGCCTACATTCAGGCCGCGTCCGCGTCCTCGCTTAATGTGTCCCTATGATAAAGATCGCCGTCCATTAGGCCACCGCAAATGCTTATTTCGTTAATGCGGGGATCACAGATAAATCGCCTCCATCCTGTTGTGTAATCCGCCGCGCCAAAATCGATGCCGAATCTCGACACTCGCGTACGGTCAATGCGAGGAGAGCGAATTTAATTAGCTAATGCACCGCCGTCGCGGGCATCAAGTGTCACGAACCGGCACAAATTTATTGTGAAACGATTTTAGGTGGATTTTATGGAAATGACCGGGGAGCGCAACCGCTACGCGTCCTACCTATAGCGGGCACCTATAGGCACATATGTAAATTTGTTTTAGGATAATTCGAAAAAGACCAGTGGCGCCTGCAAATGGTTTTCACTTATAGCGTTCCATAGGATTGTTTTCGTTTCCTTTTAGCGACCATCAAACGTCCGTTTTTTCCACCTATTTATACAAGAGCGGACAAACAACCATCATTATCGTACTTGTACTAATTATCAAGAAGGCGACACTATTTTAGAGCGGTCCGTCGGATCGAATCTGATTGATGAAAAAATTTGTCGACTTGTCAACAACAGAAATAATTAATGACAGCGGATATAAATAGTACTGAACTGTTTATCGAGACCCGCTGATGATAACCGCACCGATGCAAAAATGGTTGCACTTGAGTTTGTCAAAACCGTTCCACATGGCGTCGATACACCATAAGGCGTGTTCCCATATTCAATACCAAACTTGCAAGAATAAATCAGGAAAGTTTGAAATCGAAATCAGAATTCGCTTAAAAACGGTTTGAAAACTTTTATGAAGTAATGCAGGTGATGAGTCCGTTCTGAGATAATAAGGAATCCATCAGTCTTGAAATACCGCAATAGAATATTAGGGCACGCTGTACATGAGTGTCGCGATTTTCTCATCATATTTTCGAGACCCGTCACATGCCGGCGATAAGCGCACAAGGTCGGTAATCTCGGTAATTATGCAACGCGACTGTGGCGAATAAAAAGCGCGATGTGAAATGCACACGCACCGCACAGTCTCGTCGGGTCCATGCCGCTGCACAACGGCATCGGGGTTCTGTTCTAAATCATGCATCATTAAGAGATTTGTAATGATTGATTGATATACGGGCCGGCCGCAATTTCTCAACCGCACCGTACGGAGTCCCTCCCGACTAACCGTATATGCGCATTTCTGGGCAACGTTCGATTACCTGCGTTAGGCGGAACGTTTTTAAAATCGCGACGGCATCATAAGGAAACGCCGTCATTATTTATGCATTTTTAATAAGCGACTTTCACTCAAACTGGGAATTAAACAATTTGTAACTGTCGGAATGATTAAAACGCACACCTCCGCTCTCGTGAAAGTCCCGACGACGCGATGATCGGATCGCCGCGATTTGAACTCCCATCATCGTCATGATGATACTTTCGAGGTTTGTTCGAAATGCGTCCGCCTGATATTAACATAGAGGGGTGTGTGTTGTATTCAAATTAGTTTCTGTGTATACGGCGCGATGGTAGCGAGAGGAAGTGCCCATTGTTAACCTTCACGAGTGCTACCTAAAGCTCCTTACGATTGTGACGATGATGGGTCCGACTGGATCTTCTTATCATCGTCCATGGCCCGCGAGGAGTTTATTCATTTTATTATTTTGTAAATAGAGGGAAAGTGTATATAAGTACTTAGTTTGGTTTAGTTGGAGTTTTCGGTGTGGAGAGAGGAGTCGGTCTCTGTCGAATGACCAGGTGCGGGCCATATTGTATAATAAGTACAGGCGGACAATAAATTATTAGTTGCACTGGAACACGCCAGTCGGTTCATCTTCGCTTTATACCTGTTATAAGATATGGTTATTTGATTCTATGCTTCCATAACCGTCGCCGTGTTTTGACCACATGAATTTAGAATCGGTCGCCGATGATCTATACGAAATCACACGGGAGAGAAAGAGAGAGAATGCGCGAGATCTAAATTTCAAATACATGACATCTCGCCGGAATTCCGGCCCGCGGCTGAATTATCGGATATCTAGTCGAATTCGGATCTTTTCGTTCGGCTCGGTTCGCGGATGAAGATATAAAATTATCCTCGAAGATGATGATGATGATGATGACGGTGAGGTGTTCGTCGATGCGTGCGAAAAAGCCGTTCCGTAGGGCGACACACATATTGGACTGTTGTGAAAACAAACGCCCGTTTGATTAGGAATAGGTTCTCTCGTTATATAATGTAATCTTTCACGCTAGTCGTGTTCGGGACAAAGCTGTTGTCTATTACACGCCCTGCACGCCATGCCATCTATCGCATGTCGATCCGATCCCGTAAAATTACTTAAAAATGGGAAAATCGTTGTCTTGTCAACATATCACGCCGTATGTCGCCCCTTTTATGCGTGCTCAAGGATCGACAGGCGCTCAAGATTTCGGTCCCTCTTTTTAACGAATTATCGACTACATACAAACTGTCACGGAACCTTTCACGGTAATTGCTCACCGGACATGTGTCGATTCGGAACACCGACAATTACGCCGATACCTACCCATTTCGTTTCGCGTCCTGTTATGCCCGTAACGCAATTGCGGTTTATCAACACAACTGCGGTGCCGTCATCATTATCATCGTCGTCATTATCGGCATGATGCTACGACTTATTGCAAATAGAACGCGTTATTGAAATATGCGGAAAAATTGTACTTGACGACTCGACGTCGACATTGACTTTGACTTAGGCTCGACTTGACTTGAGTCGGCTCGGCTCGGCTCGGCTTGACTGAATATCATAACAATTTGCATATTAAAACAGTATTTTAATGTAAGTTACACCGATGATTTATTGACGGGCGCTATTTAATCAACCTCTATTTAGGCACGTTTAATGCTAATTCACTTAAATTTATTACCTTTGAAATTGGCGATTATCGCACGTCGCTTTACCCGGCTTTGTTATTTATCGGATTTTCATGACCCGGCTTTTCTACAAGTCCGAAAAACTTATTTAATAAACGCACGAAAAAACCAACAACGAGCCACTCGCAGACGCGACCCAACTTGATTTACTACTTACAACAACTAACCGTCCCTCATATACCCCGTCATCCCTCATCCCTCCGCTCTAGTATACTATACCCACCACCGCCATACTGCGAGTACTACATGATGACGGTATCATACCTACGTTATATGTTTGCGTTATATTAATATAGGCCGACCCCAAGACAAGAATAACAACACGAGAGCCGGGAATAATTCGAGGGGCGCAACCGGTCCGTTCTTCGGCCCATATCGCGTCGAACTTACCATCATCGCCGTCGCAACTACCGTCCGGCCGGGAGGACCGTCATCGCGGTCGAGTCGGAGCCGGGGATTGTGCACGTGCGGCCGTTCGACGCCCGAGCGGGGCACTGGCGGAGGGGTCAAGGTTCGCCTGGACGCCGGGCGTGTCACAGCGTCGCGACGGCCTATGGTCCCACCGGCGGCACGCTTGCGCAACCAGCGGGACAAGCGACAGTCCTTCCGAGCAGTGACAAATCCGGCAGGCCCCGCCCTGCGCGGACTTTAAAACGCCGGAACCCCCGGACGACTCCGGCGGGGTCGCCGATTCCGCGACCGTCGGCCCGGACCCGAGCGGCGCTCCGGCGGGCGGCGGCGGGCGGGCGCGGGCGCCCGGAGGAGGACGCGACGCGGGCCGGCGAATCGATATCGAAGAGCCGGAAAAGCGGCTCCGGGGTCCGGGTCGGCCGCGGAGGAGAGCGCCACCAGGGGGCAGGTTGCGGTGGGTGGCGGGGGCGTAGCTGCAGGTGACATCCAGCGACCGCCCCGCGCAGGCGCCCCCGGGGCCGGTGACATCCCCCCTTCGGACGGTGACAACTCGACAGGCGTACCCACCTGTCCCATTGGTTCCGACCTCGTCCAATGCTGTCAACTTTACACTCTTTTCCGCCGACGGTCGGGCCTAATTGCGTGCGGCCGCGGCGGGACGCGAGGCACACGCAGACCGCGACGGGCGACGGACCGGCCCGCATCTCTCCGCACGGCGAAATCGACAAAACCGATGCACCGAAATCGGATGCACCGCCTGTTATAAACACCGAATTCGCGGGGATTTTCGCAAAACCCCGCAGGAATTTCGCTAAAATTCCGCTGATGCGTTGCGTTGAAATAGCGAAGCCGTGTAGCCGTCAGCTACATCATCATCATCATTATAATCATAATCGTTAGCCGAAGTCGCTGATTATAAATTATAATAACTCGGTTAGGTATATACGGGTCCCCTCTTGTAAATACGAGGCGAAAGGTCTTAAAAGCGTTATAAATCGGCGGGACGTTCACCGAAAAAGATCCGAGGTGAGGGAGGCGACAAATCAAACGCGCCCTTTTTCCCACTTTCGTTATTCGCTGCCGATTTCGAGTTCTCGCGGTTCACTCGTCGCGATTGTTATTGTTATCGTCGGTACCGGGCGGTTGGTGCGTGTGAATTAATTAAAATTCCGGCATTAAATTGGATAAGTTAACAACATAATCAACAAGTGATTTATTGGACCAGTTATAGATCGGGGTTGTTATGCAACCAATTAAACACCGGTTTATGGCAATCAAACCCCTAATTGCATATAAAATTGAAATGGTGACGTCTACGGCGCTATAAACACCAGCGGTCGTTAAAATTTTCCTAGACCCGGTGGACGCCTACTCGCCGGCTCGCGAAGCTGCGGGCGAGCCCGCGGGCACCTCCCGGATCGAGCTTAACCACCCTTAAGTCGATTTGGTTTTCGGTTTAATTTGCCGATTTCTGGATGGTTCACTTTTTCACGTGGATCGCGGGTCGGTGACGTCAGCGAGCGGTCCGCGGGATCCGGCCGGAATGCGGCGGGTCTGTTAGGTCTTAAGACGGGTGCGCGCGCAACTATAACAATCAAAAATTACCTTGGCGGACACATGTACGGGCAAATCGCAGTTATCACTGATCGCACGGGGTCTTTCGGCGCGCCTCCCGGGGCTGCCGGCGACCGGAAGCACTGGACGTCCTCGTCGGGGGAGCTTATCGAGTGGCGGTCGGGTCGGCACTAGTTTTGCGGATTTTTCGGTGCGGGCGGCAAGTGCGCCCGTGCAATTGTGCGTGCGCGGAGGAAGCGCCCACGATGCAGGAGAGCCGGTGCGGCCAGTGGCGGCGGAGGATGTGCTGTTGGCGCGGCAGTCGAACCACCACTGAGCCGAGGCCGCGGTTTGTCGCACTGTCACAGGAGGCGTGTGAGCTTTCACTCGTGTCACTGCGCGCGGTACCGCCGCGCGGCCAAAACGCGCCGCCCGCTGATCGGCCGCGATCCACAGGTGTCGCGCCTCCCCGAGGCCGCGATTGTTGCGGGCTCAGGCCGCCATCGGGGTCGCCTAATGAGCCTATCGATTGCGCGCACCGCCGTTGCCAGGAGGCCGAGGAGCTTTAAGCTGCGGCAACCCTTCCGCGCGCGGTCCGCGAGGAGGCCGCCCGAAAAAGTGGCGAAATCGCCGAGATTCGCCGCTCCATTCGAAATCGGCGGGACGATGAAAGCTCCCTCGCATCGCGAACCCGAGGAGCTTTAGCGGCACTCTTTGAACTGAACCGGACTCGCGTATACACTGTACTATTATAATACCATGCGGGCCTAAATTGCCAAAGACCGAGGGACGGGAATTTTAATTTCACTCCACTGCCATTTTTTAATTTACATTTGCCGGGCTTTATACCTTTATCATAGCGAACTCAAACCGTTCATTCAAAATTAACATTTTCATCTGATCCTTCCCACATAATAAAGTTTTCAAATGAGCAGTTTTATTGTCGTGTAAGATTAGAAACGAAACGCTCCGGGCGTTATACACTTATTCTGTATGACATCCTCCAAATGAGCCATAAATATCGAGTCGAGTAGGAAAAAAATACAATTAAAATGTGGATTTCTGATATGAATTTTTATGACTCGGTCGCCGTGTCACCACCGGTTACATCACGTCTATTTCGGATTTTTGATTACCGCACTTTTGTGTTCATTGGCAAAAAATCGATTTCGCATTCACGGTAAAAATCCTCTATAATCTCGTCTAGATACATATAAACTGGACAAATAAAGTCATTAAAAGTGTGACATCATCGTCTCAATAAAATTGTCGTGTTTATTTTTATAAGACCAAAATCTCGAATTTATACGAGAGGGTTGCTTCTACTCTATTTATTTATGTATGGGGTGATTATCGCGTCGACGCTCCTTTACAAAGTAGAAGTACGATGGGAGAATTCTCAAGGAGGTCACATGAATTGTCACTTAATTTATTTATGGCGTTGGAAAAATGTCAGGAATTTTTCGCCGAAGCGTTCACTCGACTAGCGTAATAAAATTTCTCACTTTCATTAAGTGATCGATGAGGTCGAAGAGGCCCACCGAAAGCGGGTGCTTTTTTCTTCTAATGATTGTGTCAATCACTTTAAGTCTCGAGATTAGGGGGTTGTGGTATGAGGTGACAATAATCGGCGATTATCTTTAAATTACTTCCCGCTCACGATTCTATCTTTTAGGGGGTCGAAAGTATTGTTGGTTGCCTCGTACCGAATAGTATTATCGCTTTCTGTATTTTGTTCATTCATTTAGATGAAATTGTTAAGATTGTTTGACGGTAAGACCTGAAAGATCAAGCAGCTAAAGAGAAGTTATTGCCTTAAGTGCTGTAATAACTCACGTAGCCGGTAAGTTTATTTATCATTGGACGAAGACAATATATTACCACAATAATGCGAGATTGAACAAATAGTTTGATATTTATATGTAGTGTAATTAATATCGATTTTGTATTATTTATTGGGTTGTATAATGCCAAGACTTTCCAAAAAGTGAGAGTTAACTTAGATCCTTGCGATCACGATAGCATTGGATGATGAAAAATGCCCACCTTGATACTGTCACGAAGCATTATGGGTTTCGTAAAATTGACCTACGATTTAGACCGCCAAACACCTGATGATGTGTGCAAGCAAGGATCGTGATGTGATGGTTGTAAAAGAAATGGAATTGTTGGGCAATTACGTCGGAGAGGCGGGGGCGCCCCGAAAACCGCGTGTCGTTAAAATCAACTTTTCAGTTTCTCACGTTTTCGGAGTTCACGCCCAAACCGTCGTTCCGTTTCGATGTGAACGCGCACCGGGGCCGCAAGTGCGATAATTATGAAAATTTCGAGGGATGGTCCACCTGCGCTGCCGGGGCGCCCCGTTTATCAACCGAAAGCTGGGGCATTTCTCGAGGCGACGAAATGAAATATGTCACCCCAGAGCGCAATCGGCCAAAGCCGGTTCGAGACGGTCTGATGCTTCCACTCTCGACTCTCGAACGGACTGGGCGAGTGTAATAAGCTTACAAGGGTCGAGACAAATACATGAATCGGCCACTTTTTTCATGTTGACAGATGTACGTGGTTAATAAGTCGGAAAACTGCTGTCACTTTTTATCTGAAATGGGGAAAACAAGATTCCTTCTTGTTAAATCCTGCCGCGAAATCCCTTGCTACATTAAACATCATCACCCGAATAATTGGTTCAGTTCATGTGTTAGGTCCACAACCGGAATGTCTTCGGAAAAATAAAATAAAAAAGAGCCCCCTCGCCTTGAAAGATTACTTTTTTAAACAATAAAGCTGAGCAATTGAGCTCATTTTTCTCGTGCTGTAATGCCTGCATTAAAACTCTAATCCGTTTTCCCCGCTGCCCCTAAACCTTTTTAATTCTTAACCACTTTGTTTCAGACGTTCACCAAGAGGAGATATTATTTTTCTCCAGTTGACATAAAACCCTCTCCCCCAATCCCAACATCACTCGAGACTTGAGACTCGAGCCTCGGGACTCGAGCGAAAAACTCCGCGGTCGAAATGCCATGTCATAACATAATGAGGACAACGTAATTAGTGATTATTAATCAAGATCGTGTGATTAGTTATTGTTTGAATTGAATCGGATTTGTGATTAATGCGGCATTCGATCGCATTTAAACCTACGTAAACACGACTCGAGCTGAAAGCTCCAAAGCACACATAATATGTAGCAATCCTAAGAAGCGCTAATATCGTTGACGCATTTCGCGTGTTATTTATTAACTATCGACGGGATTTTTATCCGCGGTGCACGATATTAAGACAATCGTAAAGACCGACATAAATCAGCCGCTTCCGCTCGCCTCCGCACCGTAAAAATCCTCAATATGATATAAAAAAGATGAAAGTGTGTATACGGTTGAAATGATTACTAATTGCAAGATTGAGTGCGGGATTGATTTTTTCGGTCCGGTCCGGTCCGGATAAGTAGTGTGGAAACTTTTGGTGCTTAATACTGATTTCCACGTAAGTGCTTTCGATACCAGAATAGGACTGTGATTGCTCAGTGTTCATCAAGCCACCCTCCTTCCTGCAGCCCCCATCGCACACTCTTATACGAGCCTCGCACACTTCGGTTTCTATCCGAGATCAGAAGTCGGGTAATTAATAGAAAGACGCTAAGAAGTGACGAGAATTCTAATCGGGCCGAGACCGAAGGCGACGCCCGAGAACTAATTCGGTTCGTTTCGGTCCGGGAGAAGTTTCTGATTTAGTTTAAACAATGTTTCCCGGCCATATAATAGAATGTACGGGGCATCGCAGGTATGATGGGTCGTGTTAGTGGGGCAATATGATGCGCAGTTTTATTAGAGATGCAGGTTTGCACCTAGATTTTATAGCACCCGCGGCTAGCTGAACGATCTCCCGTGCTCGGTCCTGGCACTTTTCGGTTTTTACGGCGATCCAGCGAACGCCCAGTGGAGCTTATGGCGCGGCGCATATAAACACTGTGAAAGTTCAAATCGTCGTTTGATAGTCGTCGAGGCGAGGAGGAAAGGCCGAGGCGGCGTACACGTAATACGGACATCACATGAAGCGTAGGGCATTGTGAATGTGCATGCATAATCACCCGGGAATGAAATGTGACAATTAAAAGTTGTAGCCACTCTGTGTTTAGGCGCTGGCATTTACCGGCACGAATAAGACAAGAAAGCAATTCGCACAACTCGAACCGACCTCACCCACAATCGCCTTTACTACTTACTTATTTGTTAATGCATTCCACGGTAATGTAGGATGTTGGCTCTCTGAGCGATTCCCATTGCATGTGGTCCAAACTGGATCTTGACATCATTAGATTCTCTCGCGAAAGTGAATCGCCCCGAGCCGCTCACGCACCGAACCTAAACAACATTGTCTCTCGATCGTTTGTTGGGTCGGCCGGGCACTTTTTTATTTCCATTTGGATTTTTCTCATTTTCGTTTTACTATCCATCCCTCCTCGCGCTGATTGATTATAGAACACCGCGAGAGCCGAGACATGCAACCGGCGTCCTCTCTCGATCTCGATCATGACGGGAATTAAACATTTTCGAGTCACAGCGCCGACTCTTTTACACAAGTGAGTAGGTATACATAAAGTACACACGTTTGACAAAGTGTGGAAAATGTTGATGAACTCATTTAAAATAACACAATAAATAACTTATAACTTTATCAATTACACTCATATTTCATGAGAATATAATGAGATTTTTATACCTGTGGTTATTTATGCCTGTGTGAAGATACGGATAATTGATAATGAGAAGGCCAGCCGGTTGAGCGCGGATCAGCATGCGGTCTCGGGGCGATCGGACCGTACGCTGGTCCATATCCTGTATGAAATACGGCATTAAAAACAAACACAATTATTATAAACGCTTCGCAAGTTGATCGATTATCTCATCAAAATCGGGACGTCTCCAAAATCGACAACGGACGGACCTGCACGGCGTACCATTACCGGACCGTGCGACGGCCAAGCGACGAGGACCGGACTCGCTTTCGCTCGTACACACTCTTACCTTTAGGAGGTATAACCTACCTAACCTACCTACATATCTTCACAATGTTATTATACGATGTGAACCTGACGTAACACTCCCTCAAGATATTCCATACGTGCCGGTCTTTTCTTTACTATAATTTAAAAATAATTGCGCGGCTCGCTCTTCCTAATGTATGCGTCAAGCCATCGGTGCGAGAAAATAATTGGGACACGACGTTATTTCGAAATTTATTACCCGGGACTATGTCTTTGGCTCGGGCGAGCGAGGTGCACCTAAACACATCGGCTCCGTTCCCTCGCATTAACACTTTTCCACGATCATATATCTCTATTATAGATCTAATTTGCGTCCAATAAATCTGCACATGACAATCCGCATTATGCAATTATTCTTTCGAAAGGTCAGAGTGCAGTTTTTTCCTCCCGTCCGGACGTTTACGGCACGACCGCACACCCACAACGCGTTTTCGGACGGACGGCGACCGCGACGTCCGTCCCGTTCTTACAGCGCATTCTTTTTCACTAATGCGATTGACAAATTTCAAATGTCAAAGCTCTTGTCACGTTCCCCTCGAACGGGTCGAACGTCCGAACCGATCGGCTCGTAAATAAATAATGGAGTCGCTCTAGGTCATGAAGTTCGGTTACGCAACCGCGCGTTGTCTCTCGTCTGATGATGTCTGGCGCGGCACGGCGCGGATGACGAGATGACGAGATGACGATCGGAAAACGTCGAGGGAATGCGAGAATGCAACCGACCTGGCATCACGATCCACAAATTTTGGGAGGTTCGCTTCGCCCCGGTTTCGACATCATCATCACCGTCATTAAAGCCCGTTCCCGTAAAAACTCCGCTCCGAGACGATAATTAGTGTGATTACTGGATATGTCTACCTTTACGTCTTGACAGCGCCGATGAGGAATGAATGACAGCGAATTTATCTAATCTTTCATTAATTATTACATAAAGTTTCGCAACAGACTATTTATCATTATTATTATTATTAGTAGTGGTATTGGGCAGTTTGATGTGATTTAAAATTCGTATAGTATAGTGGGTTACGAACGGAACGACGATATAATTTCGTGTTCGTTGGTGGTTCTCGTTTATTATTATTATTAGAGATGCGGAAGACGAGGACGAAATGGCAAGCGAGGGCATCAGAGCGGAGTGATTTGGTCGTTTAAAACGAAACCGCAGTAAAATTATAATTATTTCGTACCGCTCCTAGTTAATAAACATTATTGGCATTACGCACAATCTCGTAGCAAGTGATCATCGCCTCGAGTTATTAGCTTGTGGTATTACCGGGTTCCCGAGGCGTTCCCTTCTAAGTCACATCGTTGCAATAGTCGTGACTCGGCTCCGATCGTGACATACAACCGGAAAAAAATATACCGTTTAAGTAGATATTTGCTACGCGCATATGCATATTACACTACAGGAGTTTAATCTACACCCGAGATGTGTCTTTCTGTTCCAGCACGCACGACCATCAACTTATTATATGGGTGGATGCATGATGGGACGGAGGACGCAAAGGGCAACTCTTAAATGCCTCTCGGTTCTCGGTTCTCGAGGTTCTCTCGGTCCGCGCCACTTATGCACGTCTCGAGTCCGGCGACTTAACGGCCGATGCAAAGCAACGATTTTGATTGCCGACACCGCGGCTTCCGACATTCTCGCTTTCCATCGCCGTCGAAGATGTTTATTGCCCGAGCTCAATTACGGGCGATCGGGCATTAAAAATAGACTCGCTCCGGATCGGAGTCTCGGCCTCGGCGCGTATTATGCCGATCAAATGGGCAACTTATTGCCGATATTCCCGGCTCGCCGTGAACCCGTACCCTTCTTTCTCACGCACAAATCAATTAGAGAGACCGTACTTGTCATAATCGGCTAATAACGCGAGTCCGGGTCATCCGGTGAACGGTCTAACCGATCGACGACATCACCTTCTCGTACGGCCCGACCCAAGGATCACCCCGGGGGCCCTTCCTTTCCAAGTCACGAACCGCATGGAAAACAGAAAGACCGGATCTCGCCAAATGATTCATCCAGTTATCGGCGAGATTTTGAAAACGATCCACTCGCCGCCTTCGAGAAATCGACCGGAAACCGTAGGCAACCAAATGTGCAGACGTGTACTCGTACATACTTCGCCCCCGTGATCGATTTTCCCGATTACCCACCACACGGAGTCGTCCGGGAGCGCGGCGAACTTTTCGTGGGGGTAAATTGATTGCAATTTATTTGTATGCTAGAAGTGACAGATCAAAGGGAAACACAATAAGACGGGGCGGCGAGGTTGTCGTTTTCGGAGTAGCACAGTAGATTAGAGATCAATACTCAATTATCGGTGCTTGATAAGACGAAGCGCCTCCGTTGATGGCCAACTAATGCCACATGGTGGTCGTTAGCCACCCTACTGCCCCGGCCGCCTGTGCCGCCCGTACTTCTCTGTCGTTTCTCTTTCCAGACAGAACCGCCTTTCTTAATTAACTCGGTCTCAGGAGCTGGACGAGTATGTGCCGTATATCAGCCGTCCAGTTCCCAGCCCTGAGCTCTCTCCTCCTCCTGCGGCGTTTTGGTCTCTCCAGACGTCCATCGGAACGGCACGGCACGGCTCGTTAAAAATTGTCAAATTTTTTTCAAACGCAATTACCTAATTGTTTCTGGCGTTTCCCGGAGCGCCGAGCGAAAGCCCCGGCCGTAATTACTCCTCCTGAAAAGCGCCGGCTAAAAAGCTACTAAAGCTTATAATATTCGGCAGCGGGCCCGGATGGCCAATGGGACTAAATAAAATAAAGTGAGCGTGCTCCCTTTCGCATCAAAAAGAACCAGGTTCAATTCATTCGGGGAATTCGACTTTTCAATAGTTCATTGAAAGCCGAATATTTCAATTAAGCAAATGGAACTTGGATTTAACATATGATGATGCTCATATTAGCTGATGGTTTTACTTTTACCCCGTACTGCATCCGCACACACGGCATCCATCGATTACGCACCAAGACTGTGCACCAGAGTAGACGATTACAGGACTGCGCCCCTGCACGGTCTAGAGCAGATTTTTGCGGTTCCACCCACGTCTCGCATTTTATCACCCTAATACATGACTACCAATTATTAGCGAATACCACGCACCCTCACTAATTTCAAGATTATACTTACTGACAATTATTTTCTAATTTATAAAATTCATATTGAATGTGGACGGTCGATTTCATCGTTCGCTCCCGAGTTAGAAGGATCTTTACGACGGCCACTTCACGCTTTACGGACGCAGATATTCGTGCGAGGGGTGCGATTAAGGAGTTTCGATCACGTCACCACCGCGGCCGACCGCCCGATCCGTTCCTGATGCGGTCCGAGGCGTTTTCGGCTCGAATCGTGAAATGAAATAACGCAATCACATGAGCTGTTTGTGTAGACATCGCGTTTTCCACTCCATTAGGCCGGGCATCGGCTTCTGCCCGCGGTCCGGGCTGCGGGGTTCCGGACTCCGGATCCCCGGTTCCGGGGCGACTGCCGGCAGTCGTGCGCACCGGACCGACTTGATGAATAGTTTCCATCATCTATCAATGACAAATCACGCGTCCATCGGGCCGCGTAACTTTGCTTGTTGCTTTTAACTCGGTTCACCCATTGTTTCCCCGAACGATTTTTAATCGTCAGGACAAGACGGCAGATTTTCCGATTTTTCGGGCGACGCGATCGGGGGTTCGCTTTCACACGCCGCCGGCCCGCGGATGCATTAATTACTCGCGCCGACCGCCGCGCCGTCGGGGGGTTGAAGGGGGCGACTCGGCGCGTTGCGTGCGTTTAGCGTGTCATTAGCGCCGCGCCGTGATGGATCGTAGCGCCGCTGCGAGTGTCGTGAACGCATCACGCACTAACAACCCCATCCCCGTTTCCGTTCCGATCGCGGGCGGCGTTGTTCGCGGACGCCGGCGGGCCGCCGATGGGCCGGCGCGATTGCGCGAGTGGGCTCGCGATGTAATTGCGGCGCGGTCCGCGAGCATGTAGTGCGAACGGAATCGAAAAATGGCACAAACAATAGGAGACGCCACGCCAATAACCCCCGGGCGATAAAGTTGATAGATAGGAACGCGGGTGGGGTCAGTGGTCTTGAACTTACCCAGGGGTACCATAACTCGCCGGCCGGCCGCGTGGAGCGCACGGCCGCCGAAGTGATATACTCCTTCCGTCAACCGGCCGTAAATGTCTTCTGGTCATCAGCGCCGCTCTCCGGTCCGCCGGCCGCCGCGAGACCATTAGGTTCCGCTCCGGCGCCCCGCTGAAACCGTCCCGATTTCGAAAATGATCCGTTTCGCTCTCGACGTTCACGCCCACGAGTCTTCCTCCTTCGTGACGGCGTCGGAGGAACGGACGTGAAAGCGTCTCGTTTATTGTGCGTAGGAGCGACATTCAGTGGCGTAGCTGGGCTTGGCGGCGCCTGGGGGCAGATTTGATAATAATAATGATAAAATTAGAAAGAATACATAGTTTATTTGAAAAATCGCGCGAATTTAGATATCACAAGTAGGAAACTGCGCCGGATTTTGGAGTAACTTTGAAAACAAATTTTCGAATTTTCAAATTTTGAGAAATTTTTGTCAAAAATTTCAAAGTGCTGCAAATTCTTTATTAGTAGAGATATCGATGAAAAATTTAAATGGGATTCTAATTGGGTCATCTGGAGTAGGAAAATGCGTCCGGTATTGGTTTATCTGAGAAAACAAATTTTCGAATTTTCGAATTTTCAACTTTTTGAAAATTTCAAAGTGCTGTAACTTCTTTATTTTTTGAGATATCGACGGCAAATTTAAATTGGGTTCTAATTGAGTCATCTGAAGTGAGAAAATGCGTCTAATATTGCCGTACCGTTGAAAATAGAGTAAAATTTTCAAACGGCCATAACTTCGTTATTAGTGGAGCTATCCAGTCGCACGACCCGGGAATCGCTTAGTTAGCTCAAAATCTATCGGGAAAAGTGTCTGGATTTCGATTTGGACGACATTTAGTGATTTTCGATTTTTTCGAAAATCCATCACTTTGGGTACAAATTTTGCTCGAAATTTTCAATCGACCATAACTTTCGAACCGAAGCTCCGATCGGGATGGGCGGCCGCGCATTCGAAAGAGCGTCAAAAAATCTACCAAATGCTTCTAGAGCGCATCGGAAAAAGGTAATTTTTCATGTGAATTATGGCCTCCGAAAAATCACCAAATCATCGGTCTCGTAAAATTAAAACCGGTCTAACTTTTGAACCGATCGAGACATCGATTTGGGCGACCCGGCAATCAAAAGAGAATCGAAAAATCTATCGAAAACAGTATGGACATGTGCAAAAAGCTTTCGAATTGACCGAGAATCGTGCTTTTTAAATTTTTGACATGGAATTTTCACGGAAATTTCGACGATTTTCGCAAACTTCAAAGTGGCGAAACTTTCTTATTAGTCGAGATATCGATAAAAAATTCAAATTGGCTTCTTATTGTGTCATCTGGAGTAGATACATGCGTCCGGTATTGGTTTATCTGAGAAAACAAATTTTCGAATTTTCAAATTTTGAAGACAGTTTTTTCTTGGAAAAATTGTCCGTAACTTCCTTATTAGTCAATACATCCCCACCGCGCCTCCCTATTCCCACGCCACTGGTGCCATTACCGGGACGGCCGGACCCCGGCAATTGCAGAAACGTTAGAAAGTACGTTATATTATAAGACACACCGCCCCGAGACCGGCGACCGACAACATCACGGCGTGTCGTACTTTTTCCACTCTCCATCATCAACACAAAGACAATCGCCTGAACCCGCCTGGGGGGCTCTATATACGGCCTGGTTCGATAATGCACCGACGCAACGCCGTTTGGTAGCTGATACCTTTTTTGAAAATAAGAATAAATGTCCAAGATTTGAATTCCTCAATTTTAGAAATATTAATCATGAGTGCAACATTCCTTTGAAGTGTTCTTGAGGATGCCTAATTATGCCTTATTTTAACGAGATGAAAAAGTAATTCTGCGTTGTCGATATAATATATCGAATCACCATGTATACCGAAGTACAAAGTCAGTAAGATTTTCGAATTTCGAGCGAATTCCGGATCAATTCATCACGTGATATTGCTGCTGACGTGCCGAAAAACGGCGAGAACTTTAATAACGTCGTATTAGGGCCTAGGACCGGAATTAATTTTCGAAGCTGACATTTTAAATAAGTTATGTGCTCTGTCGCCGTATATTTTTATAAACCCCATTCGAGCCGAGCCGGCAGCGCTAACGTTCTCAGACGCGCGAGGAGTTCGATCAAACAGCCCACCCTCATCCTGAAAACCGTTGGAAACTCCACGGCGCGTGTACACGCCGGAGTTTGAGGATTTCGGGCCTGTTGCCCTCCCTTTTGATAAATTGCCACTTTTCGGTGTCAAAGAATTGTCTCACTTTAAATTGCGAAGACTATATCAATCTAAATCTGACTGGTGTGCGGGTGACACCTTCCCCATATCATTATAAACCCCCCGCAGCCGGCCGGGCTAAATCGAGCGATGAATAATTTTTCGCTAATGCGACGCCCGGAATTACGGCTGCAATAAAATAATAACAACACGGCACAGGGCGAGGGTCGCTCGCGACTAACATAACGCGTGATAAATACGCACATAACACACCGTCCGGTAAAATAAATCGCTACCGGTCCTGCGAGGGCAATTACGCGACACGGCACAATATTTCTAAGAGTCGGACCGTTCCGACACCATATAAACCTGGTAACGTATTGATATCGTATTTAGATGCCGATAAAAAATACCTCAAAGTGTTTCATAATGTATTTGCGCGGGTCCCGAGGCCTACCCGGATAAGGGTGAACGTGGAACGGGACCCGGCCCTCAATCATGGCTATTTTCCCCCAGCCGCGCGTTTGGCGGTTAAGAGATTCCATCATTTCGATCACTGTGGCACTCCAGAGGGCCGTCGCAGTCACCGGTGAGCTATCTCTATGACCTCAGATGCCCTGAATAGATAAGCGGCCCGTTAGATAACCAACACATTTCCGGAATCCGGGATTCGACAGCGACAATCGACGCGGCCGAGGAATTCCTCTGCCGCGCGGGATGACGGCGGCGGCCCGATGGGAGGGCCCGCGATCGCATGCCGCGCGGCTATTTTTTGGATGTCGTCGCACATCCTCCGCGAGATTTACTAGGCGATGGCGTGACATCTAGTCCGCTCGGAAGATGCTCCGCTTCGGCCTAATCTGGGGTCGCCATCGTCTAATTGCCACCGTTCGAAATCGCTCAAAATGGAACAATAAAACGGAAAAGAATCGACGGCATCGGCCAGGAATGCTGTCGCACATAGTCGCAGAACGGAGGCCGTAAATGCGAGAGCCGCGCCAATTTCCTGCCGACATACACGGCATCCCAACTGGAAATTGTCACAAGTCACCTTTTTTCAACATTTCGCAAACTCAAATCCATGAAAATCGACCCATCTGAAGACAGAAAGAGGTTCTTGCCATTTGACAATTCGAGCATATTTCTGAAATTTGTTGGGACATCCTGTATATGTGCGTACATCGGAGAGAAGAGCCCCCGAGTGAGTGGAGAGGGGTTCGCGCTAATTACTCTTGCTAAATGAACTATCTATACATTTATTGAGCGCCATTAGCCAGACAGAAAGTTGTCAGTTTGGGCTCGTTAATTTTATTGAATCACGACAGACGCTCAGTCACGTAGGTTGAAACACTTAGCGGTTTTTTAGTTGTGTTGGAGCCTAACGCCCGTTGACAAGAACGATGCGTTTCGAACAATTACAAGATTTAATTAAAACTACGTTTAAACAGTGTCTAGTGGGAGTCATCTATCACCGAACGTGTCTCTCAGTCGCTACATTCTTCTGTATTCGTTTGCATACCGTCCTTGCGGCGCTTACTTTTGCCCCCGTTTGCCGAATTCGCTTCGCAACACCCCCGCAAAATGCCTACAATTATCACAGGAATAAGAATCGCTCCACCCTCCCCCTCTCAGTCAGGTATACAAATGAAACATTCCGTTGTTGCCATCAGATCAAAGACGGATTAACTTTGAGTAAACGCCTTATATAAATTGTATTAGTCGATACGGCAAAATTGCGCCTATTTACCTCATTATATGGAAATTTCGTCGCTCGTTTACAGAATTGCACGAGGATTGGAGAAAAAGGGTCCGAGAACTGCAGGAAGTGTATAGATCATCCCTTTGAATGGACCACGTAAATTTGGGGGTTCCCTAATACGGCGAGGGTAAAATCGATACTCACGTCCTCCGGCCCCGGTCTTAAATGACGTATACACGCACGCATCCCATCCCATCGCACATATTACGGCCGTACGTACATGTGACGGATTTTACGAGTGCAAAAGTCTCGCTGGTTCGGGATTTATTTGCGAAAGGTGAGACGCGCCGCGAAATTTGCGGGTCGATCGCGAACGTCCGTGTCGTTTAATAGCTGATAGCGGTGGGTAACTATCGAGCCGCACTAACGAGGACTAAAAGTTTACGAGTTCACGTCGGTAATTTAGTGAGGTGATCGTGAGAAACAAACTATAATTTGCAGCGGGAGCCCTGACGAGTCCTGCAGGACGTCGCCGTAATGTGTTGTCATCAGGTCGCTCGTTTCCGTAATTAGGTTTTTGTTTGCTTCCTCCGGCACGTCTTTGTTCGCAGGGAAATAATTAGTTTTGCCGGACATCGGAGAACAAGTAGAGAGGCATTACTTGTGCGTGACCCAGCGAAAATCTTCGGAATTGGCCGTCCTGGAACCGCCGTATATTTCATCAGCCACCCGACGTCCAAGAGATCCCCATTCTGTGTGTGTATCTCGAAATGCAAAAAGTGGATTTACGTTCCGGCAACTTTCTCCTAAATTAAAATCCGCCACCACTAAATCAAACGCGACTATTTTATATATGCGTTATACGTATACGTTCACCTCCCCTGTCGGCAATTCCTCATCGCCCGTGATGGATTAATAAAAATATCGTCCTCTAAAAACCGCCACTCCCGGAATAAACCCTCGCATCTCCGTATGTGTGCTTAATATCCGTCGGGGGTAAGATTGTTTCGGCATCTGTGTAACCCTTTCACGTCCGACGTGCGTCGGAGTGTATCCCCCGAAAGAATGACACCTAATGAATCGGCTGTCATTCAATCAATATAATTAGATTGTTCTGCTGAAGGGTTATGCGTCTAGAATATCTTGGGCGTTAAGCCTTCTAATGAAATAACGTATTGTTTACCCACGAGAATTCCCCGATATTACTACATATAATAATAATAATAATAATACTGGTAATAGTGGCGCACGATTCCGGATCGTTCGAGGATATAGGGTATACACAAAGCAGGGTTGTTCGGTCCTTCCGCAGAGAAAGCACTTATCACACGGCAGTCACATGCTGTCGAGCTTTTATCTGCAATATATCTTCGGGCTCGGGTTCCTAAGTGGCCTTTACTCAGCGCCATCATCGTACGGCTCGCAGCCTCAGCGCCGGACGACGGCGTCGCGTTGCTCCTGCGAGCCCACGGGCTACGTGAGACTTTTGCCGCGAGCCCTATTATCTTTCACGGCCACCCACGGCCCGAGAGCGGTCGACAAACCGCCGAGATCGTCTGGAAACGGCCGTCATCGTCGTCGTCGCAGTCATCGCCCGGGGCGGATTTGATCCGGCTCAGAGATCAAACGGGAGCGCTCGCGATATTCAGATTAGCTCCACCTGAACGTGTGCACTCGCATCCGGTACGTACCCGCGACTCCTCCCTTCGATTACCGACGAAACGAACATCACCGTCAGCATCACGTCGGTCTGTGCCGCATTCGTTTTGCTCCTGATTGCATCGAGCCGCAGTTCCACGCGGCGTTGTTAAGACAGCCGGAGTAAACAGGGAATTTGTTGCTAACAATTACGGTCTGGCCTGAATTCGCATGAATCGTAACTTGACTAGACACGTAATACACCTAGGGCTAATTGCTTAAGAAGCCATTTAGTTAGTTGGTTAATTAACTTAGCCGGTTGTATGTCAGCCGAACAACCAGTTTTGTGGCTAATTTACACACCCGAGCGTATTCGCCTGAGACACGACGCTTCCGTCCGAAAAATCGCCAGGTCAAAGAGGCGCCGCCGGCGTCAGTTGTGCACTTCCAGCCAGCTGACGATGTCCTCGAGGTAGATAAGGAGCCTATACGTAAGACGGCGCCCTTTGGCCCTTTAGCGGGCGAGGACATGTCGCTTTGACGGCTCCGGGGTAATTACACAAAGTGAGTAATGTTCGGAATACACCAATTACCCACCCCGGTTATATGTAGATGCCTCCGCGCCCTCGGCGCCCCTGCCTCGTCCGCCCATTACCCTCGCCGTGACTGTGCCGTGCTTTGCCCCTATTTATTAAGAAAGCAACACTACCGCAAATGACAACACGCTTTTTCCGGCCGTGCCCCGCGCAAGTCGAGGACGCGCGATCCCCGGCATGGTAATGACGCCCGTAAATTTCCCTCGGAGGGCGATAAGATTCGGGGGTGTCGCCGGGTGGTTTATGATTTCGTTGCGGGCTCGGTGATGGATGCGGGTGCGGCGGGCCGCGGTCAGTGCGCGTTATGACGCGGACCGGGGATCAACCTGCAATAATTAATCGGCTCCCCGAAGAGCGGGCCAGACAAAGGGCGGCGGCCGGGCCTCCTGAGAGGGCCGCTTCGAGAGGTGGGCGAAGGAAAGTACGGCGGTATGGATTCCCGGCCGGGCTCCGAATGGCTCACGGTCAAACTAAGAGCCGGCCACTTAATGTGACGCTCGGGACCCTCGTCGCAGCTTCTGCCGGCGAAGTCGAGAGCCGCCCCGCGTCCTCCTGCACTAGGAACGCCGGACGGCTTTTACGGCGGACTCCGTTCCCGCTGATTGCAACACTCCCACTACACTCCCGACTAATTACTCTTTGTTGGCCCGCACAACTATTCCAATTCCGGGGCGGGAATCGCGATTATGAAATACTTCTTACACGATGAACAGAGAGTGGGATTATTGTAACTATAACTCACCAGCACCAGCGGAAGAAAACTTTCCTGAAGACCACAATTCAACACCAACTTGCGAAAAATCACATAAACACAAAACAAAAAAATTGACAGCTCTGTCATAATTAATTTTTGACTTGACATTCGAGAAGTGCCAACCTTAATCCACCATAATCAAACGATTTACATGAAATGACCAAGTAATGTGATGAATTGACCATCAGATTCATTACGTGACAGTTCTGATGTGTTCTGAGTTGTTTGGAAAAGTGTCACTTTACGGTGTGGTGGTGGGTAGAAGGGAATACTTTAATCGATTGTTCTCGGGTTGGGGGTGAATGTGTTACACTTTGTGGCGTCCAATTTTTCGGCGCGAACGGCGGAGCTTAATACGTGCTAGTGACAGTTTGGCATGTATCGAGGGAACGAGATCTGAAAGGGTTAGGAAGATAAAGGGCGGCCGTAAATGAGTTGGTTGCCGGTTCCTATAGCCTCTGGTCACTTTCATTAACAAGCCACTTGACAAATGATAATTGGTAAATTCATTGGTCATTCTCTACGCTGTCACTTACCTCCAGCTTTCCATTTCCTCATTCACCAAGTCAATTTAGCAGACATTCACGATGGCAAATACTAATTGTTCATCATTTATATTGACTCCAAGGGAGCACTAGCCGTTTTATCCCCCGAACGCGGGAGTCCGGTAAATGCCGGCGGGTCCGGGACGAAATGTCGGCGTCATCGCGTAGTGAGGCCGGGAATAATCGAAATTCCGGCCGATTTTTATGCTTTATTAACGTCAATCTCGCAGTCACTTGAGAGGGCGTCGGCGATACGTCTGCAGGAGATTAAGTTTTTAATGTAAACACGAGGGGACGTAATCCCGCAGGATAGGACGCTTTCTTTGCCGCGTTTCCAGATATAAAACGCTAATTTAATCCGGCTTCCTGCTTATAATATGTTGCGAATGTCAAAGCGATCTCCCGCCCTCCCTAAACTTGTTGCCCGCGGTCGCCTTTGGCTTTTTCAGTTCCCCAATTCTCCATAAATCCCTCGAGTTTTGCAGGAAGCTTTAAAGCACGTTCACGGGATCTTCCTTTTTGTTATTGATCACTTTACGGTTTTAGGCAATGGTTTATCGCCTCCCCCCGCTCGCAATCGGCTTTTTTAATAAGAAAATTGCGATATCGGATCGCGCCGGCAAATGCGCGTGACAAAAATTGAAATCGCCGCGTTTAAGCCCCGCAGATTGATTAACACGAACTAATAATGCCAAACCGTCGACCATCCCGACGCGCGTAATTAGCTATATTTTATGGGGCGACGTCGAGGCGGAGGTAATTTAAGGCACGAGGTGCAAAATAATGGCCGACGACTTGTGAGAGGATTTCATCCCCTTTTAAAACCACCCCGGATCTCGAACCTCCCCCGCCGTCGCCGCCGAGCGCACCCATCTATTAGGGCCGTGCAGTCCGACGATTAATGTCGAACGGCGGCGGGACATCGCCGCAGGACCGGCCGGACCCGCGCGGGATCCTTCTTCGAGGCTTTAAAGCCATCGGAAACTAATTGAATCGAGATCCGACTTTGATCTCCTCCACATCGACTTTAGATTAGTTCGCGAGAACGGCCGCCCGGGCACTCGTCGCCGATCGTGATTGTGACGTGAAAAATGCCGCAATCCTGGGGGATGACGGCGTCCCGATCTCTGACGGCGCCCCGAGGAGTCTGAGGAGGGTGGACCCCGGTCCGCGTCCCCGGCGTCAATCCAAGACAATATAGCGAGGCAACCCTTACGGGCTGTCACGTGTCAACCGGGAATGCCGGGCCCGCTCAACTTGGACAATAATATCGCGCCAGATTTTAATAAGAAATTTAATTTAGTCCGGGCGCCGTCCGCCCGGAGTGGGTACACCTGATGCAGTCCTGATTGAAATTTCGGGGGCAGGGTTCGGGTTCGGTTGCATTCGCCGGCGCCTATCGATTTTGGTGGCGACCGGCTAGAGAGAGGAGTCGGGTCCGTCGAAAGGGTTGTTTTGTCTTGGCTCGGCTCGGAGAGGGCGGGGGTTGGCCGGGCCGCCCGCTCGTGCGTTTTTATTCCCGCGGCGTCGCACCTGCGGGCGTTTTATTGAATATTTGATGTTATTTGCGATTCACGCGACCGCGGCAATAACAGTTAGGCGTTTGTCGTAATGCGCCCCCGCGGGGGCGCGGGCATAAAGGACCGGCGGTGCGTCGCACGTGTGCGGGCGTCGCGGCGGGGCGAGACGGGTCGCGATAAGGGCCGGCGTTCGGCGGGCCGTCGTGACGCGAATGCTAGCGGCGCGATAAGAGGCGCCTAAGCGGTCGGGTGTGTCCCCGAAGACGGATGGCTGTCGCGGGAAATCCACCCGCCGATTCCGCCCCAGGCATTCGCGTCACGTGTTGGCGACTCGCAGCGACCGTGATCTATAGCGCCGATCGCGCCCCCGAACGCCCCCGCCGCCCCCCGCGGAATCAATCAGCCCCGCGACCGGGGCATAAGTGGGATACGACGGGGACGTCATCATAAACACAGTAGCGGATTCTGGAAAACGCGAGTCATGCTAAACCAATTTAACCGATGGACGAGCCATCGTTAACAGACGATATTGTGGTGACTTGTGGAAATTAATCGATAAAATATTATAATTGTTGTAACAGTTGCATCGACATCCCCAATATCGGCCCCAAATTGAACGCACATAACGTCTCACAAGACATTTTCTCACTAAACCCCCCTCATCTTCCAGATTTTACAACCCACATCAAAAAAAGTTGTTTTCAAACACCGTTTAATTTTTTCGGATTTCAAAAAATCTCGATGAGTTTTTCGATAAATTCTAAGAGTGTCTCGAATCCGCTGCTTCCCCTTGACATCTCGTGCATGTATGTAGGGCTGTAGGCCACCCCAGCTCGGCCGAGCGGGCCCCGGATGGTGCGGGGATCGTCCCCCGCGTCGGGTCGTCTTGGAGCAAAAATCAGGATTTATGGCGGCTTAAGGTGCATCAGTCGCCCGGTCGTTAAAAACTTTTAAACGGGGGCCGTGGTTAATAAAAACGCGCGGATGGGAGGTGTCATTATTACCTAATACTCGGCATAAAACAAGGGGGGGACCCGCGGGAACTGTCGCTTCTCTCTATATATTGTAAATAGCAATATAAGCCGTCCGAGGTAAATTGAAAGTTATGGACGAATCCTCGCAATATTCTAGGAGGCGCGCCCCATTTCGCTCTTTTAATTTACCGGCTATACGGCCGTCTCGTGACTCGATGGGCGACTCCCATTGTTCTTCCGCATTTTTACTGCGAGTATCTAGGTATATCTGAAAGATTACGGTTAAATTGAGCCTCGGTCTGTTCTGTTTTATTAAAAGTACGGACTCGATCGAAGTTGGAATAGTTCGGTTGATGGTCGTCGGAGAGAGGACGATTTTTCTCTTAATTACTGTTGAGGGGATAGTTGGCTGTCTGGGTAGAAGGGGGGGTGAGTCCCTGCGGGGCGTATAGTCGTGGGCATCGAAATTGGGGTCGGAGCGCAGGTCGGGAGCGCGAACTATAGCGGGGATGGAATTTAATTTAAAATAACCTTACATAAATTATATTCGTAATTTTATTTCGTTTTCTTTGTGCATGCAGTGCTAAGAAGCGTCTCGACTTCCGCACTTTCCGGGTGCGCCGGTAGGTCTGTGTCAAGGCATAGGTGAAAGGTAGGATTATAATTTCCTTTGGGATGTTCGCAATAAATAACAAAGCCCGGATACGGCACTAGGATGTCACTACCACTACCAGCCTAATCACGTTCGCCGAATTTATTATTCATGCCATCAGTTCCCCCGCATTTTTTCGGCTCCGTTTGATTTTAAAAATTACTGGGGCGATTTCGTCCTCTCTCTTCGCCGAGGAATGTTCAAGTCGCAAAGGCGGCGGCGTTCTCCTTTGACGCCGCAGCCGTGGATTTCCTAATTCATCTTCCTACCCCAAGCAGATGCAATTAAAGCGCTTTGCTTAACAAGGCCCCCGTATACGTAATGGGAATTATCAATTTATACTTTCGCATCTGCGACAATTTTAATATTTTGTCATTAAAATCTCGTCTCAGAGCCATTTATTTTTCTAATTAATTCCAAAAATTAACCACAAGGGCGGCACAAACATTAATTCGCGGCTGTACCGAACAGTTGCGCCTTTTAAAAACTTGTTCGCTTTTCTTAATACTTACATAAATTAAAGCGTTTTTCCTCTAAACTCCTCAAATTTGCATTTTTTTAACATTACACACGCCCTAATAATCAGACCGCCGGCTTCTCGGCATAAGGCGAGACCGAGGTTACATGTCCCGTATTTGCGGATATTATAGGTGCACCACGTAGGTATGTATATTTGAACTGGCCACCAAATCCCATAAATCACCCTCTGTTCTATTCGGCGTTCGGTTCTGTTCTGGATATGTAGGGCGCTGCTGGCTTATTTGTCATTTACAAGGCCAATTTCGAATCTGTTTAATATTTAATTAGGGTTTAATCCCGCAAAATAAGCAAAGGGACGGGGGATACAGGACAAGCGGCGGCAATTTTGAAGTGTCCCCCAGCGCGGGGATGATGTATCAGATGTCTTTGCCCCAGGGCGGAAGCAAATCGGCCGGAAAATTGACACGTCTCTAATCTTTTTGAACATTTGCTCTGCCTCTCTCTCTCCCTCCCCCTCCCCCTGTGTCTGTTTGTGTGTGATGTAGGTGGAATTTTAGGGGCGAACGGAATCGTTGTCATCAACGGGGTCCGGTGCAGGTCGAGCCGTGCAGCCGCCGCTTCCCAATGCAATAATGAAACGAATCAGTCAAGTGTCATTTTTGTCACCGGTTCCGGAGACGTTCCCCGACTTAACGTGACCGTCGCAGTTGGCCCGGAAATCGCCGCCACACACGGAGCGTCGCAACCGACCCGCCGTCGATCAATCAAAGCCCGGTCCTCGTTTCTCTAGAAATCCGGCGGAATTTCCACGAGGTGCATAATATAAATAACTAGAGAGCTGGGATTATCCGATACGAGGCCGAGAGGAAAGACGGATTCGGTTGTCTCTTTCATTTTTCATAAATGGTATCTAAAGGCACTTTGATGCGCACATAGGAGTACTAAGTTTGTTTTAATTAAAAGTTGTGCACTTTGAGCAACGTCAAGCCAGAGGCCTGGAATTCATAATTAATTCGCCTTTGAACATATTCTTTATACTCAATGGACTCGGTCGCGACTCTGCTCGCGAAGATGACAAACGACTACAAAGAACCCCGCCCGAAAGCTCGGGCGAAAGCTCGCGATCTCGGTTTCTCGGGGGGCGACCGCAATTAACCCCGGTTCGCGCCGTGTGTATTTTTGCGCCCAATTTGTCCGGCTCGCACCGATATCACCTGGGAAAAACCCGGTGGAATATTTGAGACGCGATAGGCCGGCGTCCCGCATTCCTGTCGTCCGAGAACTCCGAGAAAGCGAATACCTGAATAAATCCGCGCTTATCGGTCAAAAGTTCCACCCGGAGACGCGTATCAACGCCTCGGAAATATTCCACAGAAATGTCACTGACGTATTACGATATGGCAGAACAGCGCCCGGCCGCATACTGCGCCGGCATAGTTTTATTTCGTGGTGGTTACTTTCGAGCCGACAAAGAGATACGAAGAATGCGGTGCGCCGATTAATTAAACGGTCCCCTTTCCTCCTTTCCGGGCGAAACGCGCCAAAAACCGATCCGGATCCGATGGGAAGAGCGGCGAGGCTCCCTGCCCGCAGTGCCCGCTCGAAATCCGCCGTCTCGGCCGGCGCGCACGCACATGTCCTCTCTCCGTTACCGTCAGCCCGCTATTGATCCCGACCAACGCCAATCCGGCGACTGCCCTCACTCAAAATCAGACCACCACTTCAAAAGTAATCGCGTTTAATAATAATATATGTAATTTGTTGAATCATTTTCACGTTACACAAAGGCTATGCTACCAATTTCGCTAACACTTTTTCACGATTACATGATGGTCTTAATCAACCTGGTTACATTTTCTTGCAATAGTATGCCGAATACTTACACTTGAAATAGGAAAGTGAATAAACTACATCAATACAGTCCGAAAAGCTAGTTTCAAAAATTAATTAACCATGTATTGGAGGATCTATTTCAAGAAGCGATACTGATATTAAATCTTGATTTGTTCGATATAGGCCGTCGAGTGTAAAAATATAAAAACGGACAATATCAAATCCAATGAACCACCGATAAACACCAAAACATTGTTTGTGGATATACCTAATATATTAAGAGATGACAGACATACTACTATTCCAAATTACAATCCTAGGTTGATCAACAATTTGAAATAATTCAATTAGAGAGGCCGGATATCGGTGAACTGCCAAAAGGGGATGAAGAATTTCATTTAAATTGTTCACCACCTCTCTGCAGCGCTCGGTCCTGTCGTGACGTTGCTTTTATGATAAGTTGAACGAAATCTGAATGCCCACGCCATCTGGTGGAAGTCACTTCGACTATTGCACGCAAACTCTGAATTAAAATACGGACATAATACTAGAACAAACGTAATTAAGACGTAACTAAACAAATTAAAATGCTAAGGACAAATGTTGTTAACCTACAATTGAATTTTTATCACAGCTCTGCTGTGGAAAAGATACAGTCGCTCTGATATAATAATACACAACATACTGACGAATATGTAATAATAAGCATCATCATAATCAGCATAATCTCTTCCTTCTATTACGACCGCAATGCGTTTCAAATCCTGTGATTTGTCGGCTGGATTTCCATAGTCTTGCAGACCCAGCCGGCTATATCGACGTTCTCGAATTCGGCTTTCTTGATCCAAGGATGATTCTGAAATAGAAAATCACATAACATGAAAACTCCCTGAACATGATAAGACTCACCATGAGAGTCTTGAGATCGGCCCGTTCCTCGGGGTTTTTCCGCAAACACCTATCGATAAAATCGGTGAATTCGTCGCTGAAAATCCCACCAGGAAGTTTAGGCGGAGGCTCATTGACAATGTAATCAAGGAGCTCAAAAATCGCCATGGATCTCGGCCCTTTAGCATGTTCAGGCGAGTCGTTATCGCTTTTAGGGCCGAAAATCGACTTGATCAAGTTGGCGTCAGGCGGAGGAATCGGGTACATCCCTATAGCCATCTCCACCAGCGACAATCCGAGGGACCAAATGTCACTCTGGACTGAATAGCGAGTGCCTTGGAGTCTTTCCGGCTGGAAAAATGACAGATTAGTCGAAATGCTTGTAAATGTTTTTCCGGAGGGACTTTACCGACATGTAGCTCCTGGTGCCGACGAAAGAGTTGGCCATAGAATCGATCAGCTGCCCCGAAACCCCGAAGTCGCAAATCTTGATCTCCCCGCTGCTGTTGATGAGGATGTTGCTCGGCTTGACGTCCCTGTGGATAATCGCGTGCTTATCCCGCAAATAGCTCAAGCCCTTGAGGACCGCCGAGGTGATTTTCCCTAAAATTGTCTCCGGGATTCGCCCGGCTTTCTTCAGTATGAGGTCCAAGGAGCCGGCGTCCATGTACTCCATGCATATGCTGATCTCGCCGTCGCTGTAGAAGGCGCCGTAGAATCCGACGATGTGCGCGAAATTGCAGTCGTTCAGCACTTTCAGCTCACGGATGATCTGCTTCTTGATCGCCGGCTTGACCTCGAGGTGGATCAGCTTCCTGGCGATTATCAGGCCGCTGGATTTGTGCCGGACTTTCGTGACGACCCCGCCGTTTCCGGATCCCAGTTCTCCAAGTTTCTCAAAATCATCGTCGGCTAAATCGCCCCGAATCTTCTCCTTCTGGCACAGGAACACCTTGATCCGCTCCTGCTGGGTCGGGTCCATGCCCAAGTCCAGTTCTTCGATTTTCGTGGTCAATGGGTCGGCAATAGGATCGCTGACTAAATTGTTGCTTCTGAAACGAAATCCTGGGGGTGACTATGTCCCGAATAGTGGTTGGGATAACTTACGGCGCAGATGAATCTTGGAAGGGTGCACTCGTCGGGGTCACTTGTGGCGTTTGATTAAGTGACCCCGGTGGTAGGGTCAAGTTGAGTTTGTTTTTCGACATTTTATTTGATCTCTTAATTTTGACGGTTTTAAAATTCTGGTGTCACGAACGAAATTCTAAGGGCTGACGGCCGGTCGATGACACATTCCAATATCAGCCTCTAATTTGATTGACACTATCCCTTTTTATGGTGTAGGGTTCAGTAATTACCCATTTGATATCACAGCTTGGATTAAAATGGCCCTCTGGTGTCCTCAATCAGTTCTTATCGGTATTCGAGCAAAAATACTCCCAGAATGAGAATAATATAAGAAAATTACCTATTATCTTCCAGGTATCTTCAACACCTCTCTTATCAAAACAAAATTTTGACAAGATTGATCGAAATGACAATTGACAATTAATTGAATATTGACTTCAGTGACATCTGTTATCCAATAGCTGATTTAATTAAACAGGGTTCTTTAATCTCAGTGAGGGTAGTGCTCAATAGATGGCAGAGCAAGACATAAATCAAGGAAAATACTCTGTAAAGTACCAATTACGAGTTTGTTGTTCAAGGGCTGTATACCCAGTATCCAATAATCGTTATTTTATTTATTCAATCATTCAATTTTGCGATTTATCGTTGTATAATTCAACGGGGTAGTGAAAAAGATAAGGGTAGTTTCATATTCATTTATTATAACTTTTAAATACAGTCAGTCATGCACAATTACAAATTTTCTTCTAAATTCTGAAAGGACCGATTTGTATAATAAGTGTCGCCGTAGGTACTAATAATACAGTTGAGAATATTTATTTACATTTAACCAGGATTCTAACATAATATCAATAGTACCTAACAATATTTTAATTATAGTGGATACATTTATTAAGTTGAAGATAGGATGTTGCACATTCGGATTCCGCTATTCCCTACGAAAATGAATTAATGATCGTCATCGACGTCGTTTTGCAGTATTCAAACGAACTAATCCGGTGATTGCGTTTTGGTAGTGGTTAAACACGCCCTATTGTAAAGTGTAATAATAGCGGGTAGGTATTATAAACGATCGATAGATACATTTGAATTATTTAAATAATTTCATAATGATAGTGTGTGTGTCAGTATTCGCTTTTACTACCAGCGAATAATATCTAGTGCGTCATCTACACTCTGCTTTCAAATATCTAAAACTTATCGACTACTTGAGAAGCTTTTTTCGTAAATGAATCGGATATTGCACTCTTATCACTTGCTAATGGTTTTCTCCTCCTAGTTTAAGTAATTTTCATTTTATTTTCGGCGTTCGGATAAATGTTGGTTTGGTTGATGCAGGTGGAGCAGTCGATGTTGGGCTTGATCCCCATCGAAACTGCGACCGGACTCCTGAGCAGGGCGTCATCTGTGAAAATGCCATTCGTTCCGGTTACATCTACTGAATGGCGATAAATCCGAAAAGCGATGCGGTGAAAACCGTTTCCAGAGCCGCATTCGCGCTATACGCGGGCGGTCGAGAGGCCTTTGCCGACTCGGTTGTTATGGGAGCGAGTACCAATTGATTTCGAGTTTATTCATGTAAAGTGTGTACTTACACGATTTGATTACACTTTAGTAATTAACGAAAATCCGTTCAATGAATGCGCTGTGAAGTTAAGTTACACCTCTCCATTCAACAACGCATTAAATACTGCAATATTCGCCTGAAAAGCTCCGAATTCGTTCGGGGTTCGGGTAATCCCCGGGAGCCGGGGACCC
Organism: Salpingus planirostris; assembly: GCA_949788335.1. NCBI lineage: Eukaryota > Metazoa > Arthropoda > Insecta > Coleoptera > Salpingidae > Salpingus > Salpingus planirostris. The sequence goes on from OX460929.1 coordinate 6,213,644, forward strand.
CGCGTGTCTTTATTCGTGCCTCACATACCTCCGGAGTCCAGGACGAAGCGCCGGTGCAAATCCGGCCTGTAAAGGAAGTTCGAGTCGGCCCCGTCGAAGGATAATCTGGAAAGGTTCCAGATTCTTTGCGAAATCGACGTCATCTCGTCCCGCTGGGGCGTCGGCGTGGCCGCCGACGTCGGTGCCGGCGTCGGGACGGCCTCGGGAACGGGGAACGTCTCGGCCGGCGGCGCCTGAAAGAGCTTACTTAACTTTAAGGTCCTAAATTACTACATAAAAAGGAATCGGCCGTCGAATTCGGGAAAAACTTCCCCAGTTGATTTAAAATGCAAGCAGTTAACCCAATTAAAAGTTGGATGTAAATAATCGCTTTTGCGTCCCAGAGGCGTCATGAAATCGGTATGGGTCGGCCGGTAAAGTGTACACGAACCGCGCTTAAATCCCTTTAATTGTGCAGGAGGTATAAGGTGCCCACGTAGATACATGCAGGCAGATGCTCCATAAAGAATCCGCAAACATAGCGGCATAATACAGTTCTTACAAGTAAATTAAAAGCTATTATAATGAATACGATTTCACAATGAGCTTCGGCGTTTGTTTAACTTAACAATAGATTAAAATTACTCCGCTTCTATAGCCGCATGAATATTTAAATATTCGAGTCGGATATAGACAATGCTAGTATTGAATTTACAGACAGAATGCATACACACCAAACTCAAACTGACGTCGCTCCTGGGCATTCGGCCTCAAAAATATTAACGATTAACCCCGCGAACTCGATTAATACCTCAACTCCCCCGCCCCCCTCCGCTCGGGATCCATCCCTCAATTCGCGAAACTCGAGTCTGAAAGACACCCCTCCGTGTTTAACTATAAACAAGTTAAATGGTTGCCTGCTGGAACATTTCTAAATGTCAAACACTGACCTTTTTCAACACCCCGCCGAAATTAAAGTACGCGTTATTCAAGCCTGAAATTAACTGAAACTTGTCATGGTCTTGATGACCATTAGTGCCCAGAACTGAAATCTCTTTTAAGTATTGTAATACTTGAATAAGGGAGTTTCGCTTTCAAGTAGCGATTAAGAAAATTGGGGAGGGTCGTCCTATATACTAATACCTCGCGTACTTTCCACCTAAAGCTCTATCTAGTAAATCGCTTGCTTTCGGTACAATTTAATTTAAACGCGTGCCTGAAATAATATTTAAATGTAAATGCGAATCCAATGTTTCGGCATTCGGAATGCGAGATTATTGCGTTCGTAAATTGATTATGGCGTGTTGTCGAATTGTCGTGGCGAGTCCTCTGTTTGGATGATGGGATTCGTCATTAATTACAAGCTCGGCGAGACGCTAAGAAGTTAATTTGTGTAGAGCCCCATCCTGCATCGCATTGTGTGCAATAGGAACGGCAGAATTGGCAGAGGCCTCGGTGTCCCATGTAGTAGGTATAATACAATATTCGTAATCCCCCGATGACTGTAACTGTAATACCTCAGGGAGAATCCGGTGCGTTACCATGCTCACTAAGCGTGTACGAACCCCAGCGTAAAGTTATTATTGCATTTACAAAACACTTTTTTACAAAACGCGATCTCGCAGACGCTCATTTGCGACGAAAGCGAAAAGGGGATCAGCGTTAATAAGTTACCGGCTTTATCATGGACAAATCGCGTATGCAAAATACGCCGCACCATCGTGCATCAACATTATTATCAGAACGGGGACATGCGCTTACCGAGATGGTTACTAAACGACCACGTCTGGTCTAAATGTTTACCTAATCTTTTAATTAAAATGATATTAATGCAATCCATTACGGACGTTTATGGCTCTTGCGGTTGTTTTAATATAGATTTAGGACTTAACGAAAGCTCCTATTACTCTGTTTGATCTTACATTACCGAAATTAACAGTCCTTATTATTAAATTGTCTCCCCTGATTTAATTGCGCCCTCGACACCATGCCTACTCAGTATACATAAACACGCGTGGACAATGCATCAGCGAGAGCTTTCCTTTTCGAGCACGGAAAGTGATAAAAATGTTTTTATTGATTGATGGTAAATACAGGGGAATCATAGTAACCTATTGTACGGTTCTTTATTCTTTTGCGGCTCGATTGGCGTGACCGATAATGCATAATTGATAAATTTCGTAACACAATTTCATGTTAATGTGAGCTTTAAGTCGCGATAGGCGATAATTCGTACTCATATTGTGTTCGATATTACGTACTCTAAATATAGAGTGATTTTATGGCACTTCTGGTGGACAAAAGGCACCGAGACCGAGAGCTTTTGGTGGGACGCGCCCCCCTCACGGTTCGGTGTTCTAATATGAAATCTGCTGTCATTATTTTTGGAGGAAACGAGGCAAGACAAACATTTAAGTTGTTTCGGAATGAGCCTGTTATCTTGAAGTGTACGTGTCTTGCTTGTGATATAAAAAAGCAATCATGTACAAAATCAGCGTCGGTATCGACTGTTTGTATGTTTCCAGAGGGACACATTTGTCCGCTTGTTGCGAACTCCCTCAAGAACAAGAACTCATTTAACTTGGAATGTGTATTTATTTTATTAGTATGGCAACTAATGGTGTAGCACATTACTTTTTCAATTTTACAAATCTCCCTTATTTTAAAACCGGCTCGGGTCGCCCAACTTGCCGGATCCGAGACAGAGACGACGGAACGGAAATTCGCAATCCCCCGAACCCAACCCCCCGATTTCCGACCCCGGGACCCCGGGAGTATACGAGAGACTCGTCGCTGCACGGAATTTCGTCACGGCGGACGAGGATGAGGATAATGTGATCTTAAATAGAATGTAAGTACGAGATTTTAAGAGTACAGAGAGAAAAGAGGGGAGCGCGACCCTGTAGTGCTAAATACGTCCAATGAATATTAAATGAGCGCTCAAAAAGTTAATTTGTTTTATTTGTTTTACTCGTAATTACTCCCTTCTGTACCGGCACTTGAAATATTCAAATTCTACAAAAACTGGACACAACTACACTATTATTTCTGTAGGGTATTAGGTAATAGGCATATCGTGACTTTTACGAGATATAATTATAAGAATGTATTTATTTTGATGGCCTAACGTAACGTACGTGGAAAGTCGTGAAATATACAATGCGTGCTATCAGTAAATCCCGACAATGAAAGCGCTTATGTGACGGTCATCTATAATTCAAATTGATCGACCGGCGATATAATCAAAATATTTCGATACACACGGCGACGCCTATAACTATCCCTCCATATTTTCGCTTTAATTATGGTCGAACATGTATAGCTTCACCGTAATTAGATCGTCCCCTGGATAATATCGAATACGATCTCAATTTTAATCAAACGATTATCGCGATGGCAGAAATTTTCGAAAATTCCTCCCGCTATTACGGCATGACACGTCGAAATCGCTAAAGTGGCGCCAACAAAAGCCTTTTCAATCCCAAAGTGTATGTACATAATCCTTTAATTGTATTTACGCTGCGCCCGATTTAAATATTCCACCCGGGCATCCCGCATCACGATACTTACAGATATTCGAATGAATAATTCAAATTTAATTTGGGAAGACACAGCCGTCACGAGGTGTTTACATTTAATCATTTTGAAAGGTTGCGCTATGTGCGTTAAACATAAACACTCCGGTATTAAGTTACATTTGATTAAAAAGACCGACGCATTAATCGAGGGAAAGGGTGGTACACATCAACACACCCTCGAACGGACGGTCTATTTATACGCGATCGGCCCGCGAAATATTTACCGAGGACGCGCTCTCTTAAACTTTCATCCACAATAATCATTGTTTGCGCAATTTGCTGATTAAAAGGCGCTCACCTTCTCCTCCTTGAGGTTCCACCCGGTGGCGGAGGACGGCTCGGCCTTGTCGTCGGTGGTCTCGATGTCCACCTCGTCGTCGCTCTCCTCCTCCTTCTGCGCGCTCCTCTCGATCGGCTGGACGGGCTTGAAGGCCGACTGGTAACTTTTGTCGATCGGAAAGAACGGATTCTCGTGCGGGAACAGGATAGAATTGCGTTTCAACCAGGGGAAAGTCCCGTACGAAGAGAAAGCCAGAGGTTTGTGGTAGATGAAGTCCATGGCGACTCGGGAAATCGGCAGGGCGATATCCTGGCAATTGGGGATTCTCGGCGATGGGACGACCGGTTGGGGTTGGGACTCGATCTTCGCCTGCTTCGGAGGGCGCGACACTATCGAGTTGGCGAGGAGGCGCTTCCTGGTGCCGCCGTTGAACATCGCCTTGACGTCCTCCCAGGCGTGCACGACCTCCTCGGGCGGGCCGCCGCTGAGCTTCATGTGGCGGCGCCAGGAGTTGAAGTTGGCGGCGTCCGGCTGGACGTACTTGTCGTTCGAGCTGAGCCGGTGCGAGTGGAAGATGAACTTGTTCGGCGAGAAGAACAGGCCGCACACGGTGCACTTGATGCATTTCGCCCGGGAGGAGTTGTAGCGCGAGGGCAGGAAGGAGCCGCGGCAGCCCCAGGCGCACTCGTGGTGCACGGCGAAGGCGAAGTCGTCGGGCAGCCGCGGGGGCGCGTTGTCCCCCAGGAAGCTCTTGCAGAGCCGCTCGGCCTCGCGGCGCGTTATCATGCCGCACCGGCGGCTCGACACCGGCATGGCGCCGGCCCGCCGCAGGATCTCCAGCTGGACCGGGGTGCACTGGACGCACGTGATCCCTGGAAAAAGCGGAATTGAGGACGGGCGAACTCCCGGAGGATTGGAGCCCACCTAGAGCCACGCGCCTGTTGTGGATTTCGTTGTAGCTGAACTGTTTCAAGAGCGTGTTGGAAATTTGGGCCAAACACAACCGCTCTTGGTTCTCAATGACCAAAGACACTATCGGAACACCGTACAAAACTATAGTACCGACCTGGAACTTAGGAAACTACCCCATAGTAATTTCAGAAATTATTTAATCCGATTAGGCTCACCTGGTTCGGTTTCGGAGTCATCTCCTTTTTCGAGGGCGATAATTCCGGGGAGTGCGGCTCGGGCAGTCGCGATTTACCATGTTCCATTTTCCGCACGATTTTTTTCCGAAATTTTCGAACGATAACGCCGAGATTAGCGCGGCTTATGCGATAATCCCGCCCACTTTTGTCTCGATCGCGCTTATCTGCCACCGGAATTAGTTTGACGAGTCTTCGGGCGAACACATCGACCACCAATTTCACGTCCGAATGCGATCTGGTGATTTCCCTGTCGCCCGTGCCGCTTTTAGGAAGGAAATGACTAAATTTGCTACAGAGTAAATCACCCTTTAGAAGCTCCGCCTCGAACAGTGGCTTTGGGGGTGCGTTTACACTTCAACCCTCACTTTTATCCAATGGTAGGAGCACATTCAAATTGATAGACGAGAACAACCACCAACCCTTAATAATTGACCAATGACAAAGCCAAGTAAAATAAGAGATTCTTGAAAATATGAAGCATAACTACTGCTTCCAAACCGATTTCGGTTTTCGCATTCTTATTCGGACTGCGACGGACGTCACCTATACTGCGCCACCCCCGACCGGGTAAGTAATCATTACCAGAATTTTTACCCCACCCCACAAATCTCGATTCACTTCCCTCAATCGAATTTTTTTCCCCGTACGTATGTTTATCGAAATTGGTGAGGTTGTTTATTATCATAGGAGGTGGCGCGTACTGAATGGGGCTTTAAATGTCGTCAAGGGAAAAGCTTGTTATTCATTTAGAAATGAATTCGACACAGAATTATTTAAATTTAGGTGTGCGGAGGCCTTTTGATGTGATTTTGACGGAATTCTTTCAGCCCCGACGATAAGGGCGGAGCCGGAATCGCCCACCGACTCCGTAAAAAAGGTGATAAAAACGATGTAATAAAATAAAGGTCCGTATCCATCTCGCGGCCGGAAATAAATCCAACTAAATGACGTATGTTACAATAACGATGACAAACGGCCCTCGCGTGAACATTCGTCGGTCCACCCCGATGACGCCGAAACGAATAACGGGAAGGGGTGCAAGTATCGCAGTCAAATTTCCGAAAATTTGACCCGGCCTAACTGGACCGGGGGTATTTTTGACCATCCAGGCCGAGGGTCCGCATAACCGTATAATAGTCCGGGCATTACTGGTGTATTAGCATCGAAATCGTTTTCGAGCACGGTCGATGAGCATGTTTTCAATCACTGTAAATACTATTACGTAAGCCAGTGTGTATTCATGTGGGATAAACACAGCAGCGGTTCAATTATTGCTATTATTGTGTTACCCCGAGACGAGGAGAAGATTATCCTGGATTTTAACATGTAAGAGGACCAAATTCCCAAATGTATGTAACAGTACGGCATGGCCGGAACCGTTTCAGGAAAAATAAAAGATCCGGCCTTAGTGGACGAACGCTGAAAGATAAAACTGGAGGCCTTCCAATTTCGGCCATTCGCACCCCGAAAACGGGCGACGCGTTATTATTCCGCGCTCATCGGCCGGATCGCCCGGCGAAATAATGGGGTGTTTTATACATTATTAGCGATTTTTCGGTTTATGCGGGCGGCGGCGGTGCAGATTTTAGATATAATTGAATGTTGGATGAATAATGCATGTGTCCCCGACGAGCGCGGCCGCAGCCCGTCCTCCTGGGACGGAGTTAGCACTCGCCGATCTCCCCCAATCCCGGAATTGACCGTGGACCGGAATGGACCGTCAAACTCTGCGCATATCACGCCTAGCTGAGCGTGTTTGTTAAACGAACACCGACAGATGACCGCGCTTTATTTCCAATTACCACCGGCATCTTTAACGATCACCAAAGCCCTCGCACCCCCCGCAACCCACTCCACTGCCCACCGGTGCTGGGTTACATTACATGCTACATGCAGATAAACCCGCACTCGAGAGCCCTCGAACGGGTATTACTATAAGCACCCACTACCTGCAATCATAATACTCATAATAGTATGCAGGTGGGTAGAATTGTAGTCGAAATAGTACTAGTAGTAGTAGTAGTAGTAGAAAGGTGATAGTAATGGTAGTACGAGGGATGGTTCAAAAATTCAATAAATCTGCAGAAGGTAGGAGGATTTTCTTGAACGATAACAATGAGAGGGTGCAGACTGAGACTTCTTTGTAATGTTGGCCCCCAATTATGGATGCAGGTCGATCTGAGTGGTGGTGAACTTCGAGCGAAGAAATGCGCGATTGGGGTTGGAGGGAGGCGGTGGGTCGTGTTGATGATGACGGCGCGCGGTGTCGAGATATAAATCGGGGTAATGCGAGCACGTGGTAGTTAGACAAAGTGGTTGTTATCCCGGTAGGCGCGTGGCAGGCCTTGTTATGGTATTCAATTGGGTATTGTGACCGTTTGGCCGTAACACAGCTGTTGCAGGCTCTTTGGCAACCGGGAGGCGCCCCCATGTGTCATTACGGCGATCGTGGCCGATTTGTCCTGCGGACGTGTAACTTTCGCGCGACAGGGGCCCCCGGAATTCCGCTAATCGGGGGCGCGGGCCGGGGCCCGGATCGGGGGTCGCGCCGGGCGGGGGCGGCGCGCCCGGGGGCGGGCGCGATGGCCGTGCAGCGCGGGCGGGCGGTTTTTTCAATTATAAACTCTATTTGGCTTAGCACAGATTGTTGTGTAATCAGTTTAGCTCGTTACGGGCCGCGAGCACTCGACAGTGAACCACAGCGAGGAACAATCTAACTAAAGCAAACCTAAACCTTAACTGGAGTAGAATGATTGCATTTCAGAAACGGGAAACGGCAACGGGCGAATCGGCTCCTACATCGTTTCGTTACTCACAAATATTACTCATCTCCCGCCGGTGCATTATTTCCATCCGTTCTTCCATTATCTCTTACTTACTTAAATTTCCATCTTTATTTAAATCGAAACCAGTCGAGACTCTTACTTTAATCACGTTTATTGTTATTGCGCGGGCGAATCGCACCACCGCGCGCATAAATTAATTTGACATGTTATCGGCGCAATTCGCAATAATATAATTAAGGGAAAAAGTATTAGGTAATCAAACAGACTCGCGTAGGTAATAACGGACGGTGAACGTAAACAGCCCAATTAAGATGTAATTTTTATAATAAGTAGGGTAGAGGGTAGAGGTATCGGTATTCCGCGGTGATTCAATATGCCAGCATCGTATAGCAGTGCGGCGCTCCGAGTCGCAATCCCTTATTATAAGTATACATTTCTGATATTTGCCAGCGCGCATATTTAAAACATAATCTTTTTTAAAAAGACCTCTCATCATAAAAACGAATAAAGGCATTCGACGTTCAACTCCGCTCATTAAATTTCATAATTTTCATCGAGAGGAGCAAAGCTTCTTGTCAAACTGCACTTTTTGTGCGGTGCGCACCGGGCGCGTATATCCGCCGGCTGGTAGGTGCGGTGCCACACGATAATGCGGAGGCGCCCCCATTGAAATTGATCACTGCGACGACGAGGTGCACCCCCATTCAAGATACGATCGGAACGGGAGCGATCGGCATGTAATTAAAAATAATCCTTTGCACTCGCCCCGGTTTTTTCGAGACCGACAACAAAAGCGATCCGCACAAATAAAAACACCCTAATCCCTCAATAACAGACCCCAATCAAGACCGGCTAAAAAATGCCAAATATCTGATACGACCGAACGGAATAATTAATAGCGGGGTAGCATAGACAACCGCATAATTTTGATAAACGTTTTATTATTCGTTCTTCTGGAAATCATAATACCACCCTGCTGGGCTACCGGATTTTAGGGTTTTCGTACAGTTCATCTGTTTACCGCCAGAGGGCGCTTGTCATTTGAAGTCCCTAAAAGCTCTCAATATAGGAAAATGATTGAAACCGCTCGGATACTGTGACACCTTTTTTTATTAATGCACAAATACGGTAACATTTAAATTGTATACATGTGTATTAACAATATTTCATTATTTGGTAACATGCTACACTTTAAAAAATATATGGCCAATAATAATTTAAGTTTCATAATAATCGTTAACAGTGCAGTCAAGAAAATAATATAAGATTTTTTTTTCAATAGGTAATTAATATAATAATAAAAATAATGATAATCTATAAACAATGTTCTATAAATCGAATCAATTTGTATATGGAATTAATAAAAGATAATTTTTGACGAGTACCTACTAATAATAGTAAAACAGAAAACCTCATAATAAAAATAAAAAATAAAACACCATGTTATTATCATCATCGTTACAACATTACAAAAAAAATGATGCCGGTTTAATATTTCATGTATGTTATGTATGTAGAAGAGATCATATGCAGGTGATGACTGGAGAACACAATCAAATTCTTCATTTTTTAATTAGGGATACGAAGATATAAGACTTAGCCTGACAAAAGTAATTTGACTTATCAACAATTTTCTTAACTGGTTATTATATTAACTTTTTATATCTAATGTATTGTCATGAACCAGATAAGTAAGTACTTTTTAAAACCGCTTATTGTGCTCCGACCCGGACAGCGACTTGAGTATTATCGATATTATGAAACGTGTGTTCAGCATTTTAGTACGGCTTTTTCTTTAATACATATTTTATTTTATTCATTATTGTAATTATTTAAGGGTATAGGGTTCGCCGCCGTTCGCGTGAAAGCACAAACAAGGGCATAATAATTTATCTGGTATTAATTTCCACACAAATATAAGGAATACATCTATAGCATGTCAAATGACAACGTTAAACAATGGTAGTGATTCGGCCAAAACTTTATCAATAACAGCGGAAATGAAACTATTCATTCAGTGCGTGAATTCCTAAGAAGCAGCACCCAATATCGATATTATTAAAATATGGTTATTTAAATACTCTTGTGGTAAGTATTTTATTTTTTGTTTCTCATTATTTATAGGAGGTAATAATAAAGTTTCAGCAGAAGTCTAGCAATCTACATCAAAAATGTTTTTTTCTCTTATTTTTAAGACATTGAGTTTTTTTTCCCATTTCATGCAAGTTTTTTTCTTCAACACTCTTGGCAAGTCAAGTCGTGACGGACAGACGAGGCAATTAACAATAAATTATTACAGGACCGCAAAGCAAATAAAATTGAATCAGTTGGACTGGTTTTGTCAAAATCATAGTAAACAACTTCTCCACTCTCATAACCCCTCACTCAGGACATACCCTCAACTTGGTTATTTATTATTATTACATCTCTTTTTATTCATTTTATTATTATTATAAAATTTAGCCTCTCTGTAGTAGTAACTGCGTAACATTAGAAGCATTCACAATATAAACAATGATATAAACTAACTAACTATATTATTATTAAAATAACTAAGCTAAAATTACTAAATATTTACAACTAAACTTAACGTGTTGTACGTATAATCCCTTTGAGGGATTACCCTATAAATCGATCAACTAATAATTACAATTAAATGACTCAAATTCAACTGCACGCAACAGTCGAGATTATCATAATAATAGTCGATTTGTGAAATTATAAATAATTTTACAATATGTACAACGGGAAATGAGGTCAGTTTTCGGAAGATTTTCAAACCGCGCTCTATCGTATCAATTAATAAATCATTTAATTTTGTTAAATTTTCCTGTAGCTAGGTATAAAATAATAACATCATTATTCATCCACTTGAACAATGATGAAATATTCGTGAAGTAAATGCCGCCTCGCAAACTCTATCATTCTAATGGCACATCTCGCTTCAATTATGGTGCAGTTGAAGACACGTGAAAATAAATAAACATCTCTCGAATTTATACAAAGGCAAGTAATAATAATAGAGTAAGTGACATGCAATATTCAGATATTTTGAACGAATTATTATAATACCAGGGGTTGTTGTTCAATTGCAGTTATAACTTAACCCGTAACTCATGGTAATGGCACATCGACTCTCACATAGTTCACCGGGAAGTAGCCCGTGCGACCGTGGAGGCTCCCCTCGAACCAATTGTCATCGATTTTATTTAACAGCGTGATCACATCGTTTTCCTGCAATAACGAAAAACGTACAAGTGCCAAATCGCGTGGGGCTGGGCTGTGGGCGAAAAGGCTTACCTTGAAACCGAGTTCGCCCGGATTCTCGGGGTCGAAGTCGTACAGGGCCGTACAGCAGGGCGGCTTCGCCATCGGCGTCCTCGCCGGGGACTTCATCGGGGACGGCAGCGGAGAAGCTAAAATCAACCGCCAAAATCAACACCGCCGTATCGGAGCGAACCGGAAAAGCGCCAACCACGGATCACACAGACTAATAAGGCTAAGGCCGACTTTGACAGACTAGAGAGACAAAAGCACAAGAAGAAGGAGCAAGTTACCGTTGGCGGATTGTTGTCCCGGATGCAACTCAAGATGGTGCGGCTTGTGTTGTGGAGAGGACGCTTGCGAAGAGCCTAACAACACATCTTTGTCAGAACAACAGCTCAAGCACTTGAGGAACGTCGGTAAACGAGCACAATAAGACGTCATGATTTTTTGAAGGGAAACGCAAGCAACCACATCGAGACTTTACCGAATAACTAGCTAAAGACATTGTAAATAAACAACAGAGTGTGCGTCTATTTTCGGGCGTTTGGCGCGCCGCCAATGGCCGTCGTCATCATCATCGAGATGTTTATGCCACACCTAACCGCGGATCACACCAGAATGCACAGATCAGGACACAACTTGCAAATTCACCCAAAAGTTAAATAAATACATGAAACACCACGACCGAGACTCGAGTTACTTGTGTTCCTATTGTGATAGGGCCCGATCTAAAGCATAGAATAAAATTTTGAACAGTTTATGAATTGGATTGAGCCGTTTCCTCAAAAGCCCTTATTGAAACCCATCAATTTTATTCCATACTTTCGCATAACCCTGTATTAGTAGGGGTAACTGGTAGCGGTAGTAATTTGGAGAGGAAAGCGGAGAAAACGAACACGAAACCCAAAGAAATAATAGATTGAGTGAAATCAGAAAACCGAACTACACCTGTTCGAATTCGTTCGCCAATTACTGCGGCGTAGTTCTCATTCCGTTAGCACTCTAGCAGGAAACTCAGAAAATATCGGATAAAAGTGGTAATTGGTTAGTGACAAATAAATCATAAAATAATAAGAAATCAAAATACCTGGACTGAAATTCCAAGGGTCGAACGGGTCGGGTTTGATATGATGTGTGGGGATGGTTTTAGGGGCGGGCCGTTTGAACTGATAATTTGTAGCATTGACATTATTGTGATGGTTTAAATTTGAATTGCTATGGTGAATACCATTCATTCCATCGACACCTTCTAGGTTCAAGTCGACCAGTGACTTGGGCACGAACTCGACTTTCGGACGATTGGCGGCCTCATCTTTCCTGAAATCAGGCGATTATTAAGATCGGAAACTCGTGGGAACTTCGGACTAACTTTTCGTGCAAGGTCTCGGCCAACAGCTTTAGAATTTCCACACACTGGATGTGGTAATCCAGTAATCCTTCGGAAAACGTCGCTAATTGAGATATTTGTTCTACCTGCAACCAGAACACGAGCCGAAAAGTAATGGGGCCGCCGAAATCGGAAACACGAACTCACGTCATTCTCTAATAAGTTGAACATCCCCATTTGAGCAAGATGCAGCGATTCTGCAAACTTATCTTCCGCAGTCTTAATCTCATCATCTGTAATATGTGAACCTGTTAGCAGAGCAACACGAACAAAATAAACCAAAATTAAAACCATGCGATAACTTCAAAAGGAGAGAAATCATACGAAATCATAAAATGTATATATATTTAAAGTAGCAAGCTTTTTTTGGTGATTCTTGAAATATGGGGGTTTGGTTGAACATACCGTGGGCAACTCCCTGTGTCTTAACAGGGCTGGAGTACGGGCTTAGGCCCGTTCTAGTCGCTATAAATCATGCTCATTATCATATCATGCTTGTAAAATGTCTCTAAACGATCATTATGACTCACCTTTAGCCTGCCGCCGTCGCTTGCAATCGAAATCCAGCCTGCGCCCTTGCAGTTTTTTCCTGTGGTGCTACGCAAAACAACGAAATGAAACAGGAGGCAACCCCAAAAGCTCGCGGTTTTACCATCACTTCCTTCAGGTCCTTGGTTTGCAGGTGGTGCAGCGGCTCGAGGAAGTTCTGTTTGATGTTGTCGTCCAAAGAGTACTTGACGTCGGCCATCTGTTTCAGGGATTCGCCCATTTCGACCAGCGCGTTCCCGAACATGCTGTCGTCCCCGAGCTTTTTCCCGTAGAGCAGCATGCAGTCGCCCAGGACGCCCTCGGGCTGCGGGTACGTGTTGGACTTCGCCTGCCCGCTCAATTTACTTATGCCCTTCACGGCCGCCATCTTGGCGCGCGCCGTCGGATTCGGCTGCAGGAATTCCTTCGTCTTCATCTGCAGCTCCTCCACCAGCTCGCAAGTCACGTCCGTTTTCTGAAATTCATTTTCCCATATCGTCACCAAATTTTTGCTTTCTCTTCCAATTTGTGAAAAATGTGGCAAATTGTGAAAACTGTGACAGTTTGGCCAAAATTGGCAGAGTCATGCTAGACAACGAGGGGGACTCACCCTCTCCATGTCCATGAAGTCCAGGTCGAGTTTGGTGCCCTCCGCACCTCCCATTTTCTCCGTGACATATTGATTGCACTTATTTATCTGCTTCTTCAGTCCCGCGAACGCCATCTTCGGATCTGTCTTCTACCTGAAATGGGAATCGGCGATTATCGAATGGGTGAATGGCCGTTTTGGAAGTACGTGTGGGCTAGGGATCGCCCACGGGTGGGCCGAATACTCGATTTGATTTTCCTAATTCAAAAATGGGAAAGAGGCGAAACTCGAAGCAGAACGGGATCAATTATGAGAAGCGGAAACGTTTCCTCTGTTGATCGCTGGCGGCGACACGGAGGGATCGGTTGTGCACCCTCTCTCGTTCCGTTTAAACCGAGTGGAAGTTTTAATAAGCTTAAAAACTCGAGGAACTAGTCCATTGTCACGTAATTTCGAACAATAAACGGCGCCGCTGCGAAGCAGTTCGCGCTCCACGAACGGATTTTTACCTGGAATCGGAGATTCCCTGATAAACATTATTATTTTCAGCTTGCTAACAGAAAAGAAACGGTAATAATATTGCGCACGAAAGCTCGCGTTTTGCGTTTCGAGCTCAAAGGAACGCATCATCGTAAAACGGCATTAGTATTAACCAGATAATTGGTATTTTCCATAATTAGATAAATAATAATGTCATTATAATAACCGAGTGTATACAAAAGCAAAAATCAAACAGTTTAATCAATGTACAAATTTGCCATGTTACATAATAATAGTCGAATACGCGCGGATGGGGGTGGAACATTAAATAGCGACACGTGATCGGAAAATTCTCGTTTTACTGTTATAATGATGAAAAATAACAGATTCCAAAACGGAAAAGGAAAACTCGCTCTCAATTAAGTGAAATTTCTATGCGCTCGACTGCTCGAGCCTCGAGAAAGGCGACATTTTCTGCATTCCCTTATTTCATTTGACCTAATTTCCATTACCTTGACATACATAAATGCCCCCCAATCAATGACGATCTGAGAGGATCCCCCGAAATTCCGTCAAATTTTGGAGATTTTTCACCACCGTTTCAAACGACCGAAAAGCCTCGATAAATTCGCACTAAGTGAAAGCCAATTAATTCAAATTACCGCACGTGAAGGAGATCGAATTCCCCCAATTTTTATTAATGAGAAAAAAAGCAGGCGTATTATTAAACAGGTAGTGATCGAATTCGCCTATAGACTTGGTAATAATAATGGCATTTTGTGGGAAAAATCGAAACGTAAAAGCGAGACCCGAATGTCAGCGCTTGGGGCTTTTGGACGTCGACGGGTACGTACCGGAATATTGGGCCGAGTCGTTGGATCGTCCGGTAAAAGACACAGGCCGAGTGAAACACCACCAGGACCCTTTTCACAGCGATATTAATATAAAATACATTCGCTCAGTCCGGAGAAATACAAAGTATCGACTCCGAGCATTGAATAGATCTGGCGCACCTCCCGCGCGCACATATCGATAATACACACGGTATAAGACAACACCGACGCATTGGGGTAAAAGAAAAATCGCCGGAAAGCCGGGAAAAACGAATCGACAATTTCCGCGACCGCCAGCACCGCCAAGCGCTTCCGGTGGAGGCGATCAAAGGGATGCCAGGGTTCCCGGATGAGCGGGCTCGGATTCGCCGGGCGCGGGGGCGTCCGCACCCACGCCGGATCTGGACCGAGATTGAGAGATGATGGACGTGCGAGTAGGTACGGGGCAATGATCGAAACGAAACGGCAAAGGCCGCACTCCGATATGGGAACGCTCGAAATCGCCTACGAAACTCCCACGCCGGGACAATATCGCGCTTTCTGCAGCGCTGCAAAGTGCAGGAGCGTAATCCGACTCATAGACAACGAGAAAACCCTCACAGCGACCACTCGAAAAGCAGTTATCCCTGTCCTCTTTAGATAGTTAGGTTTGATCTTGAGACTCGACGAACGGATTCTGATTCTGCGTGAATTAGCATCGCCTGGGGGCAGATGATAGGCGAATAATATTTGTCTGCTGATCGGTAAATAAATGATAAAGTTTGGAATGGCAGCGATAGAATCCAGCACACAATACGCCTCCTGCACGCTTTGTTTCCTAGAAAGATGATACAATTAGAAGAGAGGGGCTCCCGAGAGCACTTTCTCATTTATGCAATTGAAAGTGATTTCGTAATTGTTTTCGAACCAGTGACTCTCTCGCCATTAATTAATTAATAATAAACAAACAGAAACATACTTGTGGCTCGAAAACGAAACAAACCTTGATGCAATCACAATAATATCAGGCCTTATAGCATCAATTATGCGAATCTATCAAGGTGAACCGTAAATACGTTGGATCTGTAGGAATGACCGTACCGTCACCCAGCAATCTCGGTCCAGCTTTATTTAATAATGACACATAATTTTCGAAATTAATCCTGTTAACCGTTTAAACAAAAGTACGTTAAAAACATGTTTCCGACCCACGGGGAGATGTGTGGCCGTATTACGGAAAACTGACGCTTACCTTTGACTGAGTGGTCTTGACTTTGACTTTTTCTGTGTTTATAATAAATGGATTTTTGGCAACGATTTCAAAACACCTGCAGACAACACGCGAAACTGACTTTGTGGATGAGATGCGTGAACCTTTGAAGCTGTCACATCACAATCTGCGAACTGTCAAACTGACAGCCAGAAGGCCACGTGCTGCTCACAGGATCTGCATCCAGCGTTGTCACTTCACCTCCATCTCGGAAAATATAATCATCTACGAGGATCAGTATTTGCTGGAATAATCATAGATCGTTCCCAAATATTAAACAATCACTTATCTTGAAAAACGAAGACTTTTTAACGAGTTAAATGCGGGAAATTTACTTGCTTTTTACAACCATAGCAAGGCAACACTGTGTAAAGGCGCTGCTTGTCCTGCCTTGCTAAAGGTGGAAACGCTATCTGTCAGATGTAACCTAACCTAATTCTTTACGTGTATACATCAGCAATTTGTGGTGTAAATTGCCGGTGAATTATCAACAAAATGAGTAAGTAAGTGTACAATTTCTGTAACTCGAACTCAACGAGATTAAACCTTTACAGCTGTGACGACTGGAATATCATTTGTGCTGGCCGCCATAAGCTCAGTCCTGGTATTTTCTGGTATGCAGATGTACAAGATGTGGTTCAGCTCCTCCCAGATGCATACGTTATTAGGGGGCTATTTAGGATCGATATTTTTCATACTCTTCCTAACGGCGCTCGGAAATTTGGAAACGTGCATTTTCGGGAAGTCCTATCAAGTTAAAATCTTCCCCGAGGTGGGCTTTTGCTTACTGGTCGCTTTATTCATCTCAGCGACCATTCATCGAGTTTGTGCAACGTTCTGGTAAGTTTTCATCGACCAACTGTTCTGTTTATCTGTGTATTCTATTTTTAATTTTTGTAGTTTGCTGATTTCCTTGTGTGCTCTCTTCTATATGAACAAGTACAGTCAAAAGGTTCATGTCGTTCATGCTCCCACAGTCTCAGTTCAAACGGGGAAAAAGAAGAAAAACAACTCTTAAAATTTTGTACCTCATATTTTCAACAAACGTGCTTACTTACGTAAGTAGAATAGGTTTTCATCTGAATAGATTAGGCGATTGAAATAAATGTAAGAGAGCCTATATAAAACAACTATTTTATTCATTTAGTTATATAAAAAGTTTTGCATATTAATAAATAAATTAATCATGAAAATATTAACAATAGTATTAATATAATTAATACGGACCCTATCAAAATTAACAACGCTTTTGAACAATTAACAAGTAATGCATTTGCGAAAAAGTGGTAGTGATTTACACATTTCCAATAAAATACGTTTCCATCTTCAGGTGTATTTTCCTCACTTCTAGAGACTTTGACCTCTTGTACTATCATAAATTCAACCTGTAATTAAAATTATTAAATGTCATTCCGTTTAATTCTTTAATTAGAAAATCATTGACAACTTTCTCTGTATTGATGCACTAACTTAAGACTCCCAGGAATGCTCGGTACTCGTTGGAGACTCTCGACCCTGATCAAATTCGTCTCGGAATCCGTCAAAGGCTGAGATTTCAGTCCGAAAAGAAGCTCGGCGGGCTGGGCCGTTCTCCTACGAATTTTCGACTTATATCCTTGGGCATCAGGTGCTAAAAGCCTATAAAAGGAGTTTTGATTAAATCATTCTTGCCATATTTCAAAGAGGTACTCACTGCATGTCTATTGGTGATGACGATCTGGACGAAGTATTGGAACTAGTGTCGTTGGCATTGCTAGAAATACTCGTTGTTAATTCCTTGGAGAAGATCGGAATCTCGTTGTGCAGAACGTGGTCTAGTAATTGTCCTTTGACCTGGTTCTCTTGTTTGAGCTGGAAAGTTTCAAAATTATTGTTTGCGTTTTTTGTAATCACTGTTGACTCGGCTACGACGATCATTACCTCATCGAGCGTGGCTTCGCTTTCTTTCAACCTGGCGTCCCTTTGAGCCACTGCGTGACTTTGGCTAAGCGTCATGTTGTACAGCTTCTGTATCAGGTATTTCGCCTCGTCCACATCGCAAACGGTGTCTACGATATGTTGCAAATCGGCGCTTTCACTGTTATCCTGCGTCTCCTCGATCTCCATGACGTTGTGCTGAGTCTCGCTGATAGTCTCTTGAACGTAATTGATGTTCTCCTTGATGTCCTCGATGTAGCTATCCAATTGAGTCAAGTCTTGGGCCCTTCTAACGGCCTCTTCCCTTCGCTTTTCCAACACCTCGAGTTCTTGACCTAAAGCCTCGCGTTTTTCTAAAAAGTGCTCCATCCGGACCTCTTGTTCCACCAGTCCCCTTTTGCTTAAAGCGATGTTGTTTATGGCCTTTTCGACCCGCAACCACTTTTGCTTCGCCAATTTCTGCGAGCACAACTTGGGTCCGGGGATCCGGCCCGACGCTTTCAAACTCAACCGGCCTCTTTGATTCTTTCGCAAAACTGACACCTCCTCCTGTTTGCGTTTCAAAACTTTATCCTTGATCCGGCTCTCCGCTTCCATAGTTTTAATCACATTCGCGTTCTTCCGAGATTCCTTTTTGAGCTGAGCGATCTCCCTCAGCCGCCTCAGTTCAGATTCTTTATGCTTTTGGGTCTCCTCCTTCATCTTATTAATCAAGCGAACTTTCGCGCGTTTCATCTCCAGCAGTTCGTTCTTGTACGATTTCAGTTGGTTCTCGTGCTGGCTCTGATTGCGTAAAAGACGCGAGTGCTCCTTCTGGGCCGACTGCAGCTTCTTGAGCTCCTTCTGCATGTCGGACAGTTTCTTCGTGTACTCGTCTTTGACGCGCTTGACTTTGTCGGAGGGCTCGGGGCTGCCGCTATAGGAGTGCAGGATCTTGTCGCGCTCCTCCTGCGTGTTCTTGATCCGGTTCTGCAGCTGCATCAGCTTGTCCTCGTAGTGTTGGCGCATCGTCTGCATCCGCCTTTGCGAGAGCTCGAGCTCGTCGATCAGCTTCTGCTTCATGTCGATGTCGTTCGTCAGCGAGATCAGCTCCTCGTTCAGCTCGATCTGCTCGTCCTTCTCGTCGCTCTCGCTGTCGAACTCGTTCTCGCTGTTGTTCTCGCTGTCGTTCTCCATTTCCGACGAACGCCGGTTCCGCTGCAGGATCTGCTTTTCACGCTGGAGCTCGCGTTTCGCCTCGTCGATGAGCGAGAGATTCTCGTCGATCGAGCTCTCCATCATCGAGGTGTGGAGCGAGCCCTGCAGACGCAGCAGCTGCTTGCGCAGTTGCTCGCACGTGTTGTTAGACTCCATCAGTTTCGCCCTCAGTTCCTCGATCTCTTTGAGGTAGGTCTGGACCATGCAGGCCACGTCGTTGTCCGCGCCGCCCCCGATCCAACCGCCCATCGCCTTTTCGGCCAGCAGGTTCGTGTTTTTGAGGGTCAAAGAGTCGATGGTGTCCTGCATGGCTTTCACGCGCGTCCTCAAATTACCGACTTCTCCTTGGAGCATGTTGTTCTCGTAGAACATGTCGTTGACCACTTCGGTACCATCCTGCCCGACTAACCTTTTACCCTGTTTGTATTCGACCAACTCCAGTTGCAGCTGAGCTATTTGCTGCTTGAGTTGCGAAATGGTTTTCGAGCTTTTATCTTGATTTATGAAGATCTTGTTCTTGATATTCCTCGCCCTATTGGCGTATTTAAGAGTGTTAAGAGTCTCCATGAAGTCGCGGTCGCTCGGACTTACGCAGGCTATCATAACAGTCTGGCTGTTACCACCAAGACTATCTTGAAGGAGCCTCGTCAGTTTCGAGTCCCGGTAAGGCACGTGTAGAGCCCTTTTCGTCTTATCGCCCAATGCGGATATCACGTTGCCTAGAGCTAAAAGGCCGCAGTTTATGGAGATGCCCTCTTTGGCGCGCTCGCCCGTGGCCCCGGTCCGTTTGAGCCTTTCCGACCCGGCCAAATCGACGAAGTGGAATTTCGCCGTCAGAGTTTCGAACTCGTTCAGATCGTTCGTGGGGACGATGCGCTGCTGCTTTATCTGCAGGGTGAAGATCGCGTGGGAGCGGGACGACTGGGTGTTCATCTTCGTGCTGGCCGTCGTCCGCGACAGGGCGCCCAGGCGGAGGCACTGCAGCGCCTCCTCGGCGGATGTGACCGCTTTGTAGGTGATCCCCTTGACCTGGATGCCGGTGTAAGGGTCCTCGTGGATCTTGTAGGCTTTGTCCTGTTGGAATTTTACGTTACTTATGCGCACACGTGCGAGGGCTCAATGGGAAATGCGCGGTGCTTCCTTTGACAAGGGGTGACTTACTTTGCTGTAGGAAGGGTTGAAAAGGTCTATGACTTCCTCGTTGTAGAGCTCCATGAACTGTGCGGTTACTTTGAATTCCGGTGCCATGATCCCGTTCGCTTGCGCCTGACCTATACGCGACTGGATCCCGTCGAAAAGGTGGTGGATCGCGCGAGGGATAATCCCGAGCTTATCGGGCTGGGGCTCTACGTCAAACCCGGAGCCCATGGTGTAGGTCTTCCCCGACCCGGTCTGACCGTACGCCAAAACGGTGGCATTGTACCTGATTGTTAGGGAATTACAAATTGTTTATGATTTCGCTGGTTAACTGACCCTTCGAGGGAAGAGTCGACTAGGGCGGCGACGGAGGTCTCGTAAACCGTGTCTTGGTTGGAGTCGGTGTCGAAAACGTAATTATAAGTGAATGATTTGTCGTTTCCTAAAGTCACTTGGGGCTCCCCGGGGGTGACGGTGGTGCACACATGGCACATGTCGATTATTTCACGGGGCGTCTGCGGTCGGATCCTACAAAACCAGAGAAAATCATTGACCGTGTGGAAACCGACAGGAATTTTTATTTGTTCCCGATCGAACGAGGTGATGTCAGTTGGGCAAACACACGCATGGTTGTTGGTTTTAGTTTCAGAACACCTACGGATGTTTGTGACAATGTCTAGAGCAAACAGACGCGGTTTCACTGCGAGAGTCGCCTCTGAAGACGAGACCGATAAAAGGTCGGCCCATTCGTGTCCTTTGTCGTCCCATAAATGTGAATATAATAACGCGAAATGAATCTCGTGTGTTATTATGCACGTATGCACTCGTTTTACGGCGGACTGTGGCATTCAATGAGACTAAAGTTAGAATATTAGGGCCGAGTTAATTTTGAAAATGTCTATTTCGACACCGGCGCTTGACCTAAAATAACACATTTATCCGTAGGTATCGCTCCGTGTCGTTGTGCTATCGCACCTAAATGTTAATGAAATGCATTAAATTAAAAGCCATGGGTATAGGCATTCTACATGGGTGCTCTATTAGGTAGGTCCACGATCGATACCGCGAACTTTTCAACGAAACAAAGGCCTTAGTTGATTCGACAATGTAGTTCAAGGCTGAACGCAGGGGAAACTCAATGCGAAATTGTACAATAGATCTTACATCCGATGTATAATAAAACAAGTTTAAATGATAAGTGAAGGTCTCTAATAAATTTTCTACACGACACTTTCATTACCGCGTTATTGTCAGCACGGAACGCAGGTAATTTTAGAACGCGACAATATGTCGATTGGATCCTCGCAGGAATCGAATCGTTAATTGCCTCAAAATTGCGATTACGAAAAAACAATTCATTGATGGCAATCGATTCTCTGATCCTTATCGCCTAAGTCTAGTCGAGATATCAAAATTGAATCAGGAGACTCGCTACACTAAAAATCGCGTGCTTCTAACTATTAAATTCATCAGCGATACGAAATAGGGAGGATTTCTGACATTTTCAGGCGCCTTGTACGCTCCGCTCCGCTTTAAATTGTAACAGGATCACGCTGCTTTAAAAATCGAGTTTTCAGCATTATACAAAAAGATAAACGAAAGTTATCATACGTAAATTCAACGCTCGAGGAATCTGCTTTACGATGATATAGCCGGTTTTGAAAATAGCCAACGTATAAAAAAGTTTTTAGGCTTTATGAATCTGAAGAATTAAAAGTAGTAGATTAAAATTCGCAATGACAGTCATAAATAATAAATCTGACGGCTTGAACTTAGGACATCCCAATTATTGAAGTTATATTAGCGTCATAAAACGATCGACAGCATTCTCTACATATTTGGATATGTTCTAACGAATATTTAAGTAGTGGGTGCTCATAAATAAATGTCCTGAGGTGGTCTAAGCCGTCGAGATCAATAAAACAAACTTGATATTTAAATAGTCAGTCAAACCCCATCATCATCATCATTATGTCATGAATATTTAGTAGCCGCAATCAAAGACGAATTTACCAAACCATATTGGCGATTTAAAGCAAAAATGAAACAACACCTGGACAGTCTTGGCCTTGACAAGTAAGTTCTGCGACCATTGCGAAATCTCTTACATCACATTGAGGATACGGAGAAAAGCCGATAGAAATGATGATGGAAATCTTAACGTCTCACGGTAATTGGGCTGCGTAATTGTGAACTACCGACTGCATGCAAATATTTACGGCGGTTTGTGCAATAAATATTGCAATTATTAGTTTGTACATATCGGTTTTAAATATTTGCCAGCCGCTGGGTAAATTTGTCGCGATGTTTGCGCGCCGATAACCGCACGGATTAATTTCGGCGATGACGGTTCCTGGCCGGATTTTGTAAATATCCGACGAAAATCCGGTTGTCTTCGTAATAATTCGAGGCGGGTTCAACGACTGAACCCGGTTTAGAAATCTCCCTTCGGTCGGGTAATTCGAGGACTCGGATTTAGCGCCGCGCCGGTGTATTATTTTCGGTGCGAGGTGGCGGAACCGAGCGCGTTTCCGGGGGGATGCACGGCGCGTTCCTCCTCACTGAACCACAATTCCATCAATTAAACGCGAATTTCCCCGCTGAATCGGAACCCGGAGGCGTGCAGTTTTACGAATGACGTCGGAATCATCCATATCGGGATTTACCTGGCGATATTTGCTCGAAAATGAGGTAATCAAACGAGTTTGCCGCCCACGACCGTGCACTCCCGATGCATTCGGGCGCATTTTAATTGAATTGTCGCGTATACCAATTATTTACTTCGTATTCATCATACAATTTCATACCGGTACAAATATCAAATGTAAACGCGTTTCCATTAGCATTTAATGAGCGGAAAACAATAAAAGAGCCGATTCTCGTCCGTGTGCGTTACCCGTTATATTAATTTGTCGCGGGTAGGCGTTGAATTCGAGGGTTCACCTGGAAATATACGTCAAGGCAAGTAGAGGCGAACCGAACCCATGGTCCCCATCAATTTGCACCATCTGGCATCTGATGGTGCGCTCGCTGATGATGATTATGCTCAAACACCACCGACTTTGTGGTTTAAATATAGATAACAGATAAAATTGTCACACTAATTACGTTTGTTATGAATCATCCCGGCTGTTTAACGGCACCCTTCCTCTATTTTTACCAGCGCGGCGTTTAATGACGATCCGAAAATAATTCGTCCGCGTGTAAATGTTGTTATTATCATCATTTATGAAATTTAATAAGCGGCCGATCCAATTTCACCAGAGGAATGGTCACCGGCAGCGCACGGCCTTGCCTGTAATAAAAAAGACGATGCCCTTCTTGTGAAGGTTCAATTCAACTCTTCCAGTTTTCGAGATAGCGCTCATAATTACTTTCATTATTATCGAAAGACTTCACACGCTGCGTTTTATGTTAATTTTCGACATTTCGAAATAACCGTTCCGGTGCGCTACTTTGGGCCATTGCCCTTTTCTCGTTCAATCCCCTTTTTAAATAAATAATGATCGGACTCTAGAATCAATTCCGAGCGGTCGTCGTGGTTGAAAAATCGATCTCTTTGCATATTTCAAGACGATTTGGAATTTAGGCTGAAATTGATCGCTCATTTTGTGATTCAATTCTCTTACATATCGAATCCAACGATTTAATTCGCGGTGATTTCATGCCGCATTGTCGATTCCCGTGCTAAAAGGTGTAAATAATCTCTGTCAATAATATAAGCGTAGTATGATAAAAATACGTGGTGTGATGTAATAGCAAATATCAAAGTTGATTTATTCGCTCCCTCGGGGCTTAAGACCACCTTCGGATCCGCATCGGAGTCGGAATATAACTAGGATCCAGGAATTCGGTACCGCCGGTTAGGTCGTGATTTACCCGAATGATTTGAATGATGGGTCGGGTTTTCGAGCAGGCCGCGAATTACTTTCGAGCAGGACGGCACTGATGTGTGCCGGAGATAAACGGCAGGAAATAGGGGCTAATATAATTTCACAGACATCAAGCTAAATTCGTCACTCTAAATATAGTGTGGTGCAACAACATTATTAGACGAGAGATAGGTCGGAAAAATTGTTTAGGACAAATTTTTACCTGACTCCGACCCGCACCGTGATATCGTCTTCGTCCATGGTCCACGAAACGACTAAAAATCACTCCAGAAACGACATGTGTCCGCGGACACCTCCTCAAACACCTACTTATATTTATTAAAGTCAAACACTCATTTGCATAATGTCTGGATAAATAAATAACATAGCTGATCGGTGCGTAGAGCGCGACGATAACTTGCCATTTCCGCGGATTTCCTCGCACTCGATCACTTTTTACGAACCCACTGGCGAGGACAATCAATTCGATAAGCGAGACGACTGCAGACGCGATAATCCCCTCGGATCACATGGGATAACGAGAAAGTGAAAGTGACTGGACTGGGACCCGAGCGAACCTACAGCGACGTCCTACCGGCCGCAAGAACGGTATGGATTAGAATAGAAGAGAACAAACGTGGTGTGCTCTCGCATGGCTCTAGCATTCCACCAAGGCAACACGACGTGACGCAACTAGAACCACTCCATAGCCGCGGCTGAGTCGAGCCGAGCCGAGCCGCAGCGTGGGGCACCCAGGTAGTACCCACCTCCACGACGGAAATATCAGAAGTACCTGCCTGCGCGACAATCCGGCCGAACGGACCAAAAACCGCCCGAGCGGCGGACCGAGGCGGCCGAAGATCCCAACGGTACTCTCTTTCACGAACGAAACGCATTTGCAAAAAAGGTACTCCGGGTTTTTGCACTCATATAGGCAATTCGTTTCTTCATTCAGATTCGTCATCTTGAGTACCTCGTCTCGATTTTTTGTGGTGGCGTTATTACGTCGGGTTTCTCTCCACTCATTATTTTTGATTGCCGGTAATGTTCGGGATTTCCTTTCGTCTGGTTGTTAGGGCCTAATCGATATTTTCCTTAGTGGAGATTGCTACCTAGCGATCTTTAAGCGAACTCTCGTCCGATCTGAAATCGTGTCCGTAAATAAAACAGGTGTTCGAGAGATAACCAGCGGGGAAATGTTATAACTCGTTGGACGTTATCATCAGCCAGGGAACGGGCCTTATTTTATTAGCAGAGATAAAGTGTAGCCAAAGTAAATACGAAAATAATCAAAATCTGTTTGGAAAAGCGATAGTCTCGTTATTTATTGACCTCGTCGACAGGTCTTAATTAAATGCGAGTACTGCCGACTCTCGCAGGAGAGTGGACCTGGGTAATTGCAGGAAATTGTAGCGGCTCCTGGCGATTGAAGAGTCAAATAATTGCCCGTCTTAATTAGCAATATATGCAACCAACTATACTCTAACGAATTGATTAAATATTCCTGCAATTTCGCTCCTGCGAACTGCCGCGACCGGTTGATCTATTCTAGTCGCTCCCGAGACGGAAGGAAATTCGAATTGCAATTGACATTGAAATACATTTCCGCTCTGCGATAATCATGCGAGATTACGTGTGAAATTTCATTATAGAAGTGATTTCAACACGTTAAGATATTACAATCTCGAAAAATGTGTTTTCGTCTTCTCGAGTCAATATTGACTCCGCTCACAATTTATTTATTTGTTACCTAAGCAATGGGGATTAAAAATCCTTCGAGTTCTAATTTTTATGTTAATAATAAAACTTGATACGAACTTTTTAAGCATGGAGGTAATATAGGGTTTCGTTCCGTTTCATTGAACGGCTTCCGTATCAGGTAGCCACACCGAATCATTTTCTAGTTCTTAGGGAGTAGTTATACCCACTTGTGTTATTAGATTTGTGACTGAACTCTTCGTGAAATGTTTATAACATAAGAGTAAGTATACATTTTTATTTTAAATGTATTTCGAAATCGTATTTTTGTATTGTCTCAGAAAAATGGCACAGTCTACCGAAAGGACGCGATTGTTGGACGAATCCAAGCCCCAATACGTTTTCGATTCGAGTATAGCAAGGGAGCGCAAAAGACGCGTAAGACAATTCCAATGTTGCCTCTGCGTAATGTTCATGTAATATTTGAGGAATTAGTGAAATTACAGTGATAATTACTATAAATAATATTGTAGATGCGCTTTCACCGTGGCTTTAGTCGTGACAATTTCCTACAGCCTCCAGTATATCGATGATAATGATAATCCGGCAGGGAACGAGACGGCTAATGATACCTCAGATGCTGCCGCGGCTCAGACGCAATCTCTCATGGTTTTGCTGTCGAAATCGTGGCCGATTGCGGACGAGCCGCAGGAAATCGACGAATTCGATAACGTTTCCGTGTGGAGGAGCGCGATGAAAGCGGGCGAAAAAGCGCTGCTTTTGAGGGACGAAGCGGAGAAGTCCACTCCGTCGCCGTCGCGGGACAGCGCCAGTTACAAGCACCAGAAAGTCGTGGCCACGTCCGAGAAAGCCCGAAATCTATCACGGATCGGCTATAAGGAGGAGTACGCAACTCGCTCGCTTTCATCGATGCTCAAAAATAGAAAAGTCTGCTATAAAGGAGCAGAATTTTGCAACAACTCTATAATAACACGATCATCGGACGCCGCGAATTGCCTAATGAAGACGTACAGAACGTACGACGGTTCGTGCAACAACCTGAAGAACCCGCTCTTCGGGGTGGCCAATACCCAATTCAGGCGCGCCCTTGCCCCGGATTACGGTGACGGTATAAGCGAGCCCAGAACGGGGGTGGATGGGCGCCCTTTACCGGCTGCCACCACCGTCAGTTCGGTGGTCCACCCTGCTTATAACAAAGATAACGAAAAATTCTCCGTGGTTTTGGCGGTTTGGGGGCAGTTTTTGGACCACGACATAACCAATACGGCATTAAGTCAGGGGATCAACGGAACCCCCATTTCCTGCTGCACCGATCGCAAACCCCTCCACCCCGAATGTTTCCCGGTCTATTTAGACCAGAATTTCACCCGCGGGAATCTCACCTGCATGGAATTCGTGCGATCTGCTCCTGCACCTACCTGTTGTCTCGGTCCTAGAGAGCAGCTGACGCAAGTTACGGCTTTCATCGACGGCTCAGTGATTTACGGGGGCAATTCGGATTTGGTCGACAAATTGCGGGCGAAATCCGGGGGTAAACTCGAGATGTACGTCACAGAAGACAACAGGACTTTGCTCCCTTCCTCGAAGGACCCGAGCGACGGCTGCAATCGCCTCGCCGAGAGCAAAAAGGGCCGGTACTGCTTCCTATCGGGAGACGTTCGCTCTAACGAAAATCTGCACCTAACCAGCATGCACCTGATCTGGGCCCGTCATCACAATTTCATCGCGAAAGAGCTGGAAAGGCTCAACCCGCATTGGGACGACGAGCGGATCTTCCAGGAGGCGCGCAAAATCGTCGGCGCCCAAATGCAGCACATCACCTACAACGAATTCCTGCCGATCCTTCTAGGGGAAAAGTTGATGGCCAAATTCGATTTGAGCCCCCGGTCGTCCGGGTTTTTCGAGGGGTACGACGAAAACGTGGACGCGTCGATCGCGAACAATTTCGCGACGGCCGCTTTCAGGTTCGCGCACTCCATAATCCCGGCCCTTATGAAGATGCTGAGCAACGACACCTCCAGCCCGGAATACGTGCAAACCCATAAACTTCTCTTAGACCCTTTCGTTCTTTACCAACCCGGAGAACTGGATCGCGCTTTAAGGGGCGCAATGGATACGACTATTCAGGCGAACGACCGGTACTTCACTAAAGAGGTACTATTTCGGTAGTTTTCGGGCTTTTTCACCTGGATTTGCGTGTTTTAGTTGAAGAACCTATTCGAGTCGGATAGTGAGCCCCCAAAGAAGCCGTGCGGACTAGACTTGGTGTCTTTGAACATACAACGAGGCCGCGACCATGGATTAGTTGGCTACAACAGCTGGCGAGAACATTGCGGATTAAGGAGAGCCCGTTCGTTTGACCAACTCGAAGAAGATCTTGACGGTGACTCACTCGCCAACATTCGCAGCGTTTACAGGTGAATGATTATATTGATCTGCGATATCGAATTTTCGCGATTTACATACGAACAATATAGAGGCGGGAGAAAATGGGAACGGAGGCGGGACCTTTTGCCATATTATAGGTATTCATAATGAATAATGACATGTGTATCAGGAATCGGACGCCTCCGCGGTACTCCTTATAAATTGCGGCCCGACAGGTCGGTTTAAATCGGTCGAAATGGAATTGAAAAGACAGGCATCTTTCATTGAGCCACCTATTTATGTATGTGTACAAGCAATTTCGCTCATTGCACAATTTCTTCACGTACCCATTATGGAACGGCGAGCGAGTAATGGTTTATAAATAAAAAAGCGATTATCACCGAGATAATAATAAATAGTTAATAACCGGTGCACCTGATTAAGGTTTTTCGCTGGATATATTTAGATTGCGGCCTATTATTCGCGCGAAAGTGGGTCGAATTTGTGCGAAATTGTCGAAAATTTTTCGGGAACGAGGCGATCCGCGGCTATTTCCGGAGACAGGCGTCGAATTAATTGTCCGTGTGTATCCCGTGCAGGGGCGTCGAGGACGTCGACTTGTACACGGGCGCCCTGAGCGAGCGGCCGATCCCGGGCAGCATCTTGGGGCCCACGCTGACCTGCCTGATCCTGGACCAGTTCGTCCGGATCAAAGTCGGCGACCGCCTCTGGTACGAGAACCCGCGCGTCTTCGGCGCCGCCCAGCTGGCCGAGATCCGGAGGACCTCCCTGGCGAGGGTCTTCTGCGACAACTCCGACGCCGTCCGATCCTCTCAGCGCTCGGTGATGGAGAAGGTGCGGGCCGATAACCCCGTGGTCGCCTGCCCGGACTTGCCAGGACCGGATTTGGGGCCCTGGCGGGAGAACCTCGCCAGAGTCCTGACGCCCACCGACGAGTCGAACGTGGGGGCCGTGCTGCCTGGGTAGTAGTAGTAGGGCACAATGTATTTTCTATTCGCACCGTATAATAAAAACGTTCGAAAACTTTCAGGAGTTGTGATGACGTCCATTCAGGATTTTTGGCTTCTCGGAGCGCGGAATTGTTTTTCCTTTTTTTTTTAAATTTAGAGCCGGTTGCGAAATTCTGCGAGCGTAAACACCTCAGAAATAATTCATAAATTTTGGTGGAATTCGGGGGCGCCGCCCGTTTTGGAGGTTGGCGAAGAGGTGGTCGGCGTGTGAGGTCAGGCCGGGCGATGGTGTCATGGGCGTTGTATAATATCTATTTAAGGAAGCATATGACCGCCGGTCCCGTTCGGCTCGTTCGGTCCGGCGCATGTCTTTCTTTAATCCGAATCTCAAATAATGAGTCAGATAAGAGCGATCGGCTCGGCTATTATGCAGCACTCTCGGCATCGTCGCAGGGGGCCCCCGGTGCCGAATGGACCGCGAGGCTGGATCGCGGCCAGCAGGCGCGCAAAAGAGAAAGTCGATTTGCCGGTCCGCGGGTAGATGTGGATGCGAACGCGGCCGTTACCGTACAAGTGTCAACTTTGGACGTCCTCGTCTACGAGTCGTTCGCAGGCCTCGGAATCTCTCCTAAAATAGAGCGCCAAGAAAGATTCCTGACGTCATACGCAGGTGTACGCCAACGCGTTCGAGTTAGTTGGCATCTTCGAAACTAAATGCAATTTCTTTTCGATTTTTCCGAAGGCGAGAATTCTTGAAAACAAATCAAAAGCGGCCGGCTCCATTCAAAAATACTCGCCCTCCCCCAGACGGCGAGAGAGTCCGTTTGGTACGAATCCTCTCGCTCGTTTGGCGTATTACCGAGTTTTGGGTTTATCCGAGTCTGAGGGTAATTCTCGTACAAGTCTTTGACCCATTTTTATTCCGAGCACATTTTCGTGTGCAAGTCTCTAAATATATTGTAAGGTTAGCAGAAAGCTCTGACTGCACGGACGTTACGGCCGCTATTTCTGGCCCATTTAATTCGGTGTTAAAACCGCGGTTTGAGGTTGATTGCAACAAGTAAATATTTTGTTTGCTCCACTGTCCTTATAGAGATCGTTGTTTTTATCAGAGCACACCAGGAATGGCCTCGTCTCAATATGGTATCATTAAAAGCGAATCCTTGGCAAAAAAGGACTGAAACGGATTTAAATAAACCTCTTTATTACTTTTTTCAGTTACAAAATAATTAGTCATTATTCTCCAGCGCGTTTTAGAGTTATTTAGGAACAATAAACGTGAAAAGAAAGAAATTTTAAAAAAATAAATAATTTCGCTGTATAATACCTACTAGGCAACTCGTGATTTTCATTCGTGTGTTCCAGTACGGACTCATGTATCTCATATTATGTACATGCATGACGTTATTTACATTAACAATTTGTTGAGCATTCCGAGCCAGCCTATTCAACGATTTCCGGCTCGATCCTACAACAATAATTCAACAAAAATTCGCCCAGAGAGTAACCGATTCGTACATACATACGCATACGTTATGTACTTACTCACGTACTCATGTAGGTAGGTACATCTGGTTTAATTCAAGCATTTGTGATATTATTTACATTTTATTTAAAAAAAGGCGTCGTCATTCGCTCGTTTGTACTAAAACGTACAATCCACACTCATTCCCACATCATAATAATATCATCATCACACTAAAAATATTCGTCATTGTTAGTTCGGGAGCGTATCGTAGAGTATATCCTTGACTGATTGAGAGAGATTATCGGGGAACCTAATATCGAAATTGACTATCAAGTCACCTCTGCGGTTCGTCTCCTTCGGGAGAGGCAGGCCGTACCCTTGGATGCGCCGCACGGTGTTCGGTTTGATTATTTCCGAGGTGTAGTGCAGAGGGATCTTGACCGACGTCATCGAGGGCACCTCGACCGTGCAGCCGCACAGCGCCTGCAAAAGAGATCCACCAGCAATGAGCCGCCGCCGAGCCGCGCGCCCTCCGCGAGCCCTTTACCTGTTTCAGGGAGATCTTGGCGGTGTACCGGATGTCGCTGCCCTCGCGCTTGAACAGCGGGTGCGGCTTATCCCGAATGATGAAGACGATGTCGGCGGGGATCTTGTTCCGGCCCTGGTCGCCCTCCCGCTGGAATGTGATTTTCGTGCCGGCCTTCCATCCGGGCTTCACGTTGATCGTGAGCACTTTGTCCTCCTTCTTGACCGTCCCGTCCGGCTGCATCACCTTCCTGCTGATCTTCATCTTCTTGGTGCAGCCCTTGGTGATGTCCTCGAGCGAGACGTACAGGTCGTGCTCGATCGGCGGGTCCTGGATCTTGTCCTTGCCGCGGTTGGGCGTGCCGTGGAAGTTGAACGAGTGGCTGCGGAAGGCGCCGCCGGGGCCGGACCGCGCCGGGCCGACGTTCAACGAGGCGAACGGGTCGTCGACGTCCATGTCGTCGTCCGGGAAACCGAACAGGCCGTGGCTGCTGCCGAAGAACGCCTGGAACGGGCTCGCGTTGCCGAAGAACTGGGCGAAGGTGGCGCGCGGGTCGCCGTGGAAGGTGTAGCTGAAGCTGCCGGGGTTGCCGAGGCCCGAGCCGCCCGGCGCGCCGCCCTTCAGGCCCTCCTCGCCGTACTTGTCGTAGATCTCGCGCTTCTTCTTGTCCGAGAGCACCTCGTACGCCTCGGCGACCTCCTTGAACCGCTCCTCGGCGCCGGCCGCTTTGTTCTTGTCCGGGTGGTACTTGAGGGCCAGCTTTCGGTAGGCCTTCTTCACGTCCTCGTCACTGGCACCTTTACTTATCCCCAGGAGCTTGTAGTAATCTTTCCCCATGGCGATTGTGTAATAATTATCTTAATCACTCGTCACTAATCACTAACTACCTAAATAGGGGCGAGCGCACTAACGACTTAAGTGGGTTATACACCTATAAGGGTTATTTGTGTGGGTATTATGGGACGCGATAAATAAATAAAATTAAACTAAAGTTGCGCGCACGACGCCCGACTTTCAAATGAGCAATGCTTTGACGTTCTAGCTGCTTATATTTAAAGGTTGTATATATTTCTGAATTCGCGACTGCTGGAATATTCCGGAAACATTTACGACATTGTCGGAGATAGAAAAACTACAATGCTCACTCGAGCTGTCCGATTTTTAACGTTTATCGAAATCGGACGGAGTTCGGCGGGCGCACGTGGATGCACTAAGGACGTGTGATACGGTCAGCGCCACCCCTGCTTATCAGATACGAGAATGCGCTTAAATGCGAGGTGGTACGCCACTGGTCGCCAGCACCTGGGCGCGGAATTTGACTTAATTCAAAGTCGAATGAAACGCTTACTAAGTTTCTGATAGTGCGATAATGATAAAGGTTTAGATTTCAGTTTGGGATTCCTTAGTCAGCGATGAGAAAAGACCCAACCGTGTGTATTCATCACGTTACAAAAGGGCTTGTTGTACTTACCCGGATGTTACTAGTTTTAGTGACTTTCGAGCTATGCGGTTGGCAGAGTGCCTTTCTGAGAGGTGACAGCAGACGGGCTGACAGCAGCAGACGAAGTGCCATAAATATTGACAAGGAGCGGCATTGGGTTGATCGTTTGAGGATTTTGTAATAACTGTGAGTACGAATGTGTGATTATGTCGTAATAAGGTAATTAGAGGGGTATTTCTCACCTTAGATCTATCGAGATGGACCTAAACGTTTCGGCATTTAAGGAACCCAGGGGTGTGATGCGAGTAATGCACTTGGTAAGTTCCTTATCGCATCGAAATACCGTCTAGCGATAATAAGTACTCGCCCACGTAATTCTTTCACGTTAGACATTAATTGTTAAGTCATTTAAGCTGAAAATCCAATGCTCTTTCCAGATTTTCTCAATTTGTGCTTTCGCCACCATCACCGGTTATAGCGGCTACATGCTGTTCAAATGCGACCCCCAACCTCAGAAACTCGAGTTCGACTACCCCTTCAATTTACAGTTCAACGACGTTAAAGTCGGCACAAACTGCACGAAAACGATTCACGTTGACTTCTCATCGGATGCCAAATTTTTTGTAGCTACCGGAGTTTTAGCAATGCTCTATTCGTTGGCAATTTCAGTTGTGTACCTGAAGTTCGACGAAATGTATAAAAGCAATAATCAGTTGCCACTCATTGTGAGTATTATTAAGAGTGCTTTATCACTTGATAATGAATAATTTTTCTTTAGGACTTTGTTATCACCGTTATATTTGGGGTTTTGTGGTTGTCGAGCAGTGCAGCCTGGGCTAATGGACTAACAGGACTGAAATCTACTACCTCCGAGGTTGATCTTTCAACCTGCCCTGCCACTTGTTCCATGACCACTAGCAACTTCTCCACTTTAAACATATCTGTGGTATGTAATCCATTTTTTTTGAAAGAAGAGAATCTGGTGCTAAATTTTACTTTTTTTTTTAGATTTTCGGATTTCTAAACTTCTTCTTGTGGGCGGCGGATCTGTGGTTCTTGTACAAAGAGACTGCTTGGTTCCAAGCAAACCAGCCGGAAGCTACTAGTGGCGTTTGAATGGGTGCACAGATGATATCAATTTTGCTGGTTTCTTGTTTGAACTAGTCAGTATTTATGCACGCCAGTGTAGTACTGTGGAGGTGGCCGCCACCAAATCCACAATTTTAATAATTCTTCAGTTTTCAATAATTTTTAGAGTAGGTTCAAATAGGAATGTTGTTAAGTTAATTTGCACAAACTAATTTAATCCCTCCATTTTTTATATTATTACCTATACATATTTCGGTTTCTCTATTATCAATCATTAATAATTACTATTACTACTAATTACGTTTTGTGAGCTGCTATGATATTCTCCTTAACTTTGAGTTACTTATTATTTCTGACTGATTCTCTTCCGTTTTAAACCAAATTCATTATTATTATTGTTATTGTGTATAATGGTTGAAAGATTAGTAGTTTAAGTAATTTAGGTTCTTAAAATGGAAACGGTAAATGTCTTAGTGCTAGTTCCTTCGGATCAGTGTCATTATAATTTCTTTTTTCGTTCCTCTGTTTGCACAGGACCAATGTTATTAATCTTATCAAAAAAAAACGAGTCCTTATTCATATAATTTGTGTCATATCGTGAAAAGGTGTGGATTATCACAATGTAAATGCGACATCCACTGCCATAATAATTATATCCGTTAACCAACGGAAAACGGAATATGTACAAATGTACATAAACTAATTTCGAGGATCTGTTCTTGTGTAACCACGTTATGTTCATTGAGTTTTTGAATATATTTTTTTACCTCAAAAGATTAATTATTCTACCCATCAATGAAATGGATGAATGGGGGAGGCAGAGGGGGCAGATTAAAAGAGCGAATGAAAAATTAATTACTTTATTTTTATAGTTCCTAAAAGTAAAATTGCTTTTTTTGTCGCTCACAATAATTAATAAGAGAATAAGGCGGTTAAAAACTGTCGATTTGTATAAGCAGTAGGTAAGTATGGGCAAAATATAGGCACTGTATTCTATAAACAAACTTGTATAAGTATTATCACAGTATACTGAGCTTCTCATTAAAAATTACATACGAAACATAGGTAACAAATCAAACTAAAACAATCTAAAAACGAACAAAAAAGTCTTTCAATTCAATGGCAAAAATTGGGTTTAGGCCGTGATATATCATATTTATAAAAGTATTGGAAATATTTTAAAATATACTTACACAAAACGTATAAAAATAAATTATTATTTACAATATCACATAGTCGATATGAAATAATAACGTAATTAAATTAATCCATGCCAGAGGTAGAAACAAATGCAATTGACGAAACCCTCCAACAAACTCTTGCGGCATGCCAACCCAATACTGGTGTCTTCTTGTAGATTAGGCTCGCGGTAAACCGCATACAACTCCTGCAAAACAAAAAATTACAACCCACTGTTAGATGCGACCTCAAAAACGACCTACCCCTCTTTCAGTGTGGAGGTCCAAAGTTAGAAGCATGAAAGCCCCGAAATAGTGAGGATGCAGGATGACGAAATGCTCGATATTCCCGTCAGCCGAAGTATAAGTCCGGTGGTGTTCGCTGTATTTGGTCAAGAGCAGCTTGGCCAAGCTCTGGTACCACTGCAAGCTCTGATCCAAAAGCGCCCCCAAATTAGGGTGCACGTCGCAGAGGTGCTCCAATCTGGCCAAACCTTTTAGCTCCATGAACTCGTCATAGGTCAGAGAATTGTCAGAATTCGACACGAGTTTGTTCCACAGCAGGTGCGTCCTGCAGTGCACCATCCCCTTGGCCACCATTTCTTGTATCTGCTTCTGGGTCGTGTTGGCCTTGTCGAGGATCAGCTGCTGCATGAGCTGCTCGTGCGACGAGTAGTACCCGAGATAATTGACCGACTCCTGGGAGATTTCGACGTGAGGAAGCGCGTTGGATTGGCGCGAGGGCCGGTCGCCCTCGTCGCTCGACTTGTTCATGTCGGACGAGAACATGATCCGCTCGTCCGAACTGGAAGACTCGAAATCGACCTCGGCACTTTTCGTCAAACT
Source organism: Salpingus planirostris (assembly GCA_949788335.1). Lineage (NCBI taxonomy): Eukaryota > Metazoa > Arthropoda > Insecta > Coleoptera > Salpingidae > Salpingus > Salpingus planirostris. The sequence goes on from OX460929.1 coordinate 6,249,476, forward strand.
CGACTCCAAGTCGCTCGAGATCTTCTCCAAGGCGGATAGACTCCGGGCGGTCGAGGAAACCGTCCGGAACTTACCCAGCTTTTGCTCGATCTCCGATTTGGGGTAGATTTCGCTAGAAACCACAAAGTTACCACCGAAAAACTCCCATCAATCACCAAAAATTTACCATTTAGAAGTCAGGATTAGGTAGTACTTGAGATGTAGCACATTATCGGTGGGGTTGTAGGGGCTGCATAAGTTGTAAACAACTAAAGTTATCTCGAAATCGTCGGTGCGTTGGCGATCCTGAGCGTCTTTGTAAGAAACCTGAGGAGTACTAGTGACCTGTACTAGGATAAATTGACTGTCACCTTCGCTTTTTTCAGTATCGATCACTTCGAAACTGTACTGCCCCACATTGGACAGCAGATAATCGTACAATTGCTTTCCCTCAGTGACCAAATTTTTTATTGTTATGGTATCTAAATAAAGCAAGTAAATACGTATTTACAATGTTGTAAAAGCAATGGTGAACAAACCTGCGTGTATGAGGTTCCGTGCGAAATTAGGCGCTTTATTGTAGTACTTCATGAAGTCGTCCAGGAACTGTATAACGTCGTACTTGTCGCAAACTTTATGAACGCCGGGTATGTTGGAGATGTAATTGTAGATCCCGCGCAGATGGTAATCGTAAGTGAACGAGTGCAGATGCATCAGGATCTTCACCCGGTCGCATTCGTCCAGGAAGCAGAGCGTAAACTGGAAATCTATTAGAAAAATTCCCTAATCAGGCAATTAACTTACTCGATTAATTGAGGCGCGCGAAGTTATGGTTTGAAGGCGATTACACTCGATCGCGTGGAGGATCGAGGTGAAAAACGGCTCGTTGAACTCGACCGTGAACAGGAGGATCCCGCCCATGATGGTTTTCTGAATGTAGAAGACCGAATTGAAGGACGAGTTATCTCTAGCCCAAATCCTATGGGAAATACACGATCATTTAAGATAATCATTGGGGATGAATCGTTATCAAGTACCCGGTCTTTTTATTGGAGTTGTCGATTTGTAAAGGCATGAATCCCAAGGTTTGTAAATATCTGCGGTACTCGCAAAAGAACCCGTAGCAGAGTTCCGTATGCCAGGAATCCTTTTCCAGCTCGCATTTACTGGTCCTCTGTTGTAAAGGACATAAGGAGTGATCTCTTGTGGCTGCAGATTTCAGTCTCCAGCTCGGGAGGAATAAAAGCGGCGTGTGGCAGTAATGAATAATCCTCGAATTCTGCATCAGTAAGAAAATTTGCGGGACGGTCGTGGTGCTGGTCCTCGACTGGTACATCGAATGGAGCTTCTTCATTTCATCTTGAACGGTGACGATACTTAATTTGACAATTGTCGCATGATTATTGCGGTCTTAATAAAATTTTACCTCTCGACTTCTTCTCGGCCATCTTCATTTCGTACAATTCCACTGTAAAAACAACGACCGGATCGTTATTGCCGTAGCGCAACGTGTGAAATGAGTCTCTTGAAGCTTCTAACAGTGACGAGAGATTAGGACCGCTAGTTAGATTTTTACGGGCCTCCTCCCGGGGGAACTCCGCCATCGCGGTAGTCATACCGATGACGGATGTGTAAGGATTATTGGATGTTAACTAATAAAGCACACTACGTCAGGACGCCGCGGAAATCGCATCAAGCTTATCATACTTACGAAGGACTTTTGCGTTATCGCCTGGTTGTGGAATAAGCCCAGCTTTTGGGACGTGAGCGAATTCAGGAAACACGAACGGACGCTCAACCACTGGCCCAACTTCGAGCAGTTCATTATGAGCTTCTCCACGTTGTCGCGCGCCCAATTGTACGTGTAAATGTTGATCTGCAACCGAAGAAGAATATTTTGTACTTAACAAGACTCTTTCATTTAATTATTATTACTACAAATGTAGCAAAATTTTCAAAGTGCCGTAACTTCTTTATTAGTGGAGCTATCGAGTCGAGTGAGGCGGGAATCACTTAGTTTGCTCAAAATGTATCAGGAAAAGTGTTTGAATTTCGATCAAGATGACATTTACTAAAATTAGTAAAATTGGTACGCATGTAGTAAAATTGCTACACAGGTAGTAAAAGTGCCGTAACTTTTTTATTAGTGAAGATATCGAGTCGAGTGAGGCGGGAATCGCTTAGTTTGCTCAAAATCTATTACAAAAAGAAGATTCTTCAAGAGAAAATTAACTTACGGAGTCGCTCTGGACGAAAATCCACAGGATCTTCTGCCTCGGGATGAACTTGTTGTTCCCCACGCAGGTCGGCACGAACTTCTGCGTGTGCTTGAGCGCGTGCGGACTCATGAAGTCGGGGAAGACCGGGAAATCGTTGAAATCGATCGACGCCTTCCAATGATCGAAATTCCTGCCGATTATCACGCACTTCTGCACAAATTGCTTCGGGTCGTACGAAACGAAGCGCTCGTCGCTCTCATCCACAAGCGCGTGCGATGGAATCGCCTTAAAAGCCTTCGGCGCGTCCTGCAGGAAGACCAGGAGCTCCTTGACCGTCGTGTTGAGCGAGTGCGCGTTCGTGAGCGCGATCTTCTGCTTCCTAACCGAAGGCGCCGCGATGCTCGACCCAAACTCCAACCAAGCGGGTAAAAAATGGGCATAGCCCCTACTGAGCACCCCTTCATCCCCAGTTTCCAGAGGGGTGAGTTTAAGGGTCGGCTTGGAGTTGTTAGGCGCTTTGGCGTGGTTTTCTTTATCGCGATCGTAATCGTCGAAGGTGATCGATCTGGTCGCCTTAACGATCGGGGGGTTGACGCGCCTCTGTCGCTTCCTCGGCAGGATAAGCGGCTCAAGTTTGCGCTTGTTGGCGCATTTGATGTTCCCTTTCGGCGGCAGGTCAAGAACGCAGTTAAATTCGACTTCTCGGCTCAAATTCAGATCGGAAACGTCGACCGTTTCCAGCGATTGTGCGTTTCCTTTATCGAGTTCGTCGCATAGAGGGGCGCGCAATATCTGGTACTCCATCACGATGTCCCAAGTAGCTTGGCTGATTGCCTCGCGTAATTTCAGGGAGAGATTCTCTACATTGACTCGTCCCTGCTTCCATAATCTGAACTCTAAATAGACCGGAGGAAGCGGGTCGCTTTTACCGTCCAAGGTTTTGGACGCGACAAGGTTTTGGTACGACTTCAAATCGAAAACCTCGTCGAATTTCGGTTTCTTTTGACAGTCGAAATCTTTGTCTGAGTTATTTATGACAGCGAGAGCGATGCAGGCGATCCCGCGATTTCCAGTCGCAGGGTTCTGACTTTGGTTGTATATGAAAATGTTATCGTCAATTACCCGATTGAGGGCTTGTTCAGATTCTGAATAGTCCTAAACACAACTATTTTGAAAATGCTCCTATTTATTATTATTAAAAATTACTTACTTTGAAGCGGTAGTGCGACCTAGAATCCGTGTACTTAGGAATATTCAGAAATTGGAGCAGGTTCTGCTTGAGGTAATGTATGAAAGAGTCCATCCACTCAAGGACGAAGTCCTGCATTGAGCACTAGTACACAAAGCATGATATCAAAAGTCAAAACATGAAATGGAGAAATTAAAAACGAAACTCACTCTTATGATGCATTCAGGGAGTCTGAAAGGTTTCTGTATGAAGTGCACGTCTTCCGGTGCTAGCGGGCACATGGCATTTCGAGCTAACATTACCGACAGAAAGTCCAAAACGGCATCGTCCAAACGATTTTGCAGAACTTGGACCAGATCGCACTGAACGTCAGTGCCGGCCTCAGTGATGCCGTGCACGTTCAAGATTAGCGTGTCTTCGATCGGGTCCTTGCTCTCCTTCTCGCCGAAAGACCGGACCCTAGGTCGGATATCATCCTGAAATGTCATTAAAAGCTCAAGAAGTCATCAACAATTAATGATTTCTTACAGAAAGAATCGAGCACAGGCTGGATTCGCACTGGGACAACTGACTTTTGGTCTGGTCCAACGGAAGGGACGCTATTGAGGGACTTCTCGAAACGAACGCGTTCTCGTATTCGTTCGGCCGAAGCGGGGCGTTTTTGTTAGACGAATTCTGGACGTTCTCGTGCAACCTCAGGTAGAAAACGTTGCTTTTGCTGTCGCGATACACGAACATGTTGTTGCGGTTCGACACGGAGAACTTGTCCAAGATGTTCTTCAGAGCAAGGATCCCACGCGAGATTCCAGATTTTCCAGGGCCGGTTTTCAGTCGCGGGTTCAGGATGAAGTTCGTGTACCAGACGACCGGGCACCGGAAGTAGCCGGGAGTGAAGTTAGCGCAGGCCTCGGAGCGGGTCACCCCAGAGGAGTGACGTTCGACCTCATCGCTTCCTTCTATAATCGATTAGTCACGAAATTCTGCGCGGATTTTCAGATAATTACCCTCCATGCTCCTGAGTCTCAGATAGGAAGGGTTGCGAGAAACGGGGGATGACGTGTGCCACTCTTTCAGGTTATCTTCGGCTTCCAGCAGAGGATCGCAGATTTTAGATTCGTAAAGAGACTGGAGCAGCAGGGACTGGTTCACTTTCTTGCACAGCTCCTTAATCTCGTCCCGAACTTTTCTGTGCACCTCCAGGTAGATGTCGACGTGGGTTGTGGGCAGCTCCAAGAATCTTATCACCGATATTATGAACGAGCAGTTCTTCATCTCGATGAATTCGACTTACCTGCAGTGGAAATAGATGGTGACCGTTTCGGGCTCCACCTTCATGACGAGCCAGAAATTGGGCAGATTCTGCCGCTTATTGCTAAGGTGTAAAAGCCACTCGTAATCCTCATCATCGTTGCTCACGTCTTCGTCGTATCCAGTGCCGTCCGTTCCAGGAACGCTTTCGCTGACACTAGAAGTGTCACTCTGTTGGGAGCCAACATCCGACTCCTTCTCTATGATATCGATGACCCTTTCGCTGTATTTCAGCTGATTTCGGCTCAGCTCGTGGTTGTAATCGCACAGGATCCCGTTTTCTAAATAGCGGCTCGTCTCCCTGCTCACGTCCTTGGCAAGGTAGTGGAGCTCTTCTTCGGCCAGCAATTTGTAGTGCGGTATTTTGATTTTAGCGAACTCCTCGACGAACTTCAGGTGGCTCTTAGCGCTCCCGAAGACGAAGTTCAAGTGGATCACGTCCATCAAGCACGAGGACCGATTGCGGCTCTCGGTCACGTGTTTCATTATGAAATTCAAGGTGTTAACGCTCACGGTGTCGATGTCTAAAAGGGAGGTCGCGATTTCGTCTTTCAGGAGCCACTTGATTTCGTCCCTTAGAAGGATTATAGATTTTCGCTGGTATTCCGGCAAATTCGTCAACGGTTCGGGGAATCTAAAGTAGAGTTCGATATACGTTTCAAAGGGTTGGGGTTTTCGGACTTACTCGCTGTTGAAACTGGCCTCGGAAGTCGTGCTCGCTATGCTCGGCTGGAAGCCGTCGGAGCAGAACGAGGTCGTGCGGAGCCCTTGCGAGGAGTATTCGGTGATGACGTTTTGCACTTCAGTCGGTAAAGTTAGGCATAAAATGTCGAGCGTCACTTGCAGCTTTCGCCGCTCGATCGCCTGAGTCACGTCCATGTTGCCGGTGAGCTCGCCCAGGCAAGTGGGCAATACTCTGACGGACGTGTTAGAGACGTCTCCGTTGTTGAACCTCATGGTACAAACTAAATGGAGGAAGAGCGGACTGACGTCGTTGGAAGCCGCGTCGGAGGTCGCGCTTTCGAACCTGGATGGCGGCGTGCCAAAGTTTTGACATATCAATCGAAAGTAGCAGAAAAATTGATTGATTTTTGATAAGCAAGCAGTGATAAGCAAAATTGACTTCCATTGATGTGGCAGTTATCAAATTTGATCAAAATATCAAATGTCGCTATAAATGTCAAACTACCAAAACGTGTTAAGCTGTTAGCTACCAAATTCCCAAATTTGCACAAAACGTTACAGTTATATGTACTGGGCTAATTCCAGTACATGTATGTATCAGCATAGATTAATATGAAACATTTCTCCCTTTCTATTACCATCACCAAGGCATACCTTTGGAGTGCGTGGAACGGTGGTTCCGAATACATTCCGAACTCCTTATCGGAAGGAGGATTCGATATTTCGTCGTCGCTATTATTCGAGGCTTTCGCGTGATCGGATCTGTTGAAGTTGTTGTTGTAGTAACGGCAGAAATAGAACTCCGCGTTTGTGGGTACCGGGATGAAAGCGACGTTAACCATTCTGAAGAATTTCTCTTTAATGAGCGCGTGCAACGATCTGAGCTCGTTGCACGGGGTCGTCTGGCGCAATAATTGCACGTCGATCCGGTCCTCTTTGTGATGTTTCACGTGACCACAGATGGTCTGAAATCACCCCCAAGCGAAATGACGACAAGCGATTAATCGAGAACGGAACGGTTTAATATTCGAAAAAATGCATTTACAAAACGAAACGAACAACGAACGTGAATAAATTAAAAAGAAAAGAGCAGGCGAGGGACGTGGTCAACTCACCAAAACGTATTCGGTGACGTCGATTTCGGTCACCGTCTCTTCGCACTGGTCCATGGCGGACTGCACGTCCATGCAGTGCACGTAAGTGTCACTATGCAGGGCCATGAACAGCGAAATCGTGAAACACTTGGAATGTACGAGCACAAGAGTCCTGCAATGGTGGCGAGCGCTGCTCTTATTATCGGTCGATTCGGACTCGTCACTCTTATTCTCCGGACTCCCGCCATCTTCGCTTTTGAGCCTAAGAAAATTGCAAAATAAGAGTAAAAACATTCATTTCCTGCAGGGAAAAGTACTTGAGGATGTCATCTTGGAGAGACTCGAGGGTTTTGAACCGGTGGTCCTGGTAAACGTCGCGGCCTCCTGCGATTTCCTCGTCGGTGTTGGTCACGTGAGCATGCACCAGCATACCCAAGGGGCAGTCATAGACGTACACTGGTAGGGTCAGGGAGTTCGTGACGTTTATGGGGACGTCACTGTAGTTGCTGCCCCTCGATGACGTCCTCTCGACACTTTCGGTACTGCCGTGCGGACTGGGAATGTTCGTCGAATCGCTGTGGACCAGACTTTTCAGGTCGGTCAGCGTCGCCGGGATGAACGTCAAAATGACGTGCGTCACTGAGATGCCCTTGATGAAGCAGCGCCACTGAGAAACGGGCAGCTCGTCGGGGGGGTTCATATTCCCTAAAGAGTCCAGAAGTTTTACATGAGTACCCATGTAAATTTCGGATGTCTTCTGGAGGAAAGGAGTTTTCGACTCACCCTTGTATTCCGAGATGGGGCAATGGTAAGGGTAGACGTTTTTGTGCCGGTTCAAAATCTGCCTGCAGAACTTGTCGGACTCTTCGCGGCTGAGGAAGATCTCTTTGTCGTGCAACAAACTCAAGTGTTCCTGTATGTTGTCCATGAGGACTTTGTTCGACCTTTCGACTTCCGGCGGCGATTTAAGGCTGCGCTCTTTGCGTTCGATGAACATGGAAAAGAGCAGTTCGGTTTGTTGGCACAGCGGTAGGATGCTGATCGCGTCGAAATTGAACGGAATGTGTTCGATGCGTTCCTCGTTGATCGGGTGCCACTGCGTACTGGAAAATCGCGAATTGAAAGAAGGGAAACCCGAATTGCGTTCGCTCTACTCACTCGGTTACGTCTTTCGATAGATCAGTCAAATTGCTTTTGCTATTTTTTCGTATGTAACTTTTAATGTTCGTGGAATTGGTACGACTGAACGTGACGCTGTCCACGCTCATCGAGCGACATTTGTCTTGGCACATCAGACTTAAGTGCTCCATCGTCAGGAGCGAGTTTATGCAATGCATATCGATTCCACTTATCTAGTAATTAAATCAAATTATAAGAAAACCGGAATGAAGTAGTACTATGGAAGATTCAGAGGGGCACCAAAGAATATTTCAGAGCGGTACCCTATACAGATCTTCCAAATCGTCTGAAATAGGAAGTAAAATTGCTAAGGACTCACCACATCTGCGAGTTCGTAATAATGTTTGTCAGTCATGTAGTCGACCCTATGATCGTCCGTGGGCATCACCTTCCCGAACTGCGGCTCGATCCAAACCTCGGTGACCAACTGCAGTTCGTTTTCGTGCTCCAAATCCAAATCCGTCTCTTCATCGGAGCCCATTAGCAAATCGTCACTCCACCAGGCGCGGTGCGGCGGAAAGAGCACGTACTGGACGAGACAGCTCGACTGCGGATCCATCCAAAGCTCCAAAACCATCGTGATGATCCCCGAGGAAGAGTGCGCAAAGCTAAACCCTTCCTTAATCCTCATCCTGGTCAGGGTGTTCAAAATCCTCGAGATCGCGTTATCTGGGAGACGTTGATTAGACGCATGCGCCGCGCTCCAGATCCACCTCTTATGGTACAAGTACCGCGAGAGGGTAGTGAACAGCGACCCGGTCAATGGAGATGAGACGTTTAGGGTGTTATGGGCCGGCTGGGTACCGTCTGGGAAGATCACGGTACTGAAATCGCTGGGCATGCGCTCGTACCTTATCAGGATCTTCTCGAGCGGCTTCTGCAGGATAACGCAGCAGACGTTCTCCTTGACTTTACCCGGGCTGGGCATGTAAGAAAGAGCCGCCAGTTCCCGTTTCAGGTCTTCCACCGTCTCGTGCCGAACGTACCCGGGGGTGTTGGTCACGAACCCGATGTTCAAGACGGCGCAGGGCAACTTCGAGGTGATGCGTACTATGCAGAACCACGTTGGTGGTTTGTTGGCTTCGCGGTGGAGCAACTTCAGGTAGGTGTGGTTGTCCACGAGGACGAACGAGGCCCAATCGGCCAGTTTTCCGTACAGAGCGGTCGCCGCCTGCCTACACTGTACCACCTGGAAGCGCTGTGAAGAGTTTGGGAGGTGCAGGTGCCTAGGCAACGGACTGTCGTGCCGCAGGATTATCGACACTTTGTGAGTGTGGAACCACTTGCGCCAGTTGCTCGTCTCCATTTGACAGATCGGCTGCCAGACGTTCACGAACCTCGCGCAACTAGTACTGCTAGAAAACCACCCAGATGAGATCGAGGAATCGCCGATTAATCTCTTTAAGTACCTTGGAGTTAATGAGATCTTGTCGAAACCTAGAGAATTCAGGTTGAAGACTGGAATGCCGCTCCTCACGCTTTCCGGTAGATTGTACCAAACGCTGGAGTTTTGGAAAACGCTCAAATGCTGTGCGAAATTGAGATCGGCCGACGATAATTGGGTTAAGCGCAACCAGAATCGGTCAATTATCGCCTGCCTGTACGAAGATTTCGGATCTTTTTTTATTATACAGGTGATATCGTGTAGGAACTCGTACGGAGCCGAAATGAACACTTCCACGTGGGTGTTATTTTTGACAACCGGCCATTGCGATGACACCTTATAAATGATGTAGATCTGCGATTTCCACTGTAAACTCAGCTGGATCTCGATCACTCCGTTCAGATAGTTCATGTTCTGCAAATAATTGGTTAAAATCGAGGCATCGACAAGAAAACGGGGATTACGTCAACTGAAAAGCCCTCCCTCAATCGGCGCGACAGTAAGAGTAAAATGGAAGCACTGGTATTTTCGTCAGAGTGCCGTTTGGACAGCAGGACGGGCGTCTTGTGGCTGTAAAAGCAGTCATTTCTGGGGATGGAACGAATGGATAGTCCCGTATTTCACCTAAAGTACTTACAGCGATCCCCAGTTGGTCACGTCATTGGACCGGATCCGGTAGTCGTGCTTACTCGTGCTGTGGAAAGAGCAGAGCAGGAAGAGCTCGTGGTAGGCGTTCATCGGCAAATCCGTTTCGTACAGCTGGACGATAAGCATCGCGAAATCAGTGTCTCGTCCAATATTCAAAATAATGCGTTGAAATAGCGATAACGTGAACTAATTACGGTGCTATCGAGGAACTCACGTTCTGCAGGTGTGCACGATATTCAACACCCGCTTTGTGCTGCCTAATCTTCTCAAAATAATTGTTCACGTTATCGCGATTCCACTGCAGGGGTGCACTTACAACTTCCGGACAGCTTTCCATGCAGGTACCCATGGTGGAGCGCGAAATGAAGATGAGCAAATCGGTGTAGGAAATGTAGCCGGCGCTCGAGTGCGGGTGAAAAGGCGAGCCGACTTTGATGAAGGAGACCGCGATGCCGTCGTAGTGCAGCTGAAAGAGCAGCGACTCCATTATGTTGGAATCGGGCATGGCGACCACCCCATCGGTAATGACTAGGATATCTGAAATAAATCCCCTCAAAGTGGAAGCGATCCGCTATAACGAACACCGCAAAAGGAGCAAAACCTACGACTTATGCTGTTCTCGGGCAGGAGCGAGACGGCCAGCATCGAGTATCGCAGCATGTTGACGAAATTGGCGTCGGGCGAGACCATGGGCGTCTTGTTGTTCTTCTCGTTCTCCGGGATCGGGTCGAAGAGGCCGCCGAGACCCTCGTGCAGCAGCCGCTGACTCTCGGTCTGCTCGTGCACTTTACCCGTTTCGGACGCGATTTTGCCCTCCAGGAGATGGAACTGCTTCTCGACGAAACCGACGACTTCGGAAAGATTCTCCGGAGAGATCTCGACCCCTTTGACTAGGACTTGCTGAGCCGGGCTCATGAAAAACGGGGTGTTCACGATCACAGTCAGGTAGAGAGTCGGCTGGAAAACCGAAGAGCTCCCCGGTACCGCGAACTGAATAATGACAATCAAATACAAGAATAAGTCAATTGATTCCTGGTTCACACGATTCGGGGGGTTTACCTGGTTCGTGAGGGCGGTCACGCTGGCTTTGAAGGCGGCCAGGGACTCGTCGAACAAAATTTCGCCCTTTTCGATGTCGACGACCGACTGCGAGGGGCTCATGTCCAGGCAGTAGACGAAACGGTAAGTGCGGGCGAGAAAAACGACTTCCGTCCGGCAATTGACCAAAAACCGGGTGCATTTTGAGGCGGGCTCCCTCGGTACAGCAGAGACGATTTCGATGTCGTTCGAGTCGCTCTAAAACCGCAACGTAAAACCGAGTGAGCGCGTGGATCGTTAATGAGTTAATGCATATTCAGCGGTGGAAGTTAATGAGACATTTGTATTCGCAGGCGATTCTGGTTTACCGAATTGTGAAGGCCGGGCGCTCGGATGACCGTGTTCAGGTGGTCCAAAAGCCACTGGAGCCGGGCGGTCCTTGACACTGGCACGTTTTTTGGCAGCAGCAGGTACAGCGTTTTCGCCTCGAGTACCGCCGATTCGGCCTCGTCGGTCGGCGGGAAATCGTCGGACAGTTCCTCATCGTTATCTGGCAAGAAAACACCCTAATAAATATCCGGGCGCATCTAGATATCGGTGCGCGTCGGCTTTATAGAGCGCGATATTAATAGAGCCGGAATATTTTCCTTATGGTTGTTCTACATATACATACGTATAATAGCGCGCATTTTATTTTATTATTAAACCGGACACACGTGTCGACCCTGTTGCTGTTGCTGCAATGCAGCCGATCACCTTGTAGTCGGAATAAAGTAAACTCGTCCATAATAGAGCCCCAGGGCGCCCTTTGACTCAACTATTTATTGCCGATATGCAAATGAAATCATATACTTGCGGTGGGGCCAAATAACTATAATAGGCGCCATAACAACAGCGATAATTGGAGCAATTAACGCGATTACGGCGACTTATTCTAATTAATACGATTACGCCGATAATGCTTGTCGTAAACAGGAGATTAGTGACCGGCCACTGTTGTTAGCCGTAACGTGAAAGCTCACCTTTGATTGATAGATCGGCCCCTTCATTGGAATCGAGACTTTCGGAATCAAGTTCCATAATTTCGTGGCAGTCACATCCCTGCAAGACAGAGCCGAAATCAGAACAAACGGGTTATTGTTATTAAACGAGTGCACTCATCGAGATAATCGCTACTAGGCGAACTGTGTGGCGAAACTCAAATTATATGAACTAACCTATCTGCTGATTGTGGCTTGGCTTGTAGACCATCCACTGTTCCACTAGGCGAGCGAGAGATAAAAAGTCGCGACCAGACTCTCTCTCGTCGTACGAAAATGATTGCGATATTGCTACTATCAACAAAACCACCGAACCACTACTAGCATGTCAATAAACAAATATTTGCGTTTGAACACTTAGGAAGATTACATCACGGTTTGACAGATACCTAACCTGCAAACGTCAAACTGACAGGTCTACAGATAAACAACAACAACGACACTATTCACCTTTCTTAAAATAACTCTAAAAAACCGTAAATTCCTCTAATAACATTAAATGGAAATAGCTGAAACTAGTTCAGCTTTCACAATTTGTCAGCCAGCTTCACATAAAATGATAAAATTTATTGAAAGTACAAAAATATAAAATTAGAACGTTTTAGCCCTCTCTGGCGGTTACAAATAAAACTATAGAGTTCGCCATTTCGCAAAGAGGTGGCGCTGGAGCACCGTTAGCGGAATTTGGTCGGTCCAGGACCCTCGTCCTGTGATCCTGGTGCAGGATTCTGAAATTCTGACCGAAAATCCTCGGTCAAAGTGCGGACTTGAGATGGAATTTGAGCGGAACTTCGGAGCTTACTGACGGGATCACAAAAGCTCGGAGAGATAGCGGAAAAATAGCGCCATTGCGCACAGCTTTCGCTTGCAACCCTTTCGAACGTAATTTCAGTCCCTCGAGACCAGGAATCACAACCCCTTAGCATTTTTATCACTCACTGTTTGTTTTATCAAAAGTTTTTATTGCTGATAGCTATTTGTAGCGGAATGTTACAAGCTTTTAATACAATATAATACAAGTAGGGTGGTGAGTGTAGTTACTGACAGATTATGTCCTGAACAGTAATTATTATCACCTGAATTACGAATTCAGGCACGATCCCATGGGGATATTGTGTACCTACCGACCTGCCTATAATCAAGCGTAATCCGAAAATATCTATTATCTGTTGGCCAACACCACATTGTTGGTTCCTAATTATTATAAACGACATGCAATATCTAGCAAACAATCACCACCACTCCTGGTTTGAACTGTTCGAATAAATAGTTACCTAGAGAGGCAGTTATAACCACTAGAGCCCGAAAAGATCATCAAATTTTCCAGGGAGGTTGTAAGTATATGTAGGGGTGCGCAAAAATTGTGAAAAATCGAGGATTCTTTTTCATATCTTCGTCAGTTACTGTCACTTTTACTCTCTTTCCGGTTTCGTCCTCGCTTCTAATTCGCACGGGGGATGCGGCCCTTCCGAAGGGTTTCCGCCCCTCTCCTTGTAATTATAAAAGTAAAATAAAACTGGGAGACTTGAGAAGCTAAGAGCGTATTTTCGTTATTGCATGTGCTCCGAAGCCTCCGAACCCCCGAACCCCCAACCAGGACCCACATATACCCGACTACCTCGGAAAATTTGCAGGGGCGCGTAATTTAAGCCGAATAAAGTCCGTAAAAACGGTCCTCGAAAAATATAATAACAACCGACAGAAAGCGTCTAATTTTCGTATGAATTTATTTCCGGCCGCATTATTACTCCGCAGGAAAACCGAGCGGGTTTATTGCCACCTCCGTCATATTATTATAAGATTGAGTTCCCGCGACTATGCCTGAGTTATGGGTATGTATTATATACGCTTCCGGTGAAATTCTATGCACTCTAATACACAAATTCCTATGTATAGAAAACATCGCGACTTCGACTTGTTGATAATAGTTGGCTGCTAGTTTAGGGTGAATGGGGGTGGAATCCTGGCGAGCACCTACGTGAGCGGTCTTATAATGTCGCGAATTAGCAGGAGAATTACAGCAGTAATTAGCCAATTTTTTTAATGATACCTCACAAAGTCGCGCCGGCTTTGCGAAATAGTAATCCCTTTGCATTTTTACGTCTTAATTGTTTGGAGCTTTTCAAAGTCGTAAAACTTTTAATGGGTTTATACACTGCGAGCCGTGAAGGGTGTTCATTCGATGCGAATAACGCGCGCCCCTCCGCCGTATAGAAAGCGCGAATTAAAAATACGAGATGCATCGACGAGATCGGCTCGCATCCGCATCCAGCATCCACATCGACTCGCATGATGCGGATCCCGGATTCACCCGGATCCGGATCTCGAGTGGAAATGCGGTGCACGAGCATCACCGCAGAAATGTTCCGACAAGAATCGGCATCGACGTTGTGACGTTTGATTTGATAACGTTCACTGAACACAATAACGATAATAACGGCGGGTGAACGGACGAAAAATAACAACGGGAGACGTTTAATAATTCCCGAGTTCGCGAAGAAAAGACAAGGGAGAACGGGGGCGCGCCGCTTACAGCCCCGACCCGAATGGATGGCGCTCGAAATGTTTCCTACAGCTGGTCTAATCGAAACATCGCCCTTTGGTTCACTTTCGCGCATTAATAAACGGAGTGACGAAGTTTAATGGGAAAAATCGCGACACTTATTATCGCAGCTCTTAAGCGACTTAGATTGCGAACCGAGGGAGCTAATTGCGCGAGACATTCAATTAGATTCGATACAATTCCAGGCGAGATTAGGCGCGGATGTTTATGTATGCCGTATTAGGTGCGACGATTCTTAATTTGCATATAGAGCTTTCGAATATCGCGTTCCATGTTCTTTATTTTCTCGACTCCCTCGAGTGACCCGGAGTTTGAAAAATTTATCTCGAAGGGGTGCGATCCATAATGGATCGTATTGTAACGGTTAGGGTGGTCTACCCGATGTATTCACCGCTGAATTTTTCACCGGAAACGTGTGCGCGCCCCGACGTCGGCGTAAATTACAATTTCTTCCGGATTTTAGAAAAACAACCCGCTTTCGGTTTTCGGCTCGGCCTGTTTTCCCGGCGGTTGATGAGGCGTAACTTGTTATAAAATTCTTAAAGGGGCCGCTTTACTCTTTTCGGGCCGATTTCCCCTTATCAATTTCGACATTAGGACCTCGTTGGGACTCATTACGGCATTCGCGGTGGAGGTGTCGTGTTCGGCCGTAATAAATCGATCCGACACTCGCACGTCACATAATGAAAGAGTCAAATTGCCGCGGGCTCATATCCTGCGGCGATAAGGCCGACAGGAAGCCGGTCGCTGCGCTCGATTCCTGATAATGCCCGGCGCGCCGTTGTTCCTTTGGAAAATTCGCGAAATTTTTAATGAAAAATAGTTTCCAGTTAATTTAGCCCGAGAATCCCGCGGCGGGGAAAAAGGAGCGCGAGAAAAGCGGGTCGGATCTGTGCGGTCCTCCGTTCCAGGGCCGGACCGCGTGCCCCGTCGGGACTCGGGGCCCGCGGAGTGTGATAATGATTATTAGATTGAACAGGAGGGCGAATTAAAGAACATCGCCGAAACGCACGACGACGCAGGATCCGCGGCGTCGGCGGCGTCTCGATGTCTGTTCCAGTATCCAGTCAGTTGATTCCGACGTGGTCTCGGGGGCGGCGGTGCGTTTTAAATGCGAAACGCGGGAGGCGCGAGTTCGTTTTTGCCACGTTGCCCCGTCATCAGCGTCATCGCCATCATCATCAGCGACGGCCCCGCCGACGATGACGTGATTCCGTGAGTACCCATCGCGAACAACGGCGCGTCCGACCCGGAATTTTTCCGGCTGCTAAAGCACCCCCGGGGCGCTTTTCGAAAAAAGAGAGAAAAACCGCCCCCGCATTATCAAAGGGGAAAGTTCGGAATTCGGGTGGCGGTTATTGTTATCAAAAGACGCTTGTTTTTTCCCCTTTATTAAAAATGAGCTTTCCCGTCGTCATCATCGTATAGTTTTATTATGGCTTATCGCAGTTTTCTGCTCGAGCGGGAGCTTTAATTCAGCGGCGTTTTTAATCAGGATTTCTTTTAATAATTTAAGCTGGCGTGCGGTTGTTTATTGTTGCAAAACAAATCGGTTCGAGGACTAATTAAATTTGTATCCTTTTGGGTGGATCGAGAGATAATGGCCCGTCCAAAAGTGTACAAGTTTTATCTGATCGTGGCTTAATTTTGCAAAATATCGGCTTTTTGACATCGTAATTAATAGCGGAAAGTTTGGATTTTGGCAAAATTCCGGGACGGCGGGTGCCCCGGACGAGGGGTTCATTTCCAGTTCCAGTTTCCAGTCCGAGTTCCCATTGCCATTACCATCCGTATTCCCAGTCAAAATTTAAGCAATTAAATTATCGCCATACTCTATGCACAATAGATTGGACACATAACACACACAACATTTGTTTCCACTTCGGGCCTAAAATGAATTCCGTGTCCGGGAGGATACAAAACGTCGATTCCAACACATACGACAATTATTATACATTATTTTCCGAACAATATTCCAATTGCGTTCGCAATTATTATCATTATCGTTATGAGTGTTAAAATTAAAATTAATAATAATAATAATAAAGGACAGATGAATATACGAGTATAGCTGTCACCTGATTTTGAAACCGACATCATTCAGAAATTAATCAGTTAATTATGATTTGAATGAAACTATTCGACATCCACCCTCACTCTAATTAATTTGATTTCGACGGATTTCGACCCGACTTCGTCAATCCGGCGGAAAAATTGCGAACGCTAATCAAGCTCGGAATACTTTCGGATAAATTCCGTCGTTACGTATCGGTTACATTACAATTTTGTTAGCTTCTTCTGATGAAAGGGCCGAATTTATCAATAGAGTCAGTAAAAAAATCAATAAACTTTTTATCGAGTTAACGACTGAATAAAACGATAACATGAAAGTGCTCGCAGACTTTATGCCATGTACACACGATAAAGTGCCGAATTTCGATAAACAATTTCGTATATTTTTTAATGTTATGAACGATATCTCGGCAGATGATCGACTAACCCACATAATATTGTAAGTGAATGGGGAAATTTTCCCATCAGTTATCACATGCGCCGCGCCCCGGCGAACCGCTCACACGAGACCATGAGAGACCGGACCCCAATTTTATAAAAATCTGTTACATATTTTTATTGCCGGAGTCGAGAGCCGAGATAAAATCTGATTGCTCCGACCTTTGCCCGATTCACGGCAATTTAATCTGAATGAGAGACCGAAATTTGAATTTATCTCGCCGGCTAGTCAAGAGTCCGCGGAATTATCGCAAACGCACGGAAAAGAACAATGCCTATTAGGCCTTTTGGCTTTAACCCTTTAACCAGTACAAACGTACATGTACGTTTGATTGAAAGTGGGCTTTATCCAGTATGAACGTACATGTACGTTTTGAATTTAGCCGATTTCTAATTTGAAATTATGAAATGCGAGACACCCAGAAGACCAAATCAGACATATTTATGATAAGATAAAACTGAAACCTTTCGAATTTAGCATGAAAGTAGGTGGTGGAGTGATTGAAAAAATTCACTGGTGAAAGGGTTAAAGCGGGCGCGATTAATGAATTGGCTCCTTTTTATCACAGCAATAACAACAACGTGTCGTGATATGAAATCATGGTCATTATACGTCGTTGTACGGTATCACACTCGAGTCGCGGGGTGTTCTCCCCCGGGCGGCGCTTCCTCCCTCGACCTCCACTTTAACGCCGCGTATACACCGCGGGCATTAGAAGAGGTGTGGCGCCGTAATTAAAGCGATAATGGCCGGCGTTATTTATTCCGGTATTTTGACGTTACAATTTCCTGACGTTATTAAATAATATCGACGCGGGCGGAATCGGTGAATCATCCCCCGCTTTCGGCTTCCTCGAAGGCGACCCGAAAATCTCCGCCATCTCGCACTCGCTTATTCTCCTAGATTGATACCTCATGGGCCGGGCTGACGAAAAGGGACAGATGTCAATAATCAATAAATAAAAATAACTTCGCGACCCCCGGGAGCGCCGCAACGGGCGTGTAGGTGCCCGAGACACCATCGCGAACGTACAGTAACTTCGAATTTATAATGGAATTTCGGCGGGCGAAGAACGGGCGCCGATCCGGAGGGCGATACGAGAGATTTCGCCGATTGCGAACAAAATACCAACAAAATCGCTTTTAACGTATACATCCTTCGCATACAACCTGATTCAAAAGTAGCAAAGTAGAGGGGGCTTGTCCCACAGGTCAAGCAAAGTTGATTACAGAAACGGTTTTTCTTATTTAGACCTGACGAACATTCAGGCTGTATAAAGGGGGGATTTTCCGTCTGAAAGACTTGTGGGACTCCTGTGGGAGGGTGCGAATTAGTCGGGGAGCAACTCCCCAACAAGTAGAGCGATTACCTGCTATTAAACGTTAATACCAACGGGTACTTAATTATACTATCCGCAGTGTTTACCTCGGGGAGCCGTAAAAAGTGGCCCTTATTGTAGTCGGTCGGAGATTAGGCTCGTGTTTATTCCCTCCTCCTGGATTTCCAGATTGCGGGATCGCCGATCTGAGCGGCCTAAAACGTAGGTGCGATTCTTTCGGTCCGACGGAGAAGTCGAGCGGGGAATGCTAATCCGCGTACACACACGGTGGGAGATATCGGTCGGTTTGCGTGCATAACCTGATTATCCCAGATGCGAATGACACTGGCTAAATATGATTTACATTCCATTGCGGCGGAAACTGGGGCGAACTGGCCGCGCTCATCCCCCGATGCGATTAATTCCGAATTCTATTAATCAACACAACCGACTCGAACTTTGCTTTTGTTGCCGAAACAACAATCGAAAGATATCTCACTCTTGCAATCACATTAACCCGTCATCATCAGCTGAACCGGCGCCCATCATCATCATCGGGCGCGTTTTCGGCCGATGATGAAACCGGGTTTTTGAGTTTTAGGGCCATTATCCGAACCGCTTTGTTATTCCTCGTGCGAAATTGCAGGTGCAAATTCGATAATAATTATTATTCATGCATCGGAAATTTTACCGCTCCATAAATGGAGAAAAATCCTACCTTCATCAAATTATAATATGATATGCAAACTGAACCGAAATACCGTTTTCGAATTAATTCCGGATATGGAGCAATGTGTATCATCCTCACGGGTATTTAAACTTCCACCTTTAATTAGTCGGCCGATATGCGTACGCCTGAATGGCCAATACGGATGTGCAGGGCTCGTATACCGATATCATCATCACAACCACAATTATCATAGATTTGAGTAGTAGTTCGCGTTCAGCCCGCAGAGCATACGGACTCGAAATGGGTTTTTACTGCGAGTAAAACGAATTCAACGCGGTGTTACGGCTAGAGTGGAGAATACCTGGCGGCGAATTCGCATTCGGCATTATTGCTCGCGTAGATCGTGCCTGCAGTTATTAATTAATTAATTTTCAAATCCGAATCCGGACCTTTCGCGTTTGCGTTGACGTAAAATTCGGTCGTTTTGTTAAAAGTTGCGGGAATCGAGACGCTTTCAAATTAGCGTTGCAATTACTCACTACATAGAGGTGAAAATTCCGACGTTACACGTTGAAAAGGCGCAACGTCAAACGGTTTCCATCAAACAGAGGGAACGCACAGAGGGTGGATGGCTCTGTGTGCGAGGCGAGGTGTCCGCTTTTCGGTCTAATCACACTTTCATTCCGGGCCGAAATAAAAATCGCCGAATCGATCGGGCCGCATCGAAAGTCGGACGTAATTGGGAAAAATGGGGAATCGGCGAAACCGCCGCGATGAATATGCATTCGGGGGTATATATCATATTTAAGGGTAAACTTCTCCTAATTGCTTAATGTATTGGAAAATGACGTACAAAGGAAGAGGGATTACCTGAAAATTTAAATTCAAAAGAAAGTGGCGCGCTGTTTCGAGCCGTTCGAGATTCGGAGGGTTCCCGCGGAGACATCGCGACCGATTATTATTTATATCCGGGGGCGATTATTACAACGGGCCCCCTTAACGCCGCTGCGCGCTATCAAATCCGAGACGAACCCCGGCTGGGTCTCAGGGGTGCTCACCCCGATCACCGGTGGTAAACATTGCGGCGGATTCTGCCCGCATTGTTTTCTAATACTGCCAAATGAAGGGGCCTCGGACGGGCCAAAATAAACGTAATTAGTTCTCGGGCGTCATTCTTATAAAAGGAAATTTCGCTCCTCGTAAACGTTCGCCCTCTTCTTTGTAAGGCAATCGGCGAGAGGAAGGCGCGGATTAACTTGACTGAAAAATGGCGGAATTAAAGCACGTTTCAGACCTGAGCCCTAGTCGCGATGGACATTCCTCCCTTATTATTTTCCAATTTCGTCGCTATCTCTCCCCTGATCGCACCGACGAGTAAACACGGAGAAATTACTCGAATTAAACAGAAAAGTGGTTTCGACTATCTATATTTGGACGTTTTGGTGACTTTTGTTTTGTGTGTACACAAAAATTTCATTTAGTTCCGCACTGCGAAGTTGAAACGATAATATGATAAGTTCAACCGGACCGGACAAATTGAAAATGTTCGAAAAGTGCAAAATAAATAATCCATTCACAATTCACTGGAGTGAGACGGGAAATTATTGTATTATTATTACGAGTGCTGCAAGTTTTAATAGCACCTATAAACACCCGTACTAAAACACACACACACTTTTGCAAACAAAAGCAATTTCCAACACGAAAAAGTTTCCCCCGAACTTTTGAAGGGGTAGCTACCTTGAATCCAGAGTCCACCCTCGACAGCCCACGCAACGCTAATAATAATAATATCGCACCCCGTTCTAATTTCTCAAGGCGTTTGTCCTCTCACGGCTCCGGGGTAAGTGGTTCCCTGTGTTATGCCATGTCGGACAAATCGATCTGGAATTCCTAATTAGCAATCGCATCAATCGGACAAACGTATTAAGGGTGATCGACCCATTAAAAGCCGGGATCGATCGATCACAATGTTCTTCGAAAATCACTTAGTCCGGCACCGAGAAAGTCGCCGAGTTTTGTGATGGCGTTATGGACGAAAGTTTAACACCTCACGTAATAAAAATATCGGATGATGGCCGCCTCTTCGTCGATTTATTAAGAAATAAAGTCGGGGTGGAGAGAGCGGCTGTCGGCCAAAGCCGAATAAAAACGGTAATGGGCGGGGTGCCGTAAACGGCGGCTTTAAACTTTGTTTATTGTCGTAAATAAATACTTGATTTAATTTTTATGGATTCGCGGGATGTGTGGGGCGGGCCGGAGGCGGAAAAGGTTCGCGCTCGGAACTTCTTTTTAGGGTTATTTTGGGTCGTCAAAGCCTGTATCGGCGTTATGTGGAAACGTGCGAATGCCCCGCATTTGGATTTGTACTCTGGTGTTTTTGTATCAGATCACGTAAAGTTTGAAAATTCGGCAACGCGTGCCCGGCGCGCCTCTTTCGGCCTTTTCCTCATCGCATTTTTCCGATGTTCTATGCCGCGCCATATCTCCCCTTTTCTCCCGTTTACGGCCTCTCGTTCCGCTCAAGATTATGATGCCCCTAACAGAATACTTACTTCGGAATGATTAAAGTGCGTTATACATTATTCAAAAGGAACGTAAATAATAACACTAATTTGTGAATGCTACCTCCCCCGTGTCTTTAGCGCCGTTAAATTCAAGCTCATCCGATTTACTTATTCGTGACAATATACATTAGGCAGGTAACAAAAAAAACATCCCTGCTCAACTGAGTTATTATACTCTTCGCGTAATTTCATTCGCATGCCTTGAAAACTCTTTGACTTTAGAGATTTAGGTGCTCGCAATGTTATTTATAGGAAAATCCCGCTCCACAAGTGTGTATGTTGCAGGTAGACAAAGCTAATTGTTATTAATTATGAATCGATTGAGGCTAGAATGAAAATAGCTCAAAGAGTTATAATACGTAGACGTGGGTCTATTGGTGATACATAATGTAGGTATCGATCAAACACCATTAATATTTGCGTTTATTTATTTTTATTCCGATGCTGGTCGGATATTTTTTCGAATGCATTCGCCCGCCCCGTTTCCGGCGGGCATAATCAAATGAGATGTTTATGCAGATAAATAATGAATAAAGCTCCAGTTCCTCGAATTCGTTCTTTGATTCTGTTTCGAACTTGAGCCTCATTATGACGGTTCCGTGTATGAAATATCCGCGCTGCGGGCACGCGGGCACGTAATGAAAACCGCAGATATTCAGGGTGGCCCGTGGAACGAAAAAATAGAAAAGATGAATTTGAGACGTAATTTTGCTATAATAAAAGTTTTTCATATAAAATTGGATTAACTAAAAATTTGGAGAGTCTGTTCTCACATTTTCGATGCTTTTGATGCTTCTGGGGTCATAGCGTGAATAAGCGGAACGGCGTGTACAATCTGAAAGGGGAGGTTATTGTCCAAAAATGGTCCAGCGGTAATGAATTTATTGCCATTGATGCATTTTGAATGGGACCGGCCTGTGTGACGGATTGTCCTCCGGAAGATCAATGGGCGACTGTCGATCAACCCAAATCCGGTCCCCGAAAAGGAGATACCTACTTATCGATTTGAACCGGACGGATTTGATCGATCCATCGATTGGGCGGCCCATCCCCTCGGCGCCCGCCATTATTTAGATCGGGTATCACACGCGGATTCCGTGTCGATATACACTAGCAGATAACGGCCATAACAAAAGGTCGCAATTTCGGCAAGGCAAGGCCGACGAAATTGATATATCTAAACGTGACTGCCCGGGATGTCGGCTAAACCAAAAATCCCCGTAATTCCGACGATAAATCATTTGAATTCGGCAATTTATCGTTTATCTTCTTTTGACGTTCGCGTGAGAAAAACGATTCCGCTCCGCACAATTCTTAATTCGAGGCAATAATTCCCTTTTATTACTCAATTTCAATTATCCAGCGACACGTTTTTTCCGCGCGCCTCGATCATCGCACCCCTCGCACTGGGAGGGTGTTGTATCGACGAAATATTTAACAGGAAATTGATTCAAGTCGAAATCCATCCGCAACCGGAATCGCGCCCGCACGGCGAACATGCCCCGAAATAGCCCGCTTCTCGCACCTCGGCTCGTCGAGCAGGTACTCACAGGAGGGCATTAATAAGTTATCCGGAGTTAATCAGCGTCTCCTCAAAGCTATGTAAAACGACTTCCGACGACGCCGTGACTTTGTTTATCCGATGAATAATGTAAACTGGCCGATTCGGAGATTAATGATTATTTTGTCTGGGCGCTCCCGGAAGAATATAAATATTCAAATAAACACCCCCTTTACATTTTTAATTACAATAAGAACAAACAGGTCCCCTTCAGACGCGAGATATAACTCGAGCCTTTTCCTGCTTCAAGTTTTAAACTCGATGTTTCGTTGTTCGCAGAAAAAATGAGAAAATAAGTGCCGCTGCGGTAAGTGGCGATCGCTTAATGAGAGAACTAGGAAAGAACAAAATTCATCCATTACCGCCACGCCACCATTATTATTATTATTGTGTACTTTACTTTAATTGCGGCCGGTATCATTCCATTAATTACTATGGGAGATCGATTTCAGCCCGTCCTGTTGCAATAATATCTTGATGGAAATGTGCAGCAGAAATTCGAACTTTCCACATTATGTCGGCCGTCGCCCGTGTGCACTCATTTTTCCCGGATATTATTATTAGATGTTTCTAGATGACAGAAAAACGATTTGACATCATACATAGAACGTCGCGTGACAAAAGTCCATGAATATATTTATCGCACATCTAACATAGTTAGCTTTTACACAGGATCGGCGTTTATTTTATTGTCGTACGACGATAATAGCCCGGCTCGCGGGATGCCCCCATACCATTGATCGCCGGCGCATTTTTCCTAATAAAGACCGAAAGACCCTCTCTGATATTACGAGCGCAAGACCGGCGTCGTCCGTTAATTTCAACGGCATTTAAGTGTCCTGTACCAAATGCGCCAGTAAATTATACTCTTTTAAAAGAGAGCGCTTTAAACGGCAATTCTAATGCAGATGAAATTTATCGATTCGGCCCTGACCCTGGCAGATTCGCCGTCCTGAAATTATCTCTAATTATGAATTATTAATCTTCGATTGAAAGCAACAAACTCGAACCGCCCCGTCCCGTCGTCGCGGTCCACACATGCCCGTCAGATCGCGGGATCGCATTAAATGTGTAGGTGGAGCTTTTGTTGTTTTCGTGCTCCACTTTTGTCCCGCTCTCGGCTTTAAAGAGTAAATAGCCCCCGGGACCGTAGGACCGAAATAAATATAGGTTTGCTCTAAAGCTGTGGGGCATCGTCGCCGCGCCGATATTTATCTGGGTTTCGGGTCGTGAATATCCATATATTAATTCAACCGTACGTGGGCAAAACCGGGGGCGCGCTATCAATTTCGCGTTTTCGCCCGGCCGCCGACGCGCCGCGTCGCGACGTCCCCATCGAACAATATTAATTTCTAATCAATTCAGTCGCATGCGGTGTGCGGTCCGGACCGTCCCTCCCGAAAAAACTCGGAAACCTCGAAACGTGTGCACGCATAGAGCGGAATTTCACAAAAGCTATAACTTCTTTTCAGTTGTCCTTTTTAAGCGGATTAGATCGTCAAGGATAAACTACGACCCATTTTTCATTTCGCGTTTCCTTCTTTTAACTAGATGAGGACTTTTATTATCCACCGCTACATATTGTACACAGCGTGTCCTAATATACTTACTCTATAATACCGGATTTCCAGAGTTAAATTCCTAGCGGAAAACAATAATATGATTCACCTGTATCAAGTTTTCCTCGAGTACAAAATCAACAGAGAGAGTTTCCCGGTATTGTAGAAACCCGATAAATAGAGAGCAACACGTGATTAGCGATTAATTAACTTCAACTTTAAACGCGGTGATTAAGATTGAGATTGGATAGCCGCGAACAGGCAGCCGGCAGGGCGATGATTGTCGTCGACTATTTCCCCCTGCCAGGTCACGGCACGTCGAGAAATCCATGTAAGAGGGAAGTAATTAGCCCCTAATTTCTCCCGGGCCCACGAAACACAACACCGGGTGAAATTGTGGAATGGGCAAAACGCGAAACATCTCATGCGTTTTCAAATAACCGTCAACATCCACTTTATTATCCCGCAACTTCACCTTATTTCCTTTATTCGACCGAAACGGTGGGAAGCTGGAGCGTCAGGTCGCCGGCGGTATTTAATTAAATTAAACAAATTGAACAGTGAGGCTAATTTCGTTGCAAATTAATTGATTCTTTTGAGTTCTATTCATTTTTCCACATAAAAGCATTTTTCCCCGGCCCACATCAGTTTATAAAACGAATTAATTTTACTCCTCTTCCGACCTGGAAATGACACATAATCAACTGGAACTTTTTTATTTTTATTAATACCTTTTGCTGGATAAATAATGTGAATGTTTTCTATGAAAGCGGCCGCATGTCGCAGTTGTCGCGGTCTCGCCAGTGTGCTCACCCATACTTTAGTTCTAAAACGTAAAGCGGAATTACGTTATAGTGTTGACGCAATGAATGTAATTTCATAAAGTGAAATTTCACAATACCCCACTTAGGAACGCTAAATAATTAACAATGCCGTTAAGGGTTATTACCGCGCTGGTTTCGACATTGGCTGCGCCGCTCCACTTTTTAAATCCGGCCGCCGGCCGCCGCGCTGTATTTTTTCGGCGATGTCATTTGCGGCTTAATCACCGCGAGCGATCCAATTTGGGGCTAAAGATAAATAAATCGTGTTTATTTCCGTAAAGTGATTGCCTGATTTTGCAAGGCCTTCATTTGGGAGCCGGAATTTTAAGATAAAACGGAATCGATAATCCCTATACACGGTTTTGACGGAATTAGCAATAACTTGATTGGATTTTTCTCCTCCCTGAAGAAGGCGAGTCGTTCGGCGGTCGAAATTCACCTCGATTCTGTGGATTTCCCGACCCCGGTTCGCCTCGACGGTGCAACGTCCAATGCAATTACACAAATTTTATCAACGACGGTTGATAGATATCTCTCGCCCGTTCCTCCCTCTTTCCGACTAATTGCTGTTGATTCAGGGTGAATTTCCATCGGGGTAGAGCGCGAATCGGCAGACGTGCAGAAATATTTATTAACACGTGATTTTTTATTGTTTCCGCCACCCCGAGCCCAAATTTAACGATTTTCTCAGGTTTCAAAATGCCGTAATTTTCTTATTAGTCGATATATCGATGAAAAATTTAGAATGGCTTCGAATGTAGTCATCAGGAGTAGAAAAATGCGTCCAGTATTGGTGTATCTTCGAAATCAAAATTAGAAATGTTCAAATTTTGAAGAATTTTTTTTCGAAAATTTCAAAGTGTCGTAACTTTTTTATTAGTAGAGATATCGATGAAAAATTTTAATGGAGTTCTAATTGAGTCATCTGGAGTGAGAAAATGCGTCTAATATTGCCGCATCGTTAAAAAAATAGTCAAATTTTCAAACGGCCATAACTTTGTTATTAGTGGAGCCATCGAGCCGCACGACCCGGGAATCGCTTGGTTTGCTCAAAATCTATCAGGGAATGTGTCCGGATTTGGATTTAGACGACTTTTAGTGATTTCAAAATTTTTCGAAAATCCATCACTTTGTGTTAAAATTTTGGTCGAAACTTTCAATCGACCATAACTTTTGAACCAAAGCTCCGATCGGGATGGGCGGCCACGCATTCGAAAGAACGTCAAAAAATCAACGAATTTCTCCTAGAGCGCATCCAAAAAAGGTACTCTTTCATGTGAATTATTATCTCCGCAAAAATCACCAAGACATTGGTCTCGTAAAATTAAAACCGGTCTAACTTTTGAACCGATCGAGATATCGATTCGGGCGATCCGGCAGTCGAAAGAGAATCGAAAAATCTATCGAAAACAGTATGAACATGTGCAAAAAGCTTTCGAATTGACCAAGAATCGTGGTTTTTAAATTTTTGACATGAAATTTTTACGAAAATTTCAACGATTTTCGCAAACTTCAAAGTGGCGAAACTTTCTTATTAGTCGAGATATCGATGAAAAATTCAAATTGGCTTCTTATTGTGTCATCTGAAGTAGATACATGCGTCCGGTATTGGTTTATCTGAGAAAAAAAAATGTTCGAATTTTCGAATTTTCAACTTTTTGAAAATTTCAAAGTGCTGTAACTTCTTTATTTGTTGAGATATCGACGGCAAATTTAAATTAGGTTCTAATTGAGTCATCTGAAGTGAGAAAATGCGTCTAATATTGCCGTACCGTTGAAAATAGAGTAAAATTTTCAAACGGCCATAACTTCGTTATTAGTGGAGCTATCGAGTCGCACGACCCGGGAATCGCTTAGTTAGCTCAAAATCTATCGGGAAAAGTGTCTGGCTTTCGATTTGGACGACATTTAGTGATTTTCGATTTTTTCGAAAATCCATCACTTTGGGTACAAATTTTGCTCGAAATTTTCAATCGACCATAACTTTCGAACCGAAGCTCCGATCAAGATGGACGGCCGCGCATTCGAAAGAGCGTCAAAAAATCTACGAAATGCTTTTAGAGCGCATGGGAAAAAGGTAATTTTTCATGTGAATTATGGCCTCCGAAAAATCACCAAATCATCGGTCTCGTAAAATTAAAACCGGTCTAACTTTTGAACCGATCGAGATATCGATTCGGGCGACCCGGCAATCGAAAGAGAATCGAAAAATCTATCGAAAACAGTATGGACATGTGCAAAAAGCTTTCGAATTGACCGAGAATCGTGCTTTTTAAATTTTTGACATGAAATTTTTACGAAAATTTCAACGATTTTCGCAAACTTCAAAGTGGCGAAACTTTCTTATTAGTCGATATATCGATGAATAATTTTGAATAGCTACGAATTAGGTCATCAGGAGTAGAAAGATGGGTCCAGTGTTGGTGCATCTATACAAACAATCGGACTTTATTTATCCCCGGCACCGGGGGCTCACGGCCTCCTATTCCTACGCCACTGGTTACACATAAACGTCGCATCCTTCAGAAATTCCTCGGCGTCTTGGAACAAAAGTGACAATGTCAGTAGCTGTACGGATCTCCGTGTATTCTGGAGCCGCCCCGGCTGAGATACACTGCATCAGATTGTTTTAATTAAGATTTTAATTAAGATTACATTACGGAAATTAGGATGTTACAATAAAATTTGTCTAATCCGACATATGCGCCCTCCTCCACGCCTCCATAAGGTACAGCTTCGTATCACATATCTGCATACATACGAGATAGAAATCGCTTGTAGGAGGGAGGTTCAGTTTTGGGATGATGGCAATAATAATTGTACGGTTTCGATCTGCATTGTGCATCTGGATGTCTTACATTCGGCTCTGTACCGAGATTTTGCCGGTATAAGTATAAATAAAGGCAGCCGAGTTCCCGTAATCCCGACTTATTGAGGCACTAATAAATCAGAGCCCCGGCATGCACACACACTGCGAAAAGTTGGAAAAGCATTTTGTTCTCCTTGATTCTTGTAAGCTTGTTATATTACTCCAGTGGATCCGGGAGATTTCACTCTATTTGACGTACGCAGTACCGTGTGTACGCCGTCTACAAAACGGTAAATAGGGGCTTAAGCGGGACAGATGGAATAAAAGGGAGCCTTCAGGTCAGTTATGCAATCAAAGCGCGGATCAGCTCGGCCCGGAAATTTACCCTGTTTGCCGTGCAACCCTCGACCCTTATTTCAGGTGACGCGAACGTTACGCTTTTCCCTTTTCCCGCTAATTAAAACAATGCGCCGCTCAACTTATATCGCTGCGACCCCCACGGGTGAGTGATTTACCTGCGAACCGAACGAGTGCGTTGCGGGCGCACCGCAAACTCGGCCACTATTTAACGCCGTTTCGGCCAAAGCGGCCGCACTGAAACCGGGTTGATAAATACGCGCAGATAAAAGGCGGCGCCGTTTGTGAAGATGACGTCGGCCACATAAAGCATTTTCGCCCAAAGCAAACTTCGCATATTTATATAGGAAAAAAAGAAAGTGTACACAGTTATTCTCACTTTGGAGGACCTAATGCGCCGTTCTACCGAGCGTTCAAACCGTTTTTGGGCCGAGAAAACGTTTTCCTTACGACGACCACGTTCTGAAACACACGGTACTTAATATTTTGAGCCACCGCTGAAATAATAACCCGGCGCATTCTCCATTTTTCACTCCCTCGCTCACACACCTACACGAAAACATACACTGGCTACAAACGTGAGTAGGGAGACGCAAATCTCTTTTCGTTTTAAAGGGGAGATGCGAGATAATTGTCAATCCGTCATTTTATTTATCCCAGGCATCGTTCGGTTTTATTGTTCTAACTTCTAGCGGATTAGGTATAATACAGCGTGCTCTGATATTCCATTAATTCCGGGGGTAAGACGCGAGGAATTCACCCTGTATGATAGCGAAATAAATATCCCGGTGCTTGAAGGAATACAATTATTATTGGCCGAGCCACTCCGGGCTTTCGGGTAGCATAAACGGCGAACCCTTATACGTAAGCGCGGCCCGGATTTATTTTATGCTTATTAAAAGCTTTAACTATATCCGTGACGGATACACCGGCATCGGAAGGGCGAAAAACCCGGATCGGAAGGAATAATGAACCTCTCGTCGTCATGGTTCGGTCGGGTCGGGGCGTCATAATATAAGGGAGGCGTCCTCGAGTTGTCCAATATATTACCATCACCTCCGCATTTAAATGAGCAATGATTAATGTTTGGAGCGACCGATGAACCGTAACCCGGGCTCAATATTGATATTTGTGTCACACATAGATGTCAAATGGTATCTCCGGATAACACCCAGGAGAGGATCGCGCCCCGTTATGCCCCACTCACGCTCCGTCTGACGCTAATAAAAATGTACCCGATGCATTATTAACGTCGAAATATAGACCGGCGGATGAATAATTAAGCGGAAACCCTTCCTCGTGCCGGCTCGGCACGCATCGACGATCGGCGACGATTCAATACGGTGTTATTTTCTGGCCTCGGTGCCGGCGCGACTTGTGCAAACAAAGGTATCGCACTTCAAAGCATCGACAGGGATAAACGCGCTACATCAAACGTGCGGAACTAAATATCTTAACCATTCACAAGTTGCACGAAGTATATAACCGTCGGGAGCGGAGAGGCCGAACAATCCGCGAAGACGATCACGAATGCGAAAGCGGTTCGGCAAAAAGCGGGATTTTTGAAAACCCGGTCGGATTTTTCCATTCATGTGTTTTTCGGGTTTCGAGGGGAATCTCGTGATTGTGATTTTGGGGACGCAGCCGGGAGAACTGTGATATTTCCTCGCGCCCGCCGTCTCGGGTTCTTTTTACACTATGCGCCGACCCGAGATGAAAGGAACGGAATGATTTCGCAATTTCAATTCCATATAAGTTCTAGTGGCATTCTAGTTCGGGCAAAGATTCGATATTAATTGCATGTGCATATGACAAGTCTCCCATTGAAAATTCTTCGTTTTCGCGATCTTTTGATGTCTTTGATCGCTCCCCTAAAACCGATTTCGATTCTTCGTTTCCTCTTTTTACTTTCGCTACTAGGGTTTCCGTCGAATTAACCGCCGGTCTGGGTTTTTTCATAATTCGCCCTGGGTCGCCGATAAAGTCGATAAAGTACCATCGCGAGAGGCGGCATAAGCGGCCGACATCTTGCGGCACATGGCTCCGAAGTTGAGAATGCCATTATTTAACCGTTTAATCAGAGAGAGAGGCGCGGTATATACACCACGCAACTTTGTAACCCCCTGATGAAATAAAACTTGTAACAGAGCGTTCGGACTTTACCTTGTGTATGGACCTAATTTATAATTAAACCCCGGAAAGGGACGAACCGAACCGGGCTACGTATTATAATAGTTTTATACGATTAGGTACGCTCATTATACGCTCCTCTTAAGAGTGTCGAAACTTTTCGATCTCGAATGCGACTTGATGGGAAACCGGCACACGTAATGCAGAACGCTTCTCCATTTTATTTCGCTTTCATTAATCCCGACCGAGTTGATTCAATTAAAACCGCGCACTCGCAAACACAAACGCATGTGAGTTTTTGCGGTAAATCCGCCGGCAATTAAGTCACGTAATGGGACGCCGTTTTGACGCTTCCTCCGGGAGGGAGAATCGTCTGCATGCGATCGAGGGATTACCAGGGTAAACAGCGCCGTTTCCCGGGCAATCATAACAGCGATTGAAGACCGCGAATTACCTAAGCCCGTGTAAATATTGTGGCGAATTCGCCGGACGCCGATGATCGTGATCATGTTCGCATTCGTGATGTGGGTAATTATTTATTTTGTTCCGTGTGCCGCCTAATAAGCTAACGTGACGAGGGAACGTCGGGGCTTGTCATTTCGAAATACGGACAAAGCTCCGCCGACCGACAGAAGCGGCGGGTATTAAAATTTTAAAGTATTTTCAATCGGGATCGATGCAAATGGCTTATTTATGGTCGGGAGGGCTTTCGCGTCGTGTGGAGAGAAATTCGTAGAGCCACTTTGCATCGTTTTCTTTCCCCGGTGCCGGTTATTCGCGCAACATTTGAGCTCGAGCCGCCGCTCCGCGCTACGAGGGTGTTTGCCTGTTTATGTTATAGATCCGTGTTAAGATGTTAATGGCTGGGAAGTGTTTAGGGGTTTATATATTTCATAGACGTTGGTTGCGCCGAGTGTTAAGCCGGAAACGGTGGTGGATGTGCTCCCCTACATAATTGAGGTGGTGCCGGGAATCTTATGATAATTACAACCCGTAAAATATGCGCTGAAAAATCTGTGAAATATAATACACAAACGGGTAAAACACTGATGTAAAACTCTCTTATAAATCTAGTGAGCACTTCTGAAAAAATAAGTTATTTGATACATCTGTTAAAAGTCACTGATTATTTCAATAGCCTTATTTTTCGGTAAAATCTCGAGCGGAATTTCGATCAGTGTGTACTTTGCGAAAACGGAATAGAGTTTATACAAATATTTCCCGTCGAATCGGATACATTTTTGGAAAACGGGTTGGAGTTTAACGCGATTCGATACAGAGACAAGTTCTCGCCAAGTTGGAAATAAAGTTGTTATATTTGAATAGTGAGGGCTGTATGTTACATTGACACAGTAATAATAACGGGCAGGCCCGGGCCCGTGAAGTTAGGGGATGCAATCTTCTCTCCGGCGCGTTTCTATCAGGTTTCGATCATCCACATAATATGTCCACATTTCTTATCGCAATAAATTGTAAATGTGTTTCCGAATAACTCCATCAAGGGGGAATATGAGGGTCGCCTTTGCCGCCGCCGAAAATCCAACGGCTTCAATTTTCTTCAAAACGCCCTCGTCTGCCCGAATTGTCCCGCGAAAAATTCCCACAACAACCCGCATCCGCACTTGTTGCACCGATTCTCTTTAACTGGACGGCCGGATCGGATCAAAATTTCGTCGAGAAAAGCGCCGACAAATTGCAGCCCGACCACCGACATCTGGCATCAAACGCGACGTTTCCACATAAATTCCGATCCAACCAGACAACAGAACGACAACCCCGCTTTGCATAATGTAATCTGGAAATTCGTCGCCGGAACAAATTTGACGTTTATTATAGCCACCTCAGGGGGTGCGATTTTTCCCGGATCGGCGTCGCTCCGGGCTCACCTGCGGGAGGCCGTTTGACCTTTGCAGGCCGGCCCGCATCCCGCAGGGCCGGAATGGAGTCGGCCCGCTATTGTGATCGAGTGGAAGCGGAAATGGCATTTTGTAACTTTTTTAATCGGCCGATTCGGCGCGCCCGTGCACCATCAATCAGGCAGATGGTGTCGCGGCCGGCCCGGCGGATTATTAGGGCCGGAGGGGTGGCAACCCGACCCGGACTCGGCGCCCTCTCGAACCGAATGCGTGTCGCGTCGCCCCGGTCCGGATAAAGTGGCCTGAATGTGAAAATCGCGCGCGGATCATCGCTCATTTGGGAAAAAGTGCGGATCATAATGCCCGCGCACAATCGACGCGTTCGCCGGCTGATGGCCGAAAAGGAGGAACGCTTCCGGGGTAGTAAATTCGCCCAGACAAAGAACCGGTTACATAATGGGCTGCATTAGAGCGGGCGCCGCGATGCGGTGCGGACGAGACGAGCGGCCCTGTAACATGCGAGATAAACGTCGCATTCTCGACGCCGACCTTTGAACCCAACAACGCAACGTCGTATCGCGAATTCGACACGTTACTCAATTCATCGCCACCATAATCATCGGCGTCGTCATCAACGCACTCGGAAAACAATCAGATCGTTAAAATTCGACGCGGCCTGGGAAAAGCACTCAGCCCGCCCCGGCTGATTGCTAATTGAACCACCGGTATTAGGTTTCGCCGACAACGTGTGCACCTGTACTTTCAACGGCGGTCCTTTATTTCCGATCGATCGAACGAGTCGCTTTCGAATTGATCGACTAAGTTTTGGGGAGTCGCCTCTGGGTCGCTTTCTCGCCCGACGGTCACTGCCGGAGCACGACCAAACTTTTGCGCCCCCTAAAAGAGATGCATGTCGAGTCTCGGACATCCGAGAACGCAACCCCCCGCGCAAAAGGGACGGGAATAATTAATAAACTTCGATCGTCTTTGGAAAAGAATTTCCAGTTGCCACTTCCAACTGCCAAATGCCACTTCCAACTGTCAAATGCCACTTCCAACTGTCAGATGCCACTTCCAACTGTCAGATGCCACCTCCAACTGTCAAATGCCACTTCCAACTGTCGAATGCCACTTCCAACTGTCAAATGCCAAACTCCAGTTGAAAAATGTCTCGTGAAATTTCGGACAGTGTAGTGTGCTTCTGTTATCCGCGTCCGACTTGGGCGGGGGCCGAATTTGGGCGACTGGGGACAATAAAAGCGGATGGGTTAAGATAGGGCGCCGGGCCGGGCGCCCGGAAGCGGTCGCGGGCCCCGTCCGGGCCGCACGCATCAGCGCGATATATTTTTAGAGACGTCCGTAAAATCGTCGATGGTGAAATATCAGCGTCGGACCGGTCTTGCATAAATGAGCTCGCCACCGTCGGCCATCGAATTTTCGCATTCCACCCTCGTCACGGCACACACGGGGGCGCGAGAGAGACGGCGCGACCGGCTCCCGGTAATTAAACTCTCGTAATAAATTACGGCTATTGCACAGAAAGCGCCGATGGTCATTACCTCCTCGAGAGTGTGACGGCATCCCGGCTGCCAGTCGCCCCCGGATTACCATCAAGACGAAAGGACTGCTGGCCGTTATTACGGCGATATTAAAAAGAGCAAAGCGGGCACCGTAAATTCGCGACGGGACTCGGGGGAGGAAGGGGGAATATCGACGAGCCGATCCGGACGAGGGGGAGAGTCCGCTTTCGGTCCTCTCGAAGGGCCGGAAGGGCCGGCAGGACTGGAGGAGTCCGCGCTCCGGGTCCGGCGTGTCTCGGTGTATCTCGGAAGCGTTTGAATAATGTAGGGCACCCCTCTCGTTGGCGGAATGCGATAAACATTGCCACTGTCAGCACCCGGAGAGGAAGGGACCCTATTAAATACCGTTTTGCACTTACATTACTTCAGTCCGCCGATAAATAAACAGGCCACGTGATAAATGAACCTGCCTAATGCCGTTTAAATTACGCCCTATTATTTATTATATAACCGTTTGCGGGGAGCACCGGCGCGGACTTTTTCCCTCGGAGCGTTATAGACACTTTTTCGAGGGGGCGAATTTAATTAAGCCGGTTTCGTTTCGTCTTCGCGGTGGGCGGGTGCACTCCTTGAATTTAATATCGATCACGGGCGACGGCGCGCCGCCGATTTGATAAAATACCGCCGCCAATTAAGCGAATTTCTAATGAATAGTGAGCCGGTTAATCCATCACGCGGATTTATGCGCCTTCGAAACCGAACAAACACAAATAATAAACTCCAGGAGCGACCCATCGGGGGAGAAAGCGTCCGGGCGCCTCCGCCATTTCTGATCTCGATCTCTCTGTTCGGCGTGTGTACTTTACTCTCGAATAAAATCGGGAAACGATTAAATATTCCTGTGTTACCGAACTGCGATGTTCGGAAGTTCGCGTTTCCGTCTACATCTCTCGAGTGATGAATGCATCGATGTAAATTTCCCGAGTTTCTTTCTTGTATTTCTGTCGCGGATCGCGGAAAGCGAAGCGCGCGAGTTAGACGTGAGAGCGTGTGGATCCTGATGTGCAAATATAAATATTTTCGTCGGATGGGAGCGGAAGTATTTACGTCGGTAAATCGGTACTCCGTAGGTGTGCAACGTAAATCACCGATGATTGACGGTTCCATTTTGAGTCGCGCGAGAAAAAGCCCAAAATAAATAAAAATTTATGGCTCCCTCGCATTTATTTATCCGAAAGTGACTAGGCGGCAGCCATTCACGGGCGGCGAAAATCGCTCGGTACTTCGATATTGCATTTTCAATTTCTCCCCTATCACGTTTTCCGCAGTGCAATTTTCCTGTTCGTTCCATTAGGTAGACCGGTTCGAATGCGCTAATAACCCCGCAGAGATGCTCGAGCCCCGCGCGGGCCGTTTATACGTAAACCGGCCAGGTCCACCCCTGTGCTGCCCTGCCCTGGCGATTCCGTTGAGTAGTTGATTATCGAGGACCAGGTGAAATGTCAACAGACGACCTATTTTCGTTCTCCTCTCGGTCATCTCATTAAAGGATTAAATTGGGGTGGGATTAGAATACACGAACCCTTATTAATTTATCAAACTCGAACTCCGGCACGGGACTACTAATACTCCGCATGCATACCGTGCGTTCATTTTGACATATCTTTTAGGAGTATGCGGGGTCGGTTTTATTGATGATTCTATTACTGAATCTAAGTCCGAAGTGCTCGTGAAACGCAATGATTTTGAAGCATTTATATTGAATATTACCGACTCGTGCGGAATTTTATCATGAAAATGTGATCTTGGATTTCTCTCCGGAAAATTGGAATTTTACATATGGAAATTACAATTTCACAAATGAAAATTACCTACCTAAAATAAGCAAATTAAATTATAGCACTTTAAACGTAAAAATTCGGATACCGTTCATACTTGCATTATATTTTTAATCGAATTTTATATGAAATTTAAGCAAATTTCGTTTAGAAATTCACTGTAAAACTATAATTTACATCGTCCATTAAATCGAATATGAAAGGTCGCTAATTCGCTCAGCAACATTTCCAACATATTCAAATAACGGAACTGAAAGTTTGGTTGTTGTGATAATTGCAAATAAAAACACGAGTAGAAGTAACCCGCACTATTAAAATTTCAATCGAAGTCCAGGTTTACATGTAAATTCATCAATTTCAATGAAAACCAAACCATAAACATTGCACTCATTAGAGTTAATATCTTATTATTTGCTGTGCTACCACTCGAAAAACATGCATAAATGCACGTTATATCGTATATTGAAAATACATAATCAGAATTCAAATTGTGGAGAATGAAAATGGAATCGACACGTTTTCATTGTTGATGTTTACGAATATGTTCGCGAGCCTTTTGGCCACATTTCATAGTTCATAAACATAATTACATTTATTGAAATTGTTATGAGAGTATAACAGTGGATTAGGCGAAGAAGAGCAAACAAAAGACTCGTCCGGGGATTCGACACGAATGTAAACATAGTTGGAAATCTGAAGCTTGTCCACGTTTCCACTTGATAATAGAGAGAAGGGATCCACGTCCTCGTTATTTAGGCGGCTCTTCATATTCCGTCTATTGTATAAAAATGATGATATCGTTATTAGGCACACAAACCAATTACTTCGATTCGGCAGAATTGAAACAGTTTTAATTAACTTTCATCATCCTTGGCAACGAATCAAATTTCATCAAAAACGTACGGACCTCTCGCCCCGCCCGTCCCGTCTGGAATAATAAAAAATTTTAATCGATACCCTCCACTAACGAACAACAATATTCCAATTGTGGTACGTAAACAAATTGCGTTTAATTGACAAGAATATTGATGTATGGAATGTAGTGACAAACAAGTTTTTACCGCTGGATATACAATGGTCGGTACACAACTTAAAGGGGTTTCATCCAGCCGGTTCGCGGTAAGCGGCTGCACGAAACGAACGTAATGAAATAAAGCTTTCAACATAAATTATTTTCAAATCAAACTTTGCCGAGGGAAAACAAACCCGCTAAAAACTTAAGTTAATCCGCTGGGATCATAGTTAGGGTATACACGCGCGGGCTTTTTACTTCCTCCCGGAGCGAATTTATAATAATCGACTTTCAATATTCCTCGATCAGTTTTCGCAAATGCAGTCAAAACAGCATTAACATCCCCCAAGAAAACCACTAATTTTCGCCTCGCCGTCGCCAGTTCAACGGCCGTGAGGCGCGAATGCGATTTACAATTTTCAGCAACATAATTGGATTAGCAACTCGAAGGGAGATTCCGAGTGAAATTCGAGTTAATTACGACATTATTATTAATTAATCAAAAAGGGCGATGCAACCCGGTCGAATATATGGATCCGTCTGTATTCACGTTAGATACAAACATAGTATTACCTATATATTTAGTCCACATAATACAATACATACATACATACATACATATATATATATATATATATATACATACACGAAGACCTTCATGGCATTAGCATGTGGAAGTGGGCATCGATGCAGCATCAATTATCAGCGTGCGGATGACGACGGGACTTTGGCATAATTAAATTGGCTTATTAGATCGAGCTTTGATGGTATTAAAAAACTCTCCGAATCCCATGTAACATAATACGCCGCACGATTTCGACGCCGTAAGCCGAATGATAAAGCTCTCGCGGCCGAAATATCTCGACAGTGCGCTTATGCCAGACGAAAAAATCCACCCGATCATATTATAATCCGTTCGTTTAATTAAACGGGGGTGGGATCCGATGCATAATTCATCGAATAATTTGGTCGAATTGTGTCCAAATTATGAAAGGATCCGTCCCAATTAGGTGGAATTTATATTTAAATCGGGTCGAATTGCACCCCGAAGGAGACGGCCGCCCCCGCCGTCGCCGTCGCCGTCACCCGGCAAAAATTGCGAACGTGCTTGTTATGGAATATTGTGTGCACCGTCGGGCAGCTCCGGCGCCTCAAAAAATACATAATATATAATTCATGAAATCCTTAAAGCCCGCCATCATCACGTGGGGTGGAATTTCGCAATTGCCTCATCGCGTTCCCTATGAGTGCGGTTTTCCAAGGGACTCCCATTTGCGACCGCCGGGAGATAGTAGGTTATACAGCGGGCTTGAAATTTTAATGGGTCGGCTTACAATTTAAATCGCCGTTGCGCAAATAATTGGCACTTTCCCGGTGCGATTTTTCCTTCTTACGTGCGGCCGAGCCGGCTTCTTGCCGTTTTGTCGTTGTCGTTGTTGTTGTTGTTGACGTCTTCGTTGTTGTTTGCGCCGTTTCGCCTTATTCCAGGCGCCGTGAGCGCGTTCGGTGTAATTGGAATTTGCGCTAAAGTTGTTTATTTGAATGAATAATGCGGCGTTTGTGGGATTCGTCGAGTATCGCGTCGCCGACAATTACGGGGGCGCGTGTGCCCCATAGCTCGCGCGATCGTTTCGAATGTAAATCGGCAAAAAGGGCCGAGAGCGTCGCTGAACTATTTAATTGCGCGCAAAAAACAGGAGGTGCCCCCGCCTAGGGCCTCGTCGCGTGAAAGGGGCCGACGCCGTCTGAATTTCGGATAAGTCGCTCACCTTTAACATTTAATCGACTTTCTACGAT
Source organism: Salpingus planirostris (assembly GCA_949788335.1). Taxonomy (NCBI): domain Eukaryota; kingdom Metazoa; phylum Arthropoda; class Insecta; order Coleoptera; family Salpingidae; genus Salpingus; species Salpingus planirostris. Next base: position 6,288,131 of record OX460929.1, read on the forward strand.
TTCCGTATACGGATTGAGTGTTGGGGAGCAGCGTCCTGTTCTATTAACTTTCCAGTGTGGCGGCCGTTAAGTAAACCCATCGGAAAAGGGAAGCATCTGATTTTTCACCCAACTCCGGGCATAATTCCGCCCGCTTCCTGCAAATTGATCCGACTTATACTTATTCCGCCCTAAATAGATACCTTAATGTACCAGCATTCACTTCAATGAAAGCTTCCGGCGTGCCCTAATTGATAATTATCCGGGGAGCTCTCGCTGCCCCAGCACCTCCAACTATTATTATTATTATTATCATAACCGCGCCACCGAAATTCACCCCCTCGATCATTACAAACAGAAGGAAAAAACGGGGTTTTTCTTCCCGCTCGTGGAAAAATAGGCCAATTAATTAATTAATCAAATATTTACGACGGAAAATACCTACTACATGGACACGATTCACTTATTAAAAAAGTAATGAGATTTGTACGCGTCAGGATCGATAAATATTTGGCATTACCCTTACAAAAAATTACGGTCTCCATTTAATCCGGAATCATACAGTATGACCACGAATCCGATTACAGAGACGAAAAGTATTAGTCTCCTCCTAGATTGTTACTTCATTCACTTATAAATAATGTGTTACCTTAATCGGTACTCGTGATTAAAGTGACTTTTTTTCTGGAGGAATTGACGGAATTTCCGTTTTTATTTTTCGTAAGCGCATCCGGGGACACACTGTACATGGCGTGCGGTGGGGTTGAAGAGGGCCACCCCGGAGTATACGAGCAGAATCTTTTTGTGACGCTCAATTGCCTCAATACCGCTCCATACCTACTACGTTGTCCCACTTAAAACTCAACCCCACGACGCCTCGGCGTGCCTCGTCGTCTCGGCGTTCCCTCGCCAATTTTAAGGAGTGCCATAGGTGATCGCGATGATGAATATCATCCGTCCGTTTCGCGCCCGCAAAAGCTAATTCTATTAAAGGGATTTCTATCAGTCCGAACGACCCCCTTTTCGCATTTCGATCGCGAAAAACTAATTGCATCGGAAATTATTGCCTAGGCCTGGTTTAATGGCTCTATCAGACTCACAGGACCAATAAAAGTCAAGGATTGGGCGGTCAGAGATATTGCTGTTCTGCGGATTATTGGTCATATGTCTTGTAATACGAAATGCGAGTGAATATTGTTCATTTTCAATATGGAACTATTTCTATGGCGGTGCAGCCTGAATGAAATGAAGATTTCCGTATAGAAATTGGATTTCCGTGAATAATTTTAGTCGGGGTGGAAAAATATGGTTCGCGCTTTAACAAATCCACATACAAGCCGTAAAGTTTCTATTTGAATTTCAGGAGTATTAAAAATGTAAGATTCAATTTGCGAATCTCGGTTTGCGATTTTTGACACCCGGCTCTTTTCTCCGGTTCGGATTGTTAGGATGCGATCATCCATCACTCGCTTACCTAATTCGAACTGTCTTAGAGCGTTATTCGGAGTCATTTTTCAAAAATAAAAGTTGGCTCGTTTTCCGGGAGGGGCGGAGGCGCGGATCGGGCGGTTTTCGCCCTGAATCCGCGATTAAAACGTCGAGGGCGGTGGAGTGGGCCTAACGAGGGCGCTTGTTGCAGGTCCCCGGATGAATGTGGACCCGGCGCGTCCGGCAGCAGGGGATGATCGCGCGGCTGCTGTGCGCGCTGCTGCCGCTGCTGGCCGGCGGCACGCAGCCGGACGACGGGCCGGTGACCGTGCCCGGCGACATCATCCTCGGCGGGCTGTTCCCGGTGCACAAGAAGGGCGAGCGGACCGCGTGCGGGCCGCAGGTCTACCACCGCGGCGTGCAGCGGCTCGAGGCCATGATGTTCGCCATCGACCGCATCAACGGCGACCCGGCCATCCTGCCCAACATCTCGCTCGGCGTGCACATCCTGGACACGTGCTCGCGCGACACCTACGCCCTCAACCAGAGCCTCCAGTTCGTGCGCGCCTCCGTCAACAACATCGACACCTCCTCGCTGGAGTGCGTCGACCGCTCCACGCCGCGGCCCCGCAATAACTACTCGGGGCCCGTCTTCGGCGTCGTCGGCGGCTCCTACAGCTCCGTCTCCCTCCAGGTGGCCAATTTACTGGGTAAAAATCGAAAATCCCCGGAGACCGCGAGTTCGTGCTTTCCCATTTTCGCGGGCCGACAGTTCCCGACGATTACCCGCACCAGGAGGCCACACTTCCACCACTGGGATGACTTGCGGGATTACGTTTTATCAGAGCTAACAAAAAAAGCGGTGGCTCGGATTCGACCCGGTTTCAGCACACGGGAATTATTAATAGATGACTGGTTAAAAACTTAATTCCGTAATTCAGCCCCTTCCCGCAGTCCGGAAACTCCGGTACCGACTTTTTTCCCACACCCGGTCGAGGCTTCGTGCGTGTGGGCATTTTGCGCTGAGGGTAATAATAAAAATGGCATACAGCTGATTTCAACACATCTTCAAACATTTGATCAGACATTACTTATTTGAGATGAAATCCGCTTTTCTTTCTTTCGAATCCTGCGGTTTTAGAGAAAACCTTGATCAAAGTCAACATTGGTGTACACGGGTCGAAAATCAGCGGCGTGTCAGCCCTAAGGTGGGAAAAAGTCGGTTTCTCGCGTGAGCGATAGGCACAAATGAGCCGTAAAGTCGCCGTCGGAGGGCGACGGCCGAGAATTTAATTTGTCCGGTTTCGCAGCCGATTATTGACGATTACAACATAACGGTGGATATCCGGCGCGCGTTTTTCGCCTCCCAGAGATCCCGTCCTCTCCTCCCGGCTGCCGGCTTCCGAGATTATGGGAAAGTCGGATCGGATACTGAATCAATATCTGCCCCGTGTGTACACCACTAAATCCTGTGTATTCAAGGTCTATTTCACATTCCGCAAATATCGCCGGCGTCGACGGCGAAGGCGCTAAGTGACAAGTCGCGGTTCGAGTACTTCGCCCGGACCGTCCCCCCGGACACGTTCCAGTCCAGTGCTTTAGTGGACATTGTGAAAAGTGTGAACTGGTCGTACGTGTCCACCGTGTACTCGGAGGGCTCGTACGGCGAGTACGGCATCGAGGTGTTCCACCGGGAGGCGCAGGAGCGGAACGTGTGCATCGCGACCGCCGAGAAGGTGCCGAGCACGGCCGACGACCGCGTCTTCGACGGCATCATCACCAGGCTCAAGAAGAAGACGAACGCCAAGGGCGTCGTCCTCTTCACCCGCGCCGAGGACGCCAGGTCAGTAGCGCCCCCCGGTGACGTCGACCCCGTCCTCGATCGCTCGATCGAATTTCCTCCTTCCGCTCGGTCGGGCTCAGGTGCGTCACGCCGAGGGAGCCGGTCCCCCCGGCGGGGCGCGACGAAAGCTCCTTTCATCCCTTCGGAGGGTGATCGAAGTGTACACCACTTAGCTGTTGGCGATCTGCGTGCTTGCCTGAATTCATGCAGCACAATTTCATTCTTAAATATTTCCCAAATAAACAGATTGTAATAGAGCGTTCAGTTGGAATCTTTGTCTTCGCACAGGAGGATCCTGCAGGCGGCCAAGCGGCTGAACGCCAGCCACACGTTCTACTGGGTGGCCAGCGACGGCTGGGGCAAGCAGCAGAAGCTCGTGGAGGGGCTGGAGGACGTCGCCGAGGGCGCCATCACCGTCGAGCTGCAGTCGGACAACATCCCCGGCTTCGACGAGTACATGATGGGGCTGACGCCCGAGACGAACCTGCGCAACCCCTGGTTCGAGCAGTACTGGGAGGACACGTTCGACTGCCTGCTCGCGAAGAACGTGCCGCTCGAGACGAACCACACGTTCACCGTGTGCGACCCGGAGTTGAGGCTCTCCCAGAAGGTCGGGTGAGTTCGCCTCTTCCGGTCCGAGTGCAAGAAATGCGGCAAAAAGGGCAGGACGCCGTCCCTCCGGTGTCGCTCTCGCTCGGGCCAACGTCGCGCTTAATGTTTGCTCGCAGTTATTTCACAAAAGACGTTCGTTTTATCCTGTTTGCATAGCTCCGCACTGAACTAAACCATCGCGGGGCATTCCTCGGATGGCTCGGATTCCGACACGATGCGCCGACAACTGGGAAACTGCCTTTTTCTCAAGCGTATACATGTAATTACGTACACAGCATCCGATGCAGAAATCGCGAGTTCATAGGTCAAAATATCGATAACCTCTCTGAAACGAATTTCACGAATCCGTGTGTAAGTCGAGGTCTTTATAATTTCTCCCTGAAATGGTTTCGGAATAAATTGAAGGGCTGTGAGATTTGGATCCCCGTCCGTAAAAAATTTCAAACGTTGCCAGGCATTTTGGTTGAATTGCTTCTAATGATGCATGATTTGTCAAGAAGCATTCGGAAACTGAGCAACGTCGAAAAACACAAACGTAATCCACTCGTATAGTCGGTGACAACTTAGCAACGTTTGAAATTTTCTATGGTCAGGTTAAGCGAAAATTTAGGTGAAACGTTCTATACTGTATTGAGATTTTCCTCGCAAACATTGTTTTCATAATCATTTCTCTGGTGAAAAAAGAAAAGGGAGGTTAGCTGGGAGGTAATAAAAAAGATTGGCTGTTATAATTGAGGATGTTCGCCGGAGGGAGCTGAGCGGGTTCCGGGTCGTGTCTCGGTGTCTTATGGGGACGATGCAAGTGGGGCGAATTCACAAATCACAATTTATCCCGTTCCGGTCGTTCCCACACACTGATGATTCCGGGTTTTCGTTTTCACAACCCGAAAAACACGAGAAAAACACCGGTTAAGAGGGCGAAAGGGCGAAAATGTTCAATTACCTTATACGAGAACCCGGGATTTATGCAGGACGGGGGTCGGATATTTTATTCATGCCGCCGGGAAACGGTGCCGGGTCCGAACCTGGGCAGGTGTTTTGAATTTAAATAATTGTAATTGGATGATGGCATTTAAATTCCGCCGTGTCTTAATTCCTCCCTTTGTTCTCCAGGTACGAGCAGGAGAGCAAGGTGCAATTCGTAGTGGATGCCGTGTACGCGTTCGCTTTGGCCTTGCACAATCTTTACAAGGATCTGTGCAAGGAGTACAGGAAGCCCGGAGTCTGCCCGGCTATGACCCAATACGACGGCGGCGATTTCTACAAGAACTACCTACTGAACGTCTCCTTCACCGGTGAGATTCGCCTTTTTTCCCGCGTATTTATAACACGCAAATCGCTCGCTCGATATTTATGGGGCCGAGTCCCGAGTATATGAAATTTTCAGTGATTTAGACGGTTTACGGCCGCCTCGTTCCCCTGTAAATCGTGGACGCATTACGGCGATGATAAAATCTCCAAATTCGCATGCCGGTTCCGGCGCCGATGCGATAATTGGCGCGTTTAAATGCCTTATTGCGTTTCAAAGTGATTTCCTGCCCGCAGATCTCGCCGGCAGTCCCGTGAAGTTCGATCCTCGGGGTGATGGACTCGCCCGTTACGACATCCTCAACTACCAGCGGCTGGTAAACGCTACCGGCTATCATTACAGGGTAGGTAAACGTACTGTCTGTGTCTGTAAAAATACGGCGGTTTAATGAATTTCTGCCGGAGAATCGCGAAAATAAAAGTTCGATCGGCGCACGGAAAAAGAGAGAAAAGGTGGAGCAAGCGATCGTTCAGACTCAACTTGCGCTCACTAGTCTTCATTATCATCATCATCATCATAATCGCCGTCGGCATAATGAAAACGTACATAAATCTGCTGAAAATTGAAGTAAGCGCCGATTCTTCACTAGCGAAAACGAAAATCGGTTTCAACACCGAACGCCCCATATAAAATACGACGTCTGTAATACCCCTTTAATGTTGATCGTGGGACGTGTCTTCAATTTTAAGCCCGATTTACACCCCCAATTAAACATTTATAACGGAGCACAATAAAAGTTGTTGAAGCAAGTTTTAAAATTACATAACTTTCGCATTAAACCTCTTCTCTGTAACGCCGTACTTAAATGGTACCATCTTTCGAATACTTTGGATCCTGTCTACGTTTAGGTAACTATTTGGGCGAGTTGGGACTCGGGCCACGGCCATCACCTATTCAAAACTATCAAGAAACAAACTTGTTCATTAAATTTGATAATACGCGGGCGCAAGTTGGGTGCCCCTAATGCAGTTATCCGACCACCCATCCGCGGGGGTGGGTGGCGGCGAATCTCATCTGCGACTCTAGGCGCGGTTCATTATCCGATTTTTCCTGGCCGAATTGCGAAATCGTCTCGTCCTTCTGTCGGTCGATTTTCGAACGGTCTATTCACGGGGGGGCTTGTTATGGGAAGTTTTAATGAATTCTCGCCCCCCGCCCGGCCCGGATCCGGACCGAAACATCAACGGACGCAACTCCTAATACGAATCGCCCCCGCCCTTTTTTCAGGTGGTCGGGAAGTGGTTCAATTCGCTGGAATTAAATCTGGACCACCTGGTCTGGAACAATAACCGAACGTTCCCACCGACCTCGGCCTGCTCCCTGCCGTGTGAGCCCGGGATGATAAAGAAACAACAAGTAAGTGCAGTTGCGGTTCCGGTTCTCCTTTTACTTTGTACAACAGAAAGGCATCGCATACGATACTCGTAACTGATTTACCACTCGTTGATGTAGGTACCTGCGTATGTATCGTTTTACACATATGTACTATTGAGAGCGCGAGAATTCCCCAGGCTCTCCATAGTACCTACACTGTTCGGAATTTCAGGCGAAATTTAACTAAAAACTAACAATATTAAATTGACGAAAATTTGAGAATTCAACTTTAGTACCAACATTTTAAACTGTATCTACAGGGCGTCCTCCGGTGAGTGGGACATGAAGAAATTAGATGGAAAATTAGATTTCGCAGCATATTCCACTCGAAATAACCCTCAAGAAATAAAATATACCATCTTGAAAAAAATCATACCTATTATGGTCCGGGCAATTCAGGGCAGTTGATTTCCACATATGTAAATGCACCTAGGGAGATGATGAAAATTTCTGCATGTGTCCCGCTAGCCGTGGGACACCCTGTGCGGATGTTCGGCCCGGTTATTATTTGCGGAAGGAGGGCCGATGAAAAATGTGCGGGCGCCGCAAACCGCGCCATCGATCACATTAAATCAAACCGATTTAATACCGCGCGGTCTATCGATTGAACGATTTACCGGGCCATTCGGAACAGACGTCGCAAATCGTCCGTGCCCTCCGTCCCGAACTCGCCACCTCCGACGATATCACCGCCGCCCGATGGGCTCGCTTCCTTATCCATCAGGGGGCGGCAAAAACTGACCCGGAGAGCGCGTTTCTTCCAGGGCGACACGTGTTGCTGGATCTGCGACAAGTGCGAAGAGTACGAGTACGTCTACGACGAGTTCACCTGCCGGGACTGCGGCCACGGGTACTGGCCGTACGAAGACAAGCTCTCGTGCTACGCCCTGGAGCTGCAGTACATGCGCTGGGACTCGCCGTACGCGCTCGTACCGGCCGCGTTCTCGCTGCTCGGCATCCTGGTGACGCTGATGATCATCGCGCTCTTCGTCAAGCACAACGACACGCCGCTGGTGCGCGCCTCCGGCAGGGAGCTCAGCTACATGCTCCTCCTGGGCATCCTGCTGTGCTACCTGAACACTTTCGCCCTTTTGGCCCGGCCGACGACCGAGACCTGCATCACGCAGAGGTTCGGCGTGGGGGTCGGCTTCTCGATAATATACGGCGCCCTGCTGACGAAGACCAACCGGATCTCGCGGATATTCGATTCGGCCTCGAAGTCGGCCCAGAGGCCGAGCTACATCAGCCCCAAGTCGCAGGTGATCATCACGTGCACCCTGATTGCCGTGCAGGTCCTCTTAACCCTCGTCTGGATGATCGTCGAGCCGCCCGGCACGAGGTTCTACTACCCTCACAGGAACCAGGTCAGTCGAATTAGATGCACACCGACAATAATACAATGCGCCGATGGCGGAAATTCCGGATTAATATAATCTGTTGCTCGAGAGGTTTTAATTAAAATCGGAACCTCGTCGCGCCGTAATTTTTTCTACTTCGCTTACCCGGGTGGATGCAATTTAAGCAATTTAATTTCGCCGTCTTTGCTGCAGCGCCCGATCCCCCGGAGACCCAATTTGGTATTAGGTGGGCGTCCTATATTTCAAAAATAATTAAATTGATAAATTAGGAGCGATCGCGGCCGCATCTACCGGGACGGGGCGGGTCGACGCTCCCGGTCGTCTTCGCGGCGCCGGCCGCGTCGCGACGCCCGAAAATGCGACGCACACGTCGTTCGGGTGCCCGTTTTGCGACTTCCGAAGTTTCCGCGGGTCGAATCAATATTTCGGATGGCGTCGAAGGTGCGGACCTGAAGGGGGGCAGCTGTTAAAAAACCGGCGACCTCCCTCGCGTTCGGAAATCGCTTTCCGGCCGTTACGAAATTATTTACCCCGGTTATGAGGTTCGCGTGGGCGCCGCGATGGGGCGGGGGCGCGCCGTCGAACGAGCGACGGCCGAATCTATTCAAATAGATTAAATAAGGGATCATGATATTTTAGCAAACATCTAACTCAAATAATTTAGCAAAATGTCCCCGCGACTGTGACTGCGTGATCCAGATAAGTTTCGAACTTCGTATTTTAATCGCAAATAAAATAGAGGGAGCCCTCCCTTTCCGGGCTCGAGTATTGTCCGTAATAATGCGCGCCCGGTCACAGTTTTACCGAATTTATCGCCCAGTTAAGGCACCGAAATGACCGGCGCGGACTCCCTTACCGCTTAAACGCGCCCTAATGAAGAAAAATAAACTTGACTATTTTAGTGGGTCCCGCTTTAATTACGCGCCGGAATTATAAATAAAGATAACAGTTTCGGCCCGATCCATGATTCCGCCAGAGGCCACCCCTGCAGCAAGAAGTTGGCAACCAAAAGGCAGGACAAGTTAGGTACACTGTATCAATCATAAATACCGAAATATGCCGTCAAACACAATGGTATTTGTTAAAATCTCTTCGTTCGAGTTCGCGAATAGAAAGTTTCCTTTATATCGGGGCTCTTAAAACTTTAAAAGCCAAATAAAAACATCGGATAAACTTCTGTGCATGAATAAATCAAATCGAATTCTGACTTCTGCCGACATTATCGACAGGTTTTCGCACAACCGACGACGGGGGCGGTTTCAATTTGTGGGATAATTCGGCCCGGCGCCTCCGCCGATTTTTGACATGGTGATTCGTGTTTTCCAGGTGATCCTCAAATGCAAAATCCAGGATATGTCGTTCCTCTTCTCGCAGCTGTACAACATGGTCCTGATAACGATATGCACGGTGTACGCAGTCAAGACTCGCAAAATCCCGGAAAACTTCAACGAGTCGAAATTTATCGGCTTCACCATGTACACCACCTGCATAATCTGGCTCGCATTCATTCCCATCTACTTCGGAACGGGCAACTCCTACGAGGTGAGTTGCTTTTCCCGAGACTTTCGCAATTAAAACCGATCGCGGGATGATGGATTCCGGCGGTTTACGGGAGGCACAATAACTCTTTGTCCGGACCGAATGATAACCGAAACGGTAAGATCGTGAATAGGCCGAGCGATGTTATTAATCACGGCCGATTCGGTCAGAAATGCGGTTATCTCTGATGAAAAATGGCGCGGGGCGCGCTCCCCGCGATACGCGATCCGCCCTCCCCCTGTTCCGCCGAGAGTGCATCAATGCCAGATGACGTCTGCTTTCCTTCGGGCCGCGACGGCACTCGAGAAAAAATCCTTCGGTTATTGTCTCCGCACTCAAACGTGCACGGGAGCAGAAGCGAACGTGCACGGCGAGAATGGAAAATAGGTCGCCAGCCGGGACCCGGAACATATCGCCCCGGATTCGCGAGAATGGCGGGCCGTGTATCGCGTAACCGCTTTTTGATGGCCGCCCGATGTGATTTTAATTCGACGTTCGTTCCGTTAATCATTATCGGATGAGAGCGGGGCGAGCGCTCCGGGCGCGGGGCGAAATAATAAATACGGGGGCGAGTGGGGGAAGTGCCGTACCCACTTGTAGCTATCTGATGTGATGACGGCGCCGTTTGAGCTTAACCGAATACAAAGTCGCTAATATCCGCGAAATCCACCTGCCCGAGACGGCGCGCCCCCGGAAGAGGAAGAGGACATCTTTTTATTAAATAAAATTCAATAAGACGTCGTAACTTCGGGAGATAAGCGGATTCTTCCGGCAAATATGTCGTCTTAATATTTTTATAACGCAATTTCGCTATATGTGGGTATATCACAAGTCCAATCCCGGTAACTTGTCTCGTTTCCTTCTTCTTTATTCTTACTGGTGAATACCGAGTGACGACGACAGATATTTCAGTGGGGATTTTAATAAAACACTGCAACTAAACTCGGTGAATAAAACGCCCGGTCTGCGGAATAAGTTCATTAATCGCTGGTTTTAGCGAAATTCGGCGCATTTCGTTCTCCTCCTATCCGATACTGATCCTCGCGGTGATCCTGATTCGGTTTGAGCGTAACAACGGTTCGATAAATCAAGTTCGACTGTAAGTGACAAAATAGGAATTGGCACGGGAACCGATGTCGCGGTACGATACCATCCGATGTGCATTACGTACGTCGAAATGATTATTTCGCGTAAACAATGTTTTCACCCCAAATAAATGACCTCGTTACTGGTTGTATTGTTTTAAACGAAAATATCGGTCGTCCGGGTAAATAATTCGGATTGCATTTGATGTGCCCGTGGAATTTATTGCCGCAAAAATCGAACTGATGAATAACCATTTCGGGCATATCGGGCGGAACCGGAACGGGGAAACAATATGTCGGTGTTGTATAGGGACGGCACCCATGAGCGGGGCGCATCACTCGCATTATTGCGAGCGAAAGTAGGGCGCGGTATTAATCAAAAGACTCCGCCACTTCTTCTTCGCCTCCTTCCGTTGATTAATAAATTTTTCCATCCGTGCTCTTTTGATGATTGTCTCTCATCTGGTATCTCTCGTACTCCGGATGTTCCAGACGCAAATCACGACGCTGTGCGTCGCCACGTCGATGAACGCCACCGTGGCCCTGGTGTGCCTCTACTCCCCCAAAGTGTACATCATAGTGCTGCACCCGGACAAAAACGTGCGAAAACTGACAATGAACAGCGCAGCTTACAAGAAGTATAACTCAGGACCCACCTCTACTTACACGGCTTCTTCAACTCATAAAGGTTGGTCGAACTGTAAGCCACCCAAATCCGTCCCGTTACGCTCGACATATTTCGCCCTCGCCCCACCCCGACCCTTAACCGTAACCGAATGCCTTCCACCTATAATATCAATCTGCTTAGGCGTATGCCTTTCGAACAACTGGATATGATGTTGTGCCTTTTGAAGCGGATCCGCCTCACCCCGATGCATAACAATCCCCAATACCGTTCATTACAAACGTGATGCATAATAATCTCGCCCCATATGCAGATGCCTCGCCGGTAATAGGAATTGCGAACGCGAATTACCTAATGCATCAGAGATTGCCAAATTACCATTCAGGCATTCAGATTTTTGTTGCCGGAATACAACATGCGCTAGACAACCAAGTACAACTAACAAACTGGAAATCAGACTACTGGGGTTGATATGATACGAACATACCTGTCTACCGACGGCCCCGTATTACATACCAAACTTGAAGGATATCTAATAGCTCGAGGTGAAACCTGCTCCCGCATTCGTGATAACAACCACTCGATTTGGTTTAATACGATAATAGTGAACGAAACTACCTAGGTGATTATTATTTGATAAGGGGGTGAAATGATTATCAGTCGTCTAGGTGATTTAGACTTATTTTCCACTTTTCCTCCAACACACTCATACCGATTCCTAGATCATGCTACGAGGTCTGGTGAGAACCCTATTCCGGGGGCTGAAATTGAAAGTGTGGCTGTTTGAATTAATTATTCATGGGAAAAATATTCGAATCGAGAATGTGCGTTTGTACGTATGCATGCGATACAGCAGGGGGTATTGACAGAAGTCGTCCGGTGCATATTTTTCAATATTTCTCCAGGAGGAGATCCCAGCGAGACCATTCCCATGCAAAGTGTGGGCCCGAACACGCCGTCGAGGAGCTCCTGCACAGCTGCCACCGCCGAGCCGGCCTCGGACAGTGTGGCCCTCCTGTAGATAGAAGACGCGCTCCGAAAGAACCGTGGAGAACAAGGAAACGCCGACTTCTCGCCCCGGTAAGAAAGAGGACTGTTGAAACTAATTAAAACTCGGATGGAATTAGCATAATTATTCGCATTCCGATCGACGGCCGGGCGGGGGGTGATATCGATTCGGGTCCTGGCACGCAGCAATCAATTTTTTAGTACTACTCCATGTTACAAACGATATGTCAACTCCGCTTCCTTCCTTCATATTTTCACATTTATCCATTTATTCTCGTATATATCCTGACACAATAGAAATGAAATTCCTGAAAGGATTCGCCTTATTTTTTCCCCCTAGTCGGCACAATTCGCACGCCGCGATAACGGAGTGGCTGCACCGCACTACCCCATCAGTACCGCGGCGCGAAAACTAATTATTTAGAACATCCACTAATAAAGAAATAACCGGGGGAAAAAGGGCAATAGGTGCACGGTTCTATACGTGGGCAACTCGTCAGGTCACTCATTTAATTACTCGCTGGTAAATTGAATGTGTGCGCTATGAGCGAGGTGTCGGCTACATTATTAGGGTTTTTTTCCCCGACGCCCTGGGCCAGGGCTCGCGCGCTATTTCCATCCAGTCCGAAATAATTACACGTCTAATTTATACACCGTATCGATTCGCGAATAATAAAGGCAAAAAGGACCCTTCACAGATAATACGGCATATATACATTACAGTACAGTGGTACCACCTACAGCTCCCCCGGCCTTTTGCAGCCTCGACTCTCCCTCTTTATTCTCTCGACTCATCATTAGATCTTGAATTTCACAATCATGAATACACTCTTTCTCTTTAATCATCGCCATCACCGTCATCATCATCGTCATGGGAATAATCATGTTGATCCTTTTGAAAACTCCGATCTCTGTGTGTTATCGAGAAACGCCGCCTCGTTTCCGATTCTATACTACATATTATTATTAATACCACTAGCAGACGCTCTCTGTCATAATCGTGCTTTTTGTGGTAGGCCAATACCCCGAAATCGAAATTACTATCATTACGATGTAATAGCCTAATGATGATGTGGATCGATTGCGCTAGAAACTCGCATTTTTCACCACCGTAATAACAATCCGCAAATTTAGTTGTTACAACTGACAATCTCCCATAATAATAAATAATATGTAATAACCTAAGTACTTAAACCTAAAGCTCTAACTATAAAAAGATGTTTCCATAATAAATATCACCGACATGAGTATGATGTTGCTAATACCTACTATTGTAAGTAGCCACAAAATGACTGAAAAAAGATAACGTTCTAATTTCACGTGATAATCTGTTTTGTCATTAGAGAAAAATATAATATGGGGGCGCCGCTCCATTCCCCACCTTCTCGAAAAAATAAATCGCAACCACTATTACATTATTAGCTAATTATTATTGTTACGCAAGTCATTTTAATTCATGGGTTCCGACGATGAGGACAAGGGCTGGGGCGGGCCCTTCGATGTAATATAATAAATACATATCAAACTTGTATTTTCTTGTTGCGTGTATAAATGGATATTATTATACCTATGGTAGTCGTTACTTTTGTAAAATAGATACGTACCTAAGCTCATTTCTGAAGTACTCGAGTAGGTACCGACCTAATAGAGTTGAATTATTTTTCCGCTGCCGCTGTTGGTCAATGTAGCCATAATATGTCTCTGGAGCTTGAAGGCTCTCAATAATAATGTCGACCTGATTTTAATTGTAAGTAAGTAGAAAATTCTTATTGTGATATCTTATTTTAAGCTCTCTAATAAAGAACTGTTACCTTAACAAATCGTCCTTGTATTAGTTTATTGAAAAAATGCCTTTATTTATTATCAACATATTATTATCGAACAGATATTTAAGTATATATACATAAAAAAATAAATACTAATGATATTATCAAACGTTGAGAGGATTGGACTGGACGACGCCGACCTTGTCGCAGACGTTCTTCGAGATGTTGCTCAACTTGGTGAAGTTGTCCAAGTTCTTGCCGGTCGCTATCGCTTTAAGGTTGATGTCGACCCGCTCGCAGGCCTCGAGCACCCACGACTCCGTCATCAGTTTCTCGTGCGCGGCGGACGCGGCGCCCTCTTTCAGCGAGACGCTCGCCCTCGACAGTACGACGGCGCTCGTGTAGATGTCGATGGCGGCGTTCGCAAGCCGGTTCAATATGAACTGCTCGTTCACGATGCTCTTCCCGTACTTTATCAGCACCATTTCGACGGCCTGCCCGTAAGCGTCCACTTTCTGAAAGCGAAATTGCAGTCAATTCATCAAAAACCGTCGCAGTTTCCTACTTTATCGATCGCGAAATGGCGTTTTTCCGACGCCCACGTAAATTTCACTGAATCTAAGCATCAGTGTTAATTCATTTATGTTAATCGTTTAGTTGGTCCAAATCGTTAAATATTGTGTGATTTAGCACTTTGAACAATTTAGGGGTTTTTCGTTTTAGAGAAAATTTAGGTTGGCAATCCCAAACTTCAAAATTAATTATGACAGTTGTCAATTTTTTTCCTATTTCGTTACCTTGGCCAGGAGGTTGGCACTGTTGGCTACGTCTTTGTGCACCAGATGGTCCATGGCAGGGGCGGAGGCCAGCCCCACGGACCTCACCACCCTTTTGGAGGCCTCTTCGAAAATCAACCCCAAATTGGCGGTGGGGTTTTTGAACGCGTTTTGCAGCTCCCTCAAGTGCGCCCCTGCGTATTGTATGCCAGTCAGGGCGACGAATAGACGGAGGATGTCGTTCGTCCCTTCGAAGATGCGGAAAATTCTCAAATCGCGCATGACGCGCTCCAGGCCGGTGTCTTTCATGAAACCCATGCCGCCCATGATCTGGATGGCCTCGTCGCAAACGAACCAGGCGGCCTCTGAGGCGAAACACTGGAATAAAATAAACAAAAATAATAAAAATTTGTTTGAACACAAAATGAACTAAAACCATAACAATTTTACGAAAACAAATTTTGAAGAAGTTTTTTTCCAAAAATTTCAAAGTGCTGTAACTTCCTTATTAGTTGAGGTATTGATGAAAAATTTTGAGGGGATTCTAATTAAGTCATCAGGAATAGAAAACTGGGTCCAGTATTGGTGTATCTTCGAAAACAAATTTTCAAGTTTTCAAAATTTGAAGATTTTTTTTCGAAAATTTCAGATTATTTACTTTGGAAATGGCGGCCTCTAAGTGGTAGTTCTTGGAGCCCGCATCCATGTTGCCGGAGATCATGTAGGCCATGGACTCAGTGACGTACTGCAGCATCGCCATCCGGGCGATTTTCTCTTGAATGGTCCCGAACGAGTCAATTTTCTGCCCGAATTGCTTGCGCTGGGTGGCGAAATCGACCGCCTTCTTGATGCAGGCCCTCATGGTCCCGGCCAGGGCGGCGGCCATTCCGAATCGGCCGTTATTCAGCACGTTCATCGCCACTTTGAAACCGTTTCCAACCCCACCTAAGACGTTCTCGATTGGGATTTTCACGTCTTCGTAATAAACTTCCGCCGTGTTGGACGCCTTGATCCCCATCTTTTTCTCGGGCGGGCCGTTGGTGACGCCCCCGAAAGATCTCTCGACTAGAAAGGCGGTGACTTTATCGACCGTTTTGCCCGATTTCGGGTCGGTAACGGGGGTTTGTGCGAAAACTGTCATAATCTCGGCCAGTCCTCCATTACTGATCCAGATTTTCGACCCATTTAAAACGTAATGTTTACCGTCAGGGGACGGAACGGCTCTCGACCTAGAAAAGCAACATTAAAATTCGAAATCGATTTGTCTCGATTTATTCCTCACTTGATCGAGCCTGCGTCAGAGCCCGATGAAGGTTCGGTTAGGCAGAAGGCAGCGAATTGTCCTGAGGTGACTCTCGGCAAATATTTGGCCTTTTGTTCGGGGGTCCCGACTAGTAAAAGAGCTTTGAACCCGATGGATTGATGGGCTCCGAGTGTGATGCCGACTCCTAAATCGTGGGCCCCCACGATTTCTACCAGACGCGCGTACTGGGTGTTGCTCAGGCCGAGGCCGCCCAAATCCTGGGGGACTTGTAAGCCGAAAGCTCCTAATTCCCATAAACCGGCCATGGTTTTCTCATCGATTTTCTCCGTGGAGTCGTTCCTAGCCGGATCGTTAACTTCCTGCGATATAACTCACGATTAATAACGCGTTTGATTATTTGAGCTTATCTGTAATTATTCAACCTCGAAAAACTTGGATACTGGGTCAACGAGCATTTGGAGGGTTTCGTGTTGCTCCGAGGTGAGTACTTTCGGATACGGGAAAACCTGGCGGCCCTCCACCTGCCCTCGGAAAAAATTCATCACGAACGAATGGTTCTCTGTTGATTGGGGTTGTTGGGCACTTTCCGTGTTCTGTACAGTCTTGCATTGCACCGAGCTGGTCACGAAAAATCTGTAACAGATTGACCAAAGTCCACATTGATGAACAACAACTAATGATCATTTGCGTACCTTTTAAGGGCTTCGTTGCTCAATTTGTGCTCTCTCTGCACGCAAAACTTTGCTATGCGTAACATGTTTGATGAAATTAGAAATCACTAATGAAAATCAAAATTTTTAAATGAATTTGGTTCTGGTTTTGAGTCAGGTGGACCCTGGACTGTTTTGGACTTCTCGTGAAAACTTTTATGAGCTTTCGAACTGACACACTCTTAGTT